>OU466858.1:61832879-62432879 GCA_911865555.2 Thlaspi arvense | reverse complement strand
CACTCTTTAATTCATTGAATTGCCCATCAACTCCCTGAAGTCGCTCAGATTCTCGGACAAGGAGGTCCCAAAGCGTCTCAACTCCAAAAGACAAAAGTGTCTCGGCCATAAGTCTCCTGCTTAAACACGAAACTCGCAGTCAATAAATACCATAAAAAGGTCCATAAGCTCATAATTCGCATAATCATTTCCAAAAATTCACAGACTATTTTCTTGGATTACACCGACAGATCTTGTACAGAGACATGAAAAAAATTGAGATAAGAAAATACAAAAGATCGAACCTCCTGGAGATCGCTTATCTTCCAACTGATCTGTACAAAAAATTGGCGATGTCTTTTTTTAGAGTTTGTTCAAAACTCTGCTAAAGATCCATCCGAAGATAATGTGTCAACTGTGAAGTTAAGTCAACACAACTGGTGAAAAAAGATGTGTGAATTCAAAGAACCAATTTTCTGACCGCCGGCAAACAAAAAAAAAGGCAATCTATAGTAGCCAATTCCTAATTGCCACGTGTCATTTTACATTGAAGTACAAAAGATAATGAGATAATAAGATTTTATTTTTTAATATAATAAATATGTCCAGTTTAGTGGAAATCATTAACCAATTTAATTTATACTATAAAAGATGGTCAACTCTCTCCATATGAGTGTCACCTCATCATTTTGGTTTATTGTGAAAATGACATGTGTTCTTTTTAAAAATTAAATGATACAAATTATATAAAGTACAGTTAATGCATAAATTTAATGTATTATTAATCATAATACTAAAAGAATATGAAAAATATGAAGTATTAGAAAATATATTCTAATAACAGTATATACTTAATATCTAAAAACAATTATTGAGTATCTATTTTCTGGTAGTTTTTTTTAAAATCATTTTATGTTTCTTATTTAAGAGTATTTTCTTACTTCTAGTTAATATTATAAGTTATTATTATAGAAACAATTATACAAATATAAAAATAACAATTATTTGATATTTTGAACCTAAAAAGTTAGAAGAAAAATTTATACAATATTATAATAAACTTTAAAACAAATTCTTTATAAACTAATAATTATGATAATTTATTTTTTCCAAACTTGATCTATTAATAGTTTTTGAATTAATAAGATATCAAAGTCTTGATATATTTATTTATAAAATGTTTAATGTAACTGTATAAATTAAAATTATAAATCAATTATTTAAGCTCATAAAAATATAAAACGACGGTGTTGCTATTGTGTAAATATGCGCCATGAATAAATACAACCTGTTAAAAATGACCGTCTCTATCTATGTTGTGCTTGAAAAGTTTCTTTAATTAATTATTATTATATAGTACTTTTTTATTTTGCAGTATATCTATTTAATATATTCTATATATACAAAGTATAAAATATTTCACATTTCCTTATCAATAAACTATTTATCACAAATATAGTTAACATCAAATACATATTATATGTTTATTCAAATACACAACATCCTTAAGAAAAATTTAAATATATAATAAAATAAATTGTAACTATACTTTTTAATAAATTATATTATGAAAAAGTCGGTGCATCGTACCGTACTCATCTAGTATGAATCAAAAAATTCTTTAATTTTTTTTAGACAAAATAACATGACTGGTGAGTATTATATAGCAGCCGAGATTGTTACTATTAGCACCAGCAACAATCACTTGGTTGAGAGGAAGCTAGAACAATGCAGAACTCACAAACGCTTCAGACTATGGACAGTGGAGTTACGTAGAAACAAGACCGAGGCCATCGCGTACAGAGAGCAGCTGAGAACTAAACAGAAAAGAAAAAAACAATAACTTACCACTAATCGTAAAACTTTTCTATAACTGCAAAAAAAATCCTTTCTACAGTGGTATGTGTTAAAAATAAAATAGTTTACCATCTTTGTTTTCGTAGTAGTAGAGAAGTTGAGGCATTAACTAAAACAATTACTGTTTTAGATTTAGAGAAAAAAACAATGAGCCAAGTATCTGACCAAAACAATCGATAGTTCATCCCAAAAAGATATCTAAACAAAAACAAAAACCAAAACCAAAAGAACACACGAGACTTGAGTAAAGAAAAAGAGAAAGCTTAGTCGACTTCCTCGATCTTGGGACCAGCACCTCCGGCAGAAGGTGGAGCATCATCGTCCATTCCTCCTGCAGCACCAGCTTCACCACCTTGGTACATCTTAGCTATGATCGGGTTGCAAATGCTCTCAAGCTCCTTCATCTTGTCCTCAAACTCATCGCACTCCGCCAACTGATTCCCTTCAAGCCACTCAATAGCAGCTTCGATGGAGTCCTCAATCTTCTTCTTGTCATCAGCCGCAAGCTTCTCACCAATCTTCTCGTCACGGATCGTGTTCCTCATGTTGTACGCGTAGTTCTCGAGAGCGTTCTTCGCTTCGACCTTCTTCTTGTGGTCCTCGTCCTCCGACTTGTACTTTTCCGCTTCCTGAACCATTCTCTCGATATCATCCTTCGACAACCTTCCCTTGTCGTTGGTGATTGTGATCTTGTTCTTCTGTCCCGTCGTCTTGTCCTCCGCCGAAACGTTGAGGATACCGTTCGCGTCAATGTCAAAACAGACGGTGATCTGGGGAACACCTCTTGGGGCAGGAGGGATACCAGAGAGCTCGAATTTACCCAAAAGGTTGTTGTCTTTGGTTCTTGCTCTCTCTCCTTCGTAGACTTGGATCAAGACTCCTGGTTGGTTGTCTGAGTAAGTCGAGAAGACTTGTTCCTTCTTTGTCGGGATGGTTGTGTTTCTTTGGATCAAGACGGTCATGACTCCTCCAGCAGTTTCAAGACCGAGAGAGAGTGGTGTCACGTCAAGCAATAGAAGATCTTGAACCTTCTCGTTACCCTCACCGCTGAGAATAGCTGCCTGAACAGCTGCACCGTACGCCACGGCTTCATCGGGGTTAATAGATTTGCAGAGCTCTTTACCGTTGAAGAAGTCGAGGAGTAGTTGCTGGACCTTGGGGATACGGGTGGAGCCACCGACTAGGACAACGTCGTCGACGGAGCTCTTGTCCATCTTAGCATCACGGAGACACTTCTCAACAGGCTCCATACACTTTCTGAAAAGATCCATGTTCAGCTCCTCGAACCTAGCGCGGGTGATTGGAGAGTAGAAGTCGATTCCTTCAAACAGAGAGTCAATCTCGATGGTGGTTTGTGCGGTGGAAGAAAGAGTCCTCTTTGCTCTCTCACAAGCGGTTCTCAACCTCCTTAGAGCTCTCGGGTTTCCGCTAATGTCCTTCTTGTTCTTCCTCTTGAACTCTTGCACAAAGTGGTTCACCATCCTGTTGTCGAAATCCTCACCACCGAGATGAGTGTCTCCTGCAGTGGCTTTAACTTCAAAGATACCTTCCTCAATGGTTAGAAGAGAGACATCGAATGTACCACCACCAAGGTCAAAGATCAAAACGTTCTTCTCCCCAACACTAGTAGCCTTCTTGTCTAGCCCATAGGCGATGGCTGCTGCTGTAGGCTCGTTGATGATACGCATAACGTTCAAGCCAGCGATCACACCAGCGTCCTTTGTGGCTTGACGCTGAGAGTCGTTGAAGTAAGCCGGGACAGTGACGACGGCGTTCTTGATCGTGGAGCCGAGGTAGGCTTCAGCAATCTCACGCATCTTGATGAGAATCATGGAGGAGATTTCTTCAGCGGCAAACTCTTTATCTTCTCCTTTGTAGTTTACTACAATCATGGGTTTGTCTGCAGGTCCCGGAATGATCTTGAATGGCCACAGTTTCATGTCGCTTTGAACAGAGGTGTCACTGAATCTACGACCAATCAACCTCTTTGCATCTGTTGCATGAAAAAATCAAAAACTATGAGTAACAGAAAGGAATCTCTTAAGAGAATACAGCAAAAGGGATACACATAGTTATAACAAAAGCCTTTAATTCAGTGAATGAAGCAATCAAATCGACAAATATTCCTACGAAACCATGAAATCATCACTAAGCATCTTCCGTGTAAAGATCTAACTTATATAACCTAACTTCGATGCGAACATTCGATAAACTCTCAAGAGAACGCAGCAAAAGTGATACACATAGTTATAGCAAAAACCCTTAGATTCTAGCTTGAGAGTATCAACAAAATCATAACGAACAAGTTCAGTCACGAGTTCGATAATCCTATGAAACCTTGAAATCATCACTATGCATCTTCCGAGTACAGATCTAGCTTTACATAACATAACTTCGATATAAAAATTCGATAAACAGAAGCAGCAATAGAACAATCAGAGGAAGAGGAAACGTACCGAAGACAGTGTTGATAGGGTTCATGGCGACCTGATTCTTCGCGGCGTCACCGATCAACCTCTCGGAGTCGGTGAAGGCGACGTAAGACGGCGTCGTTCTGTTACCTTGATCATTAGCAATGATCTCGACACGGTCGTGTTGCCAAACTCCGACGCAAGAGTAGGTAGTTCCGAGATCGATACCAATAGCTGGACCTTCGCCTTTACCCGCCATTGTTGAGCAAAGATTGCAAAAATAAAAGTAGAAGATGAAGGTTCGAAGACGAAGTAGAAGAGGGCGGCTAGGTTTTACTTATTTTCCGGAAGATGTGGTCGTAGGAGAAGGCTATATAGAGGTTTCGGGCTCATCTTTCGAGAATGTTCGATGGCTTGTTTTGTAGCCGTACGATCTTTCGGAGTTTGATCAGACGGTCGCCGAACGATTCTTTTCCCACTTTTCCTTTTTCGACCTTGAAAATTAAACAAAAAAAGGAATGAAGCCGTTTAAAAAGTTCGAGAACGTTCGATCGATGATTTATTTTTCAACTCAAAGAGAGACAAAGGCCAAAGGCCCAAAGAGAGTGAGATAAAAGCCTTATTAATGAAAGCGTTTTAAAATATGTGAATCGGGTTTTGATGTAGATTTTCGACCAAAGTCCCCGGTTTCAGCGGTTTTAGACTGGTTTTGGCGGTTTTACTCAAATCCAGTTTTTATCTTTATTTGTACGCGGTTCAACTTTAATGTATGATTTTCGAGCAAACTTGTAGTTTGACCGGTTGATCTAGTTCGGTTTTTGGTGATGAATCTTCGATTACGATCGCTAAACCGGAACCAAACCGCATCGTCTCTCCGTTTTGAGCTCGATGTGATTGATCAAATGAACAATTAGTAATGCAATTTCGAATGCGATCTGTTTTGCCAGAATGATAAAGCAATTCAAGTGTGATTAGATAACAAAATTAGTGAATGGTAAAAATAGAGGAAAACGAAAAGATAAAAAATAAAAAAGAATACTCACACAGAGTTTTTTAGGTCTCGGTCAATCATCCCTCTATGTTAATTAGTTGTAGCATAGTATATGGTTTTATATCAATCCAAATGGGTTTGTTGAAAGCAGAAAAGTTGCAAGCAGAGATCTATAAGTCAAGCAAAGCAAAGAAGAGTTTTTGTTGCCTAAGCAACTTGTTTAATAACCTAGAATGATCAATCACCAAAGAGGATTCAAAAGAAGACAGTTTAGCAATGATTAAGAAGGAAAACAGAGCACTTAACAAATTCGAAATTCAATAAAGAGAAAACAAGTTCCTAGATGTGGTTATTGATATTGGGGAATCTAGAGACTAACTAAGGTTTTTTCAAACAACATTGATCAAGCAAACAAGCTAGCAATGGTGGTTCATAGACATAGAGTTCACAATCAAGCAAGCTAAGTCCAATCTCTTGTAAAATAGCCATTTACTAAACATCTTAGCAAGATCTAACTCTTATTAGTGCTAAAAAAACATCTAGCAAGCAATAGCAAACAACTCTATTCATGTCAAAATGCTCCTCAAACAGTCAATCTCTTGAGCTAAGGCCAGCAAATCCTCTATCAAACAAGATCAGCATTTCATCAAACACTTGGTGGGCATAAGAGAAAGCCTAAATTCTAGATAAGTGTGATTCTATCGGTCTGGAAGATGATCGATAGGGTAACCAAAATATAACTGGTGCACTGCTATCGTTCACTTCACTGACCGATAGGCATGACCGATAGGGATCCTATCAGTCACTCCTTGACTGATAGGTCTTGTGCCTTGATCGATAGGCTCTGCAGAGATCGTCTGCCTTGCTCCCTTTTGCTCCTCTTGGTCCAGCTAGGTTCCTGGATCATCCTAAAAGCTTCTCCATGCTCCTTATGACTTCATAGGTACCTAAAAACATCCATAATACATAGAAAATGCAAACTATGTCCTAAATGCAACCTAAGTTTAAAATGAGAAGAAAATGGGACAAAAGAAAAGGAAAACATGCAAAAGAGAACCAAAACATGTACTAATTGCAAGCCTAAATGTTGTAAATACAAGGGATATCAACACCCCCACACTTGCCTTTTGCTTGTCCTCAAGCAGATAAGAACAAATGAGAGAGTGAGGTTTGAAGGTGGGCATTCAAATTCAAAAGTGCAAAGGTAAAGAGATGGTATCAATGCTTAAGTGTCTAGTTGTAGGATGCAAACATAATCAGCTATACTTTAAAGAACCTAGCCATGCTCATCATGTTTCAAAATGATCTCAAATCTCAACTTAGGCAAATGCTCAAATCAATCAACTCTTTAACATTCAATTAAGCTCAGAACATGAATCATGCTTATGCAAATCAAGTGAAGACATCTGGTTCAAAGGGTAAGGTTATGAGATAAAAATGATCTCATTTTTTTTTTTGAAGTGAATGTTAAATTAATTCAAACCAAAAAAACCAGTGTTGCATCAAGTGCTACATATGTATTTTGTTACAATACAAAGGAATGTTTTGTTTTTGAAAATCAGCTTCGGGTGGCAAACCAACGTTGTAACGCTAGTTCATATCTTGTGTCGCATCGCCTGATGGAGGAGATTCGGTTACGAATTGTTTTTTCAATGAGGCGGAGTAGTTGATCACGAGGCAATGCGGGTTCGCCATGTCTCCGGTTGTTCCTCTTTTGCCAGATGTAAGAGACTGCAGTCTGAAGAGAGTATCTAATCAGGAAGGCGTCAATGAGTGGGGATGTGAACTCATTTTAGCAAAAGGGTTTTCAAATACAAGGGATCACTCAATGAAAAAGATTCCATCTTAGGCAAAATGCTAAAGGTAAAAGCACACATATGCATACAATTCAAAGCTCCCTTCTACCCAAAGATGAATCTTAAATACTTATAAACCCAAAAGTGAACCCCTAAGTCTACCTTTTTCCTAAACTTTACCTTTTACCCTTCTTCATGGCTGGGGAAACTTCTCTTTTTGCTTGTGTGGTTGCTTCCTTTTAGTTGGACTTGCTCTTCTTTGTTGCATTGGCACCTTCATCACCTTTGGTGGATTGCTCTTGGTCTAATTTTTCTTTTTTTGACCTTTCTAAGCTTTGTTGCTGGCACCTTTCTTCTTGACACTTAGAGCTTTTACTTCCTTTTACTTAACCATAACTCTAGACTGTTTCCCCTTTTTCTACCATTTCAAACCTTTTCCTTTTCTTTCAGATCATATATACATGAAGTTCAAACCACTTAACACTACCCTTTTAACCCAAAACTCCTATCCTAGAATCAAGCTCAAGGTGCAAGCTGATATCTACAAGAGAGCTTATTATTGCAAGCCTTATTACTAACATTTTTTTGCCAAGACAAAATCAAAAATAATATGCAAAGGCCTCACAGCTCTCAAGATAGTGTTTAGGCTCAAAAGAAGGTTTTGGTTAAGGGAGTGGATTAACTGTCTCATAAGTATGAGGATCAGCTATTTGGATCACTAAGAGTGATAGAAAGGAAAAAGATGATCCAAATATATATATGGTAGCCATGAATTCACTTTCCAATGCATAAGACATGATAATTAAAAGTCCAAATTAAAGTGCAAGTTGATAGAGTTGAGAACAAGTGCTTTCAGTATGAGATGAGATGATCAAAATTAGCATTCCAAGCATGGTTCAGTCTTAACTTCTAGCTTTCTTATGATGCATCAAACAACTAATCACTTAAACACTGAAATCATCTCTAAACTCTAAGCACTTTACAAGGAAATTTCATCATTATGCCCTATGCAAATGCAATGCAACCTATATGTACTCAATCCTAGAAGAATAAAATGTAACTATATGCCTTCTTTTTGGTTTGCAAAAATGGAAATTTTTTCAATTTTTTTTTCTTTTGTTTTCTATGTCTTAGATGAATGCATGATGTGACTCAAAGTGAAAGAAAATGAAAAAATAAGAAAACAAAACACAAAGTCAAACCCCAAATCTCTCCCCCACACTTTAATTACACAGTCCCTTGTATAATGATAGCAATGAGAGAGAGAAGCAACAAAATATAATACAGAATTGAAAAAAATGCAATGATATAGACAATGGATAGGATGTGGTACCTTGTTTAATAAGTGGAGTGGTGGGAGGATCCAGATGTCTGAGGAGACTTGCTAGCTCTCCTCTTGTTCCTCCTCTCATAAGTCTTTGAAGATGGCGCTGATTCTTGTAGTGGGGGAACCCAGCTTGACCATAACTGCTCAGCTTGAGATGAAGTACCTTGATTACCCCATTGCCATGTTTGTTGAACCTCAGAAGGGATGGGAGTTGGTTCCCATGCTGATGGAATATGGGCCCTTGGCTCATATGATGAAGCTCTTGGTTGTGCCCATGTCCCCCATTGATCACTTGGCTGTGCATGAAAGGAATGTCTTTCATGGGGGTTCTAAACATCCTCCTCTTCTTCAGTTGGGTCAGCTTGTGGCCTTGGCTCTTCTTGATGAGGAGTGTGCTCATGAGTGTGGCTCTGATGGGAAGTTCTTGCTGATGTAGCTTTGTTTTTCTTGAACTTCCCTTAAACCATTTTCACCAAACTCTTAATGGCCTTTTCTTGCCACTTACACCATTTTTGGAGGGTGTTGATGTGTTCATGAGCAGGCTTCATAGAGCTCTCTTGGCTTGGGCCTCCATAAGGTTTGAAGTGGAACTGCTTTGAATTGTAGCTCAACACTTCATTTTCATCAAGCTCATCTTCTTCTTCTTGTGTTTCCCCTTGGCTTTCAGCGCCAGCAGTAGCATCTTCATGGACTTCTTCTTGACCTTCTTCTCTTCTCTCTTCTCTTACTTCTTCTTCAACCTCTTCTTTCTTCCTTAATAGCTTCTTCTCTTTCTTCAGGGACAGGGCCGCCTTGGTAGAGCTGATCATCACTTGGATCGAAACTGATGTTACTCTTCATGGTGATGGATGTGAGCCTTGGGTTAGGGAGGAGGATTCTTGATGTCTCTTCTAAATCATTGAAAAACTTGTAGACATGCTTGTCTTGGATGCTCTTCTCAATGAAATGGCTTCTCTTAAGATAGTTCATATCTATCCACAATGGCTCCAGAGCAACATCCTCATATCTCTCAAAGTCCACTCCACTAGCCATAAGAACAGCTGTCACAACTCCCCCAATATGGAGTTGTGGGTTCTCCTTTTTCCCTTTGTACATGACCCAGTTCTTGTAGGTTAAGAGTTGCTCCATCAGCATGTAGACAAAGCATGGGAGCTTGGCTGGTGGTTGTAGGGTTATTCCATTTCTGCTGGTGCCTACAAGCTCATGCATCCCAAAGTGCAGCAAATCTCTCTCCTTTCTAGTGAGGTTTGTTGTTTCCTTTGTTGCAAATAATGTATTTGCAATCACCTTATGAGCATACCTCACTGCTGGATTCTTGAGATGTTGGTTCCTTGTGGTTCCAGCTGTGAAATTTTCAGCCCCAATCTTTCCCCACAACAACATGTGCTCCTTTTGGCCAATGAAGAACTTGGTCCTCTTGTGAGCATAAGACATCAGTCCAAGGGCTTGGGAGATATCAAGGAAGGGTGTAGTGAACCTTTGCTTTCCAAGTTTGAAGGAGATCCATCCATCCTTGTTGGGGAGCTCACTTTCATCATATCCAACCACCTTGAGAGTAGAGAGGAATTGATAGGTGAGCTGCTGGTAGGAGGGAAGTGGCATGGCCATGAACTCACCAAGCCCCATGTGATCAAAGATACACTTGCAGTCATGATAGATCCCAAGTGTACTCATTGTGCTAGCACAAGGGTATCTTGTGGGCTTGAATGTGCACTGGTTGAAAGCTTCCATGAGCTCTCTAGAACTTGGTTCATGGTGTGGGACTTCTTCCTCCACAGATTTGCCTTTTTCTTTCTGCTTGGCGCCCTTGTCTCCAACTGGTCTTTTTCCAGCAGCCTTAGATGATTCCTCAGCTGCAGCACCCTTTCCTTTATCTCCTCTTGCTCTAGGAGAAGATGTGCTTCCTCCTGATGTGCTTTTCCCTTGCTTCCAGCAGTTGCTCTTGTTTTACCCATGGTACCTACAAAACCAAAGCTTGGAGATATTATAAGTACAAAAACAAGGGTTTGAGAAACTATTAACTGAAAGCTTTAGAATGAAATCCTCTAAGCTAAAAGAAGTTTATCTAGTCACTAAACAAGATTAAACTCCCACCAAGCAAGAAGAATTCACAAGCTAACAGTTTAAACATGCTAGAGTTCATAAATGATAATTAAACATTCATGCATGTGAACCTAGCATGGTGGCTCTAAGCAAAAGAAAAAATGATCATGCAAAGGGATATCAAACTAGCAAGAACTGAGATTAAAGAACAGTAAACAAAGCTTTAACAGTAAACTTGCTCAATTTAAACACATCCACCATGCAAAACTAAATCACAACATCTTAAAGTAAACAAAATTTGCTCTTAAAACCTTAGATTAAACAATTATAAGGACATTCATTGAATAAACAAAAGATAAATAGTTGAGGAAGAAAACCTTGATGAAGCTTCTGAGCACTTAGAGAAGATAAATAAAAGAGAGAAATAGCTAAAATTTTCGTGCTATAAGTGAGAGAAGTAGTGAAATGAAGTGTGAAGAGAAGAGGAGAAGATTGTTGTTTATATAGAGTGAAAAGGGGGAACCAAAAGAATCAAAAGTTGGTGAGAGGACCAAAGGAATCTAAAGAGTGGGGGACAAGAACAAAAGTGCTCAGGAGCTCTGTAAAGTGGCAGGAAGGATCCAAAGCTTGAATTTAAACCTCCTTGGCTCCAAACCAAAGGAAGGAAATTTTTTTAAAAAATTGAAGCACTTACCTCGCAGGGCTATCGGTCATAATGTGACCGATAGGGTGCGTATCGATCACAAGTGATCGATAGCAATGACCCATACCTTCTTGTGAATCCTATCGGTCTCCATCTAACCAATACACTTGACCGAAATATATTCGATGGATTTCTATCGGTGTGTGTCTGATCGATAGGTATGACCGATAGGACACTCACTTGCAAACTCCTTTGCCTATCGATCACAAGTGACCGATAGGTTGACTGGTGCAATCTGGCTCTACTGCTATCGATCACATCATGACCGATAGCATGACCGATAAGGTCTGTATCGGTCTTGTCTTGACCGATACGGTGATCGATAGCGGCCAGAATGCACCTGTTCTTTGTCCCTTAGAGACTTTCTCAACCCCCAATTCGAACTCCTGCTTCTATACACATTAACTAAGCATAAAAATAAACTAGAAAGCATAATATATACAAAAGGATACCATGAGACTACCTCCCAAGTGTGCTTGTTTAAAGTCACTAAGCTTGACTTTGCTTACCTCTCTAGAGGAGGTGGTGAGAAGGAGTCTTGGAACTCCTTGGTGTTGCAGTGTCCACTTTGATCTTCTTGGTGAATCCATCAACCTTCAACACAGCAAAGGGTTTTGGCTTGCCTCCCCTTTCCATCTTGTAGTGGACTTCACCATTCTTGGACACAAAGGGCTTCAAGACAACCCCATCTTCTTTGTTACCCAACATAATCTCATTCATGCAATCAGAAACACCCACTTTAAGGACCTCCTCTTCATTGGTTTCAGCAAACAACTTGGTCAAGCAGCATCCATCAAAACTCTCTCCTTGGTAGCCCTCAAACTCTGGCCTATTCTTATCAATCTTTTTCACCTTGTTAAGGTCCATAGAGAAAGCATGATCATGCTCTAGCTTGTTACCCTTGCTGTCAAACTTCAAGACCTTGTTCCTTGAAAACCTCAGCTCTGTTGTGCACTCTCTAGCATCAAATACAGTGCTAGCTGAAGCTAGAAATGATCTCCCTAGAATGATAGCATTCCTTATATGTCCTTCCACCTCAAGCACCAGAAAATCAGTAGGGATGGTGATTCCTTCAATCATCATTCATCATTGAGGGTCCCTAGTGGTGTCTTGACAGTCCCATCAGCTATGGTGAGAGACACATTGCTCTCTTGAAGTTGAGTGTACCCAAGAGCCTTAGCAGTAGAGGATGGGAAAAGGTTGATACTTGCTCCAAGATCACAAAGACAGTTCTTGAAGTCTGCACTTTAAGCTCACATGGTAGAGTGAAACAACATGGATCTCCAAGCTTCTTGATGTTAAGCTCCTTGACCTCAGATGCTCCAGCTTTAGCTCTTAGTTTTTTCAGCTCCTCTTGACCATTCAAACCTCTCATTTCCATTTGAGAAACATAGAGAGTCTCATACTTCTGAACTAGCTGCTCTTTGAATCTTCCTGGAAAAGGGATAGTGGGCTGATAGATAGGGAGATCAGCAGCTTGAGTTACCCTCTTGGCATCAGAGGCTTCAAAAAAGTCTTCCCCTGTAGCATCAACAACTTCATGTGGCGCCCACCACTCTTCTTCTTCCAGAGATTCTTCTTGTGCAACTCCATGGTTAGCATCAACATTCAAAAAACTCCCCCCCCCCCCCCCCCCCCCCCCCCCCCCCCCCCCCCCCCCCCCCTTCCACTCTGGAGTTCAGTGTCCTCAGTGAACAGAGAGAGAAACTCTTCAATGATAGCTTCCTCTGCAGCTGAGAAGCTATCTTCTTCAGTTACCATGGCATTGCAGAACTCTTTTGGGTTAGCTTCTGGTTTTCGGGGAAAGTGTCCTTGTGGTTTTGGACCAGCTACACCTTTGTTGTTCTCCAGTGTTTTGACTCTTGCAGCCAACCTATCAAACTTGTTGGTTAGTTCAACATGTACTGAGTCTATTTTGTTATGAACCTCAGCAAACCTCTTGCTCAATTCCAAGTTGTTGGTAGTCTAATTGTGAAGCAACTGCTGAACCATTGTCTTGAGCTCAGGATCTTGAGAGCTGGAAGAAGCTTGAGCTAGAGCTTGTGCACAGAATCCTGGAGGATGGTAAGGCGCTTTTGGCTGGAAGTTGTTGTTTCTCTGCTGAAAACCTTGATTGTTGTAGGGAACATAAGGTCTTGGAGCAGCTTGCTGTTGTTGTTGTAGTGGGTACACTTGGTCCTGTGGATTGGCAACATTGTTGCTTCTGTATGACAAGTTGGGATTGGATCTGTAGTTCCCATATCCATTGTATCCACCTTGATTACCCAAGTAGTTCATCTTTTCCACTTGGCAGGGCTCTTGATCATCAAGCTGAACCATATCACCAACAAAGTGAACCTCTTTCTTTTCCCTTAGCAGCATATCCAGCTTCTCATGTAAGGCCTTGATCTCTTTCCTCCTAGACTCTAGTTCATCTTTAGCACTTCTTGGAGCTCTGTCAAATTTCTCATTGTAGTTTCCATCAGACTGAGCTAGATTCTCAACAAGCTCCAATCCTTCATCTACATCCTTTGACAAGAAGTTCCCATTTGATGCAGTGTCCAGAAGCATTCTTATCTTTGGAAAAGCTCCTCTGTAGAGAGTAGAGAGTAGAGAAGCCTGTGAGAAGCCATGGTGAGGGCATTGCAGTGTGTAGCCCTTGAATCTTTCCCAAGCTTGACCAAAGCTTTCATTGTTCCTCTGTGCAAACCCTGAAATCTCATTTCTGATTCTTGAAGTTCTTGAAGTTGAGAAGAACTTTGCTAAGAAGGCTCTCTTGCACTCATCCCAACTAGTTATGCTTCCTTGGAGCAGGTTCTTCTCCCATTGGTGTGCTTTGTCTCCAAGAGAAAAAGGAAATAACCTGAGTTTGAAGCCATCTTCACTCACTCCATTGATCTTTGTTAGTGAGCACAATCAAGCAAGCTAAGTTCATTCTCTTGTAAAATAGCCCTTTACTAAACACCTTAGCAAGATCTAACTCTCATTAGTGCTAAAACATCTAGCAAGCAATAGCAACCAACTCTATTCATGTCAAAATTCTCCTCAAACAGTCAATCTCTTGAGCAATTCCTCTATCAAACAAGATCAGTATTTGATCAATCACTTGGTGGGCATAAGAGAAAGCATAAATTCTAGATAAGTGTGATCAAGACAAATCTAGCTTATAAACAGATTAATAGAGAGAAACCCATGAAATTAAACACTAAACAAACCTTAATCAATTCATAAATTCTCTTAATCTTCCACATCTACGAACCCTAAGCAAACTACTCACTAATACTCATGTTTAACACCAATTCACAAGAGGAAAAGATGTTAATCATGATTGGAAGAGAGATTATGGAGAAATTAATGGCAAATACAAACTTATATTAAATAAAGCAAGAAAATTGTTTACAAACCCAGAAAATAAACTCAAGAACAATGTTATGAAGTTACTTCTCGAAAATCCCAGAAAAAGGGTATTTATACAAAAGATAAAAAAACCCTAAAATAATAGCAAAGATGTAAATAAAAACATGCAAAAGAAAACCAAAACATATACTAAATGCAAGCCTAAATAGTGTAAATACAAGAGATATCAAATACAAAGATCGAAACACCTTCTTCAATCTTCCACAGAAAACTAGTCGACGAAGGGTTAGAGCATCGTCTTAGAACCATTATAAGAGTTGGTTGACTTCAAGTCAACGATAATGTGTGAGTCCTCTTGCTACTTGGTACGTGTCATTTTACATTTATGATGTAAATTTTTTTATTTTTGGGCCAAACTTTTTTGGTTGTAAATTTATATATATTAAATATCTTTAAAAGTGTCCACATAGGATTTAAACATTCAATTCTATTGATACACATCATTATTATTTATAGTTAATTATATATTGTATACTAAAATTAATTAATTCGTTTTTATTATTATAAGGAAAATTTTTAAATTTTAATTAATTTTGTTTTTGTTGTTATTAGGAATGTTTCAAAATTTTAAGTTAGTTATTAATAAGAAAAAGTCTATAAAGTAGATTTTATATTTCTATTAACAAAAAAGTAAATTAACATAATAAATATCTGTTTGACCAAAAAAAACATAATAAATATCTTTAACAAACAAAAAATTAACATATAAATAGATTATTAAAAAAATCATATATATTGAATAATATAATTAAAAACCATATTTTAAGATCATAATTCTATTGATATACATCGTCATTATCTATAGTTAATTATATATTGTATATTAAAATTAATTAATTTCTTTTTATTATTATAAGAAAAATTTCCAAATATTAATTAATTTTGTTGTTATTAGGAAAGTTTTAAAATTTTAAGTTAGTTATTAATAAGAAAGAGTTTATAAAAGAAATTTAAGTTAATATTAAGTAAAATAACATATAAATATATTTACAAACAAAAAAATTAACTTATAAGAACATGTCCATCGGCAAGGGATCAATGCTGAAATGCCACTTTTAGAGAAAAACTAATCTCGGATGTCACTGTTATAATAAAGAATTTAGTTTCAATTTATTTTTAATTGAAAATCATGTGAAATACAATTTTGACCATATAACATTCTAATAATTACGAAAATCTCTGCCCACCCGATCTTCGATCCATCAGCCAACCACGATCCGAAACTCAACCTTAGTAAATACTTTTACTTCTCATTCGATCTGTAACTGTCAAAATTATATTTGTAAAAAGAAGAAGAGAAATCAAGAGTGATTTACTGAAATGTGAAGCAAATCCGACTTCTCTCTTCGTCTATTTCCCGTTCAATCCTCCTCCTCATCTCTCTTCTTTGTCCCCTTCTCTTCTTTTCTCTAGATTTGATTTTCGATTCAGATATGGTTAAATTGAAATTTGGTACGAAGGTATATGAAACAAGAGGAGGACGGGGTCGACGAGAATCAGAAACCGCCGCAGCAATGACGGGAGCGATGGCTCATCCTGAAACCGACGCAGGAACCGCTCCTCCTGAAACCGGCGCAGCATCGACGGCTCCTCTTGAAACCGATGCAGGAACCGATCCTCCTGAAACCGGTGCAGCATCAACAGCTCCTCCTGAACCCGATGCAGGAACCGCTCCTCCTGAAATCGACACAGCAACGACAGCTCCTCCTGAACCCGACGCAGGAACCGCTCCTCCTGAAACCGACGCGGCAAGGACGGCTCCTCCTGAAACAGGAACTGCTCCTCTTGAAACCGACGCACCAATGACGGGAACGACGGCTCCAACACCAATAGAAGGAACGAAAGAAGTGGAGAAAGTTCCTGAAGTGGTGCCTCCTGCAATCAATTCCTAGAATCCCCCGGCTCCAGCAACCACATAAGCGGTAATGGAAGAAGGAACGGAAGAAGTGGAGAAAGTTCCAGAGGAAACCGAAGTGGTGTCTCCTTCAATTAATCGGATCAACCCCGAAATAAGTGAAGAGAGACCCTCAGTTCCAGAGAATGTGTCTGGCCAAGAAGAAGAGCAAGAGAATGTGGAGCAGAATGTGTTTGGCCAAGAAGAAGAGCAAGAGAATGTGGAGCAGAATGTGTCTGGCCAAGAAGAAGAGAAAGAGAATGTGGAGCAGAATATGTCTGGCCAAGAAGAATAGGAAGAGAATGTGTTTGGCAAAGAACAAGAGGAAGAGAATGATTCTCGCCACGAGCAAGAGGAAGAGAATGAGGGTGGCCATGAACAAGAGGAATAGAATGTGTCTGCCCAGGTATAGTTTACATATATTTATGCATTTGCTTACTTGTGTTGTGTGTACTTTATTGGACTGAAAATTGAGAATGAATTTGTGTTGTGTGTACTTTATTGGACAAATGGTAAAAGTCAGTAGTATTTTGGTTACGTTCAACTATGTTTTCTAGGTTCAACTAGATTACTATCTCCAATGAATATTAGGTTCAACTTAGTATTGCTAGGTTCAATTACATATTGCTAGGTTCAACTATATAGGCATTGTTCAACTAGATGTTTGAAGTTCAACTACGCTTGATTGGTTAAGTTCAACTATGTTTTCTAGGTTCAACTAAATTAGTATCTCCAATGTATGTTATGTTCAACTGTGCTTGCTAGGTTCAACTACGTATTGCTAGTTCAATTATGTAGGTTTTGTTCAACTAGATGTTTGAAGTTCAACTACGCTTGATTGGTTAAGTTCAACTATGTTTTCTAGGTTCTACTACATTAGTATCTCCAATGTATGTTGGGTTCAACTGCGCTTGCTTTGTTCAACTAGGTATTACTGGGTTCAACTACGTATTTCTAGGTTCAACTATGTAGGCTTTGTTCAACTAGATGTTTGAAGTTAAACTACGCTTGATTGGTTAATTTGAACTATGCTTTTTAGGTTCTACTACATTAGTATATCCAATATATGTTAGGATCAACTGCGCTTGCTTGGTTCAACTATGTTCAGCTTGCTTGGTTCAACTACGTATATTAGGTTCAACTAGGTTCGAGTTAGTATTTATTTATTTTAACGGTTTATTAAATCTGAGTTTGAATTCACAGGATAACGAGGATTATAGTACACCACTGCAACCAGAGAAGTTTTACTTTGGTCCAGAGCAATATATCAAGGCTTGTACATTACACATTTGATGATTGTATGGTTGAGGTGAGGGAGAAGATGAAGAAGTTCAAGAATGGCATCGTGAGAGACAAATATTCATCGATATTTTCTGGTTTCATTCTTCCTTTGGAGGCAACCAACTCTTACCAATGGTTTCAAATTATTAGTTTGTAGAAAATAAGGTTGTGATATTGTAACTTTATGTGTAGGCTTTTGCATTTGAGTGTATTCCTGCGTTGGGATGCAAATTTCGAGTAGATGTTGCTCCACCTGAGAAGGACTGTCCACGATTGTGTAAGCACAAGTTTGCCGAGGGTTCCATGAAAGGTTTTCCTTTGGAAGACATTAACGAGACCATTGGAAGAACTAGGGTAAGAATTGTCGACGGTTGTATTTGATATATGTTTGGTTTTTAAATTTACAATTGTGTTGATTTTCATTATCCCAAATTCACAGGATATCATTAGCATTTTGGAAACTGACTCGGACGAGGAAGCTCTTATGGATCGCATCGTAAAGCCTGCTTGTGGTGATGGGATATGCTTCATTGATCCAATCGTTGACTCGTGGAAAGACCATCTAATTGCAAAAGGAAAGAAGATATGGTGGAGAGATTTGTATGATATGGACTTGACAGGTAGAGGTGGCACTGCGAATGTCCCTAGAGAAGAATCAAGAGAAGAACGCAGAGAAGAATCTGACACCATTACACCATTAGTTCAACAGATGATCCAATCGGTGGCGACGATGGGAAATTTGGTAAAAGAACTTCAGGAAGTAGTTTTTGGTTTTGATGAGAGACTGAAGAATGTTGAAAGTTTTATGATGGAACAGCTAAACAAAGGAAACACCAGCGAAGGTAATAAATTAGTTATACTCTGATCGCTCAATTGTTTTTTGCTGTTGTTGATAAAAAATGTTTATATTAGGAGGAAAAGCTGGAGATAAAGGGGATGAGCAAACACCGGGTGAAGAGGGAGAAGGTGGAGATAAAGGGGAGGAGCATGCAGAAGGTGAAGAGGGAAAAGGTGGGGATAAAGAGGAGGAGCATGCAGCGGATAAAGAGGGAGAAGGTGGAGATAAATAGGAGGAGCATGCAGCAGATGAACGTCCGAAAAAGACACGAAAATCCAGTAAAAGAAGAACAAGAGCACCTTCTTGTTACACTCCATCTGACGCTGGTGAGAAGCAGAAAAAAAGAAGAGGCGAGGAGAAGACGAAAGGAAAAAAGAAGAAAGCCAAACATTAAAGAAAAATGAGATGTTGGCTTGTTGTTGGTGTTTTTTTATGAACTTGTTTGGGTGTTGTTTTAAAAACTTAAGTACTTGGCTTGTTGTTGGTGTGTACTTGTTTTTGCATATGGTGTACTTGGATTTGGTTAGTTTCTTTAAGTACAACTAGGTTTTTTAAGTTCGACTGAGTGAGTTTAACTAGGTACAACTGAATTACAAGGTTCGACTGACCGAGTTGTACCGTTCAACCTGGTTTTTCTAGGTTCAACTGAGTTTTAACAGGTTAAACATTGGACATAACTAACTAGGTACAACTGAATTACAAGGTTCGACTGATTGAGTTGTACCGTTCAACCTGATTTTTCTAGGTTCAACTGAGTTTTAACTAACTAGGTACAACTGAATTACAAGGTTCGACTGACTGAGTTGTACCGTTCAACCTGGTTTTTCTAGGTTCAACTGAGTTTTAACTAACTAAGAACAACTGAATTACAAGGTTCGACTGATTGAGTTGTACCGTTCTAGTTTTTCTAGGTTCAACTGAGTTTTAACTAACTAGGTACAACTGAATTACAAGGTTCGACTGACTGAGTTGTACCGTTCAACCTGGTTTTTCTAGGTTCAACTGAGTTTTAATTAACTAGGTATAACTGAATTACAAGGTTCGACTGATTGAGTTGTACCATTCTGGTTTTTCTAGGTTCAACTGAGTTTTAACTAACTAGGTACAACTAAATTACAAGGTTTGACTGAGAAGGCAATAGGATTAATAATTGACATAACTAACGAAGTACAACTGAAATACGTAGTTCGACTGAGCTAAAACTAGAAGACCTCTTCCAAAGTTTGAAAATTAGAGGATCTTCATCTGAAAGCAAATAACATCATCAAGGTCTTAAAATAAGAAGAACAATCCACTTACTTAAAAAATATTATAATCAAACTAAGTAGAAGCACTAGTACTGCTACCCCAAATGTCATCTCCACACTGATTTTCTTCTTGTCCGTCTCAAGAAGAAGCATCTCCAGCTTTGCAATCTGTTCCTCGTTCTAAACTTGTCCTTCCTTCAGCTCTGCAATGGTTTTTTCTGTGCGATTTCCAGTTATGAAGTTTTTCTGGATTTTCTCCTTCAGACTAGTAATCTGATTATGTAGGATTTCTATTTTTTCGTCTACCACAAAATCCCACTATTTCCGAATATGATACCTTTCGTTCTACACAAAAATACCCAACAATTATCATAAATATTCTTCTGTTTTTCCCAGAAATCTGATCTAGAAATTATGCAATCTACTAAACTCACATCACGATGGCGACAGGTGAAGTATCGCCTCCAAGGATCGATTTTGGTGTAGGATGTCTCTGTAAAAACGGCTCCACTGCAGTAACACTTTTTGGGCATTCCATATTCACCATCTGCTATGAGGCATGGATCCAGCTACGCTGACGATTAGGGACTGGTCACGGGACTGAATCTTCCCATTTCTTTGAATTTCTGAAAGTAAAATTGAAACTGAACTTAAATCGAGCTATATTATTGGAAAGCAAATTGAAGAAATTAAGCTCTATATCTCAACTTTTGAAGAGCAAATCGGACAACGACCTAGATCTACACGAATCAAAGGAATAGCTTTACCTGTCTAATAAAATTGGATCGTCCCTCTCTCTCTCTCTCTCTCTCTCTCTCTCTCTCTCTTGGAGCTCTCTCTCAGTCGAAGTCGAAGAAGAAACAGAAAAAGAATAAAGTAACTAGGGTTATTTCAGAAAAAGAGTTCGGCCCTGATTTTAATTAAAAAATCTATTTTTTTTTATTTTTTTCCCGCTGGCGCAGAACTGAAAATTTAGTAAATTTTTCCAAAAATATTGAACTTAGTTGTCCCTAAGGAAGCAGTTGAACACAGTTCTTAATACTTGTACTTTTACAATTTTATTGTATTTATAGTTTAACCTTCCTCTAAACTATTATATTGTAGTTGTATAAATGACTTTGGACCATTAAACAGCATTTATAACGTTTTCATACTACAATATATGAAATATTTAATATTTTGAGTTTTTCAGTCCTAAAAGGCTTAATATGGTTGATGTCTTCCTTATATTGTAAGGGGTGGTTGATGTGAAAACATGATTTTGTATAAAAATAAAAAATTAATGTTTACCATATAAGTAATTGTTTCCTTATAGTTGAAAATGTGTTGATAGGTCTGAACTGGTATATTCACATCACTTGAAGTTTTAATAATTGTTTACTTCACTTCCAAAGTTGATATTAGTTGTATCCAGTTGCACAAACACGTCAACGTTAACAGTTGTACCCAGTTGAACTTGGTACCATGTAGCTGTTTTTTACGTGAACCCAGTTGAACTTGGTACCATGAAGCTGTTTATACGTTAACCCAGTTGAACTTGGTACCATGTAACTGCTTATACGTAAACCCAGTTGAACTTGATAGTGCGAATGGCAACACGTAAACGTTAATAGTTGTACCCAGTTGAACCTGGAAGTGCGAATTTGACAAAATAAACTTCTGAATTATTTATACTTGTACCTAGTTAAACCTGGTCATACAAATTCACCAAATTCAAACACAGAAAGATTCATAGTTGTACATAGTCTAACATGGTTGTATAATACCAAAAATTACAAAACTCACACATAAATCAAACCGAGCTGCCACTTTGGCTGCTCCGAAAATAGAAAGCGAAACCTCTGCCAGACACAGACCTGTTACTCGTCTTCCTGCGACATTCCCCAGTGGATGGAAAGCGGTTTTCTTGATTTCTTCCTGGCGATTTGGTGTAATCAGGCGGTAAAGCAAACTTATTTAGTATTTCCTCTGGAATACTCCAACAAGACTCATTCGGCACTGGATAAATCGTCCTGTAGTATGCCAATGCCCATGTATCTATCAAGTAATATCTAGAGCATAAGTCGTATAGACTAATATCCGCTGTTCTCCCTCCCTTTTTCATCAGTGCTGCTGCTGCGGCAATTGCATGAACACAAGGATACTTGTCTATATCCAACCCTCTGCAAGAGCAAGTTTTGCTCGACAAATCCACCAAGTAAGCCTTCCAATCGAGTCCAATAATGGTGTATTCAAGTTGGAAGCTGTTTAGCTCAGCCACAACTAAACGAGCAGCAATTGGATATAGTTCATGCAATTTGTTATCCATATAAGGTACCACTTTCTTTGACATCGACATATCAGCAGCAGTCTTCCTATGCTTGTTAAACCAATATGCCATTTTCTCAACAATCACATCAATCATTGGTAAGCGAGAGTACTTCCTTACTTTCTTAAACACAATTGAGAGATTCGAAAGAATTGTTGATGTCTAAATTGTACTTGTCTCCTTTAAACTAGCACCTTGCCCATTTATCCAACTGTACAGTCTCATGCAAATACACAGCAGCTGCAGGAAACTTCTTCTTAAAATCAGCATACTCCCTTTCGAAATCACTCACAGTATAAATATGAGCGCATTGGATGAATTTTGCCGCCACTAGATCTTTGTTCACCTTATGCTGAACTTTACCTCTCACGTTTTGAGATAAATGCCATATACAATGTCCATGATGGGAGTGGGGATACACCTTCGCTACTGTATTTATGATGCTTTTATGTCTGTCACTCATAAAAACCAATTCAGGATCATCAGGTATAACGATTTTCAGCTTCTCGAAAAACCACATCCAGCTGTCATGCTTCTCAGTATCAATTACACTAAAAGCAATGGGGGTAATGGTGATGATTATGATCTTGAGTTGTGGCAAAGACAAGCTGTCCACCATATACAGTCTTAAGAAATGTTGCATCCACAACTATCACTTTCTTCATTGCTTGAAACCCTTCAATACTAGCGCCCAAAGCATTGAATATGTACTTGAAGTTTTTCTCTGCATCCAATTCCACACTTATTACGGTTCCAGGATTTACCTTCTCTAGCATGTACAAATAAGAGTATAACATCCTATAACCTTCTTCAGGAGTGCCCCGCACATCACTAACAGCTAGTTTTTTTCCTCTTAAGGCGGTAGAGTAGGACAAACTAACACCAGCTCTACTCTGAACCAGATTCACGATATTTTTGGGAACTGGGGTGTCAAATTGACCCGGATAGTCTTGCTGCAAAACAGATGCTACTAGCCATGGGGTGCCTCTCATTCTACTAGTGCTTGTACTCTCAACGGCCCGAGAGCATGTATGCATCTTTCTGTATACTCTAACACTGAAAAAATTCCGATTTCTTAAATCTTGCAGCTCGTAAATACCATTTACAGCCTTGATTATTCTCACGACATTCTAGAATAAGTCGCCTTTTATCTGACTTATAAGTATGGACCCCAAAACAATTCTTATGTGCAGCTCTGTCAACCAAATCTTGTATTGCCTCCTTAGAACAAAACTCTTGACCAATTTCAAGACATGTACCATTTTTCCATTCTTCAACACACTGACTAACTTCTGCAGAACCTGAAAGCTCAACATATTCATGCATACCATCCAAACCGTTCTCCATATCCCCATCAGTAAATTCATTACCATCGTTCTCTGTCACCTCCTCAATAATCGTCTCCCTATGTTCTTCTCTTTCCGAGACTGCTCCATTAATAGTAACCACATGACATACATCATCATCAGCTCTACCATTTGCAACCGGCTCCTCATAATTCACACCAAATGAACTACCCACTTTAGAAGCTTGCTCACTCCTACCCGCTTTAGAAACTGAATTTGTTTCTAAACCTTTGACTATCTCCACATGCAAAACAGTCCTTAGCCACTCGTTATCCACCGTTGTTAGATAAGCATATACGTCATCATCAACAAAAATCTTTGTCTCGTTGATCGGTTTATTTACCAACGGAATGTAACTCAATTTCATGTGTGCATTAGCTCTATCTATCCGAATCTTACTGCATATCTTATCTACTAACACCGAGTAAGTTATCTCCTCCACAGATAAGTTCCTAAATGGTATAGCATAAGTGGAATTACTTGTAAACCATTTCAACTCCTCTCCGTCATGTGAATAATTCCCTCCATAGTCAAAATATATGTTTGTGTGGTTGGTGCTCATGCTCTCCTGAAAATATAATGAAAATAGTCGATCAGTTGAACTCAATTGAACTCAATTGAACACAAAGTACCACATTTATACCAGTTGAACTCAGTTGAACTAAATTGAACTCAGTTGTACCAGTTGAACTACACCTCTCATTTGTACCACTTGTACCAGTTGAACCCAATTGAACTCAGTTGTACCAGTTCAACTATATCTCACATTTGTACCAGTTATACTAGTTGAACTAAAGTGAACTCAGTTGTACCAGTTGAACTACACCTCTCTTTTGTACTAGTTGAACTCAATTGAACTAAATTGAACTCAGTTGTACCAGTTGAACTATACCTCTCATTTCTACCACTTGTACCAGTTGAACCCAATTGAATTAAATTGTACTCAGTTGAACTCATTTGAACTAAAGTGAACTCAGTTGTACCAGTTTAACTACACCTCTCATCTACTAGTTGAACTCAATTGAACTAAATTGAACTCAGTTGTACCAGTTGAACTATACCTCTCAGTTGTACCACTTGTACCAGTTGAACCCAGTTGAATTCAATTGAACTCAGTTGTATCAGTTGAACTATACCTCTCATTTGTACCAGTGGTACAGTTGAGCTACACCTCTCATTTGTACCACTTGTATTAGTTGAACTCAATTGAACTAAATTGAACTTAGTTGTAACAGTTGAACTATAACTCTCATTTGTACCAGTTGAACTTAAGTTTTCAGTTGTTCCAGTTCGCTCTCAGTTGTACCAGTTGTACCATTTTTCCTATCAAAACTCCAGGAATTTCAAGCTCGAGTTTCGTTCTACTGTTCTGCTTATGAATCTGATTAACATAACCACGTTCTTCTCACAAATTACCGAACCTATGGCTTGATCTATCCAGAATACATTGTTACCAACCCAGATCCCTAATTTTTCAAATCTAAAGCCCTAATTTTACAAAATATATCTCTAATTGAAAAAGAAGAAATCACCTTTAAAATATGAGATCTTCAACAATGGCAGAAAGAGGACTGGAATTCTGGGTCGGACGAGGTGGAGAAAGAGTCGATCTAGGTTGGACGAAAAGGATGACGGGAGAAGAAGCTCACAGGAGGAGCTTGGAAACCAGAAGAGAGCTCGGGTGAGAAGAGGAAGGAGGAGCTGCGGGGGATCGATGATTCAATTTTTTTTTTTTTCAAATTTTTTTTTATTTACCTTTACTTCTTTTACTTTTACTAATTTATTTTTACTTAGTTAAATTTCAGTTAGTTTGACTAAGGACTGATTTGTAATATCACATATCATTTAAATGAGAGAGTGGCATTAGATTATCTGATGGCAGCATAGATCAATTTTTTTGTGAAGATGGCATTTCAGCTCTTTGCCCATCGACAATCTCTCACCAAGGTATCTAGGCAATAAAAAAATAAAACAAATCAGAAAGTAAGAGATAGAATCAATACAACAAAAACACAAGTGCCTTTCCTGCAGATGACACATCAGCTTTTTGAAACTTTATAAACATGACACTTCAGCAAAAAAATCACCAATCAAAATATTTTATTAATACACATCATCTACTAACTTTTATTATTTTTAATTTAAACCCATTAAAAATCCAAATATTTTTCTTTATTAATTTTTATTTTATTTTTTGCCAAACCCAAGCCTAAATAATAAATAATAGTAAATAAAAAAATTTTATTTTATTTTTTACCATCTCCAAATCCAAATTATAAATAACAACAAATAAAAAATTAAATCTTTGT
Organism: Thlaspi arvense; assembly: GCA_911865555.2. Lineage (NCBI taxonomy): Eukaryota > Viridiplantae > Streptophyta > Magnoliopsida > Brassicales > Brassicaceae > Thlaspi > Thlaspi arvense. The sequence continues at coordinate 62,407,153 of OU466858.1, read as the reverse complement.
TTTATATTTTTGCCAAACCGAAACTCAAATATAAAATAACAGCAAAAAAAAAAAAATTTAAATTTCTAATGATATGTTTGCTTGATAGAGACATATTTTATTGAAGAAAATGTAGACTCATCATCAACTATGCTTCCATAACAACAACGCAAAAAGCGTTCTGTTATAAGAAGCTCCCATATCAGCAAAAATTTGAACCAATAAAAACATTACAATCATACATATCATTAACACACTAATAAAATCAGTTTACTATTTTGCTGACCCATTAAAAATCCCAACTTCTAGCCAAGAGCACCTTATCATCCTCCAGGATTCAGTGCACAAGCTCCAGCACAAGCTTCTTCCAGCTCTTAAGATCCTGAGCTCAAGACAATGGTTCAGCAGTTGCTTCAGAATCAGACTACCAACAACTTGGAATTGAACAAAAGATTTGCTGAGGTTCATAACAAAATAATTCAGTACATGTTGAGTTAAACAACAAGTTTGAAGGGTTGGCTACAAGAGTCAAAACACTGGAGAACAACAAAGGCATAGCTGGTCCAAAATCTCAAGGCCACTTTCCTGGAAAACCAGAAGTTAACCCAAAGGAGTTCTGCAATGCCATGCTCATTGAAGAAGAAGCTATCATTGAAGAGTTTCTCTCTCTGTTCATTGAGGACACTGAACTTCAGAGTGGGGGGGGGGGGGGGGGGGGGGGGGGGGAAGAGTTTTTGGAAGTTGATGCTAAACATGGAGTTGCAGAAGAAGAAGAGTGGTGGGCGCCACATGAGGTTGTTGATACTACAATAGATGACTTTGCTGAAGTCCTTGATGCTAAAAAGGAAACTCAAGCTGCTGTTCTCCCTATCTATCATCCTACTATCCCTTTTCCAGGAAGATTCAAAGAGCAGCTAGTAAAGAAGTATGAGACCCTCTATGCTTCTCAAATGGAATTGAGAGGTTTGAATGGTCAAGAGGAGCTTCAGAAACTAAGAGCTAAAGCTGGAGCATCTGAGGTTAAGGAGCTGAACATCAAAAAGCTTGGAGATCCAGGTTTTTTCACTCTCCCATGTGAGCTTAAAGGACAGACTTTCAAGATCTGTCTTTGTGATCTTGTAGCAAGTATCAATCTTCTCCCATCCTCTACTGCTAATGCTCTTGGCTACACTCAACTTCAAGAGAGTAATGTGTCTCTCACCATATCTGATGGGACAGTCAAGAGAACACTAGGCACTCTTAAAGATGTGCCAATGATGATAGAAGGAGTAGTCATACCAACAGATTTCTTGGTCCTAGATGTTGAAGGAAAGATCAAAAACGCCATCATTCTAGGGAGGCCTTTCTTAGCTTCAGCTGGAGCAGTGTTTGATGCCAAGGAGTGCACAATAGAGCTGAGACTGACCAAAGAAAAGGTTATGAGGTTTGACTCCAAAGGAAATAAGCTAGAGAATGAGCAGGCCTTCTCAATGGAGCTCAAGAAGTTAAAGGAAGTCGGGAAGCATTGGCCTAAGTTTGAAGGCTATGTTGGTGCAAGTTTTGATGGCTGCTGCTTGACCATGTTGTTTGCTGATACCACTGAAGAGGAGGTCCTCAAAGTGGGTGTTTCTGATTGCATGAATGAAATTCTGTTGGGTAACAAAGAAGATAGGATTGTCTTGAAGCCCTTTATTTCTAAGAATGGTGATGTCCACTACAAGATGAAAGGGGGGAGGCAAGCCAAAGCCCTTTGCTGTGTTGAAGATTGATGGAGTCACCAGAAAGATCAAAGTGGACACTGCAACACCAAGGAGTTCCAAGACTCCTTCTCATCACCTCCACTAATGAGGTAAGTAAAGTCAAGCTTAGTGACTTTAAACAAGCACACTTGGGAGGTAGTGCCATGGTAGCCTTTGTATATATTATGCTTTCTAGTTTTTTTTTTTATGTTTAGTTAATGTGTATAGAAGCAGAAATTCGGTTTGGAGATTGATAAAGTGTCTAAGGGACAAAGAACAGGTGCATTTTGGCTACTATCGGTCATAGTATCGGTCAAGACAAGACCGATACAGACCCTATCGGCCATGCTATCGGTCAGCTTGTGATCGATGGTAGTAGAGCCAGAATGCACCGGTCAACCTATCGATTACTTGTGATCGATAGGGAAATGAGTCTTCTAAGTGAAATTCTATCGGTCTAGCTATCGATCAGATACTGACAGATGGAAATACATCGGTTGTATTTCGGTCACTCTATCGGTCTAGAGAGTGATCGATACAAAGCAATCGGATGTATTTCGGTCAGTGTATCGATCAGCTAGAGACCGATAGGATCATACAGGAAGCTATCGGTCAATCCTATCGGTCACATTGTGACCGATAGCCCCACGAGGTAAGTGCTTCATTTTTCAAAACATTTCCTCCTTTGGCTTAGATCCAAGGAGGTTTAAATTCAAATTTTGGCTCCTTCCTGACACTTTGCAGAGCTCCTGAGCACTTTTATTCTTGTCCTCCACCCACTTTTGATTCCTTTGGTTCCCCACTCCCCTCTTTAAGAACCAATAATCTCTTCTCTTATCTTCACACTTCATTTTACTACTTCTCTCACAAAAATCCGAATTCTTTAGCTCTCTCTCTTTTATTTATCATTTCTAAGTACTCAGAAGCTTCACTACGGTTTGCTTTCTCAACTGTTCATCTTTTGTTCTTAATGTATGCATGTGTTTAAAGTTATCACTTCTATGGTTTTAAGAACAGAATTTGTTAAGTTTAAGATGTTATGCTTTGGTTTTGCATGGTGGATATGTTTAAGATGAGAAAGTTAACTGTTAAAGCATTGTTTACTGTTCTTAAATCTCAGTTCTTGCTTGTTTAATATCCCTTTGCATAATCATTTTCTCTTTTGCTTAGAGCCACCATGCTAGCTTCACATGCATAAATTTTTGTTTTCTCTTTATGAACTCCAACATGTTTAAACTGTTAGCTTATGAATTCTTTTTGCTTTTTGAAAGTTTATTCTTGTTTAGTGACTAGTTAAACTTCTTTTAGCTTAGAGTGATTCCTTCTAAAGATTTCAGTTATTGGTTTCTCAAACTTTTGTTCTTTTACTTATAGTCTCTTCAAGCTTTGTTTTTGTAGGTACCATGGGTAAACCAAGAACTGCTGCTGGAAGCAAAGGGAAAGCAACACAAGAGGAAGCGACCACCTCTCCTAGAGCTAGAAGAGATAATGGCAAGGGTGCTGCTGCTGAGCAATCATCAAAAGCTGCTGGGAAGAAACCAGTTAGAGACAAAGGCTCCAAGCAGAAAGGAAAGGGCAAATCGGTAGAGGAAGAGGTCCCATACCATGAGCCAGGTGCTAGAGAGCTCATGGAGGCTTTCAACCAGTGCACCTTCAAGCCCACAAGATACCCTTGTGCTAACACAATGAAAGAACTTGGGATCTATGATGATTGCAACGATATCTTTGATCACATGGGGCTTGTTGAGTTCATGGCCATGCGACTTCCCTCCTACCAACAGCTCACTTATCAATTCCTCTCTACTCTCAAGGTGGTTGGATATGATGAAAGTGAGCTCCCCAACAAAGATGGGTGGATCTCCTTCAAGCTTGGAAAGCAAAGGTTCACAACACCCTTCCTTGATATCTCATAGGCGCTTGGACTGATGTCTTATGCTCACAAGAGGAACAAGTTCTTCATTGGCCAAAATGAGCACATGATGCTATGGGGAATGATTGGGGATGGAAATTTCACAGCTGAAGCCACAAGGAATCAACATCTAAAGAATCCTGCAGTGAGGTATGCTCATAAGGCGCTTGCAAATACATTCTTTGCAAGAAAGGAAACAACAAACCTCACTGGAAAGGAGAGAGACCTCCTGTACTTTGGGATATATGAGCTTGTAGGCACCAGCAGAAACGGAACAGCACTGAAGCCACCAACCTAGTTCCCATGCTTTGTCGCCATGCTGATGGAGCAGCTCTTAACCTACAAGAGCTGGGTCATGCACAAAGATAAAAGGGAGAAGAACCCAAGCTTGACATTGGAGGAGTTGTGACAGCTGTTCTTATGGCTAGTGGAGTAGACCTTGAAGAACATGAAAAAGATGCTCTGGAGCCATTGTGGATAGACATGTACTATCTTAAGAGAAGCCATTTCATTGAGAAGAGCATTCAAGACAAGCATGTCTACAAGTTCCTCAATGACTTCGAAGATCCAGCAAGAGTCCTCCTCCCTAATCCAAGGCTCACATCCATCACCATGAAGAGCAACATCAGTTTCAACCCAAGTGAAGATCAGCTTTACAAAGGCGGCCCTGTTCCAGAAGAGAGAGAGAGAGGAAGCTAGTGAGGAAGAAGAACCAGAAGAGGGTGAAGAAAAAGCTGCAGAAAAAGTCCATGAAGATGCTACTGCTGGTGCTGAAAGCCAAGGAGAAACCCAAGAAGATGAAGAAGAGCTTGATGAGGATGAGGTGCTGAACTACAACTCCAAGCAGTTCCACTTCAAGCCTTATGAATGCCCAAGCCAAGAGAGCTCTATGAAGTCTGCTCATGAACATATCAACACCCTTCAGAAATGGTGTAAGTGGCAAAACAAAGCCATTAAGAAGCTGGTGAAGATGGTTAAGGGAAACTTCAAGAAGAACAAAGCAACAACAGGAGAAGCTTCCCATCAGAGCCACACTCATGAGTACACCTCTCACCATGAAGATCCAATGCAACAAGCTGACTGAACTAAAGAAGAGGAAGCTGTTTGGAACCCCCATGGAAGACATTCCTTTCATGCACAGACAAGTGATCAATAGGGAACATGGGCACAACCAAGGGCTTCATCATATGAGCCAAGGACCCATACACCATCAGCATGGGAAGCGCCAACTCCCATCCCTTCTGAGGTTCACCAAACATGGCAATGGGGCACTCAAGGTGATTCTTCTCAAGCTGAGCAGATATGATCAAGCTGGGTTCCTCCACCAAAAGAAGCAGCACCATCTTCAAGGACTTATAAGAGGAGGAACAAGAGGAGAGCTAGCAAGTCTCCTCAGACATCTGGATCCTCCCACCACTCCACTTACTGAAAAGGTACCATATCTTATTCATTATCTATACCATTGCATCTTTTTCGATGTTGTATTATATTTTATTACTTCTCTCTCTCATTGCTTTCATTACACAAGGGACTGTGTAATTTAAGTGTGGGGGAGATATTTAGGGTTTGACTTTGTGTTCTGTTTTCTTATTTTTTCATTTTCTTTCATCTTGAGTCACATGCATATCATGCATTCATCTAAGGCATAGAAAAACATAAAAAAATTGAAAAGTTCTGCATATTTTTGCAAACCAAAAAGAAAGCATATAGTTGCATTTCATTCTCTTAGGATTGAGTCTAGTGTTGACATATATGTTGCATTGCATTTGCATAGGGCATAATGATAAATTTTCCTTGTAAAGTGCTTAGAGTTTAGAGATGATTTCAGTGTTTAAGTGATTAGTTGTTTGATGCATCATAAGAAAGCTAGAAGTTAAGACTGAACCATGCTTGGATTGCTAATTTTGATCATCTCATCTCATACTGAAAGTTTTTGTTCTCTGAAAATCAGCTCTATCAACTTGAACTTTAATTTGGACTTTTAATTATCACGTCATATGCATTGAAAAGTGAATCTATGGCTACCATATACATATTTGGATCATCTTTTTCCTTTTTACCACTTTTGTTGATCCAAATAGCTGATCCTCATACTTATGGGACAGTAAATCCACTCTCTTAACCAAAACCTCATTTTGAGCCTAAACACTATTTTGAGAGCTGTGAGGCCTTTTGCATATCATTTTCGATTTTTTCTTTGCAAAAAGTGTTAGGAATAAGGCTGGCAACTCATATGCAACCGCGTTCCACATGCTTCCTGAAATTCTTTCCAGAACCTCGAAGTAAACTTCGGATCACGATCTGAGATGATACTCACTGGCACTCCATGCAACCTCACGATCTGATCAATGTACATATCCACCAACTTTGGTACTCCGTCCATCTTTTTCATAGGTAAGAAGTGAGCAGACTTGGTCAAACGATCAACAATGACCCATACTCCGTCATGCAACTTCTTAGTCTTTGGTAAACCCAACACAAAGCCCATGGTGATCATGTCCCATTTCCATTCCGACATTGGCAACGTTTGCAACAAACCACTCGGAAACTGATGTTCTGCCTTAACCAATTGGCACGTCTCACATCCGGCTACCCACTTAGCCACATCATGTTTCATCCCAACCCAGTGATAGTACCGTTTCAAATCCTGATACATCTTGGTCATCCCCGGATGAACAGAAAACCTTGACTGATGTGCCTCCTTAAGGATCTCCTCCTTTAATTCCTTCACATCCGGTACACATACCTGTCCGTTCACAACAATGGTCCCATTGTTTGAAGTCTGATATTCCATCTTATCATTCTGTGACATCTTGTTCAGATTCTCGTCCTGCTCCTGAGCAATCCGAATCCTAGTCAACAAGTCAGCTCTATCCGCAGATTCCAAACCCAACGGGTCAACCCCTTCTGTTATTGCATTCAATTGCAATGTCCTTAGCATGTTCACAATGCTACCAACGTCTCGTTCTGATGATACGCTAGCACTCCTTCTGCTCAACGCATCCGCCACCAAGTTAGCCTTTCCTAGATGGTATGCTATCTCCAAGTCATAGTCCGCTACCAACTCCATCCATCTACGCTATCTCAAGTTCAAATCCGGTTGAGTAAAGATATACTTTAAACTCTTATGGTTGTGTATATCTGCACTTTCTCCTCATACAAGTAAGATCTCCATATCTTAAGTGCAAATACCACAGCCGCCATCTCTAAATCATGCGTAGGATAATTTCCTTCATGCTTCCATAGTTGCCGCGAAGCATAAGATATCACCTTACCATTCTGCATCAGAACACACCCTAGTCCTTTCCTTGATGCATCCGTGTATACCACATATGGCTCACCCGGTTCTGGTAATGCCAATACTGGTGCACTATTGAGTAACTCCTTTAACTTTGAGAAGCACTCTTCACACTCATCCGTCCAGACCTACTCCACGTCCTTACCAGTCAGCTTTGTCATTGGCTGAGCCATGCTTGCAAAACCTTTGACAAACTGCTTGTAATAACTAGATAGGCCCAGAAAACCCCATATCTCTGTAGCGTTCTCTGGTCTAGGCTAATCTGCAATGGCCTGAATCTTCTCTGGGTCCACGGACACTCCCTTATCCGACACAATGTGACCCAAGAACCCTATATGTCGTTGCCAAAAGCTACACTTACTGAGCTTGGCATATAACTTCTGTTCTCGCAACTTCTCCAGAACAGTCCGCAAATGACTTCTATGTTCTTCCTCACCCTTTGAGTATACTAGAATTCATCTATGAAAATGATCACAAACTCATCTAGGTACTCCCTGAATACGCCATTCATCAACTTCATGAATGCATCTGGCACATTCGTCAGATCAAACGGCATGACCACAAACTCGTAATGACCATACTTTGTCCTAAAGGCAGTCTTACGCACGTCTGTCTCCTCTATGGGTATTTGATGGTACCCTGATGCCAAATCGATCTTAGAGAACCAAATAGCTCCCCTGAGTTGGTCCAACAACTCGTCTATCCTAGGAAGTGGATGAAGCTTCCATCCTTCTTCTTCACGAAAAACACTAGCGCTCCCCATAGTGAACTGCTTGGCCTTATGAACCCTTTATCCAACAACTCCGTTAGCTGCTTATTCAATTCAGCCATCTCAGCTGGTGCCATCCGGTATGGTGCTTTGGACAATGGAGCTGTCCCCGGCTCAAGTTCAATCGTGAACGGATCTGAATGAGCTGGTGGCAGTCCAGGCAACGCCTGAAAGACATCCTCAAATTCTTGCACCACCGGTATACTGCCCAAGTCAACATCCGGTCCTCCTTCTGTGGTAGTAATCGTTGCTAGATACGCCTCACAACCCTTCTCTATCAGCCGTTCTGCTTGAATAGCTGAAACCACCAAACTTCCTGAGGTTGGCCTAACTCCCTGATAAACCAAGACCTCTCCGTCCCTTTCGAACCGCACCCTTCCACGGTGACAATCCAAATGAGCTTTGTACTTGCCTAACCAGTCCATCCCCAAAATTACATTGTAGGACTTAACTCTACAGATTACTAGATCCGCTGGCATGTTCACTTCGCCAAACATCACTGGAACATTCTTGACTGTTCCTAGTAAAAACATCACTTGGCCTCCAGCTGCCTGAACTAACCCAAAGTCCTCTCCGGGTTCCTTCCGGAACTGTCCCTTTCCGATCATATCCGGATTAACAAAACAATGACTCGCTCCCGAGTCAAACAGAACATGGGTTTCAACCTCACCCATTAGCAATGTCCATACACATTCATTCCCTAGAATGCTAAGACTCTATACTAACACACAACACGCAAAACTTTATGTACCACATGCACCACTAATCGGATGAGAAGTGCTCGGTTCCTCAGCTGCTGCTGCACTCGTCGTGTACACCCTTGACATAATGGCCTGTCTCTTGGCCTGTGATGCAAGCGCCTCCCCTGCTTTCTCCCTTGAGCCACAGCTTGCTCCACCACTCCTGCCTTGGGACACTCAAGCTTGCAATGCCCTGGTTCTCCACAACCGTAGCACACCTGAACGGCACTGTCACTGCCGGACACACGAACCACGCGCATATCCTCCTCCGGACAGTCACGTACCCAATGCTCTAAACTTCCGCACCCGTGACATCCACTACCACCGCGCCTACACTCGCCAACGTGAGCCTTGCCACACTTGCTGCACATGCTGCGTCCCCCAGATCCTTTGTTCGGTGCTCCTTTCCCGAACTTCTGGTTCTGTCCACTAGACTGACCCGCCTTGGTCACGGCTGTACTAGCCCCAACTGTCATCAAAGCAGCTTCCGCCTGTCCTAACTCCAACAATGCCGCCTTCTCAACAAGCTCAGCAACTGTCCTGAAGTCACGGACATCCGTTCCTTAGCTCAACTCGCAGTCCACTTATGAACCTACGAATCAGCTTCTCCTCTGTGTCAAACTCATGAGACACATACTTCCTCAGCTGGTTAAACTGAGTCTCATACTGCCTCACTGTAAGCGTCCCCTGACTAAGGTACAAAAATGCCTTCTCTAACTCATTGTAAACTTCCTGTGGGAAGTACTTACTCCTGAACATCGCTGAAAACGTCTTATATGAACAATTAGCATTCACCAGCATTCCAACGATTCCTTTCCACCACGTGTGTGCATCACCCTCCAAGTAGTGCGCGGCTATGTCCCTCTTATAACCCTCGGGACAACGGATAGACTCAAAATTCCGTTCCAGTCTCAGCCTCCACTCATCTGCCTCAGTCGGTGTAGAAACTCCAGCAAAGAACTTGGTTCCCAACTGCACCATGTGATCTAAAACCTTGAGGTAACTCGGAACCCTCTCCACTTGGTCCGCTTCCTCATCAATCACATCCGCATTAACCCCCACCGGTGGTACTACATGTGGTGCTGCTGCAACCGCCAGAGCAGGAGCCACCGCAGGCAGTCTAGCTAGTACATGTGCCAACATCCCAAGCACAGCCTCTAACCCCACTGGTGCCACATTCGCAGCATTCACAGCCGCATTCCCAGCTATCCCAGCTGCTAAACCCGCTGCACCCGCAGCATTCTCCGCTGCCACATTCTTAGCATCCGCAGCATTCCTTGTTGCCACCTTGGCTGCCACTCTAGCCGCCTCATTTACAACCGCAGCTGCCTGTCTCTCGGCCTCCCTTGCCCTCTCAGCAACATCACCGTTTACTGAGTTCACAGATCCATCAGCCTGGTTGTCCCCATTGTTTCTCACAGTTCTTCTGGTATCAACCATCTGCAAGTACAATAATGCCAGTTAGCCAAAGCAAACTCAAAATGTGTTTTACAACACCACACAAACAACTTACCGCGAGACCTTGGCAATGAAGAATGGATCAGACCCCCTTAAACCCCAAACAAACAAACAACAGCAGTCACCAACATTCAGTCCTAGAAGCGTTAAAACGCTCTGATACCAACTTGTGGTAACCCAACCTGGCAAACTATACCGCGGCCGTGTACCACTACATCCTCTAAGTCCGTTTTCTATACTTAGCCATATTTTTAACTTTTTCTTAAAACTTATCAATACACAGCGGATTATAAAAACAACTCATTTCATTCATTTAACTTGCATAAAAATCACTTAACAAGATTCGGGGTTCAACATAAACCAAAACACAAGGTTCGCTAACGATTACAACCGATCATCTAGCAACCTGACGGTCAAACATCAAAGCCATAAGACAAAGCACAACGTCTTAAATATAAATAAAACCCAATCCCCGATCCATCCGTGTCCATCACTACCGCCTGGTCTCGCTCCCTTACCTGCACACTCAAGAAGAGATGCCTAAGTATTTCATAAATACTTAGTGAGTACGGTCATTCCATAACACCTGGTCAGTACTAATCATGCATTCATACTTTCGGATTCAACATCCCACACAATCAATTCGCAATAGACATAACAATATATCAAACGGCTATGATCATCTAACCTAACCAACCATGATCAATCCCTTTTTAAGACCCATGTCTACTTCAGCGAGAATCCCACATCCCTTAAGCTAGTACATGATCCGGACTACCCTGAGGTTTGCTAGACATCATCTATGCCACGGTAAACACCTCATAATACCATAACATGCATTCGTTTATCAGTTCTAAACACATAACATGAAAATCACACAATCAAACATGTAAAACATTCAACCCTAGCAATCCAACGATCCTAGACACCAACCACAGTCACACACTCACCTTAAACAAGGCTGGAAACAGATTGGTATGAAGAATCTCGATGAAATCCGCACCAAATCGAAGATATCCGATCACCCTAGGAATCTCTCGGCTGTCCGTACGATCCGATCCCTTTTCCTTCGGCTATCTCTCGATTCCTTCACCTTTCTCCGAGCCAAACTCTGTTTACCCTCGGAAACCTCACAAAACAAGGCTATTAGCTCGAGGTTATCCGATGAAAACTCAACACTTAGGGAATTATTCAGTTGCTTACTGATTTATCTCAGCGATGGTCGGATCTGCTCGGTGAACCTTCAATCTCTCTCGGCTATCCTCGGGATAAACTGATTTTCTTAGGGTTTTCTCTCGACTAAACTCTCTCTTTGCTTTATTTAGCTCAAATAAACGCAACACCCTTGAGTTAAGTCTCAAAAATCCTTATATACTCGCAAAACCCTAGGTAACTCGAACTTAACCGACGTTTTCCTGGTTCCAGTAGGATTTATCCCGGTCCGAATCGATTCTCTCGGCTATTCCCTGTACCGACTGACCATCCGCGCGATAAACCAACAAAATAGCCGAGCTACTCACTTGGCCCACGGCCCAATTCCCTTCCCTCTCGGATAAACCGCCCTTATCCGAGCTCTTTCCATTTTTCACCCGGATATTTCCTTTTGTCTCGGACCACTTGTCCCACCTCACCTAATCCTTACTTTCTCTCGGAGGTTTTCCCTTTTTCCTCGGATATAGTCCACTCTCACTCGGACTAACCCCACTTTACTTGGATAAAACCCATTTTCTCACGGACTGGACCATTTTCTCTTGGATATGGTCTATCCGGCTCGGCTATCCCAGCCATCCGTCCGACTATTTTCCGGTCATCACCCGACCATAGTCCGCACCTCCATTTCTCAGCCAATATCCGACTTTTCACTCGATCATTCCTCGGATAATGTCCTGTCCAGCTCGATCATTCCAAATTCTCTCGGATAAGGATGCTACAACTTTATTTCCCTAAAAAGGCAAAACCTCATTCTCTATATACATTATTAATGCACCAATCCTTTAATAAAAAATATTATAAAATTTAGTACTTTTTTTCATAAACATATCTGATATGCTGGCACATGTCATCTTAAAAATTGACATTTATCACTTTTTTTTCTATTTCTACTAGATTCTCTTTTGTCGAGCTAAAAGAAAACAAAAGTTTTGATTCTTTTTTCATTCACCAAACGATTCTTTTTATTCAAAAAAATAAACGAAAATCAAACCATCAAACAAAGTACAAATCATATATAATATAATCATGTCATCTGTCACATATTTGTTTTCTTATACCTCATGAATTCTCTTTCACATAACAAACACAAACAATGTTTCAGATTTTTTTTCTCTTTCCACTAGATTCTCTTCTATTATTTCTCTTATTTCAAACTATTTAATTTTATTGTCCTTTTATGGTCTGACTGTGTCATTGCTTCTGCCTAGAAAATATATTTCTTCATGTTTTCTTTGTGGCCAATCAAACAGAAAATCATGCAGTATTTACTTACATAAAATCTTTTTACATTTATGGCTCACTACTTTCTTTGTTACTGTATCGAAACTAAAACAACCAACATTATTACAATATGAATTCTATTCTTGAATACTTTCTTTTCGGATGACAGCTTCACTCTCCTAACAGAGACAAACTTAACATTATTATTACAAACTTTTAGATATAAAATTTAAATAGTAATTACAATTTAAAAACTAATATTTATTGATAAACTTATACTAGCAAATATAATGAAATAGATTGTAAAATTAAAATAGTCAATATATAACAAATCTGCGCAATGCGCTGACTTTCTCCTAGTATATATATATAAAAGGGGAAAAGTCATTTAAAGCCCAAACTTTCAAATTTTGGTTACTTAAAGCACATACTTTTACGGGAACAAATCAAAGAACAAACTAGTATATTGATTATATTTTAAATCCTAAACTTCTGTTGACCGAGCCAATTTAGGCATATTGTTAATTCGACTAACAGCTCGATTAAATAGGGTTAAATTCCGTTTAAACTCGACGTTAATGCAAAAACGACATCGTCCTACACACATAGAACATCCAGAAAATCCCCAAATCGATTCTGAATCAATCTTATATCCTATCATCCAGAAATCTCTCCTCTCTTCTCTTTGCACTTCTCCTCTCTCTCGATTCTCGACTTCTTCTATCTCTCTCGATTCTCACATCTAAGACACAAAGAATCCATGATGACCTTTTTTTTCTTTTCTTAACCGATTTCTTCCAATGAGTCCCAACTAGGACTGTGGCATAATGTGTGTGTGGTTGGATGCAATCATTCTCACATCTAAGATACAAGAGAATCCATGATGACCTTTCTTCCGATGCATAAGCAACAAATGTTAAAAATCGCACAAACACAAGAGATGTAATATTTTGATACTATTTTTGTTGTTTATATTTATAGATAGTTTCTCAAGAACAGAAACTAAAAGAACTAATTGTTTTTTGGTTATTAAATCTCTGTTTTTCCCTTAGTTGTGGCTTCGGATGTTGAGTGATTTATAGCTAAATTTGTTTTCGAATTTTTGAAAATTTCTAGGGTTAAATTTTTAGGATGATGAATAAAATCATTTGAATGTAATTTTATTTGTTTATGCAATATGAACATTTGTTAAAGTGGGTGGAGAAAGCTGTTTTTGAAGAGGTTGAAGATGGCTTACTGAATCTAGGAAGAATTGAAACTGAGATTTATAATGCCAAATCTGAGCTTGAAGAGTTGAAGGCTTTCATTGAAAGCTTAACGGAAGAGATGGTGAGGAGCAAAATGGAAATAAAGAAGTGCAAAGCGATAAACACATTGTGTTGCGTGTGTTTTTGCTTCATTACAATTGTCATTGCTATCTTGTTGGTGGTTGGTAAAGCAAAGGAAACAAAACTTGTGTTTGGTTATCAGTGTGAGGAGAATGGTTTATGTTGCTTTTGCTAGATATGGATTATGCATGAGTTGCATTTGGATTTGTGGCTTTTGAATCTAGCTTATGTATGATCTAAATTTGTTGTTTTTGGATCAAGTTTATGTATATGGCTTTTGGATCTTATTTTAATTAAATCTTCAGTTTTGTTTATTTTTTTAATGGTCTAATCTTCGGATTTATTAGGTAATGTTATAGATTTGGTTACTAAAATGAGAATAAGATGAGTGAATGAGATTATGTTATATGTTTGGTACATAAGAAACCTGAAAAGGGACTATGTTAATTTCATACAAATTACAAACCAAAGAACACAATAAACAAGATAATAAGAGGAAGACAAAATGCCAACAGTATTATCGCCATAAGAAGAAACAAAATGCCAACAATATGATCTGAATGATAGACAACAAAAATGTCAACAATTGCCATAAAACCATGATCCGAATGATGTCAATAAAAAAAAAAGCATGATCTGAATGATAAACAACAAGAAATGTCAACAATAGCCATTAAACCATGATCCACATCGAGACATACATATTGTAAGCTTAAAAGAAGCTAGTTTGATCACTGAAACCATGATTGCCAACCTTGAGATCTTTGTGGCCGTGATCCTTCTTCACCTTCACATCTTTGTGCTTGTGATCTGTGAGCTTCTCTTTGTGATCCTCTTTGTGCTTGTGATCCGTGAGCTTCTCTTTGTGATGCTCTTTGTGCTTATGATCCATGAGCTTCTCTTTGTGATCCTCCTTGTGAATTTCCTTGTGCAACGTGTGCTTGCGAAACTCCTTGTGATAGTGAAACTTGTGGCTGCAAAACTCCTTGTGTTTCTCCTTCATATTCAGATAAATGAAAAATGTATGAAATTATGAATGAATATTGTGTTATTTTATCATACTTGACCAACTCAGTGCAAGAAATGAAAGTGAAAACATAAATCACTGCTACGATGTTATGCAAACATTGAAACTATTACTTTAAGATATAATAATATTCTTAAGTAATTAAGTACCTAACACTCGATATTCATACCCAATATCTCTAGAATTAGTGGCTAATCAAATATTCCGTTTCCACAGTGAAAAAGAGTCAAAATTGATGTTTTCTTGGTCGACCCCTTGGTTGTTTTTCTGGAGGCTCAACTCTCGAATTTTGTCAAGCTTGTTTGTTATATCCTTCTTGTAAGCTGTTTGAGCATGTCATGACTCTGCGAGCACGTGATAACTTGCTATTTCTTGAAGAAGCAGCTTTGTTTATTCCTCTCTTCCTCGCATAATTGCTTGGTCTTCCAGGGTTACCCTTTCTCCATGGTGGTGGCAAAACAGGTAACCTGTTTAATCTAGGCCACAACTTTATGCCTTGGACAGGCCTAATGCCATCCTTATAGGTTTTCCGCCACATTATTGTTGTGTAGTAGCCATTGACAAAATCTTCAACCTTTCTTTTCTTTGTTATGATCACATGTGCGGCATTAACACATGGTATACCAATCATTTGCCACTTCTTGCAGCCACACAATAGCCAACACCATTATACTCAACCTCATGAAAATCATTCCTTGCCATATTTCTGATGCAATGTGGTGCCTTACTATCATTTTTTCTATCTCAGCAAGAGTTCTCTTTGTGAACTCTATCCTCAAATCTTCCAGCAATGATAGACCACTTCTCATTCCACACCAGACATTGTTGCCTAATATCTTCCAAGAAGTCTAATAATGGTTTTTTCCTTTCTTGACGAATGGTTCTATTGAAAGTCTCACTCAGGTTGTTCAGAATATCATTTCAAAAAGAACATATACTAAAGAAAGCCCAACACCATGATGGAGGGTTAGTCTGCTGAAGAGAGGCAAATGCTTGAGGATTGTACCTTGCTAAATCATCTCTATATTCTGCTTGTGTGTAGCTACAAGCTATTTTCCAGAACATGCTTTGTAGCTCTCTATCATGACTGTCTTTTTTCTTATTCTCTATTATGTGTCTAGCACACTGTCTATCTTCAGCTTGAAGAAGGATTTTATTCACGGCATTGATAATACTCTGCAACATAATACAAGAAACAACATATGCATATAAAATTGAGTATAAAAATTGTTGCAAGTAAATACATTATACTAGATTCGAACCTAGTGTTTATCCGATATGATGGAACCATGTCTTCCTTCACCAAGATTCAAAGTTCCACAAAGATGTTTAACAAACCATTCCTAATTCGTAGCACTCTCTACTTTGACTACTGCCCAAGCAATTGGGACAATCCTATTATCTCCATCATTCCCAACTGCAGCTAAAGTATGACCTTCGATATCCCATTTTAGAAATATACCATCTATCCCTATGATTGGTTTACATGTTTTGATCGAAGATTTTCTTTATGAATTAAAACAAACACAACACCTATAAAATATTTGTTTCCCTACAGTAGGCCCTGGAATATTCTCAATCTCAAATTTGGTGTGGGGGACTCAAAATTTTCCGCCTGATAATCCCAAACCTGTGAAAAATGAGCTTCATGACTGGCTTTCTTTTCTTTCAAATTTTTGTCTTCGCCTTTCCAAATTGACCATTGATTACAACTAAGTTGTACTCTCTCAAGATATCAGCAGCCATCTCTTGTTTTGTAATCCTTGGATTCACTCTTAACCTTTCTGAAAATAACCAGTCAATTGTAGACTGCTTCAACATCTTGGAGTAACCTGAACGGATACATATATGCTTGTTTACATACACCTTAATCTGCATCTTATGTCTCCTCCTCTCACAAGAACAATACACTTTCCACGGACACAAGTTCTTAGTGTCAGCACACTTTGCACCAATCTTCATAGCTTGTGACTTGTAAAGTTTGATGTTGTATCTAGTTAGAACACCATAGGACAGCCTTGAAATCCTCAAGAGAATTGTAGGTTTTCCCAAATGCTACCAGTTCATCAGGATCTTCAAGCTCTCTATGCCTTTCGACTTTGTTGTCCTCATCATCCTCGATGTACTTGGAATCGGATGACAAAGGATCGGGAATCCTCTCATCATCCCAAATATTATCTCCAATGTCTGCATCACTGCCAACTTCCTCATCTCTTGCTGCTTCTCCAAAATGTTCTACTTAGTCTTGGCAACCTTCTTCTACTACCTCAATACGATCTGCATCATCAAGCTTATCAAAATTATCATCACCCACATCCTCTCCACTGATATCATTGCCTCCGACGTCAGCCTCAACTTCAGGTTCAACTTCTTCAGTTCAATTTTTTGAACTTTTCCCCTTTTTCTGTTTTGCTTTTGGCATGACTTTACAGAAAGATAAAGCGAGAAGAGCAAATGGAAATTTTGATTTGAAAGAGAAGAAACTCGATTTCAGTAGAGAGAGAGAGAGAGAGAGAGAGAGAGAGAGAGAGAGAGAGAGAGAGAGAGAGAGAGAGAGAGAGAGAGTTTTCTTGGGCAAAGGAGATTTTGTGACAAAATAATTTCAGAGTCGAGAATTAAGAGGGAGAAGATAAATCTCAAATAGCTGAAATTTAAAAGTTTAGGCTTTAAATGATTTTTTTTCCAATATATAAACTAAAAAAACCAAACTGTTTATACAAGGTTTGGTTTTTTTTTTAATCACAACACAGTGATCTGTTGTTGCTGCTAAAACTAATTTCTCTTCCCCTTAGTAATAATGCAGCCTCTAGGCAATTTCAAAACATGGTTGCACCAAAAGCTAGCGGAAAGTGGTGCAATAGAATGTTAGCATTTGCAAAGCAAGGAGGTTTAAAATAGATAGCTCGTAGAGCTTTATTCAAATGCAAAAGGAAAGGAAAGAGAGAAAATTTATGTCGTCACCAAGAGCTTAGAAAAGATTGATTGATATTCATAAATGGGTGAGGAAGGGAGTTGCACAAAGTGGCAACTCCTACAGTTACCTTATATTGATGTTCTTAACACATATTTATATGAATCTATCTCTATTTGCTAAGAACCCTAGTTTTATATGGGTTTTTGGACTTGTCATAAATTTAATATCGGGCTTCTTCACGAAGACTTTGAAATATATGATGAGTTACTTCAAGTCTTTGAGGACTTAAAAGCTTTTTGCCAATGTTAATGCTTGTTTTTGCACCATAATTAGTTCAATTTTCGACTCTCTATGTATGTCGAACTGAAGAATAGGATGGTATATATTTACCTGGTAGAATTGATACGAGTAGTGTCATATTAAAAGCGAAAGAACTCTTCAAAGGGCAAAAAAAAGTGTTTTCGGGTTTCAATAGAAACTTGCTAATTAAAGAAACATCTAAAGAATTCTGTTACGAAGTTGGAGGAAGCTATTATTATTGTCAACAAGGTCAATGTAGATATTTCGATTAATATTATCCTATTTCTCTTTGCTACTTGCATATGACGGAACCTTTTTTCGTTTCCAGCATGCAAGGTTTATGGACGATGATCGACCATACAATTCATTTTTAAACACCTTGAAAATGTATAGAAAGAACAAAATGTCCATTGCTGATGTCTACCAAAAGGTGTGTTCTTAACCACTTGCGGTATAATTTTTTTCATTGCTTTTGTTCTCCTTCTTGTCTTAGTTTGATATGTATTATCTTGCAGGTAGCTATCCTTTTCCCTGACCATCTTGATTTGTTTGTTTTTTATATGCTCATTTTTGCAAAATTGGAAGCTATACAAATACACTAATAAATCTACTCATATTTATATTTTTAGAAAGCTTGATTGGTAACAACTACTATAGCTTTATGTTTTTGTTGTAGAAATATGGCTGTATGTTTTTTTTTTGTAGCTGTAGATTTTATTTTTTTGAAATTTTAGCTGTAAAATTGTAAAATTTAGAAATCATAAATTTATGTGTTTTAAAAAAAAATACTTTGTACAGCTAGAAAATTAAAAAAAAGAAATATTTTGGCTGAGCAAATAAAAAAAAACAAAGTTTATAAAGTATTATTGGTATGATTTAGAACTTTAAACATACATATTTTTGTGCACAGTATCTACAGAAACAACCAACTAATCAAGGTGCTGGATATATATCATGAAAACTGGGTAAGGCCTTAAATTTTCTTATTCCAAATTAGGTTTCTTTTTTCTTTTGTTTTCTTATTTTCATTTTTGTTTTCCTTTGAAGTCTTTTTTTATAATCAATTTAATATTATTTTCTCAGTAAATTGATAAATTTTCCTTAAAACATTCTTGTAGTTACACATCAACATTTTGTAGTTTTACTTTTATTCTTTTTAGTTAAAATTTTCATAATCTTTTTCCTTGTTCGTATTTTTCCCTGATTATTTGTCTAAAAATTGAATAACATTTTTCGTGTAATATCTTTTGTTGTTTTATAGATACTGTTAGAGGAAAACACCACTAGAGACAAAAAGAACCGATTTAAATTAAAAATTATGATATGGCCATGTTTTTTTTACAGCAGTATATATAAAAACAAAAGACAAAAAAACTACGTGCGAAATATAAGTTACTTTTTTGTTAAGAAGATAAGAATATATAAAAAAGGAAAATAATATATGAAAATCTTACCGTTAAAATTTTACTTTTATGTATCAACATCTCTATATAAGTGTCATGCTTGTAAGATTGTAAAACCACAACTTCTCTTCTCTAATTTTTGTGGGAATTCTTAAGTCTTATCCCGTCCTTTGTGTGAGGTAAGGAGAACCTTTTGCTTTTGAGATGACTTAGGTCTAGAGGTGGTAGTTTCGAAATGCATTGCAATCTTTTCTATGATTATTCTTCGGTTATTAGATCTAATGCTTGATTGTTTTCGTTAGTGTTTTGGGATGATTTTGAGTTTGATTATTTAAAAATATAGTTTTTTTTGTGTCTTGCGATTGATTTACATTGACATTTATTCTCTTTTCTGAAATTCTAGGCAATTTTCAAATCATGGTTAGAACGAGGCTTACTATAAGAGATGCAATTAAATACGTCCTAACTGTGAGGGATACATTTCAAGATAATCGTGAAATATATGATACATTTCTGGTGGTCATGAAGAACTTCAAAGCCAAAAGGTACACTCTCTGTGTTAACGACTTAACGTTATCGTCTTAAGTTTGTTCCCTTTCAGTCCACATAATCATTACTCTTATGATTTATGGAGAGCTGCAGAATTTGATGATATTTTTCATTGCAGGATTAGTCGTAGTATTGTCATAGCAAAGGTTAAAAAGCTCTTCAAAGGCAAGCGAGAGCTGATTTTGGCTTTCAATAAATTCTTGCCGAAAGGGTACAAAATAACATTCAAGAGTGACGAAACTCCAGTAAAACGGTCTGTGTATGCAGAAGCTATTCGTTTTGTAATCAAGGTCGAGGTAAGTGCACTCTTCCATGGTAGAAAACGGGGATGGACAATTCGAATAAGAATTTGATTTTACTTATTTATTATTCTACCTAATCTTTGATAAAAACAATAACACCATTTTGTGTTCTAGTCCTAGCTACTCTATATTTTTTGTTCTTCTTCTTTTTTTTTGCTATTTTGCTCCTAAATATCGTTTATCTGTAGAAAACGTTACAAGACGATCGTGCATACGGATCTTTTTTGGAGATCTTGCAAATGCATAGTCAAAACAAGAAGAGTGTTTCTGAGGTCTACAATGAGGTAATATATATATATATGTGTGTGTGTGTGTAACATTTGTTTTCCATCTTTCTCATATTTAGTTTGATGATTACATTTAAATGCAGGTGTATGATGGCCTTTTCCGAGACCAACCTGAGTTACGTATGGAATTTGCTTACTTTCTCCCTCATGGTAAAATGATAGAATAGGGTGAAAGTGCAATTTGAATAAACTGGAATAATAAGTTATGTATGTAATAAAGCCATGGTGCAATCACTAGTTTGTTGTTGAACTAGTACAACAGGTAAATCTTTTTGTTTATGCAACTCATTGCAGCTAAGTTTCATCTTTTGAACCGCATAATATGGACAACATAAAATTTCTTTTTTTTTGTCAACAAATTTTTCTTTTTGGTGCAAGAACAACATACAAGTTATTATCAATTTTCTAATACAATTGTGCTCAACACACAAAGTCCATTACCAAAAATGGATCCGTATACAATCATGTTAAATATATAATAACTTTTTGCATATTAGATAATATATCAAAATGTAGTTTAACTATCTAAACTGACTAATTAAAAGTTTGTATCAGAGATTGGTATTTGATTTTTGTTTAGAGTTAAGAACCAAGATACGAAACTATGATGTCTATTGAAGTCTTTACCAAAGAATATACTCAAGAATAGAAGATTTTTACAATCGATTGGTACCAACATTATTAATTAATATAATGAGTAGTTTTATTGACAGGTAACAATAATGCAAAACACAAACTTATTTAATTAGAAGGATAACAGAAGAAGTCTCACTAAAAGCTATAACACACATGACATAACTAAGAAAGTGAAGCCAATTTCGAGCAAGTAATGTTTTGAGAGATACAAGACTTTCAATGTGATTCGGGGAACATCACGTAAACTTCCAAAATTCCCTGAATACAATTCCAATGTGATTTGGTAAGCATCCAATAGTGTTCCAACCTCCGCCAAGTCCAATATGGATCTTAAGTTCCTCATATCTAATTCCTCAAATTTGATTTTTCTGATGATGCTAGTTTTCTTTAGATCATAATAAAGAATATGAATCTCTTTATAATCATTCCATGACTCCGCTACATATATAAACTCATCAATAACAGAAACATCACTTTCAAGATAGTTAATGTCCCCAATTGAATCCATTTGAGGAGAAGGTAAATGCAAGTCATTGCATAGCCATTTATCAGCATGTCAAGAATCCATAACTTTGTATTCGATGAGCAAACCAAGGCTAATCTTCCCTCGTAACTCACCAGATAATGTTTCCCCGTCTGTTTATTATCCACACAGCATGGTAATTAAATTGATTTAAACATTTCTAGCCTCACATTGAAACTCATTATGATTCTTTTCATATGAGATGTTCCAACTTTGTTACTACCTCCATTTGGTACACACACTTCATAATATATAACTCCATTGATGAATTTCCAACTAGTTGACAAGCCATACATAGGGCTCTCTTTAGTTACTCTCCATGATTCTTCAACTCCCAACGTTGAAACATGAGGCCCATAGTCGGGTCTGTGTATGCCATAATCTTTTATATGTGGCATGCACAATAATTTATATGTATCTCCAAATAGGATCGTATCCTAGATAGCTTGCTCCATGTATCGAGTTTTCGGGTTTTGGTAGGGTTACATGTTGCCTTATGGAAGGATTCCAGCTACAATATGGTCTAAACAATGATGGAAATATATTAAGCCATGTACAGACTCAAAATTTGACATGTATCCATCGTTTTGGGGGAGATTTATATCCTTATTGCTCACATCATCATGACATTAACACTTGTCATCGGTATTCTTATGTTGAGAAAACTAGGCCGAGCTGAAGAATGAATAGCGAATGATTTGATGAAATAAGGCTGGGTTAATTGTGATGGATGACCATAGCTTCGATACGCAACCTTACCAAAGATTTAGCAGGCAATCTCAACAGTATCTCGTTACATCAAGAGGAATCGTGTTGTAGTATAAAAATTCTGTTATTCTATGGATATTTTTTCTCTTCTGTTCTCCCATTTCCATTGCTGCTAGTTTATTTTGACAATATATGTGAGTGAATACCTCTCTCTCTCTATATATATACACATAACATATGCATGTGAAATATAGAAATATTATATTTTTGTTTTATTTTATATGTACTTATAAGAGAAATTAGGTCGTATGACTATATAAACAACCTAAATTCATCAAATAACCATAATAAATAGATACTATGATATTCTCTGTATATTTTATAATATATACAAAAATATATTTTCTCTTTTATTATCTTCCCCTCTCTTCTTGTCATTGTCCCATTTTTTTCATTGTCTTCCTTTTCCTCTTCCCCTCTCCTCCCCTCCCTTCATCTCTTCTTCTCTTCCGTCTTCTTCTTTCTCTTTTTCTCTTTACAACCAATTTTTTTTATTAATACTATATCAAACGATTACTATTCTATAAAATTAATATGTAGTATAGTACAAAATATAATATAGTATAAGGTTATATTCGACAATTGATTGTGGGGTATAGTTAGTTTACAAATTATTCAAATAGTATAGCTATATTCTTGTATTTTTTTTTTGTTATTATGGTTATACAGCAAAATAACCTTATAAATCATTAAATAATAAATAATAAATATATTAAGATATCTTCATAAAAAGTTATCCAGATAATAAGTAGATGAATTTGCTTCTCTAACAGTATAAATATTATAATTTATAATATATCTTCTCACCAAAAAATTGGTAGCATTTAATAATGTAAGATTTTAACTTCAATATAAATCTGTAATATAAATCTACGTTTAGATCATTTAAAATTGTATATAAAGTAGAATTAACAATATAAAAATAAAAAAGCAGAAACAATATAATTTAAGGATTTAAAATTATTTTGTATTTATTTTTTAGGTATTATGCTGTCTAGATATTACTTTGTGAGTTATGTGAATGTGTAGTTTTTTTTCTTGGGTCGATGTGCAAGATATAATTCTAAAAACATAAGTTGATAAAGAAGGAAAATAATACACCATCAGTTTTTTTTTTTATTTTTGGGGTTTTAAAGAAGGGAATTTGGTGAATAACCATATTACACCCCGTTAATAAGATTATACTCATATGAACTTAGAAACAAAGAAACCAGCCATGCTTTTTTTTGGACGAAATACCGCTGTTCAAGTCTACACACTATTTTGTCTTATAGTATTTTATCCTTATGTTTATAATATAATATATTTATCCCACTTAATTTGTTTACTTTATTAAAGTTGTATTAATAACTAATGAAATGTCTAATTACTATAAAAAAACATAGTTTTTTTTCTACTTCTACTATATTTTTAATTTTGAAAAACAGATTAAAATTTCGTAATTATATGAATAGTGTCACTCATAAACAACATGATTAACAAGTTAGTCTAATGTCTTTACTATTTTGTCTTCCGTTCAATACTAATGTCTCTTGTCAAATAGTATAAATTTGTTATGCGAAAAAAAACTTCAGATATTTTAAAATTAAACTCAAACCACTATTTATTATACCTAAATCTCCGAATATAAACTAAATTTATTAAAATATATAGAATAAATTCACATATTTGAAAACTAAACCCAAGCCACTATTTACTATACTCAAACCTCTAATCTTAAACCAAATTTACTATGTATATATACACTCAAATTATTTGAAACTAAACTCAATCGATTACAAACTATACCCAAAACCCTTTTGGGAGAATTGCTCTTTATAACCTAAAAGTTGATTTTTTCTCAATATGTAGACCTCTTATTGAATGTTTGGTAAAACTAACCTAAATGGATAGTTAAATTACAGCTCAATCCTTTGTGACTAAACAAAAAACGTCTGCCACAGTTACGATTCTATCATTCGGGAAGTCTACGTAAGAAGTCAATTTTTGTAGACTATTCATGAAGTCTACTACATAATTAGTTTTTTAAAACAAATTAATTGTAAAATAAATAAATTTCTAAAAAAATTGGTAAACATAAGTAAGACATATATATTTGACATGTATATAATACAAAATTTCATACAAATGAATCAATTTACATGCAGGAAAAAAATAACTAGAAAACATACAACTCTTTAGAAATCTACTATAGAAGTCTACTACATAATTAAATTTTAATTTTTTTTACTAAAATTATAAAAAATATTATGATACAAAAATTATAAACATAACCAAAGCATAGACAATTGACATCTATATGAAATAAAATTTCATGAAATGAAACCAATTTAGAAGTTTCATAAGTATAAGATTGAAAAGGGTTAGGGTTTGAAGTTCAAAAGAGTTAGGGTTTGAGATGTAAAGTTTATGGTTTGGTTAATGATTTAGAGTCCATATCATTGTTATTTGAACTTCAAAATGTGAAAATGGTAAGAAAATTAATATTTTGATACAAGTATAATATCAAAAATATTTGATTTAAGGTTTAGGGTAAACAAACGTATGCAATAGACTTCTCGGGTAGACTTCTCCAGTAGGCTTAAAAAAACATAGCGGAGAATCAAAATTATTTAATAAATTGGGCGGGAATCGGAACAAATTGGGCGGGAATCGAAATCGAAAAAATATACTGAAGTAGACTTTTCGAGTACACTTCTCCAGTAGACTTCTTAAGAAGTCTATTTACCCGAAACATTTCCTACATATATAAGGAGATTAACCTAATTGGGTTAAAAATAGAGTTTTTTCTCCCTCTAAAAAACGCCTCTCTCTCCTCTGCCTTCTCTCTGGCCATGAATCTCTTCTCCTTCCTCTCTCTCCTCTACCCATCTCTATCCTCCATCCTCTCTATCTCAATTATGGTGATGGTAAGCAAATATGAGGTTTTGTGTTTCTTTTGTTGTTTTTTTTTTTGTTCATATTGTAAATTTGGGTTTATTATTACATATTTGAGCTTCTTGTTGTAGATCTGAGTTTATTCTTGTAAATATGCGCTTATTGTGGTATAAATTTTGTAGAATTTGTAGCAGATCTGATTTTTTTTTGTTGCAGATATGATTTTTTTTTTTATTTTGTTGCAGATCTGAATTTTGTTTATTTTGTTGCAGATCTAGAATTTTTTTTTATTGCATAACTGATTTCTTTCTTTTTTTCTTTTTGCTGCAGATATGATGTTTGTAAATAAAGCAGATTTTGTTGAAATATGAATTTTAACATTTTTTCTTATTGTGCAGATCTGAGCTTATTTATTTCTCTTTTGGCTTTGTTAGAAGCAGACTTCTCGAGTAGACTTATCGAGCAGACTTGAGTCACATACATCTATTTCAGACATTTTGTTTTTATATGCTAATTTTAAGATTTATAAATTAGTGATCATTAAATGTTTATTTGTTTAGAAGATCTACTTTATATATAAAGTTGGATTGCAATTAATGTTATTTATTATATTCTTAAATTATATGTGTTTTATCATATTCATATTTCATATGCAGACTTCTTTGTCAGACTTAGTCATCACCATCTTTGAACCTCTAATAACACAAGAAAATTAATTCAGTTTTAACTATACAAAAATATGTAAAACTCATAACAAAATAAAAACATGTAAAACTACTTAGAAATACCACAACTAGTCTTTCTTCACACATTCTCTATAAACAGTGGGTATATGAATCATTCTCTGTAAGAAAACAAAATTCAAACTACATTAGAAATCATTGTCGAAAAAGTAGACTGCAAACAAAGTCTACTATATAGACTTCAAGTGAAGTCTGCAGACTATTAAGCTAAATACCAAATAAAAGAAGAAAATTAATTAAAGCTAAACTATAACAAATAAACATGTCAAAATCCTACATAAGTAAGAACAATAAATAACACACACTTACGTGTCAAATAATAAATTTTATTTGTTACAAATATCTGATCAATTAATTTAATAAGCTAAAAACTAAATAAAACAAGAAATTTGATTTCACCAAATATATATAATATAAACATGTAAAACTGATTATGTAAATACACTTACTCAAACAATCGTAAGACCAAAAAAGTCTTAAAAATTCATTGTAAATTTGATAAAAGCGCGTTTATAACAAAAAGTGAAATAGTAGACTAACAACAAAGTTTACATAAGTAGACTTGCAATGAAGTCTACTCACTCCGAGAAGTCTATGTAAAATAAGGTTAGTATTGCAATTGACCAAACGTTGACTTTAAAGTAGACTTCTTAGACATTAGTTTTGCAATTGACCAATATTGACTTTTCAAAATAGACTTTGTTTGAAATCTACTTCAAAAGTGGACTTCAAACAAAGTCTACTTGGGTTAGTTTTGGGGTTGAACAAACATTGAATTAATTTTCGAGTAGACTTTGTTTGAAGTCTACTCGGAAAAGTCAACATTGGTCAATTGCAAAACTAACCTCTAAGAAGTCTACTTTTGCGAGTAGACTTCTTACGAAAAAGTCAAATATTGGTTAATTGCAAAACTAACCCCTTTTTACATAGACTTCTTTTGAAGTTTAAACTATTTTTTTTTGTCAAAGGAAATGGTGCAGACTTCAACTGAAGTCTACTGTCAGAAATTGGTACACACGGTCAATTGCAAAACTAACCTGTGTGTTGACCAACAGACTTCTTCTGAAGTCTACTACCGAAAGTAGACTTCTTAAGTCTACTTTCGCGGCACAGATCTGAAAACTCACGAAAATTGACTGATAAATCACCTACCAGTGGTATATAGCTTATTCAACCACCGATTTCTTTGATTCCAGCCACCACCAAACAAGCCCAATCGATTTGCCAGACCAAATCACCAAATATGGCAATATATTAGAACATCAAGTTTCAAAAACTTAGATTAGAGAGTTTTGTGCTGAAAATGGTGAAAAAATGGAAGAGTAGAAGGTTAATAGAAGAGGAAATGAGGTTACAAAGCTAAAAAATGGGTCTTTGAAGCAATAAAAGCTTTGAATTGGTTGAAAATGGTGGTTGAGTGAATTGATGGTGATGGCATTTGCGTGAATAAGTGATGAAGATGAGGATTGTTTGGTAAAATAGATTTTCAAAATAATAAAAAAAGTCTAATGGTATTTTTGTGAATAAATAGAACTGATAAGGATATAAATGAGAGACAGTAGTTAATTTCAAAAGTGGTAAAATGAGAGGTTAGTTTAGCAATTAACTTAAATTTATGGATCATTTTTGCAAGATCCCCAACCTTTTTTAGTTATATCATAATCCCTTTAGACTCTACCCACCATAAACGTTATTTCGTTATATAATAAATCCACATATTTAAAAACTAAATCCAAACCACTTATTATTATACTCAAACCCCTGAACTTAAATCAAAATTAGTATGTATATAGAACAGCCATCATATATACTGTTTAGAATAGCTGCGATTTATAAAAATTAATAGTATAACATTATATTCTTTCGCCTCTATAGATTATAAACAAGAGTAGTGGAGAGAGAGAACAAATAATAAACAATAGACAATTAAAAAAAAAATTTGAAAGAAAGATGAAAGCTGGAAATAGGGAGAGAGAGGAGAGAGGACAGGATCAATTTGGACATTATATCACAAATTTGTTTTTGGGTACTTTTTTTAATACCAATGTTCAATAACTAATGATATTTCCCTTTTAAGAAAAATAGGTCATTTGTTTTTTTATCTTTACTTTTTACATTACTTTTAGCAACCTTTTTCTACTACCTCAATACCATCTGTATCGGACTTTAATCTCAAATATCCTTCTGTACATCCGAAAAAATCTAATTGCCCCCCTCTAATCTTTCTGTCCTTTCTATTAATGAATTGACGGTTTACTTTTTCATTTAAAAAAAATCGAAAAAGAAAAAGAAAAAGAAATGGGGTGGTTTGGTAGGAAATTTAATTCAAACCAACCCTAAAATTAATTCTCTAAACCAACCACCAAAATTTAATTGCACCTCTCGTCGTCTTCTTCCTCTCACGTTTCCACCATTGACGAATCAAAGGCGTGAAATTGAAGGTTAGTTGCTGTTTTTATGCTATTTTTGATTTCATGATTGAATTATCAAGTTTATGTCATTGGCAAAGCAATCCCATAGCAATTAATACATAGTTTTTTCTCAATTAGGGAATTTCATAGTAAAGAAATTTTTGATTTTTTTTTTGCTCATTGGAGTCACTGAGCTAGTTGGGTAAGGCTATTAGAAACTGATATTGTTAATTAAATGGGATATCTTGGTTAACTGAGCAATGCATCGTAATAAATCGTGATGATTCGTATGATGAACCAAACTTTCTGGGTACTACTGGGTACAACTAGCATTACTGGACATAATAAGTGAATTAATACGACTAGGATGAAACTTTCTAGGTACTACTGGGTACAACTAGCATAACTGGACATATTGAGTGAATTTAGTACGACTAGGATTAACCAAAATTTCTAGGTACTACTAGGTACAACTAGCATAACTGGACATATTAAGTGAATTAGTACGACTAGGATGAACCAAACTTTCTGGGTACTACTGGTAGCCTAACTGGACATCTTAAGTGAATTAATACGACTAGTAAAACTGATATAACTATGATAAGATTACCTTACGATTGTTTGTTCTTTTCAGGGGAAATGAGTAGCAGTGGTTGCACAATCATATGTTTTGATTATGGGGGATTCTATTCAAAAGACGGTGATAAAATTATATGGAATTCTGTAGAAGATGAGATTCACACTTTAGTGATGAGGAAATCTTTGGAGGATGTCACTTATGCTGGATTAGTGGAGGGAATTTTGCAGAAAGGTTTTGATAGATGCAACTACATCTCAGCTGAAAATTAGTTACTATCCATTGATCTTGAACACGAAGAAACCATCATATATTTGGAATGACGAAAATGTTTTTGGTTATCTACTACAAATGAGTAAAGATCAATGTAGAAGTGTTCTACATGTGGAGTTCATCAAGGATGTTGATGAAGGTCATGGAAGCGTGCATGTTTCAAGAGAGGATCATGGAGTTGACGTTGATGTAGGTCCGAATAATGATGAGCTGTTTTCTACCGCTAGAGATGGTTTAGAAATACCGGACAGTGAAATGCAAGACAATGAAATGCATGACAATGAGATGCAAGAAAATGATACAGATCCTCTACAAAGATATGAGCTCGTGTATGATGATGATACAGAAGTCAGACATTCTGATGGAAACTCGCAAGTAAATCATGGATGAGAAGATGGTTTCGATATATATATATATATATATAAAGGTCAAGAATTTGACACTAGGCATGGACTGCAAGCTCTCCTGCAGAAAGGTGCACATGAGAATGGTTTTGAGTATGAAACGAAGAAGTCTGAACCCACACGTTTCGTGGTAAAATGTTGGGGAGCAAAAGAGGGATGCAAGTGGGGTTTAAGAGCTTCTGTGCGTATGAACTCAAATAGTTTCACTATTGTCACTTACAACAAGGTGCACACATGCTCTCGGGTAACTACAAGTACAATCAGAAAAAAAGGAAAGGCACACCACACTTAGTTGTGGCTGTTTTGGCTGAAGACTATCCAGGTCGATTAGACACACCAGATCCAAAAACGCTGATCAATATGGTTCAAGGCAAGCTTGGCGTGAAAATATCGTACTCGACAGCGCTGAGAGGAAAAAACAATGCTGCTAATGAGGTGGGGGGAAGTTCTGAGGAGAGTTATCGGTGGCTATATTCTTATTTGTACATGCTAGAGAAAGTGAATCCAGGTACACGGACTTGTGTGGAATTAGATGAGCAGAAAAGGTTTAAGTACCTATTCTTTGCATTGGGAGCTTGCATAGAAGGGCTTCTATCGATGAGGAAAGTCATCATTATAGATGGAACCCACCTGAAGAACGTATATGGTGGAGTTCTAATCGTTGTTTCAGCTCAGGATCCTGATCATCATCATTATCCCATAGCTTTTGGTGTAGTTGATGGTGAGAAAGATGCAAGTTGGACGTGGTTTCTGAATCAGTTGAAGTCAGTAACACCAGATGTCCCTGGAATGGTGTTTATTTCGTATAGGAATCCAAGCTTGATCAAGTCAATAAAGGAAGTGTTCCCTTTGTCTCAGCATGGGTATTGTGTACGACATTTGTCACAGAATGTGAAAGGACACGTTGCTACCCACAGAGATGCATGTGCGAAGAAGTTCATCGAGTGCGCTAAAGCTTATACAGAGGTTGAGTTCGGAAAACTCTATAGTGCTTTTAGGATGAAATATCCATCTGCTGCCGAGTATCTAGACAAAAGTGTTGATGAGAAAAATGGGCAAGATGCTATTTTCCAGGAGAAAGGTACAACATAGATACCACCAATACTGTAGAATCTATTAATGGTGTTTTTATAAACGCCAGAAAGTACACGATGTTGCTAATGATTGATGTAATTGTTGCCAAATTGGCTGAATGGTGGAACACCCTAGGCAGACTGCCACTGAAGTCCCACTGTCACAGAAGCTTGTGCCTTTGGTGGAGAACGAAATGGATCTAAGATGTGTCGATGCAAAAAAACTCATGATGCAAGAGTTAAACAGCTCTCTCCATGAATACAATATGATTGGACTTGATGGGAAGAATTATTTGGTTGATATGACTAGAAAAACTTGTTCTTGCAAGTATTTTGATATAAACAGATACCCATGTGTGCATGCAATTGCTGCTGCCATCCATATGAGCAGAGATAGGGAACTCATCTACAAGAGTTATGCTCCAAATATTATTTGGTAGAGCCATGGGCATTGGCATACTCCAGGACAATCTATCTAGTTCCTCATATGTCTGAATGGGTTGTACCTGAAGAGATACAAGCACAAGAAGTCTTACCTCCGGAATATGAAGTAAAGAAAGGAAAACCGCAACAGAATAGATTCCCATCAGTTGGAGAACATCGTGGAAGAGGAAGAAGAAGAAGATGAAGAGGAAGAGGTGGACGCTGGGCTCAATGGTTTGGGATTGATGGTAGTGAAGAGTAATTGCTTTGTTTTAAATTATGTGAACTATGTGTGCAACTTTGTATGACTGAGACTTGTATGCATGTTATCAAGTATGACTAGGCACTACTAGTACAACTCTATATTTCACGTCTAATATGTCGGGTACGACTGGTGTGACTAGCACCACTCGTTGTAAGTACAACTAGTTCAACTACATTTTAGTTGTACTCAAGTCCAACTAGGAAAACCAGTACGACTATGCTTTCTACAAAAATATCAATAACACAATTTCTAAATGTATTTGTAAACATGTTTCCACATAAAATAGGCCATAGAACATGTGCAAGCATATTTGAACATTTCATACTTATATAAATCTGATCCATGAAAATGTTTGATCCATAAAAATGTGATGTCTACACAATCTACCTTATACTTTTAAGGTTACTTTGGAAATCTTAACCACACAAACATGAAAACCATGAAAGTTTGTATTTTTATACAAGTTATAGCATTAGAAATATGTTAAATGTAGTTTGTTTACTAAATTTCACAAGTACAACTAAAAATGTTTAATTTAGAGTATGGTACTACTGATTACAAAATTTTACCTAGATTCAAGTTTTGAAATTGGGTACAACTAAAAATTGGGTACAACTATGTTATAAAAAACTGGATTCAATTTTTGTTTTGACGGCGCAAGTTTGCAAAGATATTCATTTCCTCTTTTGACAGCGCACGTGACTTCATATTGTATCCATTTTTAACTTCATTTTAAACTTCCCGCCACACGTTTTTTTGCTGCCACATGTTTCTTTGCTGCCACACATTTTTTAAATTCAGTTCTAGTTGGTCTAGTTCTGCTAGTTATACCGTTTAATTTAACACATAAAAAAAGACATATATAAAATATATATGTCCAAGTCCTGAAAAACACAAAGACATGTTTCCACATTACAGATATAACATAAGTTCAGAGGCCTAAGTTACTTAATAACAATCCTTCACCAAACATGAACGAGTCAACTTCTTTTTTCGCTTGAGAGTTTTACTCCTCTTCAGCTTCTTAATTAGTTTCTTTGCTGCTTAGGCTTGAAGACTAGGTAGTTTGTGGATTTTCACCTTCGTAGGAGTTTGGACTGTATCCACATCGTCTCCACCTAACAAAAATAAACAAAAATCGATGAAACTCATTATATCAAAACTAAATCTCCAATAGTTTGGCTCATTAAGGAAAATAAGTCTCCACTTACCAGCTAGAGCCTTCTCCATAGCCTTCTCCACCGATGCTAACACTATCTCCGCAGCTGCCCTAGCCTCAGCCGCCACAGTCTCCACGGTCTCCGCAGCCTCCATCATCTCCGCAGCCTCAGCCTTCTCTGCAGCTGCCCTAGCCTCAGCCGCCACAGTCTCCACGGTCTCCGCAGCCTCCATCATCTCCACAGCCTCAACCTTCTCTGCAGCTGCCCTAGCCTCAGCCGCCACAGTCTCCACGGTCTCCGCAGCCTCCATCATCACCGTAGCCTCAGCCTTCCGCAGCTGCCGCAGCCTCAGCCTTCTCCTTCTCTGCAGCTGCTGCAGCCTCAGCCTTCTCCTTCTCTGCAGCTGCTGCAGCCTCAGCCTCAGCCTTCTCCGCAGCTGCCGCAGCCTCACCCTCAGCTTTCTCCTTCTCTGCAGCTGCCGCAGCCTCAGCCTCAGCCTTCTCCTGCTGCTGCAGCTTCAGCCTCAGCCTTCTCCGCAGCTGCCGCCTCAGCCTTCTCCTTCTCCGCCTTCTCTTTCTCTTCAGCCGCGGCTCTCTCTGCCTTCTCCTTCTCTTCAGTCGTGGCTCTCTCAGCCATCCCCCTCTCTGCAGCTGCAGTAGCCTCCGACATATCCCTCTCTTTAGCCGTTCTCTCTAAGACATAAAAAAAAAGAGTCAAATAAACTTCAATATTCAAAAAAAAAAAAACTCAAATATTGTTTCTCACTGAAATCATTGTATCCACCATACTCAAAATCTGGAGGATTTCTTTGCTCTTCCACAAAGCTCTCCACAGCTACCATTCTTGTATCCAAACCCTGAATCTTGTCTCTAATTTCCTTGAACCCTTCTTCCATTAAGTTTATCATCCTTTTCAGTTGCTCGGCTATGGGCTCAGTCACAGCTGCAGGTTCTTGTTCAGGTGGCTCACCTATTGCCGCACCTTCGTTTTGGACATCTTCTTCTTGGACATATTCTTTTTTTGACAACTCGGGACTGAACATCGGCCATGAAGACATCCTCCCACAATATCTTCCCTTGTTGGCGGATTATAAACTTGTTCCAGCCATCAACAATAGGGTCAGCTACATCTGAATCATCCTTCAGTTCAGAGTCCTGCCATTGTGTCTCTTCCATGACCCTCTCTATGAGATCCACTTCCTCACCCTCAGCAGTCAAAATACTAGTAATGTCCTGAAGTATAACGAAATAATAAATAAACCACAACTGAACCAAACGAATATTTTTGTATAACAAAAAGTAAAATACCTTTGTATCTCCAAGATGCCCATTTATTGAACCCAACGAATATCCAGTTGCGCCAGTCTGCGTGAACTCTCATTTGCACATTCTTGGACAATCATCTTCTGCATTTCTTACTTTCACCCGAAATTGTGTCTTTAGGGTTGGAATACATTCAAACGCCAAAATCTGCACATATAATTAGACCAGTTAGACTAGTTGTACTATTCGGACTAGTTGACCTAGTCATACTATGAATACGAAAAATCTGCACATATAATTAGAACAGTCAGACTAGTTGTACTATTCAGACTAGTTGACTACTATGAATACAAAAAATCTGCACATATAATTAGAACAGTCAGACTAGTTGTACTATTCGGACTAGTTGACTTCTATGAATACGAAAAATCTGCACATATAATTAGAACAGTCAGACTAGTTGTACTATTCGGACTAGTTGACCTAGTCATACTATTAATACAAAAAAATCTGCACATTTAATTAGAAGAGTCGGACTAGTTTACCTAGTCATACTATTAACACTATTAGTCATAAGGAAATACGACTTACTTCCAAAGGATTGAGGAACCCAGGAAACGTCCAACTCGCTTTTCTGGGGTCGATCCTTTGAAATGCTTCCCCATATGATAAATCTCTTTGATGTTTTCATTGAAAGTAAACCGTCCCCACGGGAATGTCTCACACAGATCGAGACTATCAACCATCCTCAGAATAAAATGCTCTATGGCTACTCCATGCTTCAATCTCCCACTTATCACTGTCGCCAAGAAGTACAGGACAGCCATCTTTAGCTGATTCCCAGCGTTATTATACCATCCCCTGAAGTGCTTTTAGCACAACTTCAGCTGTAATTTGTTTGTCTTTAAAATGGTTCTTAGCAAACCTCATGCCACCTAACTTCGGGTAATTGGCTGGGTTCTCGTGGCAGTACAGTCCCGAGAGGAGAGCATGCTCTCTGATGGAGTATCGAATGGGCACTCCATTTACCACAAACCAAGCCTGTCTACTCTTCTCTGTTTGTACCGTGCGTAGAAGCAACATCCACAGCCCCATCACCTTTCTCGTTGCATAAGTCTTCATGTGAAACAGGTGCTTGAACTGCGGGTGGTTCAGAAACCAACTCTTCTCATCCTCTTCCAAAGTTGGAAATACATCCTCCTTAAATTTGTGTTGCAAGCATTTGGTACTTAGCTTACATCCCTTTTGATATTCGGTGGGATTGAAGAAATATCCGAAAGGCCGCATTGGTTCTTCTACATCATCATCATCATGCTGCAAAAATAAGGAAACCGATTTAGTATACTGCTGTCAAACTAGTACGACTAGTACGATTACTATGCCAACTAGTACGATTACTAGGCCAACTACTGTCAAACTAGGCCAACTCTTACGATTACTAGGCCAACTACTGTCAAACTAGTACGACTAGTACGATTACTAGGCCAAATACTGTCAAACTAGTACGACTAGTACGACTAGTACGAATACTAGGCTAACTATTATGATTACTACGCCAACTAATGTCAAAATAGTACGACTAGTATGACTACAGTCTAGTCATACTCTTCGGACTAGTTGACATACTCATACTACTCAGACTCGACATTTCATGCAATCCAATTATACTAGTTGAACTAATTAGACTAGTTATAATAACCGTTCTAGTTGAACTAGTTGAACTACGCATACTAGTCGGACTAGTTGGACCCAATTATACTAGCCATTGTACAACAAAATTTAGGGTTTACCAGTGGTGGTGGTTGCGACGACGAACCGATTGCCGATTATGAAATCGAAGGCGGGCCGGTTGCCGGTTGCACCGCCGGAGCCACAAAAGTTTCTTCTTCTCATTTAGTCACTGGAGGCAGTCTTTCTTCTGCTGGTTCAGTCACCAGAGCCCCTGGAGGCGGAGCACTGGACTTTGATTTCTTCCGCGACTTCTTCTCTTTTTCTCATGGTGCCGCCGGACGCTTCTCCCCCTTTCTTTTCTTCTTAGTCGGCGGATTTGAACTCGACGGCAGCGGATTTTCTTCTTCTCCTTCAGTCACCGGACCCGCCGGAGGCGGAGGCGGAGCACTGTAAGTTCCATCTTTTGAGTTTGATTTCTTCTTCGGCTTCTTCTCTTTTCCTCGTGGTGCCGCATGATGCTTCTCCGCCTCTGTTTTCTTCTTCGCCAGCAGATTTGAACTCGACGGCGGCAGCGATGAAGTATGATCCGGCGAAGGCGTTCTCAACCGATCCGTCCCCCCCTCTCCTACGCGGCGCCATGAGATAAAAAAATTAGGGATTTGATCGGATTTTTGATCGGTGGTTTGGGTTCTCAGAGAAGATGAAAAGTGGAAAGTTGGTGGTTTCTCGGAGAAGATGAAAAGTTGGAAAAGTTAGTGGTTTGATCGAAAAATTAGGGATTTGGAAGTTGTTTTTCGTTTAGGATTGGGCCGGATTAAGATTTAGGTTTGGGCCGGATTTAGATTTAGGTTTGGGCCAAAACCCAATAATTATGATTTGGTTGATTTGTAATTTAGAGGATTTCGAATACCCTTTGTCGTCTTTTCAAGTGTTTTCGTTTAAACGATTGATCAAAAAGAAAATAAATATTATAACAGGGGCATATCAGATCTTCTCGGAGAAGATGAAAAGTGGAAAGTTGGTGGTTTCTCGGAGAAGATGAAAAGTTGGAAAAGTTAGTGATTTGATCGAAAAATTAGGGATTTGGAAGTTGTTTTTTGTTTAGGATTGGGCCGGATTTAGATTTAGGTTTGGGCTGGATTTAGATTTAGGTTTGGGCCAAAACCCAATAATTATGATTTGGTTGATTTGTAATTTAGAGGATTTCGAATACCCTTTGTCGTCTTTTCACGCGTTTTCGTTTAAAAGATTGATCAAAAAGAAAATAAATATTATAACAGGGGCATATCAGATTTTCTTCTTGT
This sequence comes from Thlaspi arvense, assembly GCA_911865555.2. Classification (NCBI taxonomy): domain Eukaryota; kingdom Viridiplantae; phylum Streptophyta; class Magnoliopsida; order Brassicales; family Brassicaceae; genus Thlaspi; species Thlaspi arvense. The sequence goes on along the minus strand of OU466858.1, from coordinate 62,370,369 downwards.
ACAAGGGGCATTTCAGACTAGAGTCTATCATCAAATTCAGAGAGAGAGAGAGAGAGAGAGAGAGAGAGAGAGAGAGAGAGAGTTTTCTTGGGCAAAGGAGATTATTTCCGAGTTGAGAATTGAAAATTGAGAGGGAGAAGATAAATCTCTTTGTCGATTTTATAGTTTTTTCTCGGAAAGAAGGGAAGAAGATAAAGATTGTAAAAGATTGAAGAAGATGAAGATTGAGTTGATTTAATGATTTAGATTTCGAATAAGCGAATTTTCTATTATTGGCCTCGAAGTCGTCTTTCTTTAACATTGACTTGAACGAGATTTAACCCCGTTTAGTCAAGCTACTAATCAAGTTTTAATGGATCAATGGCTGAGATGCCACTCGCGGTTCAAAAATGATCCAATATACCCCCGTTATTTTTGGATTATTTGATAACATTTATTTTAAATAGAGAAAAGGAGTAGATATTGATTCGCCCTTAAAAACTTAACAAAATTACTGACCCAACCAAGAGAAACCCACCCAAACCCTAATCCACCCATATATCGCGGATCCTAAGTCGGATCTTACTGTAAAAATCGCATAAAATCACTCTTCATCTTCCGAATCGATCAAAAGTATAATTAGGGCAAAAAATTTAAAAAAAAAAAGCGGACGAATTGACGATTGATCCTAGTTCGTCGGGACCACTATAAGCAGTTACTAAGAAAAACTAAGTCAAACTATCCAACTCTCACCACAGAAATCGATTTGTAGGCGAATCAGAGAAGGTAAGTGTCGTAATCTTGTCGGTTTTGTGAGATGGATGTCGTTATATATTCCATTGTAACCGATTTGGATTGATCATGTAGGCATATGGCGCGTACAAAGAGGCCGAATTATGGTTTAACTGATGAGGTTCCACCGGAGGTTCGAAGATCTAAGAGAACCTCTCAGGTGGTCTATGAAGACTCGGACCCGGAATCTTCAGAGAACGAAGAAGCAGGAGGCAACGATGGAGGCAATGGAAGCAGCCAAACCGTCACAGACGACGGCGCGTCCGATTCTTCAATTGTATGTACCCAAACCATCGTTACTTGGTTTTCGAGTTTGAAAGAATTCGTTGGTTTTGGGTATCGAGTTTGCTTAAAGTACTTTCGTTTTGGGTGATTAATTGTATAGCGAGTCTTTGTTTCTAATTTAGAATTTAGGCTATCAGGTTTTCATTTTCTTGATTGTTGATTGTTTGTTTCGAATTAGTAATATTCCGAGTTTTTAGTAAAACTGGTAAAACTAGAGTCATTTTGTATGTTAAGAGTTTCTGGAAAAATAGTAATACTTGGTACAACTATGTTGCAGGGAATCGAGCCAATGCTTCCAATGGAGATGTACTTCCAGCCAACGGAGTACGTGAAAAAGATCAAGCTGTCTACAAGGTGTTATATCTCGAAAGCAGTGAATTTACTGCTAAGTGGATTAAAGTATCCACTTAGACCAGTGGAGAAGAGTTGGTTTGTGGATCACCCTCAATTCAAACATTTCTTCCACATGCACAAGGACTCAAACCACAAGTTAATGGGGATGTGGTTGCTGATTCTTCAAACGGCGGTTACGGAGAGGAAAAAGGAAGCCTGGTTCATTGTGAATGGCGTGCCCATTCGGTATGGTCTACGTGAACACGCCCTCATCTCCGGTTTAAACTGTCGCAGCTATCCTCCTAACTATTCGGAAATGGGCGGTATGGAGTTCGTGGACAAGCACTTTGGGGCGGGGAAAAAAATAAGATACTCAGATGTGAAAGAAAAGCTGGAGAATATGAAATATTCTCCAGATCGGTTAAGGATGGCCATCCTTTTCTTTCTATCAAGCGTCGTTATTGGGCAGTCTAAGACATGAGGTGATGCTACTTGTGTGGAGCGGTTCTTTCAACGAGCAGTCAGTGATCTGCATTTGTGTAGGACATTTCCCTGGGGGAGATTGTCTTTTGATAACAATATGGAAGAGATCCAGCATACTGTGAATCATTTTAAAGGAGTTGTTAGCGGATCAAATTGGACTTATCCAAGCTTCTGCATTCCTTTGGAGGTAAATATGAATATATGTAGTACTTGTATTTCCATAGATTTGAAGCTAACTCGAAATATATGTGGCATATGTAGCTTCTAGCGTTTGAAGCAATTCCATCATTGAAGAAGAAATTATGAGAAGTTGTTCCATCTGCGAGGAAAACTTGTCTGAGGATGTGCAAGTGCAAGTTCAAAAAAAGCGCCATGAAAGGATTTTCTCTCGAGAAAGTAAATGAAGCACTTAGTACAACTAAGGTCAGTAATACTTTTAAATTCAAACGTTTTAAATTTTCACATTTTTAATTTATTTATTATTGGAATTGCACTCTTTGTTTATATCCACAGGAGATTGATAGCATCTTGGTCCCTTACAATGAGGAAGAAGCTTTTGTGGCTCGAGTGACTGAAGAAGATGACGACGATGTGATAGGGTCAGGTTTTACCCAAATAAAACTACTGCAAGTGCACAGCAAAAGCAGTTGTAGTACAAGGGGTTATCGAATCCCAAAGGAGTATGTAAACCACACTAGCGATTATAGATTCAGATTAAGCTAAGCGATAAATAATGAATGTAATGCAAAATAGTAAAATAAATGCAAGAGGGCGTTTTTATGCTTGTTCTTAAAGTTCAGAAGGCTAAAGGCGCTAAGTCAGGACAGTTCGCAGGTTGAATCCGAGAGTGTAGAATGCATGCAATCAGGAATGAATTAAAACCGTCTTGAACATGAATCGCAAAGATATAACTAATCAATTCTCATTGCAGAAGTTATCTATGTCTAAATCACAGAGTTTCAAATCTCTTTGCAAACCCTAACAACCTAAACATGCAGTAATGATCAGGTTCAATTGTTCACAAAACTCCTAAGCCAAATCTCTTTGTACTAGGGCGTTTTGCTCATCTAATACTAGTTCAGGTGATTAATAATGCTCTCACATCTATCAAAAACCTAGGGTTTCAAAATCCAGATGATGTGTCTAAGAAATCGATATGAATGCAAGCACAGATGAAGAACCAATGAATTTCCTAGAAGTTTTTAGCAATTCTACAAACTCTTCTTCAACCTTTGAAAAGCCCTAACTTAACTAACAAACTACTCAGACATGGTGATTTGAGAAAACATCATGAAAAGAATAGATTGCATAAAAGAAATAAGAAGTAGAAATAAAGGAGTTCAAAATCTGCTCTGAAGGAGTCTGATTTGTCTCTCCAAAAGCTCTTCTACAAATCTCTCTCTAAAGCTCTCCAAAATAATAAGATACAAGATATATGCCAAAAGAATGGCTGAAAAACCTAATATACAAGCTAAAACACGATCTGGGGTCTTTTTGTAAATACTGGAACTTTTGGGCCAAAACTGCAATTTCTTCCCAATCTTTTAAAAACAAGCCACGACCTCCTTCCTTGGTGGGTGACGAGCGTCACCAGCTTGGTGACGAGCGTCACCCATATGCATACTTTCCTCTTCGAGCTTGGTACTTCGTGGCTTCAACTCAGAATGCTCCAAAAGGTTCCAAAATCTCCAATTATGCTCCAGACATGCTATAACCTGCAAAGACTCTTCTAGGACTCTAAAAAGACCAAAAAGACTCAATAAAAAGGACTTATATCATAGTTAAAAACCATAAAAACCATGATATATCACGATGATGTCGATGATGCTGTTGTTCATAGTTGGTTGAAGTGTATTAAAGATGAAAACAAGCCGGTCTGTTTTGAACAGATGTACGAAGAAGACGTGGCCGCCCGACTAGAAGAGCAGCCTGCGAACGCCGTCAATGCCGCAAATGCCGCGAATGCCTCCACTGGTTCCGTCTCTGACTTGGTTGAGGTCGTACAGAGTCTGAAGACGGAAATGGAGAGTGGGTTCAAGAAGATGAATGACAAGTTTGCTGGGTTCGATACAAGACTTGCAGCAGTGGAAGGCGATGTGAAAGAGAAATTAGATGCTCGAAGCATGTATGAGGACGTCAATTATGATGATTACATTCCTCGTTCTATTGTGAATAACAATGATGGAGCAGAAGGAGCAGAGGTAAGATTTGGTTGTCTTAGAACTTTAAACGAAAAACTCATACTATGTAACACTAAGTACAATTGTGTGTTTTGCAGGGAACCGAGCCAATGGATGAAGCAGATAAGGGAGCAGAAGAGGTGGTCCTGGAAGCAGATAAGGGAGCAGAAGAGATGGCGGATGGAGAGAAAACAGCAGAGGTAAAATTTACAATTGTGTAATACTATGTAACACTAAGTACAATTGTGTGTTTTGCAGGGAGAAGAGCAAGAGCAAGAAGCAGAGGTGGCGGAAGCAGATAAGGGAGCAGAGAAGGAGGCGGAGACAGGCGTTGAGGAACCAGAGAAGGAACAAGAGAAGGAGGCAGAGAAGGAGGCGGAGACAAGCATTGAGGAACCAGAGAAGGAACAAGAGAAGGAGGCAGAGAAGGAACCGGAGGTAATTTGTCTTTTGCAGGGAGTTTAACTGTTTGTGTTTTGCAGGGAGTTTAACTGTATGTGTTTTGCAGGGAGAAAAGAATGAAGCGGCTAAGGAGGCAGAGGATGAAGAGGCAGAGGAGGCAGAAGAGCGAAGCGGTAATTCTCCTTCAATAATGCGATGTAGCAGTCTTATAAGAGTAGGAGGAAGATTGCTGAAGGTCCCTAACAAGTGTGTGGCTGCTGTTTTATCTAAAGCTAAGGAGATATAGGAAGCTAAGGAGGCAGAGGGAGCGAAGGAGGCAGAGGGAGCGAAGGAGGCTGAGGTAAATTTTCTAATTCTTATACCCTAAAACAGAAATGTCACACTATGTAACACTAAGTAAAACTATTTGTGTTTGCAGACAGAAGGGACATCTTCCTCGGGGGGGGGGGGGGGGGGGGGGGGGGGGGGGGGGGGGGGGGTGGTAAGCAGGTGTATCGAAGGAAAAAAAAGGTTCACAGTCCCAAGTGGAGAAAGAGGCAGCCGACGAACCCCAGAAGAGGAAGATAAAACGTTCCCAAAATAGTCTAGTTGGACTTAAAACATTTTCTATTTTGGTTTTCAGTTGGACTAAAACTCGAATGCTGATATGTTGTTTGGATTTAAAGTTTGGATTTAATGTTTGGATTTAAACGTATTTCATTCGGTATGGTGTTTTAATTTGTTTGATTTGGATTTCGAATGTTTGATTTGATATAAACACTAAAAATAGTTATAAAACATTGAAGTGCAAGGAAACGTTAGTCTTGAACAACAATTAAAACAACAATTAAAGGAAATTTCAGATTTGTTAAGTCTTGAGCTTCGCTATCTCTTCGGCTTGGATCTGAATCTGTTTTCGCATTTCTTCAATCGTCTTGCTCTGCTCTTCAACTTTCATAACTAGCTTCTCAATCTCTTGTTCGACTCCGAAAACCCATGGCTGACGAAAGTGGAGTCCATCATCCTAGCAAAGAAACAAAAAAACGAGCAACATCCATTATAGTTATACCTAGTATTCCAAGTTTTACACCCGAAGAACATCTAAACAGTTTTACCTAGTTTTACTAGTTTTACCCAGAAAAAAACCCAGATCTGAAATTATAGAGATTATACCTTAAATTTGGTGCAGTGAAGTACCTACTGCCTGGTTGAGTATCGAAATCGTGTTTAAATTTTGGAGAAGGAGATACATCGTGCTTGATAGATCCACCACATGGGCATCTTCTCAGAATCCCATATTGGCCGGCGGCGACGAATCCAACCATGTCCCAATGCTGCTTCATCTTCTCCATTTCCTTGCGGCTCCTCTTCTCTTCCTTCAACTCCTCCTCGTATGGGTCAATGAGGAAATTGTCCGTGTAGTGATAGCTACAATCCGAATCTATTTTAAGAGAGAGAGAGAGATCGACTAACCTAGAGAGATAAGAAAGAACGAACCCGAGCGAAGGTGAGAAGAGAGAGAGAGAGAGAGAGAGAGAGAGAGAGAGAGAGAGAGAGAGAGAGAGAGAGAGAGAGAGAGAGAGAGAGAGAGAGAGAGAGAGAGAGAGAAGGGAGGAGGAAACTCGAATCTGAGAAGTGAAAGAAATCCTTAGAACCCCGATTTCTACAATTTACCCTAAACCGGGAAAAACCGTCCTGAATTTCCAAAAATTTCCCGCTCCTACCACGTTTGCCACCAAAATAACACGTGCGCCGTTTTTTGCTTACGTGGACGCCGCCAAAATTACACTTAGTAATCCATCGTTTTTTAGTTATACTATTTTCAAATAGTTGTATTTTTGGGTGTTTTTAACTTTATATAGTTATACTCCGCAAAAAAATTCCCTGTTTGTAGTTTTACCGATGATTTTAGTCCTTCTGTTGTTAAGCCTGAGGGTTTTATGCATTAAAAATGTTTTAAAAGTCATCGTATCTGTCTATGGTTTCATATGGTGGTTAGTATTTAGAAAGTGTTCATAGAAGTGTATGGTGTTTGTTGTGTAAATGTTCTTTATTTGATTGTTTCATATTGAATGTAGGTTTTTCTAATAATTTTAAAAATAAAATATAACTCTAAATAAATTAATACAAGATTTTTTCATATCGAATGTTCGAAATTCAATTAAAAATAAACCAACTCTTGAATACATTAAAAAAACCGTCTTAAATACTATCAGTTGCACCAGTTGTTCCAAGTGTTCCGAATACACAAAATAAACCCAAACGAGCTACACAACATCACCAGCCTCACTATTACCACTAAAGAAATATGACCACATCCTTCCTCTTCCTCTTCCCCTTCCTCTTGCTCTCCCTCTCCCTCTTCCTCGGTGTTCTCCAGCTGATGGGAACCGGTTTTCTTGAGGTCTTCCTTCCTTTGCGACATAATCTGGTGGTATGACAACCAGGTTTTGTATATGCTCAAGAATAACCCAATCAGACCTGTGTGGTACTGGATAAATCGTCCTGCAGTACGCTAATGTCCATAGCTCCATCCAATAATATTTCGAGCAAAACTCTTGTAGATGAAGTTCCCGGCCTCCGCTCATAAAGATGGCAGCAGCTATTGCATGCACACATGGGCATTTGTCTATATCAAAACACTTGCAACTACAGGTTTTCCTTTTCATACCAACCAAATAGCACTTGCCGTCTTTTCCAATGACACTGAATTCAAGGAAGAAGGCGTTCAACTCATGCACTGTTAATTTCTTCGCTTCCGGTGATCTTTTATGCAGTTCTTTCTCCACATAAGGCACAAGCTTCTGGGTGCTTGATACTTCAGAAAAACTGTTCCTATGCTTGTTAAACCATTCAGCTAGCTTATCAACATCACGTCAATCATTGGTAATAGAGCATACTTTCTTGCTTTCCTAAGAACACCATTAATAGATTCTACAATATTGGAGGTGTCTATGTTGTACCTTTCTCCTGGAAAATAGCATATTGCCCATTTGTCCACAGGAACACTACCATCGAGATACTGGGCTGCAGAAGGATACTTGGTTCTAAAAGCATAAAAAAATGTCAGGAACTCACTCTCTGTATACGCATGAGCGCATTCTTTGAACTTCATAACGCACATATCTTTGTTGACGTAGTAGACATTTGCTTTTACATTCTGAGACAAATGTTGAATACAATACCCATGCTGAGACAACGGAAACACCGCCTGCACAGACTTGATGAGGCTTGAGTTTCTATCAGAAAGAAACACCAATTCAGGATCATCCGGTATCACTGATTTCAACCTTTTCATAAACCACATCCAACTAGCATCTTTCTCACCATCAACTACACCAAACGCAATTGGATAATGGTGATGATTAGGATCTTGAGCTGTAGCAACTAACAAAACACCACCATATCCAGTCTTAAGGTGGGTTCCATCCACAACAATGACTTTTCTCATGGCTTGGAATCCCTCAAGGCAAGCTCCTAACGTAAAGAATAGATACTTGAACTTTTTATTTTTGTCCAATTCCACATAAGTCCGTGTACCAGGATTCATCGACTCTAGCATGTACATATAGGAATACACCAACTGGTAACTCTCGGCTGGACTTCCCCTCACATCATTTGCAGCTTGTTTTTCCCCCTCAAAGCAGTAGAGTATGATACTTTTACCCCAAGTCGTCTTTGAACCATATCGATCAGATGTTTTGGAGTTGGAGTGTCAAATTTACCCGGATAATCTTCATGCACAACAGATGCAACCAATCCCGGTGTCCCTTTCCTTTTATTCCTGACTGTAACTGCAGAAGCTCGAGAGCATGTATGCATCTTGTTGTAAGTTCTTACCGAGACACAATCTGATTCCATCAACTTTGCAGCTCGTAAAGACCACTTGCAACCATTTTTTGCTTTGCGACATTTCACCACGTATCGCTTTTTGTCAGATTTGATTGTATCAACCTCAAAACAATTCTGATGTGAGCCTACATGAACTAAATCTTGCACTGTCTTCTTACTTCTAAATTCTTGACCTAAAATCATTTCAATACCATCTTCCCAGCCATTATTTACCGCTACTTCTTCTATAGCAGGTCCATATTCAGTATCATCATCCTCTTCCCTGGACACATTTCTTTGTTCTGCTTGATGGCGTTCTGATGGTTTACCTCCATGGAGAGTAATTATACCAGCATTAACATCCATACCACCTGAAAACACCTGCTCATTACCTGGACCATTTACACTTTTGGGATCCTCTCTTGAAGGTCGCACAACACCCTGATCGACATCTTCCACGATCTCCACGTGCAAAACACTTCTACATGTATCGTTATTCACTTGCATCAGGTAGCCAAAAACATTCTCATCATTCCAGATATATGATGGCTTAGGATCCACTACCAATGGAAAGTAACTGACTTTCAGCTGTGTATTAGCTTCATCTATCTTCATCTTCCTGCATATTCCACTGATCAACCCAGCATAAGTTACCTCTTCAACAGACGTCTTCATCACTAAGGTGTGAATTTCATCTTCTCTTGATACCCATCTTATGACATCACCTTCCTTTGAATAAGATCCCCCATAATCGAAGCATATAATAGTGTAACAACTTATATTCATTGTCTCCTGAACAACAATAACAAATATCATTAGTATATGTCTCAATCATATCATTTCTCTCACTAATACAAGCACTAATAATAGTCCTAGTCTAGTTATACCCAGCTGTTCCCGTAATACTACTTCTATCAGTATTACCAGTTTTCTAAACAATACTCAGTAATACCAGTTGCTCTCAGTAATATTTGATGTCTTAGTAATACCAGTTGGTCCAGTAGTACCCTGTTCGTGTACCCAAAAAATTTCTATTTATCTACGAATCTCCAACGATTTACTTCGAATCGGGATGATTTGATGTTCATTTAACGATTATAACGGCTCCTATTTACCGACCTACAAACCTTAGCAAAGAATTTCAATTATTCATTCATCCACAAAAAATTCAGAACAATGACACCATTGTAAGACCAAGAGCAACAATGTGTAGCACTCCCTATTATTCTAAGATTCATAGCGTATGTAAAGGAGATAATGCGGCAACAGACTCACCTTATAAAGTTTACATACAGCTTCAAGATGGAGAATGTTGGGTTTTGAGAAACAGGAGGAATGAAGAATCTGCCAACCAGCGAAAAGGACCATGAAGAAGATGAAGATGTGGAGCCCATCGGTAGTTGAGATTTAGTTGAGAATTAAATTAAAATATTATGGATTTGTTTTTCTTTTTATTTATTTCATTAATTTCGGATATTATTATTTTATTGAAGAAGGGTGAAGATAAAATAGAAAGAAGAATGAAGAGAGGGCACTGAGATTAAGAGAGGAGTAGTCAGATTATTTTCAAACACTTTAGGGCATATTGGCTCTTTGTCCAGTTTTAATGGTATGCTTTAAATGGCTCAGTCAATTTTAACGTCAATATAATAGTTTGTTCTATGATTTGCTTCCGTAAAAGTCTGTGCTTTAAATAGCTGAAATTTGAAGTTTAAATTGACTTTTTTCCCAATATATAAACTCAAAAAACCAAACTGTCCATACTCGGTTTGGTATTTTTCCAATCACAACAGAGTGATCTGTTGTTGCTGCTAAAACTAATTTCTCTTCCCCTTAGTAATAATGCAACCTCTAGGCAATTTCAAAACATGGTTGCACTTGCACCAAAAGGTAGCCGAAAGTGGGGCAATACAATGTTAGCATTTGCAAAGCAAGAAGGTTTAAAACAGATAGCTCGTAGAACTTTATTCAAATGCAAAAGGAAAGGAAAGAGAGAAGATTTATGTCGTCACCAAGAGCTTAGAAAAGATCGATTGATATTCATAAATGGGTGAGGAAGAGAGTTGCACAAATTGGCAACTCCTACAGTTACCTTATACTGATGTTCTTAACACATATTTATATGAATCTCTATTTGCTAAGAACCCTAGTTATATGGGTTTCTGGACTTGTCATAAATTTAATATCGGGCTTCTTCACGAAGACTTTGAAATAATGATGAGTTACTTCAAGTCCTTGAGGACTTAAAAGCTGAGAGGTATAGCTTTTTGCCCATGTTAATGCATGATTTTGCACCTTAATTAGTTTAATTTCCGACTCCCAATGTGTATCGAACTGAAGAATAGGATGGTATATATTTTCATGGTAGAATTGATAGGACTAGTGTCATATTAAAATTGAAAGAACTCTTAAAATTGCTTCTGTTGTCCTTCTTCTCTTAGTTTGATATGTATAATCTTGCAGGTGGCTATCCTTTTCCGTGACCATAATGATTTGTTTGTTTTTTATGCTCATTATTGCAAAATTGGAAGCAATACAAATATACCAATAAATTTACTAATATTTATATTTTTAGAGTAAGGTAAAATCGGGTAAGGTATTAAATTTTCTTATTCAAAATTAGGTTTTTTTGTTCGAGAGTAAATTTTGAGATGCCAGGTATAGTGATCTGATTGGTTGTCGTTCGTAGAGGGGGAGATTGAAACTCTGGGGATGAGTCAACGTGTAATGAAGGAACAAAGGAAGAGGATCCCGGTGAACTGGAAAGGGGTTATCCTTCCGATTACGCTATGACGCTCTAATCAGAAAGAGCACGGAATAACGTATTTAAAGTATCGGAAGAACGGAATACAGGGTGCTCTATCAACTCGGAGGGATCTTGATAGCGCTTTTGGGAGTAGTGTTCTCTAATAAAAATGAAGCTAGAAGATGAAGTTATCACTCTAGATGTATCCTTCTCTCGTTATCGCGAAGAGTGTATTTTTATAGGGAATACCTGGTTCCGGGTCAGGCCCGGGTTTGGGTCGCCAAGTTCCGAGGGTCGAGTACTGACTCTCGTCCTTCGTCATGATTATCACCATTCCCGGACTTTTCCATGCATGTAGTCAAGGGAAGATTGCCGACCTGCATCGTCTTCTCCTAATCGCCATTATTGCGGCCCTCTTTGGTAGGCGCGGTGTATTTAATGTGCCTTAGGTTCCCACCGTTTCCGTTACCTACCCGATGGATCCTTGTGGGCCGTATTCTTATTTTGCGGCCCAAAAGTTGCCGCCGACTTATAGTGCTCGTTTAGGAGGTTCGGAAGTCTACCCTGCACGCAAATTGAAACATAGATGGTCATGATATCCTAACTTGGCTCATTCCTGTGTTATGGGCCGGGCCCTATCGTATTGATGGTGATTTTTATGAAGGCTGGCTTTGAGAAGGCCGGTCCCGGAGGGAGTATCCCGAAGGGCATGCCCCTGGAGTACCACTCCTAGTTTCGCGCTTCGGAAATTACTGACCCCATCGACAAATGGTTTCTAATTATCTGATGGGGACATCGTCTCTATTGTTCGCGTGCATTGTCATCTGCTGCTGGCTGTGTGATGTCGGCTATGAAGTCTGTGAGGGCTTGCGATTTGATGGCGGTGCGAGCTACGTATTGAATGTCGAATTGTCCCAGTTCGACAGCCTATTTCATCAGTCTGTTCGAGGACTCCGGTTTGCTCAGTATATTTTTGAGCAGTGCTGTAGTGACCGCGTGGATATGATGGGATTGGATGTACGGGTAGAACTTCCTGCTGCTGAGGGCTAGCTTTTCGAACTTTGAGTAACGCGTTTTGACATCGAGCATGGTGTGACTCGTGTAGTATACCGGGAGTTGCTTGCCTCCGTCTTCGCGGACTAGCACAGAGGATGTGGCGTCTTCCGAGACCGCTAGATATAATTGGAGAGGCTCTCTGCTCATCGGTTTTAACAGGACCGGGCTGTGGTGAGGTAGTCTTTTAGATTCTGCAATGCTTCTCCACATTCTGTTGTCCATTCGAATGGTCCAAATTTTCGCATCTGCAGGAAGAAGGGATGCGCTTTGTCGGATAGTCGGAAGATGAATCGGCTGAGAGCGACTATTCGGCCTGATAAGCGCTGGACTTCTTTGACATTTCATGGGGGCTCAAGCTCTTGAATGGAGCGGATCTGGTATGGGTTTGCCTTGATTCCTCGCCTAGTAACGATGTATCCCATGAATTTTCCGGAACCTACCGCAAACGTGCACTTGGCTGGATTGAGTTTTTTTGTCATATTCTTGGAGTTTTTTTAGCAGTTGTTCAGGTGCACGTCTCGGCTGAGAGATTTGACGATCATATCGTCGACGTAGACTTCCATTGTCTTTCCTATCTTCTCGGTGAACATCTTGCCTATGAGGCGCTGGTATATTGCTCCCGCTTTCTTGAGTCTGAATGGCATCATGGTGAAGCAATATGTACCTTGCGAAGTTACAAATGCTGTCTTTTCCTCGTCCGTTGGATGCATTTGGATTTGGTTGTAGCTGGAGAACGCGTCAATGAAGCTGAGCAGTTCGTGCCCGGCAGTGGCGTCCACGAGTTTGTTAATATGTGGGAGTGAGAAGGAGTCCTTACGACAAGCCTTGTTGAGGTCCGAGTGGTCGATGCAGATCAGCCATTCCCGTTTTTTTTTTACTATGACAACATTAGCCTTCCACTCCGGGTACTGGACTTCTCGCACGAATCGCGCTTGGAGTAGTTTCGGGTGGACGTCAAGGTGACGAGAGATCGTTTTGGTGCTTACTTCCGGCATATCAGCATGCGTCTAGGCAAATCAGTCTAGGTTCACCTGTAGCAAGGTAATGATGGCTTTGAGCAGCGTTGGATCCAATCCTTTCCCGATTCTCAGCTTTCTATCCGGGTTATCTGCTGAGGCTAGGATTTCTTTGACCTCTTCCTCTGCTGCCGAGGTGGTTAGTGGCTCATCGCCACACTGTAATTACTGTAATTGCTACAGGATGGTCCGGTCAGGTGGGTCATCTGTAGGGACGTTGCTGACCTCGTTTCCCTTGGTTTCCACCATGCCGTTTGTCGTGTGAAACCACAGGGATTGATGATACGTGGATGGGATAGCAGCCATCGCATTTATCCACGGTGTTCCCATGATTGCATTGTGTGTCAAAGGGTTTCCAGAGACTAAGAAAGTCGTCTCTTTAGTTATTGGTCCGGTAGTTACCAGGTGGGTTATTTCTCCCAGTGACGTCATGACTAAGCCGTTGGACCCTACCATGGTAATGTACCGGGGGACAAGGTCCGAAATTTATATCCCCATCTTGTGTAGGGTTTCCACGAAGATGATAGGGCTGAGGTTTTACCCAAATAAAAATTATTGCAAGTGCACAGCAAAGCAGTCGTAGTATAAGGGGTATCAAATCCCAAAGGAGTATGTAAACTACACTAGCGATTTCAGATTCAGATTAAGCTAAGAAATAAAATAGTGTAGGTAATGCGAGATAGCAAAATAAAAGAAAGCAGGCGAAATTTGTTTGATCTAAGACTCATAAAACTAAAAGCGCTAAGTCAGGACAATTCACAGGTTGAATCCGAGAATGTAGAATGCATGAAATCATGTATGAATAAGAACCGTCTTGAACATGAATCGCAGATATATAACTAATCAATTCTCATTGCAGAAGTTAACTATGTCTAAATCACAGAGTTTCAAATCTCTTTGCAAACCTTAACAATCTAAACATGCAGTAATGATCAAGTTCAATTGTTCACAAAATTCCTAAGCCAAATCTCTTTGCACTAAATCGTTTTGCTCATCTATAGATCAGGTTATCAATAATGCTCTTACATCTATTAAACAATCTAGGTTTCGAATTTCCAGATGATGTGTCTAAAAAAATCAGATTTAAGCAAGCACAGATGAAGAACCAACAGATATTCATAACAGGTAGCGATTTCTACACTCGTCATCAACCTTTGAAAGACCCTAACTTAACTAACTAGCAAAATACTCAGACATGATCATGGAATAACAAAGCATAGCTGAATAAAATTGCATTGAAAGAATAAAACAAAAGATAAAGGGGTTCGAAATCTTCTCCAAAAAGAGTACAGGATCTGTCTCCCCAAAAGCTCTGAATAAAATCCTCTCTCTAATGCTCTCTGAATTCTAAAATCTAAGATCCAAACCAACAATGGCTGAAATCTTAATATATACAAGCTAGAACACGAGCTGGGACATTCTTGCAAATAATGGAACTTTACGCTAATTCTGCAAATAATTCTCCATCTTTTAGAAAACCAGCCGCGACTCTTTCCTCTACGGGTGACGAGCGTTACCCAAGCCAAAATCCTCCTTCCAAGTTGCACACTTCGTGGCTTTATCTTGCAATGCTCCAAAAGGCTTTAATATCTCCAATTATGCTCCAGACATGCCATAACCTGCAAAGACTCTACTAGGACTCTAAAAAAACCAAAAAGACTCAATTAAAAGGACTTATACCATGGTTAAAAACCACAAAAAACCATGATATATCAACTCCCCCAGACTTAGCTTTTGCTTGCCCTCAAGCAAACATCAGACAGAAAACAGGGTCGAGGTTTGTAAACAAGAGACAGTCTGGTAAACATCAGGAACACCACATTGATCAACACTTTCGAATCCATATACCAAAGAGTCAACACAAGATCAAATTTTAGTCTAATCATCACAAGCTTAGCAAATCTCTCAAATCCAGTTCAAGCTCCTTCAAGAAATCCGAAATCTGTACTGCTAACTCCTTATTTTTATCTACGTGTGATATCTCATCAAGGCTTTATCAACTCAATCACTTATAGATTCATTTCCCTTCCTAAACATCTGAACAAAGCAAGCTCAATACAGCTCTCCTATTTTCTCTTCCCTGAATCTTTTCCTTTCGGATTTTTTTCCGATTTTTCAACCCTTTCTCATTTTTTTATACAGTCTAAGATATGATGCTACTCAACACTTGTGTTCCTTGTGAGGAGACAGGCTCTTGAGTGTGTTCATTACTGTTGTTCCTTGTGAGGAGACAGGATCATGAATGCACCATTCTTTTGAATCAAACTCTGAAAAACTGCATCAGGGAAGATGAAAGAGAGACTGCATCTACACATACTTGTCATTGTTGAAAGCTAGAATCAAGATCAATGAGAATCAAGCCCCAAGATATGGAGTTTAAAGTTCATTAAGGTGGAGCTAACAACAAATTTTCTAGATTCTCTAAGAACCTAAACCTTCATTGCTGGACTGATCTACCTATGACTTTCAACTTAGTAAGACTTGAAATCAACTACTGTGGCAATAGTTCTTATAAGCATAGACGTTCTGTGGTTAGTTCCAAGAAAAACTGACAGTTTTAAAATTTTAACTCTATAAAAACAGATTTTTGACTCAACTTTAAAACTCTAAAAACATGACATGAAGCACCCAACGTCAGTAACCACCTCCCCCAGACTTAAACAACACTGTCCTTAGTGTTATTAAGTCAAGAGTTGGTGAAAAAGAAGCATGTGGACGTGTAAAACCAAGGTGGGAAAGTGGTACCTCGTGAAGGGACGGGTGACGAGCGTTACCCTTCAGTGGTGACGATCGTCACCATGTCTGAGACTTCAGAATTATCATGTTGAATGCTTAAACGATATGCAATCATGTGTACTCTGAAGTTAGACTGTTAGAGCACTCAAAACACACATCAAAAACATCCAAACAAAGCATAACTCAAAGCAAACTGAACAAACTAATTCTTTGTTTTCCGGTTTTTCTCATGTTTTTGGGTTTTTTTAGCTATGTAATAGAAAACGAAACTATGTACAATAAAAATTACCAGTGGGTTACCTCCCACTAAGCACTTGTTTAACGTCATTAGCTCGACTGTGATTGCTGTTTACACAGCTGGTGCATCATCAAGAGACACAATATGTCATGCTGGAATCTCGGCTTGCACCTAATAATGCTTCACCCTCTGTCCATTGACAGTTAACTCCTCTCCTTTGGAGTTAATCAGGACAATGGTGCCATGTGGTCTAGCTTCTTTGACAGTGAAAGGACCTGACCAACAAGAACACAGTTTACCAGGAAAAAGCTGTAACTGAGAGTTGTAAAGGATTACCTGGTCATTGGGCTCGACATGCCTGGAGATGATCTTCTTATCATGATATGCCTTTGTCCTCTCCTTGTATAAGTTGGA
Organism: Thlaspi arvense; assembly: GCA_911865555.2. Taxonomy (NCBI): domain Eukaryota; kingdom Viridiplantae; phylum Streptophyta; class Magnoliopsida; order Brassicales; family Brassicaceae; genus Thlaspi; species Thlaspi arvense. The sequence continues at coordinate 62,353,899 of OU466858.1, read as the reverse complement.
GTTTTCATAGGCCAGGTATCTGATTTCATCCAGTCCATTGAGCTGAATCAAGCGCCTCTCTGCAGCAGGCTTCAGATCGAAGTTCAGCTTCTTGATAGCCCATTCTACTTTGAACTCTAACTCCACTAGTAGATGGAACGCATTGCCATAAAGCATATGGAATGGTGTAGTCCCAAGAGGTGTTTTGTATGCTGTCCTGTAAGCCCACAATGCGTCATCTAGTTTTGCTAACCAATCCTTCATTGTCTTCCCATCTTTCTTCTCTAGAATCTCCTTGATCTGTCTGTTGGAAACCTCAACTTGTCCTCTGGTCTGGGGATGATAAGGCGTGGCCACTCTGTGCTGTACACCATAGTTCTTCAGCAGCTTGTCAAAGACCTTGTTAACAAAGTGAGAACCACAATCACTGATAACAATTCGCGGGACACCAAATCTGGAGAAAATAATGGTCTTCAACAGCTTCAAAACCACTGCATCATCATTAGTAGGAGTAGCCAACGCCTTTACCCACTTAGACACATAGTCAACATCAACCATAATGTATTTGTTCCCATAAGATGAGGGAAAAGGACCCATAAAGTCAATTCCCCAACAGTCAAAGACTTCAACCTCAAGGATTAAGTTTTGTGGCATCTCATGTCTTATGCTGATCTTTCCTCTTCTCTGACAAGTATCATTAATGATTGCTTGGGCGTCCCTGAACATAGTAGGCCACCAAAAACCATCTTGAAGAACTTTGGAGACTATTTTGAATGCGGAGTCTTGGACCTCTTCTTCTGTTATGCATCTCCTGTAAATCCCAATCTGCAAGATTTCTGTTAAGATATGGCTCATCCCAGTGCGTGATAAGGCGTGCTGTGCTGTACACCATACTTCTTCAGTAGCTTGTCAAAGACCTTGTTAACAAAGCGAGAACCATAATCACTGATAACAATTCGCGGGACACCAAATATGGGGAAAATAATGGTCGTAAACAGCTTCAAAACCACTGCAGCATCATTAGTAGGAGTAGACAACGCCTATACCCACTTAGACACATAGTCAACAGCAACCAGAATGTATTTGTTCCCATAAGATGAGGGAAAAGAGCCCATAAAGTCAATGCCCCAACAGTCAAAGACTTCAACCTCAAGGATGAAGTTCTGTGGCATATCATGTCTTCTGTTGATCTTTCCTCTTCTCTGACAAGTATCACAACTTGTAATGAATGCCTGGGCGTCCCTGAACATAGTAGGCCACCAAAAACCAGCTTGAAGAACTTTGGAGACTGTTTTGAATGTGGCACAGTGTCCAGCATACTCTGAGCCATGACAGTGAAACATGACGTCTTGGGCCTCTTCTTCTGCTATGCATCTCCTGTAAATCCCATCAGCAAGATGTCTGTAAAGATATGGCTCATCCCAGTAGAATCTCCTAAGTTCTCTCAAGAACTTCTTCTTAGCATAGCCCTTGAAATCATGTGGTTCATCCTCTGCAGCAAGATAATTGGCAATATTAACATACCAGGGTCTCTTTGGATCATTCAAGCATAAATTGCTCTTGAAAAGCTGTTCCCAAGCTTACACAAATTGTAGCCAGAGTCTGAGATTGGTGACGAGCGTAACTAGGCTGGGTGACGAGCGTCACCGGCTTCGTACAAAAAGTGGGTCGTGACTCTGCTTTGTTGGTGACGAGCGTCACCCCCTGGTATCGCTTGTCACTGGTCTGTGGTTTCGTGAAAACTGCAGGTTTTTAACACTTTCTTCCTGCAGTCTAGTCTCTACCAAGTACACGTTCTCTTCAGGCAAGAAATCATTTATTGGGACATTATCTTCAAGCTGAATCCTGGAAAGATGATCAGCAACTCCATTCTCAACTCCTTTCTTGTCTTTGACTTCAATGTCAAATTCTTGAAGAAGCAGAATCCATCTCAACAACCTTGGCTTTGCATCCTTCTCCCGCATCAAAAGCAGACTTGCATTCTTCTGTGAATTAAAACTTCACATCTTTGCAGAAGAGAGCAGTAAGAGGTCTTGCAATCTTGCTGAAGTCCTTGATGAATCTTCTGTAGAACCCAGTGTGACCCAGAAAACTCCTCACTGCCTTGACTGAATCAGGCGCTTGCAGACTTGTCATCACTTCAATTTTCACCCTATCCACCTCTATACCATCTCATCAGACCCTGTGACAAAGAACAATGCCATCTTGTACCATAAAATGGCACTTCTCCCAGTTTAGAACCAAGTGCTTCTCTTCACATCTCTGCAGAACTGCACACAAGTTGTTAAGACAACTCTTGACGGAGGACCCATAAACTGAGAAGTCATCCATGAAAACCTCCATAAACTTCTGAATCATGTCAGTAAAGATCGACATCATGCATCTCTGGAAGGTCGCAGGAGCATTACACAGTCCAAAAAGCATTATGTGATATGCAAATGTGTCATAAGGACAGGTAAGGTGGTATTCTCCTGATAATCTGGATGGATGGAGATCTGAAAGAAGCCTGAATAGCCATCAATGAAGCAGTAATACTTGTGATTCGCCAGCCTCTCAAGCATCTGATCGATGAAAGGTAGAGGGAAGTGATCTTTTCTTGTGGCAGCATTCAGCTTCTTGTAATCGATGCACATCCTGTGTCCTGTCACAGTTCTGGTTAAAATCAGCTCATCATTGTCATTCTTCACCACTGTGACACCTCCTTTCTTAGGGACCACGTGCAATGGACTGACCCAAGCACTGTCTGATATGGGATAGATGATCCCAGCTTGCAGCAGCTTCATGATCTCCTTCTTGACCACATCCTGCAGGTTCGGATTCAGTCTCCTTTGGTGCTCCACTGATGACTTCGATTCATCCTCCAAATGTATCTTATGCATGCACAAGTCTGGAGAAATCTCTGAAATATCATCAAGAGAATAGCCAAGAGCTTTGCGAAATCTGCACAGCTTACTTAGCAAAAGAGTGAGCTCTGCATTGTTCAATAAAGCATTAGCAATAACAGGATAAATGGAGTTTTCTCCAAGGAATACGTACCTTAGTCCTGCCTGTTTAAGCTCAAATTTTGGTGCTTTTTCTGCACTCCAGTCACCCATTGCAGCAGCTTTCGCAGATGTGGTGACAAGCTCATCCTGTGCAACCAGTTGCATCACATGTGCAGTAGCATCCATCATCTTTGTGTAGCCTGTAGCAGCTGTATCCAGATACTCATACTCTGCGGTAGAAGTGGTCAACGCCCTCTCTAAGGGGTCTTCTGATCTCATCTCTTGAAAGATCTGATCAGAAATGTTGGTAAGAACATCTACATAGAAAGTCTGTCCATCTATGGTTGGGCTATTCATCAGCATGTCCATTTCGAACTGCATCACCAAATCACCAACATTCAGCTCAATTCTTCCCTTTCTGGCGTCAATAATAGCTCATGGAGTTGACAGGAAGGGTATGCCAAGAATCAAAGGGTCTTTGGGTTCTTCTCCATACTCCAGAACTATAAAATCAGTAGGAATCATGCAGTCTCCTACTTTGATGGGAACATCCTCTATCACACTTTCAGGAACTCTGACTGATCTATCAGCTAGGAAAAGAGATATCCTTGTAGCCTTAAAATCTGTCATCCCTAAGCTCTTGGCAACAGAATGACGCATCAGGTTCACATTAGAACCAAGATTACACAATGATCTCTCAAATATGTTAGAAAATATTGTGTAGTCTAAAACAAAGCTCCCAGGGTCTGAAAGCTTCTCTAGCTCTGTTCTTAATAACTGCACTGATCTGCTCGGTGATCATCATTGCTCCAGCCTCCAAGCTCAAGTTGTTGGTCACCATCCTTTTCACACACCTCATTATAACAGGAGTAATCTTCAAAGCATCGATCAATGGTATCTCTATGACCAACTTGTCCAGGATAACCTTGCATTTAGCATCTTCAAGCTCTTGTTTAGACTTCTTAGGATACTCATGATAGGGTATATTGGGTTTATACACCGATTCCTTAGCATTATGTGAAGTCTCAATTGAAACTGCAGTTGGTCGCAACGGGTGACGAGCGTCACTGGGTTGGTGTCGCTCGTCACTCGTTTTGGTGATATCGCGAAAATCTTCTCGAGGTGGGTGACGAGCATCACCCACCTGGTGACAGTGTCACCAGTTTGTGAAGAAGAGGGGTCGGGCTGTTGCAGGTTTCATCAGCTTCATACTCTTTAAGTCCAACTAATTCTCCTAAGCTCAAATCCTTCTGCAACACTGGTTGCAGGTTCTTTCCACTCCTCAATGTGATGGCATACACATGGTGCTTAGGATTAGCATCAGCCCTTCTTGGAAGGAATCCCTCTTGCCTCTGAACATCTCCTGCAGTTTGAGCATCTTGAACATCAAGCTTCTTTATATGAGAGTTCAGACTCTCAATTTTCCCATTCAAGTCCTAATAGAGCAAATCCATCTTGCCATTGAAGTCCACTGTCAGCTTCTGCTGTCCTTCTAGGATCTGTTCCAGCATAGCTTCCATCTTGTTGTCTTGTGGAGGTACAGCTTGATAGGAAGAAGAGCCATAGTTCCTGTTGAAGTTGCTGCTGTTCTGGTAAGTTTTCTGGAACTTTGTCTTCTGAAACTGAGGCTTGGGTGTGTAACCAGGCGAGCTCTGATTCCCTGTGAAGGTACTCTTCTGATTATTGTTGTTGTAGCCTCTGTTCCGCTGCCAATTCCCATAGCTTTGACCCTGAAATCCTCCAGCATTGATGAAATTCACATCTTCCTGCTCAATCTCCTCTGGATTTTCGAAAGTCTCTACCTCTGCAGCAAAATGGACTGACTTCTTCCCCACCAAGAGGCTGTGCATACTGCCCAGCTTAGCCTTGAATTCAGCAATATGATTCCCATCATTCAAACCAGCTTGTTTCATCCTCTGAAAATAAGCATTCTTGGTGCTGTTGCTGCATGCCAAAGTTTCATCCTCTGAGGAGACAGGGTTAACTCCATTCTCCCCGGCAACTGCGCCAAAAACTTGATAGGGCTCAAGTTTTACCCAAATAAAAACTATTGCAAGTGCACAACAAAACAGTCGTAGTATAAGGGGTATCGAATCCCAAAGGAGTATGTAAACTACACTAGCGAATTCAAATTCAGATTAAGCTAAGCAATAAATAGTGTATGTAATGCGAGATAGGAAAATAAAAGAAAGCAGGCAAAATTTGTTTGATCTAAGACTCAGAAAACTAAAAGCGCTAAGTCAGGACAATTCGCAGGTTCAATCTGAGAATGTAGAATGCATGAAATCAGGAATGAATAAGAACCATTTTGAACATGAATCACAAATGTATAACTAATCAATTCTCATTACAGAAGTTAACTATGTCTAAATCACAGAATTTTAAATTCCATTGCAAACCCTAACAATCTAAACATGCAGTAATGATCAAGTTTAACTGTTCACAAAACTCCTAAGCTAAATCTCTTTGCACTAAATCGTTTTGCTCATCTAATACTAGATCAGGTTATCAATATTGCTCTCACATCTATTAAACAACCTAGGTTTCGAATTTCCAGATGATGTGTCTAAGAAAATCAGATTTAAGCAAGCATAGATGAAGAACTGACAGATATTCCTAACAGGTAGCGATTTCTTTAAACTCATCATCAACCTTTTAAAAAGCCTAACTTAACTAGCAAATTACTCAGACATGATCATGGAATCACAAAGCAAGCTGAATAAAATTGCATTGACAGAATACAATAAAAGATAAAGGGGTTTGAAATCTTCTCCAAGAAGAGTACATGATCTGTCTCCCCAAAAGCTCTGAATAAAATCCTCTCTAAAGCTCTCTGAATTCTAAAATCTAAAATCAAACCAACAATGGCTGAAAACCTAATTTATACAAGCTAAAACACGAGCTGGGGCATTCATGTAAATAGTTGAACTTCTAGGCCAATTCTGCAAATAATTCTCCATCTTTTAGAAAACCAGTCGTGACTCCTTCCTCTACGGGTGATGAGCGTCACCCAAGCCAAAATTTTCCTTTCGAGTTGCATACTTCATGGCTTCATCTTGCAATGCTCCAAAAAGCTTCAATATCTCCAATTATGCTCCAGAAATGTCATAACCTGCAAAGACTCTACTAGGATTCTAAAAAGACCAAAAAGACTCAATAAAAAGGACTTATACTATGGTTAAAAACCATAAAAACCATGATATATCAACTCCCCTAGACTTAGCTTTTGCTTGCCCTCAAGTAAACATCAGACATCGAACAGGGTCGAGGTTTGAAAATAAGAAACAGTTAGCTAAACATCAGGAACACCACATTGATCAACACTTTCGAATCCACATACCATAGAGTCAACACAAGATCAAATTTCAGTCTAATCATCACAAGCTTAGCAAATCTCTCAAACCCAGTTCAAGCTCCTTCAAGAAATCTGAAATCTCTACTGCCAACTCCTTATTTTTATCTAAGTGTGATATCTCATCAAGGTTTTATCAACTCAATCACTTATAGATTCATGTCCCTTCCTAAACAGCTGAACAAAGCAATCTTAACACAGCTCTCCTATTTTCTCTTCCCTGAATCTTTTCCTTTCTGATTTTTTTTTTCGATTTTTTAACTCTTTCTCATTTTTTCATACAGTCTAAGATATAATGCTACTTAATACTTGTGTTCCTTGTGAGGAGACTGGTTCTTGAGTGTGTTCATTACTGTTGTTTCTTGTGAGGAGACAGGGTCAAAGACAAGACAAAGACAAGAAAGGAGTTGAGAATGGAGTTGATATATCATGGAGTTTGTATTTCGTTTTCGTTTTCTCAATCTGATTGCTTTTTCTGGTGTGTTGGTGTTGAAGATTCCAGCGCTAGCTGCATCCAGCACCATCTGATACTTCCAGTCAATACCTCTGAAGTAAATCCCATGCAGCTGCACCTGACTGAAACCATGATGAGGACAGACCCTTTGATAAGACTTGAATCTCAGCCATGAAGCTTTAAAAGCTTCAGTAGGACCTTGGGAGGATGATTCAATTTTCGTCCTCTGGTCCTCTGATCTAGCATCATCATAGACATTGTTCAGAAATGCGTTCTTGGTGTCCTCCCAAGTAGTCAGCGAAGCAGGCTCCAGTTGCTTCAGCCAATAAGCAGCATCTCCTCCAAGTGAATAAGGGAATAGCTTGCAGAACAGAAAGTCTTAGCTAACTCCATAAGCTTTGACACTTGAAGCCAAATCTTCAAACCTCTCAATGTGATCCATAGGACGCTCATGAGGTAAGCCATGGAATGGTTGCTGTCCCACCAGCTGATAATAAGCAGGCTTGGGCTTAAAATTATTCCTCTGGAAAGCAGGAGGGCGGATTGCAGCTCTGTTGGCATAGAACTGATCAGGTCTATTGTAATCTCCTAGAGTCCTCTGAACAAAACGCCCAGCAGCGTTGTTAGCAGCAACAGGAGCTTCAGCGTCTTACACCACTTGTTGAACCAGCTGTTCAACAATGACATTCCCATCTTGATCCAGTCTCTGCCCTTCTTCATTCCTCCGGTTTCCCACTCTATCAACCAAATGACCTTCCGTAACTTCAACCAAGATCAGTAGATTAACCATTGTAGATTGCTTTTTAGATTTCCTGATGGTCCTCTCCAACTTAGCTAGCCCATCAATGCCTAAGGTCAAAAGCTCCTTCTCTTTGTTGCTTTTGGTACTGCGATTAGGCATACACCAGAAACCAGCACAAAGAAAAGTAGCAGAAAGTTAGTAAACAAATTAAAACTTAGACAAAATACTAATACTAAAAATCGATATGCAGCTATTACTCCCCGGCAACGGCGCCAAAAACTTGATATGGCTCAGGTTTTACCCAAATAAAAACTACAGCAAGTGCACAACAAAGCAGTCGTAGTATAAGGGTATCGAATCCCAAATGAGTATATAAACTACACTAACGATTTCAGATTCAGATTAAGTTAAGCAATAAATAGTGTATGTAATGCGAGAGAGTAAAATAAAAGAAAGCAGGAGAAATGTTTTTGATCAAAGACTCAGTAAACTAAAAGCGCTAAGTCAGGACAATTTGCAGGTTGAATCCGAGAATGTAGAATGCATGAAATCAGGAATGAATAAGAACCGTCTTGAACATGAACCGCAAATATATAACTAATTAATTATCATTACAGAAGTTAACTATGTCTAAATCACAGAGTTTCAAATCTCTTTGCAAATCCTAACAATCTAAACATGCAGTAATGATCAGGTTCAATTGTTCACAAAACTCTTAAGCCAAATCTCTTTGCACTAAATCGTTTTGCTCATCTAATACTAGATCAGGTTATCAATAATGCTCTCACATCTATTAAACAACTTAGGTTTCGAATTTCCAGATGTTGTGTCCAAGAAAATCGGATTTAAGCAAGCACAAATGAAGAATCGACAAATATTCCTAATAGGTAGTGATTTCTACAAACTCATCATAAACCTTTGAAAAGACCTAACTTAACTATCAAATTACTCAGACATGATCATGGAATCACAAAGCATATCTGAATAAAATTGCATAGAAAGAATAGAATAAAAGATAAAGGGGTTCGAAATCTTCTCCAAAAAGAGTACATAATCTGTCTCCCAAAAAGCTTTAAATAAAATCCTCTCTCTAAAGCTCTCTGAATTCTAAAATCTAAGATCCAAACTGATAATGGCTGAAAACCTAATATATACAAGCTAAAGCATGAGCCAGGACATTCTTACAAATAATGGAACTTCTAGGCCAATTCTGCAAATAATTCTCCATCTTTTAGAAAACCAGCCGCGACTCCTTCCTCTACAGGTGACGAGCGTCACCCAAGCCAAAATCCTCCTTCTGAGTTGCACACTTTGTGATTTTATCTTGCAATGCTCCAAAAGGCTTCTATATCTCCAATTATGCTCCAGACATGTCATAACCTGCAAAGACTCTACTAGGACTCTAAAAAGACCAAAAGACTTATACCATGGCTAAAAACCATAAAAACCATGATATATCAGAAGAACATGTTTCTAGTGCTTCTGGTGTCGAGTAGCAATCGCTTGACTTTGAATCTTGAGATTCCGAGCGAGATCACTAGCAGCTTTTTATTAATCGAGGTTGCCAGGGCTGCGGAGGGTGTCAGGAAACATATATCCCACCTGGCCATCTCCTCGGTGGGGGCTCTCTCTTCCATGGAATCGGGTCGGATTTACCCCCGGGTTTTCGGGTCACGATCCGGGAGGCCTGTGGTTAGTTGAAGGGGAGATTCCGCGATGGCATTGATAATTTATCGGGTTTCCAGGGATTTCTCCGTAACTCCGCCTTTCTTTTTCCCGAGTAGGTGAGCCCGCGCCTTTTCCTAGAGGAGGTGGGTGAGCAGCCCTTTGTCGATGAGCACCAGGATTTCTTTCTTTAGTGTATAGCATTCTTCGGTTGCATGCCCCTTATCCTTGTAGAACCTCACAATAGTCAAGGTGTTCCTGGAAAGGGTCTTCTGGGAACCTCTTACTGGGTGGGGGCCACTTGACGACGGGTCGGGTGATTTTCAAGGCCTCGATCATCACCATCGGGGTGGCATCTATCTCGAGTTCGTCGAACGCCATCTCGATCTGGGCTGCATCGCCTGATGTTGGGTTGAAAGACTTCAACCTACCCCTGGAGACTTACAGGCCCGGGGACCTGGAATACCCACTGGATGATCTGGTGGCGTAGGTGCCTCTTTTGTTTGAGTATCCCTGAAGGGTTCCTCTCGGTCTCTCTGTTGCCCTTGGGGGTGCAGCCTCATGACAATTATATGGTCTGAATCGCTCTCCCACCGGATTTGTCTATGTGCGTAGTTCAAGACATCTTCCATGGTAGAGCATTCATTCTTTGTCAGATTTTCGTAGAGTCCAGAGCCCTTCAGAAGTCCCTTCCTGAAGGCGTGCACCACTGTGACATCGTGGCATCCAGGTATTTTCACACTGATGGCTTTGAAGCGGGTCACATAGGATTGTAGTGTCTCCTCTGCTCATTGGTTTACATCAAACTGGTGCCCCAAGACTCGGATCGGTTTCTGGCTGCTGGCAAAATACTGAACAAACAGGTTGTGCAGCTGCACAAAGGAGTCGATCGTCTTATGGGGGATGCTGATTGACCATTGCAGGGTGGGGCCCGAGGGCGTTGTGCTGAACCCTTGGCATTGGCATGCCTCCAAGATGTACACCGGGGGTGACGCCGAGAACTTCCTCTGTTTGTATTGAGCGATGTGATCCTCGAGGTTGGTGATTCCTTCGTAAGATTTCATCGCCGAGTATCCAAATTTTTTGGGTACTTCGACGTTGACGATGTCCTCCGAGAAGGGGGAGTCATTGTACAACTCCCTTGTGGATTGGGTTACCCATGGGGGTAGCCCTGAAATCATTGATAGTCGGATGTCTATGTTCGCCATATGCTCCGCTATCCCCTAGGCGATGATTCGGTCCAGATCCATCGGCCTTGTGGTTTGGTTCATGGCATTGTCTGAGGCTCGTCGTCCTCCAGCCTCGTCCAGGTGGGCGGAGTGATATGCTTCTGCGGTTCCATGAGCGGCCGGCATGGGAGTGTCGTCTGTTGGGGTAACCTTGCAAATGGCCTGCGGCGCCAAACCGGAGCGGAGGGGTGCATTCCAGCCTATCGAGATAGTCGGACTGTCGGCGTCCAGGGGTCTCGTGGTAGCGTGGCCCGGCGGCGTGCTTGCACGTCTGACCTGCTGCTTTAACTGGCGGTTTTGCTCCGTGACTGGCTCGAGATCGGCTCGGAGGCGACAAACGTCCTCGTAGTCCAGCATTTGGCTAAACCTCAGTGTTGGAGGGGCCATCGGGGGTGCTGGCTGGTAGTCCCCTCGAGTGCCTTGTTCTGGTGGGCTCGGTGATTCGCTTCCTTCGTTCAAGATTAAGGCTGTTCTTCCCCCTCCTTCTAGCGCCAACTGTTCAGAAGCAAATTTCGGGATACTATGTGAAGGGATCTGATTGGTCGTCCTTTGTGCGGGGGAGATTTGAACTCTGGGGGAATGGACCAACCTGAATGAAGGAACAAAGGAGGAGAATCTCAATGAACTGGAAAGGGGTTGCCCTTCCGATTACGCTTCGACGCTCTAGTCAAAAAGGACATGAGACTGGATGAAGCATATTTAAAGTATCGAATCAACTCGGAGAGATCTTGATAGAGCTTTTAGGAGTAGTGTTCTTTAATGAAAATGAAGCTACAAGTTAAAGTTATCACTCCAGATGTCTCCTCCTCTCGTTGGCGCGAGAGGTATACTTTTATAAGGGATACCTGGTTCTGGGTCGGGCCCGGATTCGGGTCCCCAATTCTCCGGGTCGAGTACTAACTCTCGTCCTTCATCATGATTATCAACATTTCCAAACTCTTCTATGGGTGAAAATCTTACCTTAGAAACAAAATTTTACTTTTATGTATCAACATCTCTATATAAGTGTCATGCTTGTAAGATTGTAAAACCACAACTTCTCTTGTCTAGTTTCTGTGGGAATTCTTAAGTCGAATCCCGTCCTTTGTGTGAGGTAGGGAGAACCTTTTCCTTTTAGATGACTTTGGTCTAGAGGTTTTGGTTGGTAGTTTTGAAATGCATTGCAATATTTTCTTGGACTATTCTTCGGTTACTAGATATAATGCTTGATTGTTTTCGTTAGTGTTTTGGGATGATTTTGAGTTTGATTATTTGAAAATATAGTTTTTGTGTGTTTTGCGATAGATTTACATTGACATATATATGTTGGAACTTTTTTTGTGACAAATGGCACATGCTAATTTTCTGGCGATATTTACGGTGAGCACAGTTACCGAAATGACCAGATTATAGATTTTTTAGATTCTTTATAATGATTACTATAAGAGAATGTATTCACTTGTCCAAACCGAAGTTGATTTGAATGAGAAATCTTTAGTCAAAGTAGGCATGTAATCAAGACAAAAAGTCAACAAATGTCAAGATGTGTATGTTCTCCCAAATATAAAGTTGGAAGAATTTTCCACTAGAATTGATACACTTTCAACAAGTATCAGTAGCTTTGAGAAGAGAACACTACGGAGAATGAGAGAAAGGGCTGTTATGCAAAACCACACACTCGCGCGTCGAGCTGTGCCGGGTTTGGGTCTTGGGTCTTGGTGAATGTGGGTTTTAGCCCACAAAAGATATTCTTTTTGGAGTAAATACTTCTTAGCCTATTTTCACAAATATATTAATATTTTTTTAAAATATTTTTGCATAATTCGATAAATCTTTATGACTGAGTCAAAACTTTATGACCTAATACTCGCCTCTTTCATTTATTATTCTTAATCAACAAAACACATAGCTTGCGAAAACACACATATCCAGCAAATCCCTCTCGTCTCTACAATCTTAGGTAAATCTCGAGAGTATAGCTCGGATTCTTAAGTTTGCAGATTCTATAGTCGAGTGCTGCAACTTTAGTCCCAATACGGTTGTATCATGGGATTCTGAATCTTTTCAAACTGCCACACTGCAAGAGATTTAAAGAATTAAGGAAAAAAGTCATATCTCGACTCTCTGTATCATCTTTCCTTAAATGTTTTTATTAAAACTTTTTATAAATTATTATTGCTTAATATTGATTTCAATTGTTTATGGTTTCGTGATTTTAATCTGGATATTCACGATCCCACAATCTTAATTCTTTAAATCCATTTCCTGCTAATCGCTTGAATCGGATTGAATATTTTGAACAGTTCTTCAAAAACGATAAAACAATTTCCTAAAATGATTTTTAAAACGCTTTCTAATTGATTAACAATGCTTCTACGATTGTCTTATAGCCAACTGCTAAACGTTTGATCTTAAAAACAGAAGATTACTATCAAGACAAAATGATTTCCGTGTTAGCCCTAGGCAGGATCACAAAACATTTGTCTACTAACGATCTTATAGATCTGATATCTAGCGTTTAAGAACACATATAGGTGATTTCTGGGAACGATTATTAGTGTTTAATAATGCTTTTAGGTGATTTCTGTAAACAATTAATAGTGCATTAAATGTTTTAATCGCTTATCTGGATTGAGTTCTCAAAAACTAACCCAGTTTGTATTTTGTTATTAGATTTATAATGTCTAGTGACGTTGGACTTCTAAAGAACGCAAGTGAGCTGACAATCCCACAAGGGACTGGTCAACCACATGCAGTTTCATCGATTCTAACCTCTGGACTTCAACCTGAGAAGTTTGATGGAACAAACTCCAAGAAGTGGCAGAAGTAGATGCACTTCTTTCTGTCCACGTTACACTTGGCAAAGTATCTCATTGAGACTAAGCCAATGCTTCCTGCTGAAAATACAGATCCGCACATGCTTGCTACTGTCCAAGCGTGGACCCATGCAGATTTCTTGTGCAAAGGTTACATCTTGAATAACCTTGCAGATAAGCTGTACAACCTGTACAATGAGGGCTACGAGACTTCCAGAGATGTCTGGATTGCTCTCGAAAACAAATACAAGACCTTCAACGTGAGTTCTGGAAAATTCGCAACAGAAAACTCCTTAACTTTAGGATGGTAGACTCAAGGCCTCTTATGGATCAAGTGCATGAGCTACAAATGATATTTCAGCATATCAGATGAAGGTATGAAGCTGTGTGAGACCTTCCGGTTAACTGCTTCATGGAGGTGCTGCCCCTACACTGGGACTGCTTTAAGAGCTACCTCAACTACAAGCAGAAGCCTCTGTCGCTGGCTAACTTGTTCACCAGGCTTAAGAATGAGTAAAAAAAAACGTGACAAGGCTGAACAACCTCAGACAGATGATGCAAATGTGGCTGAGTTCAAGAAAAAGGGGAAAGGAAAGAGCTTTCCTCCAAAATCTGCGATTCACAAAGTTGTAAAAAAAGCCCCCGAAAACTTCAAGCTCCTAATAAGAAGTTGTTTGAGAAGTGTAACCACTGCGGCAAGATGGGACATTATGCTACAGAATGTCGTAGTAAGGCTAAGCGTGTTAATCAAGCCAACCTAACTAAAGCTGATATGTGCGCAGTTGTAACAGAAGGTGGTACAATACTGGCGCTACCACACACATCTGCATTGATAGAGATATATTCAATACCCATCAAAAGATCAAAACTGATGAACATATGTTGATGGGAAACATGTACCCCTCCAATATTGAAGGTACCGGAAAAGTGGTGCTGAAGATGACATCAGGAATGGAGATCACGTTCTCAAACGTGAAGCATGTTCCAGACATAAGGAAGAATCTGATCTCTGGCACGCTGCTGAGCAAGCATGGATTTGCAATCTGACCAGTTGATTCTTAGGAAGAATGGTGTTTTCATTGGAAAATGATTTGTTAAAGAAGGATTGGTCAAAATGTGTGTAATAACCATCCTCAATAAAAGCGATGTATATTTTTCCAAAAATGATAAGAATAAGAAACCAGTTGATTATTTGGTTGAGTCTTCTAATATTTGGCATGAAAGATTAGGACATGTGAATTATAAGTCTGTACAAAGACTAATGAATTCAAACTTAATCCCAAATGCAAAATTAACGAAGACAAGTGTGAAGTTTGTGTGCAATCAAAACTCATAGAAACGCTATCTCCTCGTGTTGAAAGAACAACCAAACCTCTTGGCTTAATCCACACTGATTTGTGAAATTTAAAGTACATACAAACAAGGGGTAGTAAGAAGTACTTCGTGACTTTCATTCATTACTGCACAAGATATTGTTACGTCTACTTACTGCGAAGTAAAGACGAAGTCTTAGACAAATTCAAAGAGTACAAGCTCGAAGTTGAAAACCAACTGGGAAAAACCATTAAGATGGTTAGATGTGATAGAGGAGGCGAATATGATGAACCTTTCAACTCTTTCTGTCAAGAAAAAGGCATCATACATCAAACAACCGCTCGCTACGCACCAGAATCTAACGTAGTTGCAGAGAGAAAGAATCGCACTCTGAAAGAGATGATGAATGCAATGTTGCGAAAGTCTAGGAAACCCCAGAATTTGTGGGGGGGGGAGCGCTGCTCACCACAAATTACATCCTCAACAAAATTCCACACAAGATAACTGGCAAAGCGTCATATGAACTTTGGAAACGAACTGTACCTTTGTACAAATACCTCAAAGTGTGTGTGGGGGGGGGGGGGGGGGGGGAGGGGGGTGCTTAGCAAAAGTCATTGTGCCACCTCATAAGAAGCTGAAAATTAGACCTAAAACGGTTGGTTGCATCTTCATCGGATATGCACACAACAGTAGTGCTTATTGATTCCTATTGATATATCATGGTTTTTACTGGTTTTTGACCATGATATAAGTCTTGTTTATAGAGTCTTTTTGGTATTTTTTTAGTCCTTTAGAGTCTTTGCAGGTCTATGTACGTTTGGAGCATAAATGTGAGTTTTGGAGCCTTTTGGAGCTATTTTGAAGTTGATGCTGAAAAGACTAAGTCGGAGAGCATTCTGAAGCATGGTGTCGATCGACACCCACCCCTTGGTGTCGATCGACACCGATCATGGTCGCAAAAAGGAGTCTAAAAACTCATTTGAAGAATTTGCAACTTGGCCCATAAGTTTCCTATTATTTGCAATATTGCCCCAGTCGATTTTAAGAACACAGAATCCACTCCTGATCTCGTTAATTTCATTTGCTATTTAGTTTTATTTGTTATTGACTGCTTAGCTTCATTTGAACCTAAACTCTATTGAGTAATAGTCTTAAGTCCTTGTGGATTTGATCCCTAAGTACTACAGTGATCTCTTAATTTGAGAGAGTAGCTCTAAGGGTTAATTTGAGCAAATCAAATTTTGGCGCCGTTGCCGGGGATTTAGATATTACTTTCAGATTTTTAGAATTTTGACTAAGCTTTTATTTTCTGTTTACTAACTTTTGTTACTTCTCTGTTGTCTGTTTCAGGTGCATGCATCATCGCAGTACTAGGAGCAACAAAGACAAAGAGCTTGTGAATTTAGACATCGACGACTCGCTAAGCTAGAGAGAATCATTAGAAAAGCCAAGATGCAGACTAAGATGGTTGGACCAGTTGTTTTGAGGACACACGATGAGGGTCATTTAGTTGACAGAGAACAAAACAGAAGAAATGAGGATAGAGGATAGATGAGAATGGTGTTGTAATTGAGGAACAAGATGTGCAACCAGTTGCACAGAATGTGCAACAACAAGCTGCTGGAAATGCTGCTGGGCATTTTCCACAGAGGACCCTAGGAGATTACAACAGGCCTGATCAGTTCTATGCAAATAAAGCTGCAATCCGCCCTCATGTCTTTCAGAAGAACGACTTTGAGCTGAAACCCACCTACTACCAGCTTGTGGGTCAGCATCCTTTCCATGGGCTTCCACATGATCACTCTATGGACTATATAGAGAGGTTTGAGGACCTGGATATAAGTGTTAAAGCTAATGAAGTCAGCAATGACTTCCTATTTTGCAAGCTTTTCCCTCACTCTTTGGGAGGAGATGTAGCACATTGGTTGAAACAGCTGGAGCTTGGCTCTTTGACCACATGGGAGGACACCAAATCTGCTTTTCTCAACAACTTTTATGATGATGCAAGGTCAGAAGAGTTGAGGACGAAAATTTCAACATTCTCTCAAGGTCCTACTGAAGCTTTCAAAGCAGCATAGGTGAGGTTCAAGCTGTATCAAAGAGACTGTCCACCCCATGGTTACAATGAAGTACAACTGTTGGGTATTTTCTTTAGAGGTGTTGATTAGAAGTACCAAATAGCTTTGGATGCAGCAAGCAATGAGAACTTCAACACTAGAGTCCCAGCAGACGCCATCACACTGATATAAAACCTGGCTTCCAGAAACAGCACAAAGAATGCTGATTTTGAGAGACATAAAAACACTGGAAATGCTGGGAGCAATCAGTTTGCTGCTGAGGTTGAGATATTTGAGCCAAATGAGGAGTTTGAAGAAGAAGATGTCAACTGCATCAATGGAGCTGACTTTCAGGGTCAAAGGTACAACAATCAGCAAGGAAACAGAGGACTCAATGGGAAAATGCAGAGGAGCAACTTCACAGGGAACCAGAGTTCTTCTGGTTATACTCCCAAACCTCAGTTTCATAAGACTCAATACCAGAAGCCTTACCAGAACAGCAACTTCAGCAGGAACTATGGTTCCTCATCTTAGCAGCCTACACCAGCACCATCAACTTCAAGTAAGATGGAAGCCATGCTTGAGCAGTTGTTAGAGGGTCAGCAAAAGATCATGGTTGACTTCAATGGCAAGATTGACGCCCTCTATCAGGATCTGAATGGGAAATTCGAAGCTCTGAACACTCATGTCAAGACTTTGGATACTCAAATGGCTCAAACTGCTGGAGCTATGAAAATGCAAGATGGATTTCTTCCAGGAAGAACAGATACCAACCCAAGATACTCTGTTAATGCCATCACGCTGAGGAGTGGAAAGAATCTGCAACCAGTGCTGAAAAAGGGCCTAAGTGCAGAGGATTTCGAGCAACTGTAGGAATTTGAAGAAGAGGATTTCGCCAGTTTTGAAGAGTGTCGATCGACACCAACCCCTCGGCGTCGATCGACACCAACCTCTCGGTGTCGATCGACAACAGAGGAATTTCACGGTTCTTCGACTCGAGGTGAAGAGATATTGAGCGAGGTCGACAAGCAGCTCGATGGACATTCGACACCACCTACAGAGGCTCGTGTCGATCTACACCCACCCCCTGGTGTCGATCGACACCCACCATAGAAGCAAGCTGCGATTTTTCAAACTCTAGAAAATGCAGAAGAAAGAGTTTACAAGCCAAAGGGGCCTTATCCAAGGATCCAAAAGAAGTCTAAACAAGAGTTGAAGGATGCTAGGATAAAAGCTATCATGGATAAGCACTACTCCTGTGATTAGGAGGTATGTAAAAAGGATGATGTCCAAGAATCTGGGACTTGAGCAAGGTACCATGCTGATAGCAGAGCAGGTTCGTGCAGTGATACAGAACAAGATACCAGAAAAGTTGACAGATCCTGGAATCTTTGTCCTAGACTGCACAATATTTTCTGAGAGGTTTGAAAGGTCATTATGTGATTTGGGATCAAGTGTTAACCTGATGCCTCATTCAGTTGATATCAGCTTGGGCATGACAGATTTCCAGCCAACCAGAATATCTCTCACCCTAGCAGATCGATCTGTGAGAATTCCTGAAGGCATTTTAGAGGATGTACCAGTCAAGGTGGGAGATTGTATGATTCCCTCAGACTTTGTGGTTCTAGCTTATGGGGAAGAACCAAAGGACCCCTTAATTTTGGGAAGGCCGTTTCTAGCTACTGCAGGCACCATCATAGATGTCAAAAAAGGGAGCATTGCTCTGAATGTGGATGATTTAGTGATGAACTTTGACATGGAAAAATTTATGAAGAGGCCAACAATAGATGGTCACACATTCTATGTAGACTCCCTCACCAGTCTTGTAGAAGAGATCTTACAAGAGATGCATCTCACAGACCCTTTGAAGAGAGCATTGACAGTTTCTGCAGAAGCAACAAAGCATATAGACAACATTGCTGCTGGCTATGTCAGGATGTTGGATGCAAGTGAGCAAGTCATGCAGCTAGTGGAACAACAAGAGCTGGTTGGAACCTCTGTAAAAGAAGCAAAACTGGGCAATTGGAGTGAAGAAAAAGCTCCCAAAATCGAACTCAAACAGCTCCCTTCAGGTATAAGGTATACTTTTCTTGGACCAAACTCTACATATTCTGTTATACTTAATGCTTCCTTAAACAATGCAGAGCTCACTTTACTGCTAAGCAAGCTGTGCACTTTTCGCAAGGCTCTTGGCTATTCTCTTGATGAAATTTCAGGTATCTCTCCAGAGAGAGTCGAAGTCATCAATTGAGAACCAGAGGAGGCTGAATCCGAATCGGCAAGATGTGGTTAAGAAGGAAATCATGAAGCTTCTAGCTGCTGGGATCATCTATCCCATTTCAGACAGCACTTGGGTCAGTCCAGTACATGTGGTTCCGAAGAAAGGAGGAGTCACAGTGGTGAAAAATGAGAAGAATGAGCTTATTCCTACAAGGACCATCACTCACAGAATGTGCATTGACTACAGGAAACTTAACGCTGCAACAAGGAAGGCCACTTCCCATTGCCATTCATTGATCAGATGCTGGAAAGGTTGGCAAATCACTCCTACTACTGTTTCCTGGATGGCTACTCTGGCTTCTTTCAGATCCCCATCCACCCAGATGGTCAAGAGAAGACCACATTTACTTATCCTTATGACACCTTTGCATATCGCAGAATGCCATTTGGACTTTGTAATGCTCCTGCGACATTCCAGAGGTGCATGTTGTCAATCTTTACTGACATGATTGAGAAGTATATGGATCCTCCTTCAAAGACTGCCTTGACAACCTCTGTCAAGTGCTTGCAAGATGTGAAGAGAAGCACCTAGTTCTGGACAGGGAGAAATGCCACTTTAGGGTCAGGGATGGGAATGTGCTTGGGCATCGAGTTTATGGAGAAGGCAATTGAGGTGGACAAAGCCAAAATCGAAGTGATGACAAGTTTGTAGCCACCAGACTGTGTGAAGTTAGTGAGGAGCTTTCTGGGACATGCTGGATTTTACAGGAGATTCATTAAGGACTTCAACAACATTGCAAGACCACTCACAGCTCTGCTTTGCAAGGATGTGAAGTTTGAATTTACTGAAGAGTGTCATTCAGCCTTCCAGCAAATCAAGCAAGCCTTGGTGAGCGCCCCTATTGTGCAACTTCCTGATTGGGATCTACCATTTGAAGTGATGTGTGATGCTTCAGACTTTGGAGTGGGCACTGTTTTGGGTCAGAGAAAGGAGAAAAAGCTTCATGCTATCTATTATGCAAGTAGAACTCTTGATGAAGGACAAAAGAACTATGCAACTACGGAGAAGGAATTATTGGCTGTAGTGTTTGCATTTGAGAAATGTCGACAGTACCTGGTTGGAGCTAAAGTGATTATGTATACAGACCATTCTGCTTCAAGTTCTTGATGCAGAAGAAAGATGCTAAACCAAGGCTGTTGAGGTGGATATTGTTGCATCAAGAGTTTGAAATTGAGATAAGAGACAAGAAAGGAATAGAGAATGGAGTAGCTGATCACCTTTCACGAATCAGGATTGAGGATGACGTCCCCATTGATGATTTTGTGCCAGGAGTACATAGACTTCATTGAAGCAAGACTGCAGGCAGCAGATGTTGAAGAGCTGCAGCTTTTTCGGGCTACAGAGCGGTGTCGTTCGACGCCACCTACCCGGTGTCGATCGACACCAGCCTCGAAGCAGAGCGATATCGGGCAGGATCGACAACAGGCTCATCACCAAGTCGACACAGACTTGGTGACAATCGACATACCACCCCTTGTGTCAATCGACACACCACCCCTGGTGTCGATCAACACCAGTTGCGGACTGCTATTCTTCTTCAACAGATCCTGCATGATGTTTTCTCTCAACCTATTTGTGCCGTCACAATTTCCACCAGGCCTTTGTATGCTGATATTGCGAACTACCTAGCTGCAGATGAGATCTCTGACAACCTTAAAGGGTATGAGAAGAAGAAATTCATGGGGGAACTTTGGAGATAATACTGGGATGAGCCTTACTTATACAAGAATTGTTTAGATGGAATTTACAGAAGATGTCTTGTAGAAGCTGAAGTTCAGAATGTACTGTTCCACTGTCATGGCTCTGAGTATGCAGGACACTTTGCTACTTTCAAGATTGTCTCCAAGTTTCTACAAGCAGGCTTATTGTGGCCAACAATGTTCAAAGATGCTCAGACATTCATATCTCAATGTGATGTCTGCCAAAGGAGAGGAAAGATAAGTAAGAGACATGAGATGCCACAAAACTTCATACTTGAGGTTGAAGTTTTTGACTTGGGGGGCATCAATTTCATGGGACCTTTTCCTCAACTTATCGAAACAAGTACATCCTGCTTGCAGTGGATTATGTCTCCAAGTGGGTGGAAGCAATTGCCAGTCCACACAATGACTCTGCAGTGGTTCTGAAGCTGTTCAAAACCATTATTTTTTCCCAGATTTGGAGTACCACGGATTGTGATCAGTGATGGTGGAAAGCACTTTATTAATATAGTGTTTGAGAAGCTGCTGCAGAAATATGGAGTTCATCACAAGGTTGCTAAGCCTAATTTGCCTAGTGTTCAAGCTCCACTGGAAGGTGACATGCCTCAAACAAGTGGTCAGGTTGAAGTTTCCAACAGGCAGATCAAAGAAATCCTGGAGAAGACAGTGGTAAAGACAAGAAACGATTGGTCAGCCAAGCTGGTGATACACTTTAGGCTTGCAAGACAGCATTCAAGACACTACTTGCCGCCACCCCATTCCATCTTCTTTATGGAAAGGCATGTCACCTTCCAGTGGAGCTTGAACACTAGGCAAATTAGGCTATCAAGAAGATGAATTTTGACTGGAAATCTGCAGCAGAGAGACGCCAGATGCAGCTCAATGAGCTGAAGGAGATCAGACATCATGCATATGAGAACTCAAAGCTGTACAAGGAGAGGACTAAGGCATACCATGACAAGAAGACCCTTGCCAGACACTTTGAACCAAATGACCAGGTACTTTTGTATAACTCACGTTTACAACTATTTCCTAGAAAATTGCGTTCTCGTATGTCAGGTCCCTTCACCATCAAAGAGGTCAGACCATATGGTGCAGTTGTTCTATCAACTCCAGAAGGCAAGGAGTTTGTTGTCAATGGGAAAAGGGTGAAGCATTACTGGGCGAAAGTCGAGATTCTCGAAGGACAGATTGTGTCTTTGGCAGATGCACCCACAGCCTGATCCTGAGGACAGTCAAGCTAATGACGTTAAACGAGCGCTTGGTGGGAGGCAACCCACTGGTAAATGTACGTACTTAATTTTATTTTTGACTTTTGCTAACTGATTTTCGTGTTTCAGTAAAAAAAAAAACTATGGCGAACTCATATCGACCACGGTCGACACCCAGCTCGACACGGGCTGGTGTCGATCGACACCAACCATAGGGTGTCGATCGACACCAACCATAGGGTGTCGATCGACACCCTTATTAATCAGATGGCCCCGAGGAACAACAAACGGACGCGCAGTGAGACAGGGGAACCCTCTAACCCCGCGCTACCTATTGCTTCTCTCCCACCATGGCCTCGGAGAGAGGGATTGCGGATCCCGAGTGAGAGAGTCTGGGAGGATTCCCCAGCAAAGGAGGTGGCAAAACGCGAATGCGTTTTCAGGGATATCCGAGAGCAGTGGGTTGACTATGACACGCTGTTCTATGATGTGTTGCTCAAGATGGAGATTACGCCTACATGATTCGCAGATGCGGATACACTGCGCAGGCTTGGACTCAAGGAGGAGGCGCTGAGATTGCTGAAGAAGATGGGTCTGGGCACAATGGCGACCAAGCAATATGACTTGTATCCCAAGCTCGTCTGCTAGTTCATTGCCACGGCGAGAGTCTATTACTCCAATGATATTGTCATGAGGGCAGATGAGGGCACTCTCACGTTTATCATCAGAGGTATCAGATACAGGCTTTATTTTCCTGCACTCTATCTGATCTATGGATTTGACACGGCTCGCATTGGCGTCGCCCTTCCAGCGTAGTTTCCTGACCTGCAGAGTTTCTGGTCCCACTTCGGGAATGGGATGTATGACTCTAAAAGGTCCACTCAGACTGATGTGTGCCATCCCCTACTGTGCATTGCTGCCCGCCTCATCTCCACTACACTTCTGTGTAAGTCTGAGCCTGGGAAGATGCGTGTTTCTGAGCTGAATATGCTCTACTATGCCATTGAGGATAAACTTACCGAGGAGTAAGCAGTTGACAGTGATGTCAACATGGGCGCCCTCTTTGCTCACCACTTGGCTTCTTTGAAGACCAAGCCATTCTCCAGGGCTCGCAGCAAGCCCGAGAGTGTTGGTAGTCTTCTGACTCCTATCTTCCGCTACTGCAGTATTAACACTTCTACCTGCAGCGTTGTGACTGAGGGCCACCTCCTCGACATGGATTACTTGTGGAGGACTCACTGTATCAAGGGAGATGAGATGATATGGAGCTTCGTTAGCTCTACTGGAGAGCAGTGTTTCGTTCCGCTACCTTAGCCTGCCCTCACTGTACTTCAACCAGACCTCCTCAGATTTTAAGTCTGATGCTTCATTGCTTCGATTCGTGCCACCCGCTAGGCGCAGAGGAGTATCTTCGAGGGCTACTGCTTCTTTTACTGAGGACGCACCTGTAAAGGACCTTGCTGTAAGTTCATCTCGACGGTCGACAGCGTCCTGCACCTACACACTGCCTGAGCCGATTGGTCGATATGGGCTCCCAATGGTTCCCGTTCCGATGGAGTAGGCTACTTTTTAGCGTTTCATGGTTCAGAGCATCCAGAGCCCCTGGAACGCCATCTTAGTGTTGTCTAACTGTGGTTGTGTTCGACCCCACTCACCTCCTTGCGATGAGGATGAGGACTAGTTCATCTATCAATCCTGGTTACTTTTTCCTTTCCCTTTGTTTTTTTTCATTTTTTATTAGTCAGTTTTTATATCTTTGTTTTGAGTCAGTTTGTCAGCTTTGATGATGTTTTGAAACTTGTTTGAACTTATGAGATTATGGATTGTCTTGTTGCTTTTAATTGTTTGCTTGAGTGTTCCTAATAGTCTTGACTTGGGAGAACTTCAGCTAACAATCTAACTTGCAACAATTACACATGTTTGGATCATCCCATTCTTTTTTTGGACAGGGTGTCGATCGATACCACGCACAATCACAGGTACCACTTTCTCATCCATGTACAAACTGTTTCATTGCTTCTCTTTACCAACTCCATGCTTAATAACATTGGGGACAGTGTTGTTTAAGTCTGGGGGAGGTCGTTGTTGACATTATGTGCATTGTTTTTGATTTCTAGAGTCTCAAAGTTGAGTCAAAACCTATTTTATTGAGTCAAAATGTTTGAAATTGTCAGTTTTTCTTGGAACTAACCACAAAACATTGACGCTTATAAGAACCACTACCACATATGTTGATTACAAGTCTTACTAAGTTGAAAGTAATAGGTAGATTAGTCTAGCAATGAAGGTTTAGGTTCTTAGAGCAATTATTTGTTACCTCCACCTTAATGAACTTACAACTTCTTGTTTTGGTGTTTGATTCTCACTGATCTTGATTCTCTCTTTCAACACTGATAAGTATGTTTAGATGCAGTCTCTCTTTGATCTTCCCTGATACAGTTTTTAAAAGTTTGACTCAAAAGAATGGTGCATTCATGACCCTGTCTCCTCATAAGGAACAACGGTAATGAACACACTCAAGAAACTTTCCCCTCACAAGGAACACAAGTATTGAGTAGCACCATATCTTAGACTGTAAAAATGAAAAGCATTGAAAAATCAAAAATATCAAAAAGAAAAGAATAAGGGAAGAGAAAATAGGAGAGTTGTGTTGAGATTGCTTTGTTCAGTTGTTTATGGAGGGAAAAGAATCTATAAGTGATTGAGATGATAAAACCTTGATGAGACATCACACTTAGATAAAAATAAGGAGTTAGCAGCAGAGATTTCGGATTTCTTGAAGGGATTTGGATTGGATTTGAGATATTTGCTAAGCTTGTGATGATTAGACTGAAATCTGATCTTGTGTTGACTCTGTGGTATGTGGATTCGAAAGTGTTAATCAATGTGGTGTTCCTGACGTTTAGCTGGTTTTTTCTGTGTTTTCAAACCTCGACCCTATGCTTGGTCTGATGTTTGCTTGAGGGCAAGCAAAAGCTAATTCTGAGAGAGTTGATATATCATGGCTTTTACTGGTTTTTGACCATAATATAAGTCTTGTTTATAGAGTCTTTTTGATATTTTTCGAGTCCTTTAGAGTCTTTGCAGGTCTAGGTATGTTTGGAGCATAACTGTGACTTTTGGAGCCTTTTGGAGCTATATTGAAGCTGATGCTGAAAAGACCATGTCGGAGAGCATTCTGGAGCATGGTGTCGATCGACACCCACCCCTTGGTGTCGATCGACACTGATCGTGGTCGCAAAAAGGAGTCTAAAAACTCATTCGAAGAATTTGCAACTTGGCCCAGAAGTTTTCTATTATTTTGCAATATTGCCCCAGTCGTGTTTATAGTTGTATTTAGGTTTTCTAAGCCATTGTTAAAGGATTATTCTGTTTTCATTGAGACATGAGAGAGAGATTTGATTGAGAGCTTTTGGGGAGACAAATTAATACTCTATAGAGAATAATTTCGAACCCCATTCATCTTTTACTCTATCTTTTGATGCAATATTATTCAGTCATGTTTTGTGTTTCAATTTCTATGTCTGAATATTCTGCTAGTTAGGTTTTGGGTTATTCAAAGGTTGATTATGAATTGTTAGAACTGCAAAACTGAAGGGATAAATCCATTGGTTCTTCATCTAGATTGCTTGAACACTGATTTTAAGATTGATCACCTAGAAATCAGATCTTAGGTTATTTGATAGATGTGGAAACATTATTAATCACCAGAACTATCTTAGATGAGCAAAATAACTGATTGCAAAGGAATTTGGATTAATGATTTTGTGAACATGTCGAACCTGAACCATAATGCTTGCTTAGTTTGTTAGAATTTACAAAGGAATTTGGAATTCTAGAATCTGATCATAGATAATCTCTGCGACGGAAGTCGATTGGTTTTACATTCGTATTTTCGAGTTCTAGAGCGGTTTTAAATAAATAATCCTTTCAGTCTGTAGTCTGTGATTTATGTCAACCTGCGAATTTTCCATTGCCTAGCACCTTGTCTCAATTGATTTTAAGAACTCATAATCCACTCCTGATCTCGTTAATTTCATTTGCTATTTAGTTTTATTTGTTATTGACTGCTTAGCTTCATTTAGACGTAAAGTCTGTTGAGTAATAGTCTTAAGTCCTTGTGGATGCGATCCCTAAGTACTACAATGATCTCTTAATTTGAGAGAGTAGTTCTAAGGGTTAATTAGAGCATATCACCTAGTACACAAGTTAGATGTATCAGATATCCATGTCAACACGATAATGGAATCTAGGACTGTGTCTTTCTTTGAAAATATATTTCCATTCAAAGAGAAACAAAGTAAGAAATGCACTCATGACGAAAGAGACGCTAGCATTTTAATAAAAGAGGAGAGCACTTTTGGAATTTCAGTTGATGAGCAGAAGATGAACCTAGATGGAGCAAAAGAGCACGCAAGGAAAAATCTTTGGGTGATGATTTCTTAATGGTATTTCTCACAGAGAATGAGCCGAGATCATACACAGAAGCCATGTCTACACCTGATGCATCTTTCTGGAAAGATTCAGTTAATAGTGAAATTGATTATATAATGCAGAATCATACTTATGAGATCACTGATTTACTTCAGGGTTTTAAGGCACTAGGGTGTCGATGATTATTCAAAACCAAGTTGAAACCTGATGGTTCAATTGCGAAGTACAAGGCCAGACTTGTGGTTCTAGGATTTAGACAAAAATAAGGTCTAGATTTTTACGATACATATTCTCCAGTAACGAGAATAACTTCAATCATAATTCTGATAGGAGTTGCAACCCTAAGATGACTCGAAATCCATCAGATGGATGTAAAAACAGCCTTTCTAAACGGTGATCTAGAAGAGGAGATTTTCATGAAGAAGAGTTTGTAGAATTGCTAAAAACTTCTAGGAAATTCATTGGTTCTTCATCTGTGCTTGCATTCATATCGATTTCTTAGACACATCATCTGGATTTCGAAACCCTAGGTTTTTGATAGATGTGAGAGCATTATTAATCACCTGAACTAGTATTAGATGAGCAAAACGCCCTAGTACAAAGAGATTTGGCTTAGGAGTTTTGTGAACAATTGAACCTGATCATTACTGCATGTTTAGGTTGTTAGGATTTGCAAAGAGATTTGAAACTCTGTAATTTAGACATAGATAACTTCTGCAATGAGAATTGATTAGTTATATCTTTGCGATTCATGTTCAAGACGGTTTTAATTCATTCCTGATTGCATGCATTCTACACTCTCAGAATTCAACCTGCGAACTGTCCTGACTTAGCGCCTTTAGCCTTCTGAACTTTAAGAACAAACATAAAAACGCCCTCTTGCATTTATTTTACTGTTTTGCATTACATTCATTATTTATCGCTTAGCTTAATCTGAATATATAATCGCTAGTGTGGTTTACATACTCCCTTGGGATTCGATAACCCCTTGTACTACAACTGCTTTTGTTGTGCACTTGCAGTAGTTTTATTTGGGTAAAACCTGACCCTATCAAGTTTTTGGCGCCGTTGCCGGGGAGTAATAGCTGCCTATCGATTTTTAGTATTAGGATTTTGTCTAAGTTTTTATTTGTTTACTGATTTTCAGCTACTTTTCTTTGTTCCTGTTTCAGGTGTATGCCTAATCGCAGAACCAGAAGCAACAAAGAGAAGGAGCTTGTGACTTTGAGCATCGACGAGCTTGCTAGGTTGGAGAGAACTAACAGGAAAGCTAAGAAGCAATCTGCAATGGTCGCTCCACTGATCTTGGTTGAAGATGCAGAAGGTCACTTGGTTGACAGGGAAGGAAACAGGAGGAACGAAGAGGGGCAGAGAATTGATCAAGAGGGGAATGTCATTGTTGAACAGCAGGTTCAGCAAGTGGCTGAGAACGTGGGAGTCCCTGCTGCTGTCAATAACGCTGCTGGGCGTTTTGTTCAGAGGACTCTAGGTGATTACAACAGACCTTATCAGTTCTATGCCAACAGAGCTGCAATCCGACCTCCTGCCTTCCAGAGGAACGATTTTGAGGTCAAACCTGTCTACTACCAGCTGGTTGGTCAGCATCCCTTCCATAGTTTACCTCATGAGCATCCTATGGATCACATAGAGAGATTTGAGGACTTGGCTTCCAGTGTCAAAGCTAATGGGGTTAGCAATGACTTTCTGTTCTGCAAGCTTTTTCCATACTCTCTTGAAGGAGAAGCTGCATATTGGCTGAAGCAACTGGAACCTGCTTCATTAACTACTTGGGAGGACACCAAGAACGCCTTTCTGAATAACTTCTATGATGATGCCAGATCAGAAGATATGAGGACGAAAATTGCATCATTTACACAAGGCCCTACTGAAGCTTTTAAGGCTTCTTGGATCAGGTTCAAGTCTTATCAAAGGGACTGCCCTCATCATGGCTTCAGTCAGGTGCAATTACTTGGAATTTTCTTCAGAGGCATTGACTGGAAATATCAGATGGCGCTGGATGCAGCAAGTGCAGGAAACTTCAACACCAACAGACCAGAAGAAGCTGTAAGATTGATTGAAAACTTGGCCTGCAGTAACAGCACTAAGAATGCAGATTTTCAGAGAAAGCAGCAGGCTGGTTTGAATGATGAAAACCAAATAGCTGAAGTTAAGGCTAAGTTAGACAGCATGCACAGCCTTTTGGTGGGAAAGAAGTCAGTCCAATTCGCTGCAGAAGTGGAGAGTTTCGAAAATCCTGAAGACATTGAGCAGAAAGATGTTAATTTCATCAATGGAGGTTTTCAGAACCAAAGGTTTGGGAATCAACAGTGGAACAGAGGATTTAATGGCAACAATCAGAAGAATACCTTCTCAGGAAACCAGAATGCTTTTGGTTATACTCCAATGCCACAGTTCCAGAAGACTGAAGTTGAGAAACCTTACCAAAACAGCAGGAATTTTGGTTCTTCTTCCTACCAAACTGCACCTCCACAAGACAATAAAATGGAAGCTATGTTGGAGCAGGTACTTGAAGGACAGCAGAAGATGACAGTGAACTTCAATGGCAAGCTAGATTCGCTGTATCAAGACCTGAATGGAAAAATTGAGAGTCTGAACTCTCACATGAAGAAGCTTGATGTGCAGGTTGCTCAAACTGCAGGAGCTGTTCAAAGGCAAGAGGGATTCCTTCCTGGAAGGACTGATATCAATCCCAAGCATCAGGTTAATGCCATCACAGTCAGGAATGAAAAGGAGCTTAAAACAGTGCAGAAAAAGAGGTTGAGTGCAGAACAGATCGTGCAACTCATGGAGTCTGAAGATGAAATTTTTTCTGTCTCAGAGGTGAGTGACGAGCGTCACCAAGAAGGAGTGACGCTCGTCACCAACCTACAAGGGTATCGGGGGTTGTCACAAGTGAGTGACGAGCGTCACCCCCCTGGTGACGGTCGTCACCCACCCCAGAACGAAGCTGCTTCGCCTGTAACTGCAAATTATGACCAGGAACGTGTCTATAAACCCAAAACACCATTCCCCAAGCATCCTAGGAAGTCTAAACAGGAGATAGAAGAAGCCAGATGTAAAGCTATGATAGACAAGCTGATGCTTGAGATCCCACTTGTTGATGCAGTCAAGCTTTCACCAGCTCTAAGAAGGTATGTAAAGAGAATGGTTGTGAATGGTGTAAGTCCTGAGGAAGGAGCATTGCTTACCAGAGACATCAGTGCAATTCTCTTAGGCACAGTTCCAAAGAAGAAGAAGAAGGTGACTGTTTCTGAACAAGTCAATACCATCACTCAAAGCAGAGTTCCAGAGAAGCTATCTGATCCAGGGACCTTTGTGCTTGATTGCTCAATATCTGCAGGACGTTTTCCCCACTCTCTATGTGATCTAGGGTCAAGTATTAACTTGATGCCTTTCTCTGTTGCTGCTAGACTTGGAATAACTGATTTCAAGCCAGCTGGGATCTCTCTCATCCTAGCAGATCGATCCATAAGGACCCCAGAAGGCATGTTAGAGAATGTTCATGTTAACATTGAAGGCTGCATAATTCCTACAGATTTTGTGGTTCTGAAATATGCTGAAGAACCTAAAGATCCTCTTATTCTGGGAAGACCATTCTTGGCTACTGCTGGAGCCATCATTGATGTTAGAAGGGGGAACATTGAGCTTGATCTTGGTGATGCTGTCATGAACTTTGACATGGATAAGTTAAGAAAGAGTTATACCATTGATGGTCAGACCTTTTCTGTAAGAACTTCCAGAGATAAAGAGACTGTCATGGAGCATTCAGAAGACACTATTACTGAGTGTGTCAATGAATCAGATATTAGTGGGCAAGTGAGCAAGATGGCTGTTGAAGAGCTAATATCTGAAATTTCTGCAGAAGCTGTTGGGTTTGAGGATTGCAGTGAGGATCATATCTTCATGACTAGGCTTGAAAAATAGGTTCCAATGAATGCCAAATTGCTGGAGGAAGACGTGTTTGTGATGGAAGCAACACTTGCAGAGCTGAATTGCAGGAAAACTGCAGAAACTCAAACTGTAGAGTCAGTGACGAGCGTCACTGACCTGGTGACGAGCGTCACCAACCTGAACACAAAGCAGCAACGTGATTTTACAGCTACAAGTCCATCATATGTTACCAATCCGAAAATTCAACAGTCCACAACCCAGAAACCTGCAACTAAGCAAAGAATGCTTGGTGTTTCTTTTGATGATTTTGCAGGAAAAAGAAGTATCCCACCCACAGTCACGACCCACTCTGCTGATGTTCCTCACTTTCTTGGAAGTGTTCATACATCTACTGCTTACAAACCACCATGGATGAGGAGACATTCTTCTCCAAGGCATTCACTGCCACCCTCTGTTCCACCAGCTGTCTGAGCAGCATTCAAAGTCGAGCTAATGACTTTAAACAACGTTTAGTGGGAGGCAACCCACTAGTAAGTTTTTTTTTTCATATATTAGTTTAGTTTTCTATTACATAGCTAAAAAAAACCCAAAAACATGAAAAAAAAAAAAAGTCACTTTGTTCAGTTTGCTTGGATGATGTCTTATGAACTTGTTGGATCATGGATTATGCTTTGTTTGGATGTTTTGATGTGTGTTTTGAGTGCTCTTACAGTTTGACTTCGGAGTACACATGATGGCATAGCATTTAAACATCCAACATGACGATTTCTGAAGTTTCAGAGTAGTGACGCTCGTCACCAATATGGTGACGCTCGTCACTAGCTCCTTCGCGAGGTACCACTTTTCCACCTTGGTTCTACAACTTCTCATGCTTCATTTTGACCAACTCTTGGCTTAATAACACTGGGGACAGTGTTGTTTAAGTCTGGGGGAGGTGGTTACTGACGTTGTGTGCTTTGTGTCATGTTTATAGAGTCTTAAAGTTGAGTCAAAAACCTGTTTTTCTAGAGTCAAAAATTTGAAACTGTTAGTTTTTCTGGGAACTAGCCATAGGACGTTTTTGCTGATAAGAACCATTGCCACAGTAGTTGATTACAAGTCTTACTAAGTTGAAAGTCATAGGTAGATCAGTCTAGCAATGAAGGTTTAGGTTCTTAGAGAATCTGAAAATTTGCTGTTAGCTCCACCTTAATGAACTTTAAACTTCTTGTCTTGGTGATTGATTCTTATTGATCTTGATTCTCTCTTTAAGCACTGACAATAAAGTTAAAATACAGTCTCTCTTTGATCTTCCCTGATGTAGTTTTTAAAAGTTTAAGTTCAAAGAATGGTGCATTCATGACCCTGTCTCCTCACAAGGAACAACAGTAGTGAACACATTCAAGAACCTGTCTCCTCACAAGGAACACAAGTATTGAGTAGCACCATATCTTAGACTGAAAAAGTTGAGAAAAAGAAGTGAAAAATCGAAAATATCCTAAGGAAAAAGATTAAGGGAAGAGAAAATAGGAGAGCTGTGTTGAGATTGATTTGTTCAGTTGTTAGGAAGAGAAAAGAATCTGTAAAGTGATTAAGATGATAGAGCTTTGATGAGACTTCACACTTAGATAAAAATAAGGAGTTGATAGTAGAAATTTCGGATTTCTTGAAGGGATTTGGACTGGACTTGAGAGATTTGCTAAGCTTGTGATAATTAGACTGAAATTTGATCTTGTGTTGACTCTGTGGTATGTGGATTCGAAAGCTTTAACTAGTGTGGTGTTTCTGATGACTGACTGACTGTTTCTTGTTTTCAAACCTCGACCTTATTCTTTGTCTAATGTTTGCTTGAGGGCAAGCAAAAGCTAAGTCTGGGGGAGTTGATATATCATGGTTTTTATGGTTTTTAACCATGATATAAGTCCTTTTTATTGAGTCTTTTTGGTCTTTTTAGAGTCCTAGAAGAGTCTTTGCAGGTTATAGCATGTCTGGAGCATAATTGGAGATTTTGGAACCTTTTGGAGCATTCTGAGTTGAAGCCACGAAGTACCTAGCTCGAAGAGGAAAGTATGCATATGGGTGACGCTCGTCACCAAGCTGGTGACGCTCGTCACCCACCAAGGAAGGAGGTCGTGGCCTGTTTTTAAAAGTTTGGGAAGAAATTGCAGTTTTGGCCCAAAAGTTCCAGTATTTGCAAAAAGACCCCAGATCGTGTTTTAGCTTGTATATTAGGTTTTTCAGCCATTCTTTTGGCATATATCTTGTATCTTATTATTTTTGAGAGCTTGAGAGAGAGATTTGTAGCAGAGCTTTTGGGAGAGACAAATCAGACTCCTTCAGAGCAGATTTTGAACTCCTTTATTTCTACTTTTTATTTCTTTTATGCAATCTATTCTTTTCATGATGTTTTCTCAAATCACCATGTCTGAGTAGTTTGTTAGTTAAGTTAGGGCTTTTCAAAGGTTGAAGAAGAGTTTGTAGAATTGCTAAAAACTTCTAGGAAATTCATTGGTTCTTCATCTGTGCTTGCATTCATATCGATTTCTTAGACACATCATCTGGATTTCGAAACCCTAGGTTTTTGATAGATGTGAGAGCATTATTAATCACCTGAACTAGTATTAGATGAGCAAAACGCCCTAGTACAAAGAGATTTGGCTTAGGAGTTTTGTGAACAATTGAACCTGATCATTACTGCATGTTTAGGTTGTTAGAGTTTGCAAAGAGATTTAAAACTCTGTGATTTAGACATAGATAACTTCTGCAATGAGAATTGATTAGTTATATCTTTGCGATTCATGTTCAAGACGGTTTTAATTCATTCCTGATTGCATGCATTCTACACTCTCAGAATTCAACCTGCGAACTGTCCTGACTTAGCGCCTTTAGCCTTCTGAACTTTAGGAACAAACATAAAAACGCCCTCTTGCATTTATTTTACTGTTTTGCATTACATTCATTATTTATCGCTTAGCTTAATCTGAATCTATAATCGCTAGTGTGGTTTACATACTCCCTTGGGATTCGATAACCCCTGGTACTACAGCTGCTTTTGCTGTGCACTTGCAGTAGTTTTATTTGGGTAAAACCTGACCCTATCACAACCCGAAGGATTTATGGTCCCGGTTCAAGAACACAAAGTCTGTAGACTTGTGAAGTCATCGTAAGGTCTGAAACAAGCTCCAAAGTAATGGCATGAAAATCTTAACAATATAATGATGTCAAATGGTTTCAGCATAAATGAATGTGAAAAGTGCATCTACATCAAAGGTACTCCTCACGGGTATATCTTGTTGTGTTTATAAGTTGATGACATGCTCATCATGGGAAGTAACAACGATATCATCCAACAAACTGATAGGACTCAGGTTTTAACCAAATAAAACCACTGCAACTGCACAGCAAAGCAGTTGTAGTACAAGGGGTATCGAATTCCAATGTAAACTACACTATCGAATGTAGGTTCGGATGAAGCTAAGCAGTAAGTGGTGTATGTAATACGAATGACAAAATAAAAGTAAGCAAACGAAATTTGGTTTTTGATCTAAGTGTCAGAAGACTAAAAGCGCTAAGCCAGGACAGTTCACAGGTTGAATCCGAGAATGTAGAATGCAAGAAATCAGGAATGATTAAGAACCGTCTTAAACATGACTCGCAAATATATAACTAATCAATTCTCTTTGCAGAAGTTATCTATGTCTAAATCACATAAGTTCAAATCTATTTGCAAACCGTAACAATCTAAACATGCAGTAATGATCAGGTTCAATTATTCACAAAACTCCTAAGCCAAATCTCTTTGCACTAAGTTGTTTTGCTCATCAAATACTAGATCAGATTATCAATAATGCTCTCACATCTATTAAACAACCTATGATTTTCGGATTTCTAGATGATGTGTCTAAGAAATCGATTTTAAAGAAAGCAGAGATGAAGAACCGAAAGATATTCCTAACAGATAGCGATTTCGACAAACTCTTTATCAACCTTTGAAAAGCCCTAGCTCAACTAGCAGATTACTCAGACATGATCATGGAATCACAAAGCATAGCTGAATAAAATTGCATTAAAGAGAAAGAGTAAAAGAATAAAGGGGGTTCTAAATCTTCTCAAAAGAGTACAGGATCTGTCTCCCTAAAAAACTCTGAATAAATCTCTCTCTCAAGCTCTCTGAATGCATATTTTTCTTCTTCGAGTTGATCACTTTGTGGCTTCAACTTGCAATGCTCCAAAAGGCTTCAATATCTCCAAATATGTTCCAGACATGCTATAGCCTGCAAAGACTCTACTAGAACTCTAAAAAGACCAAAAAGACTCAATAAAAAGGACTTATACCATGGTTAAAAACCATAAAAACCATGATAAATCATAAACCAAGACAATGCTTAGTGGTTACTTTGACATGAAATACATGGGTCTTGCGGATGTTATCCTTGGCATAAAGATTACACGCATGATAGCTTGCTATATTAGAGCATTTTAGGCTGTATTTCATGCATGTTTTCTCTTGTTCTTGCACTATTTCTTATCATTTTAGTCTCATTTACATATAGAAGTAGCCATGCATGCATTTAGATTAGGAATGCATACACTTGCATGTTTAAGGTGTATTTCAGGTGTTTTTGGGGCTAAGGAGACTTACTGGAGGATGGAGGATCATCTGGAGTCAAAGAAATTTGGAAGAAGAATGAAGCCAAGCTACTTAGAAGCTGCACTGTGGTCCCACATCGAGGTCTTTGCTCGGTTCGACAAGATATGAGTTAAAGATCTATCCGGACGAAGCCTCTCCACTCATATTCAGGCTCCACGTTCTTCATGAAAGCTGTATAGGATCTGAATAGCTTTCCAATAGTGGTCGAATCATATCATTTTGATCTGGGGTTAAATATATAGATCGATTGCAGCTACACAGTGTTCACCAGCCTACTATACCAAGGAAGCGCATCGACCAAAACATCAGCCAAAACTCTTTGATGCATGCTGGACCAACCAAAACTGTTTGAAGCAACAGGGACAGACTGCATTGACCAACTGCATCGAGCAAAACATCTACCGTACACCCTGATATGCTTTATCTGAGAGTTGACCAACTTTTTCCACTTTTGACCAAATCTTATTCTTTCACTTATTTAAGCTTTTGGCTTATCTTTTTGTTATCTTATCTTCTTCTTGACCCTATTTTAGACCTTGTGGGAAACCACAAAGAGATTTTTATGGGATCTTAATCAAGATCACTTTTTTAATAAAGTTTTGCACTTCCTTTGTTATTTTTCTTCTAGATTTTGTTTAATCATGTTTAGTCTATCATCTCTGCTTATTTCAGTTGATTTTGCCATGTGTTGTAAGTAGTTTCATATGGTTTGAGGATGGAGCAGATTTGGGGATGATTAGTTGATTGCTTAGGGATTTTTGGTTTAATCCTTGCTTAATTTACCTTGCTTAGTTGTTCTTAAGGCTTGAGTAGCTTGTTTAAGTGAAATAGATTATAGGTATTTTCTGCATAACAAGTGTTTGTTTAAATGCCTAAAAGAACTATGCTTGGGATAGTTGCTTAAATGATTACATTGCGTCTAAGTACATTGTTTGGTCTTTAAGAGCCTTCTGTTATCATGCTGGTTTTGTACAGATATGCCATCATAAGTGGGTATGGCATATGCATTACTTAGACATCTTTTCTCTGATTGTAAATTGATTGAATTAGTGGCTTTATTATGAGTCTTGCTTGTTATTAGTCTTGATCTCCCTAGGTGTGATGTTAAGTAATCCTTAAGTCAGCATTGCTCTAGCCTTGAACCAACGCCTCATTGTTCTTTGCTTTTCATCATTTTGTGTTTTGTTTTCCTCTGTTTTTAGTTGCTTTGCTTTTGTCCATTTCTTGCCTTTCATTTAAACTTATTTCACTTAGCTTTTATTCTCTCATCTTGCATATCCATTGACTTTTGGTTTCTTTGATTCATTTTGCACTTAGCTTCTTTGCATTTCATTATTTGCTTTAGTCTTGCTAGATTTCTCTTTGTGTATGCATTTCTTCTTTGTTCATTTAGGTTATTAGAATCATCCTTCTTCATCATACATGGTTAAGATTAGTTAGTGCCTTGCATCTCTTTTTTTAGCTCCTAGATGGATTGATAAACCTCTTCTATACTACATCTGATTAGAGAGGGATTGAGTTAAGACTTGCCAAAGTCCTTCAATTTGGCGTCGTTGTCATTCTAGGATTGTTAGATAAACGTGTTTAGGTTCTTGTTTAGACTTAAACACCTTTTACTTTACTAATCACTTTATCTTTCTTGCTCTGTTTTCTCAGGTACAATGACTGATCAACAACATCATAGACACGCTCATCAAGTTCAGTTCAGAGAAGATGAAGCACCAGTTCAGAGGTTACATAGGCCAGTGCCTCAGATTGCTAGAAGAGCACATCACATAGGATCTCATGATGCTGCTTACCTTCACACTATACGCAGAGGTATACTTCCTCTACCATCTCAAGGGCATCACTTTGAGATCAAAAGCATTTTGATTGCAATGGTCAAGCCAACCGCATTAATGGCATATCTATGGAGGATCCGCTTGGTCACTTGGACGGATTTGAGAATTTTTGCAGTCTACAAAAGATCAATGGCATCACAGAAGATGGTTTCAAACTAAGGTTATTTCCATTTTCTCTTGGTGAACATGCACATTTTTGGGAAAGATTATTTCCTTGTGGATCAATATATTCTTGGAATGATTGCAAAAGAGTGTTTCTTGCAAAGTTTTACTCTTCTACCAGGACAGCTACGCTAAGGCAAAATAACTCAGGGTTCAAACAATCACAAGATGAGCCATTCTGTTCAGCATGGGAAAGATTTCAAGGTTACACTTTGCACTGCCCTCATCATGGTTTCTCAACAGAGTTATTGCTCAGCACATTCTACAGAGGAGTGTCACCACGGTTCAAGATGCTGTTAGACACAGCTAGTAACGGCCACTTCTTGGGTACAACTGTCGATGATGGTTTGCAGCTGATTGAAAACCTTGCCTTGAGTAATGGTCACTATGTGAATGAGCAAGCTGACAGCTACAAGAAGAATACTGAAACCTCAGATCAGCAAACGAAGCTGGATATATTAGGACTAAATGCTAAGCTAGACTTGTTGTTTGAGCAATCTTTACATCACCCACCAAAGTCAACAGAGAAGACATCAGCTCTTGGACATGCTTACAACTTAAAAGCCGAAGCCTATTATGCGCAGCAACAAGAGACTATTCATCATAAGCCTTACCAGGATGCAAGCTATAACAGCTACAATGCTTACAGTCCTCCAGCGTACACAAGGGAGAGTGCTCCAATATACAATCAGCTTGGTGTTCCCATACAACAAAACCACAAGTTTACACCTTCATACGAAGAACACCAAGAGCATATGTATGCGACAGATTTTGTTCCTCAATATCAAGTAGTAGCATCACCCGTTCAGGATATCCTTAGTTCTCCAACATCACCACCATCCACACCAGATACAACCACAACTACACTGCTTGAGAAGTTACTTGCCACGCAAATGCAGAGTACAATGGAGATGAAAGCTGCACATAAATTAGAGATGATGACTATTCAAAAGAACCTACTGCAGGAGTTGGAGAAAGTTCGTGCTGAGCTTGCTATGCTTAAAGCCAATCAGGTCTCCTCTCCTACAGTTCAACAACAACCACCACCAGCTGTACAAGCAATCACTACCAGGAGTGGTAAACAGCTTTAAGGACCTGTAGCACCTAAACCTCTCCATATGGACATTGAGATGTGATAGGGTCAGGTTTTACCCAAATAAAACTACTGCAAGTGCACAGCAAAAGCAGTTGTAGTGCAAGGGGTTATCGAATCCCAAGGGAGTAAGTAAACTACACTAAGGAGTTCAGGTTTGGATTAAGCTAAACAATAAGTAATGAATGTAATGTGAAACAGTAAAATAAATGCAAGTGTGCGTTTTATGCTTGTTCTTAAAGTTCAGAGGGCTAAAGGCGTAAAGTCAGGATAATTCGCAGGTTGAATCCGAGAATGTAGAATGCATGCAATTAGGAATGAATTAAAACCGTCTTGAACATGAATCGCAAAGATATAACTAATCAATTCTCATTGCAGAAGTTAACTATGCCTAAATCACAGAGTTTCAAATCTCTTTGCAAACCCTAACAATCTAAACATGCAGTAATGATCAGGCTCAATTGTTCACAAAACTCCTAAGCCAAATCTCTTTGCAAATAGGTGTTTTGCTCATCTAATACTAGTTCAGGTGATTAATAATGCTCTCACATCTATCAAAAACCTAGGGTTTCGAAATTCAGATGATGTGTCTAAGAAATTGATATGAATGCAAGCACAGATGAAGAACCAATGGATTTCCTATTAGTTTAGCAATTCTATAAACTCTTCTTCAACCTTTGGAAAGCCCTAACTTAACTAAGAAACTACTCAGACATGGTGATTTGAGAAAACATCATGAAAAGAATAGATTGCATAAAAGAAATAAGAAGTAGAAAGTAAAGGAGTTCAAAATCTGCTCTGAAAGAGTCTGATTTGTCTCTCCAAAAGCTCTGCTACAAATCTCTCTCTAAAGCTCTCAAAAAGAATAATAAGATACAAGATATCTGCCAAAAGAATGGCTGAAAAACCTAATATACAAGCTAAAACACAATCTGGGGTCTTTTTGCAAATACTGGAACTTCTGGGCCAAAACTGCAAATAATCCTCTATCTTTTAGAAAACAGCCACGACCCCTTCTTTCTGGGTGACGAGAGTCACCAAAGGTGGTGACGAGCGTCACCAAAATGCATACTTTTCTTCTCGAGTTGCACACTTCGTGGCTTCAACTTTCAATGCTCCAAAAAGCTTCAATATCTCTAATTATGCTTCAGACATGCTATAACCTGCAAAGACTCTACTAGGACTCTAAAAAGACCAAAAAAACTCAATAAAAAGACTTATATCATGGTTAAAAACCATAAAAACCATGATATATCAACTCCTCCAGACTTAGTTTTTGCTTGCCCTCAAGCAAACATCAGACAAAGAACAAGGTCGAGGTTTGAAAACAAGAAACAGTCAGTCAGACATCAGGAACACAACACTAGTTTGAACTTTTGAATCCACATACCACAGAGTCAACACAAGATCAAATTTCAGTCTAATCATCACAAGCTTAGCAAATCTCTTAAGTCCAGTCCAAATCCCTTCAAGAAATCCGAAATATCTACTGCTAACTCCTTATTTTTTATCTAAGTGTGATATCTCATCAAGGTTCTATCATCTTAATCACTTTACAGATTCTTTGGCCTTCCTAACAACTGAACAAATCAATCTCAACACAGCTCCCCTATTTTCTCTTCCCTTGATCTTTTCCTTTGGATATTTTCGATTTTTCACTACTTTTTCTCAACTTTTATAGTCTAAGATATGGTGCTACTCAATACTTGTGTTCCTTGTGAGGAGATAGGTTCTTGAGTGTGTTCACTACTGTTGTTCCTTGTGAGGAGACAGAGCCATGAATGCACCATTCTTTGGACTTAAACTTATTAAAACTACATCAGAGAAGATCAAAGAGAGACTATATCTTAACCTTATTGTCAGTGCTGAAAAAGAGAATCAAGATCAATAAGAATCAATCACCAAGACAAGAAGTTTAAAGTTCATTAAGGTGGAGCTAACAGCAAATTTTCCAGATTCTCTAAGAACCTAGACCTTCATTGCTAGATTGATCTATCTATGACTTTAAACTTAGTAAGACTTGCAATCAACTACTGTGGCAATGGTCCTTATAAACAAAAACGTCCTATGGTTAGTTCCAAAAAAAACTGACAGTTTAAAAATTTTGACTCTATAAAAACAGGTTTTTGACTCAACTTTAAGACTCTATAAACATGACACAAAGCACAAAACGTCAGTAACCACCTCCCCCAGACTTAAACAACACTGTCCCCAGGTTATTAAGCCAAGAGTTGGTCGAAAAAATGAATGAGAAGTCGAAGAACCTAGGCGAAAAAGTGTTACCTCGCAGTGGGTCGGGTGACGAGCGTCACAAGTCTGGTGTCGAGTGTTACCACGACCTGTACTTCAGAATCGACATGTTAGATGGTTAAATGTTATGCCATCATGTGTACTCCAAAGTCAGACTGTAAGAGCACTCAAAACACACATCAAAACATCCAAACAAAGCATAATCCATGGTCCAACAAGTTCACAAGACATCATTAAAGCAAACTGACAAACTGACTCTTCCTTTTTTTTTCGGTTTTCAAATGTTTTTGGGTATTTTTTTTAGCTATGTAATATAAAACTAAACTAAGTATATGAAAAAGAAAACTTACCAGTGGGTTGCCTCCCACTAAGCGCTTGTTTAAAGTCATTAGCTCGACTTTGAATGCTGCTCAGACAGCTGGTGGGGCAGAAGGTGGCATTGAATGCCTTGGAGAAGAGTGTCTCCACATCCATGGTGGTTTATAAGCAGTAGATACATGAGCTCTTCCAAGGAAGTGAGGTACATCAGTAGGGCGGGTTGTGACTGTGGGTGGGAGACTTCGTTTTCCTGCAGAATCATCAAAAGAAACACCAAGCTTTCCACGAGAATCTCGTTGCTTGCATAAGTGTGAAGCATCTTTTGCACCTTTCAAGTTCTTATTGATGAGATTAGGAGATTTGGAACTGGTTCCAGGAAGTGCATACCTTTGCTTAGCTGCAGGTTTCTGGGTTGTGGAATGTTGAATTTTTGGTTTGGCAACATAAGATGGATTTGTAGCTGAAAAATCACGTCACTCTTTTGTGTCCAGGTTGGT
The DNA here is from genome assembly GCA_911865555.2 of Thlaspi arvense. Taxonomy (NCBI): domain Eukaryota; kingdom Viridiplantae; phylum Streptophyta; class Magnoliopsida; order Brassicales; family Brassicaceae; genus Thlaspi; species Thlaspi arvense. The sequence continues at coordinate 62,312,999 of OU466858.1, read as the reverse complement.
GACGAGTGTCACCAGGTCAGTGACGACAGTCACTGACCCTGCAGTTCGAGTTTCTGCAGTTTTCCTGCAGTTCAGCTCTGCAAGTCTTGCCTCCATCACAAACACGTCTTCCTCCAGAAACTTGGCATTCATTGGAACCTCTTCTTCAAGCCTATCCTCACTCCAATCCTCAAACCCAACAACTTTTGCAGAAGTTTCAGATATTGCCTCTTCAATAGCCATCTTGTTCACTTGCCCACTTGTATCAGATTCATTGACATGCCCAGCAGTTGTGTCTTCTGAATGCTCCATAACAGGCTCTTCATCATTGGAAGTTCTTACAATATAGGTCTGATCATCAATGGTAGAACTCTTTCTTAACTTATCCAGGGGGGTGACGCTCGTCACTCACCTGTGATAACCCCCGATTCTCTTGTATGTTGGTGACGAGCGTCACTCCTCCTTGGTGACGCTCGTCACTCACCTCTGAGACTGAAAAAAATTCATCTTCAGACTCCATGAGTTGCACGATCTGTTCTGCACTCAACCTCTTTTTCTGCACTGTTTTAAGCTCCTTTTCATTCCTTACTGTGATGGCATTAACCTGATGCTTGGGATTGATGTCAGTCCTTCCAGGAAGGAATCCCTCTTGCCTTTGAACAGCTCCTGCAGTTTGAGCAACATGCACATCAAGCTTCTTCATGTGAGAGTTCAGACTCTCAATTTTTCCATTTAGGTCTTGGTACAACGAATCTTTTTTGTCATTGAAGTTCACTTTCATCTTCTGCTGTCCTTCAAGTATCTGCTCCAGCATAGCTTCCATCTTAGTGTCTTGTGGAGGTGCAGTTTGGTAGGAAGAAGAACCATAATTCCTGCTGTTTTGGTAAGATTTTTCAACTTCAGTCTTCTGGAACTGTGGTATTGGAGTATAACCAGTTGCATTCTGGTTTCCTGGAAAGGTGTTCTTCTGATTGTTGTTTTTGTAGCCTCTGTTCCATTGCTGATTTCCAAACCTTTGACCATGAAAACCGCCAGAATTTATGAAATTTACATCCTCCTGCTCAACCTCTTCTGGACCTTCGAAAGTCTCCACTTCTGCAGCAATATGAACTGACTTCTTTCCCACCAAAAGGCTGTGCATACTGTCTAGCTTAGCCTTAACTTCAGCAATCTTATTTCCATCATCCACACCAGCTTGTTTCATCCTCTGGAAATCTGCATTTTTAGTGTTGTTGCTGCAGACCAAGTTCTCAATCAGTCTGATCGCCTCCTCTGGTCTGTTGGTGTTGAAGTTTCTTGCACTTGCTGCATCCAGCGCCATCTGTTACTTCCAGTCAATGCCTCTGAAGAAGATCCCAAGCAGCTGCACCTGATTGAAACCATGATGGGGACAGTCCCTTTGATAAGACTTGAATCTGATCCAAGAAGCCTTAAAAGCTTCAGTAGGGCCTTGTGTAAAGGATGCAATTTTCGTCCTCATGTCTTCTGATCTTCCATCATCATAGAAGTTATTCAGAAAGACACTCTTAGTGTCTTCCCAAGTGGTCAATGAAGCAGGTTCCAGTTGCTTCAGCCAATATGCAACTTCTCCTTCAAGAGAATAAGGGAAAAGCTTGCAGAACAGAAAGTCATTGCTAACACCATTAGCTTTGACACTTGAAGCCAAGTCCTCAAACCTCTCTATGTGATCCATAGGATGCTCATGAGGTAAGCCATGGAATGGATGCTGGCCAACCAGCTGATAGTAGACAGGTTTAACCTCAAAATCGTTCCTCTGGAAAGCAGGAGGGCGGATTGAGCTCTATTGGCATAGAACTGATCAGGTCTGTTGTAGTCACCTAGAGTCCTCTAAACAAAACGCCCAGCAGCGTTATTTGCAGCAACAGGAACTCCAACGTTCTCATCCACTTGTTGAACCTGCTGTTCAACAATGACATTCCCCTCTTGATCAATCATCTGCCCCTATTCGTTCCTCCTGTTTCCTTCCCTGTCAACCAAGTGACCTTCTGCATCTTCAACCAAGATAATTGGAGCGACCATAGTAGATTGCTTCTTAGCTTTTCTGTTAGTTCTCTCCAACCTAGCTGGTTCGTCGATGCTCAAAGTCACAAGCTCCTTCTCCTTGTTGCTTATGGTTCTGCGATTAGGCAATACACCTGAAACCAGCACAAAGAAAATAAACTGAAAGTCAGTAAACAAATTAAAACTTAGACAAAATCCTAATACTAAATATCGATAGGCAGCTATTATTCCCCGGTAACGGTGCCAAAAATTCCTATTAGTTTAGCAATTCGATAAACTCTTCTTCAACCTTTGGAAAGCCCTAACTTAACTAACAAACTACTCAGACATGGTGATTTGAGAAAACATCATGAAAAGAATAGATCGCATAAAAGAAATAAGAAGTAGAAAGTAAAGGAGTTCAAAATCTGCTCTGAAAGAGTCTGATTTGTCTCTCCAAAAGCTCTGCTACAAATTTCTCTCTAAAGCTCTCAAAAAGAATAATAAGATACAAGATATCTGCCAAAATAATGGCTGAAAAACCTACCATACAAGCTAAAACCCAATCTGAGGTCTTTTTGCAAATACTAGAACTTCTGGGCCAAAACTGCAAATAATCCTCTATCTTTTAGAAAACAGCCACGACCCCTTCTTTCTAGGTGACGAGAGTCACCAAAGGTGGTGACGAGCGTTCTCTAAATGCATACTTTTCTTCTCGAGTTGCACACTTTGTAGCTTTAACTTTCAATGCTCCAAAAAGCTTCAATATCTCCAATTATGCTCCAGACATGCTATAACCTACAAAGACTCTACTAGGAGTCTAAAAAGACCAAAAAGACTCAACAAAAAGGACTTATATCATGGTTAAAACCATGATATATCAAGAAGCAAAGTGCAGGGGGGGGGGGGGGGGGGGGGGGGGTCTTAAGACTCATGAAGAAGAAACCGAAGCTGAAGCAGAGATGTAAAGGAAAGCTGAAGACAGAGCGTGTGAGAAAAGGAAAACAAGTGGTTGATGAAGCACAAAGAGAAGCTATACAGCCTACACGGAAGGAACCTGTCTTTGTTCCTCCTCTTGACAAGCCATCACTTCCTTTTCCAGGAAGAATCAAGAAACAGTTAGTGGAGAAGTACATGCAACTTTTTGAGAAGCAGATAGAAAATGTGGAGATAACCATGCCTATGCTTGATGCCCTATTGCTTATACCTCAATATCAGAAGTTCTCAAAGGATGCGGTTGCAGATAGACAGAACCTGCTGGAAGGAATGGTTGTTCTTACACATGAAGTTAATGCTATCATACAACAACCACCTCAACCTGAGAAGTTAGAAGACCCTGGAAGCTTCACTCAACCATGCTCCACAGGACCACTCACATTCAACAACTGTTTGTGTGATCTTGGTGAAGTGTAAGTCTTATGCCCTTCTCTACTGCAAAGCGCCTAGGATTCACAATTTTTAGACCAAGCATGATATCTCTTGTGTTAGCTAACCGCTCTGTTAGACATCCTGTTGGATTCCTTGAGAACCTCTCTGTCCGAGTTTGAGAGATTGAAGTACGAACTGATGTTGTTGTGTTAGAGCTTAATGCTGAACCACAATATCTTCTGATACTTGGCAGACCCTTCCTACAGCTGGTGCAGTGATAGATGTCAAGGTAGGAAAGATAGAGCTTCATGAGTCTTAAGAGCTTCTTCATGACCTCATGTATGGGGGGCGGGGGGGGCTCTTAAGACTCATGAAGAAGAAACTGAAGCTGAAGCAGAGATGTAAAGAAAAGCTGAGACAGAGCGTGTGAGAAAAGGAAAACAAGTGGTTGATGAAGCACAAAGAGAAGCTATACAGCCTACACGGAAGGAACCTGTCTTTGTTCCTCCTCTTGACAAGCCATCACTTCCTTTTCCAGGAAGAATCAAGAAACAGTTAGTGGAGAAGTACATGCAACTTTTTGAGAAGCAGATAGAAAATGCGGAGATAACCATGCCTATGCTTGATGCCCTATTGCTTATACCTCAATATCAGAAGTTCTCAAAGGATGCGGTTGCAGATAGACAGAACCAGCTGGAAGGAATGGTTGTTCTTACACATGAAGTTAATGCTATCATACAACAACCACCTCAACCTGAGAAGTTAGAAGACCCTGGAAGCTTCACTCAACCATGCTCCCCAGGACCACTCACATTCAATAACTGTTTGTGTGATCTTGGTGCAAGTGTAAGTCTTATGCCCTTCTCTACTGCAAAGCGCCTAGGATTCACAATTTTTAGACCAAGCATGATATCTCTTGTGTTAGCTAACCGCTCTGTTAGACATCCTGTTGGATTCCTTGAGAACCTCTCTGTCCGAGTTTGAGAGATTGAAGTACCAACTGATGTTGTTGTGTTAGAGCTTAATGCTGAACCACAATATCTTCTGATACTTGGCAGACCCTTCCTACAGCTGGTGCAGTGATAGATGTCAAGGTAGGAAAGATAGAGCTTCATGAGTCTTAAGAGCTTCTTCATGACCTCATGTATGGGGGGCGGGGGGGGGGCTCTTAAGACTCATGAAGAAGAAACCGAAGCTGAAGCAGAGATATAAAGAAAAGCTGAGACAGAGCGTGTGAGAAAAGGAAAACAAGTGGTTGATGAAGCACAAAGAGAAGCTATACAGCCTACACGGAAGGAACCTGTCTTTGTTCCTCCTCTTGACAAGCCATCACTTCCTTTTCCAGGAAGAATCAAGAAACAGTTAATGGAGAAGTACATGCAACTTTTTGAGAAGCAGATAGAAAATACGGAGATAATCATGCCTATGCTTGATGCCCTATTGGTTATACCTCAATATCAGAAGTTCTCAAAGGATGCGGTTGCAGATAGACAGAACCAGCTGGAAGGAATGGTTGTTCTTACACATGAAGTTAATGCTATCATACAACAACCACCTCAACCTGAGAAGTTAGAAGACCCTGGAAGCTTCACTCAACCATGCTCCACAGGACCACTCACATTCAACAACTGTTTGTGTGATCTTGGTGAAGTGTAAGTCTTATGCCCTTCTCTACTGCAAAGCGCCTAGGATTCACAATTTTTAGACCAAGCATGATATCTCTTGTGTTAGCTAACCGCTCTGTTAGACATCCTGTTGGATTCCTTGAGAACCTCTCTGTCCGAGTTTGAGAGATTGAAGTACCAACTGATGTTGTTGTGTTAGAGCTTAATGCTGAACCACAATATCTTCTGATACTTGGCAGACCCTTCCTACAGCTGGTGCAGTGATAGATGTCAAGGTAGGAAAGATAGAGCTTCATGAGTCTTAAGAGCTTCTTCATGACCTCATGTATGGGGGGCGGGGGGGGCTCTTAAGACTCATGAAGAAGAAACTGAAGCTGAAGCAGAGATGTAAAGAAAAGCTGAAGACAGAGCATGTGAGAAAAGGAAAACAAGTGGTTGATGAAGCACAAAGAGAAGCTATACAGCCTACACGGAAGGAACCTGTCTTTGTTCCTCCTCTTGACAAGCCATCACTTCCTTTTCCAGGAAGAATCCAGAAACAGTTAGTGGAGAAGTACATGCAACTTTTTGAGAAGCAGATAGAAAATACGGAGATAACCATGCCTATGCTTGATGCCCTATTGTTTATACCTCAATATCAGAAGTTCTCAAAGGATGCGGTTGCAGATAGACAGAACCAGCTGGAAGGAATGGTTGTTCTTACACATGAAGTTAATGCTATCATACAACAACCACCTCAACCTGAGAAGTTAGAAGACCCTGGAAGCTTCACTCAACCATGCTCCACAGGACCACTCACATTCAACAACTGTTTGTGTGATCTTGGTGCAAGTGTAAGTCTTATGCCCTTCTCTACTGCAAAGCGCCTAGGATTCACAATTTTTAGACCAAGCATGATATCTCTTGTGTTAGCTAACCGCTCTGTTAGACATCCTGTTGGATTCCTTGAGAACCTCTCTGTCCGAGTTTGAGAGATTGAAGTACCAACTGATGTTGTTGTGTTAGAGCTTAATGTTGAACCACAATATCTTCTGATACTTGGCAGACCCTTCCTACAGCTGGTGCAGTGATAGATGTCAAGGTAGGAAAGATAGAGCTTCATGAGTCTTAAGAGCTTCTTCATGACCTCATGTATGGGGGGCGGGGGGGGGGCTCTTAAGACTCATGAAGAAGAAACCGAAGCTGAAGCAGAGATGTAAAGAAAAGCTGAGACAGAGCGTGTGAGAAAAGGAAAACAAGTGGTTGATGAAGCACAAAGAGAAGCTATACAGCCTACACGGAAGGAACCTGTCTTTGTTCCTCCTCTTGACAAGCCATCACTTCCTTTTCCAGGAAGAATTAAGAAACAGTTAATGGAGAAGTACATGCAACTTTTTGAGAAGCAGATAGAAAATACGTAGATAACCATGCCTATGCTTGATGCCCTATTGCTTATACCTCAATATCAGAAGTTCTCAAAGGATGCGGTTGCAGATAGACAGAACCAGCTGGAAGGAATGGTTGTTCTTACACATGAAGTTAATGCTATCATACAACAACCACCTTAACCTGAGAAGTTAGAAGACCCTGGAAGCTTCACTCAACCATGCTCCACAGGACCACTCACATTCAACAACTGTTTGTGTGATCTTGGTGGAAGTGTAAGTCTTATGCCCTTCTCTACTGCAAAGCGCCTAGGATTCACAATTTTTAGACCAAGCATGATATCTCTTGTGTTAGCTAACCGCTCTGTTAGACATCCTGTTGGATTCCTTGAGAACCTCTCTGTCCGAGTTTGAGAGATTGAATTACCAACTGATGTTGTTGTGTTAGAGCTTAATGCTGAACCACAATATCTTCTGATACTTGGCAGACCCTTCCTACAGCTGGTGTAGTGATAGATGTCAAGGTAGGAAAGATAGAGTTGCATTTGGGTAATGACATGATTCTCAAGTATGACATACATGAGGTCATGAAGAAGCCAACAATAGAAGGACAAGTGTTCAGTGTTGATGCTAAAATGAGCTTAATGATGAGCTTTTTGAGGAGTTAAACACAAAGGATCATCTGATTGTGTTGTTGACTAAGGAACCATGGAAATATGGGAACTTGCATGAAGAAACTTCAGACTATGGGCGGCTGTTCAAGAGGAACAAGTTAGGCATACACCGCAAGCCGTTTGTGGAACTAAGATGTGAAGTTGTGAGCTCGGTTAATCAAGAGGCTAGTAAGACTAAGGATGGCAGGTCAGGCTCGGATAATGAAGGTGATGACCTCAAGCCACCTCCCAAAAGGCTGAAGGTACCTAAGAGATGTGTTTGGCGCTTAGTGCACAAGGAATTCAAACCAGGGGACATGGTGCCTCTTTACCACTCAAGGGTCAAGCCTTACATAGCCTCAGAGTTCCTGAAGAAGGAGACAACACATAATCTCCTTGGTGTTCCCACATAGCCAAGCAAAAAGAAGTCAAGCTAAGAAACCTTAAACAAAGCACACTTGGGAGGTAATCCCATGACTATCTATGTAAATATGCTTTCCTTTTCCTTTTGATATGTTTGTTGAGTGATTTCAGGATGGAAAAAGTGGTTGAATAGGTCAGAAAATGTAGAAAATCCTAGAAAACTAAAGCTCTGTTTCTGCATTGGGGTACCATATCAAGCAGAACCTCTGCAAACTCTGCCCGATGCAGTTTATCTCGGGGAAGAAGCAGTCCGTACATCGAGCAGATTGTACGATGGAGATCACATCGAGGTGCCACATTGAGCAGAATACCAAGAACCCAGCTCGATATCGAGCTGACCACATCGAGCAGAACATCAAAGGCCCAGCTCGATACAGACAAATGCATCTCAAAACACCAGGATTGAAGGGATGGAACTGCCCCATGGTCTCCACTGGCCTTCTACACTGTGATGAATGTCCATCCTCCACCCCTCCAACCACCAATACAAGTACACACCTTCTTCTTCCTTCAATCCTTACTCTTTCTCTTTTACATTTTATTATTCCTATTGTGGTTTTGCCTCCTTTTGCATTTCTAATACACAGTGGACTGTGTATTCTAAGTGTGGGGGAGGGTTTGCTTGGACTAACATTCTGCATCCATATCACATTTGCATTTACATATAGCTTAGCATCCATGCATTGCACTTAAGGCATAGAAAATCAATAAAAGTTTTAAAGTTTTTTGAAAATTGATTTCTTAAAAACAGAGTGTTCATGTGCATTCATATAGGACTTAGACTTCATGCATTAACTTAGGTTATAGCTTTCTTGTTTAAAATGGGTGCAATGATCGTGAATCTTTGAAAATGCTAGTGGTTTATGAAAATGATGCCCTTGTTCTTAGTCTTTTGATGCATTTGATGAAGCACTTGAAATAAGGTTGAACCACTCTTTGAATTTATGATTTTGAAACTCTTGTTTAAAGTTGAAGCTTGCTTGATTTGATCTTGACCTTTAAATAAGTGGAACCTTAATTTGGACTTTGAATTATCTTGTTTGTGCATTGAAAGTGATTGCATGGCTACCAATATACAGATTTGGATCATCTTCTTCCTTTTCACCACTCTTGTTGATCCAAGTAGTTGATCCTCATCATTAAGGAACAGTTAACCATACCTTAAACCAATCCTTCCTTCTAAACCCAAACACTATTGTGAGAGTTTGTGAGGCCTTGCATTATCATTTTTGAACTTATCTTGGTAAAAACTATTAGGAATAAGGCTGGCAAGGAAAAACTCTCTTGTAGACATCAGCTTGCACTTTGAGCTTGATACTAGGTTGGGAGTTTTGGGAAAGGGTAGAGTTAAGTGTTTTAAGCTTTAATTGATTGTATCTTTTGAGAAGAGAAGAAGAGTGGACATAGTTTCAAGAAGAGAAAGATATTGTGGGAAGATGATTGTATCTTGTGGTTAAGTGAAAAAGAAGAAAGCTCTAAGTTACAAAGAAGAAGAGGCGCCAGAAACAACAAGCTTACAAAAGTCATCCAAAAGGAGAAAAATCAGTCCAAGCAATTCACCAAAAAGGTGATGAAAATTGGCGTCTATACAACAAAGAAGAGCAAGTTCTAAAAGAAGTCAGCCACACAAGTAAAAGAAGAAGTCCCCCACATTTCAAGAAAAAAAAGATCAAAAGAGCTTTGGTAAATGGTAGATTTACGGAAATATCTTGGGACTTAGACTTAATTGGGATCATCTTTTGGAAAGGGTAGAAGAGAGCTTTGACTTGCATGCATAATTGTGCTTTGACTTGCATGCATAATTGTGCTTTTACCTTTAGCATTTTGCCTAAGATAGATTCATTTCATAAGAGAGATCCCCTGTTTCTTTGAGCTTTTGATGAATGAGTTCATTTTTATCTCATAACCATGTCCCTTGAACCAAATGCTTTTACTTGATTTATGATATCTCTTGTATTTACACCATTTAGGCTTGCATGTAGTGCATGTTTTGGTTCTCTTTTGCATGTTTTCCTTATCTTTTGTCCCATTTTCTTCTCCTTTTAGACTTAGGTTGCATTTAGGATATAGTTTGCATTTTCTATGCATTATGGATGTTTTTAGGTACCTATGGAGCTATAAGGAGCATGGAGAAGCTTTGGGGATGATCCAGGAAGCTAGCTGAGCCAAGTGGAGCAAAAGGGACCAAGGCAGACGATCTCTGCAGAGCCTATCGATCAAGACACAAGGCCTATCGGTCAAGAAGTGAATGATAGAGGATGCTATCGATCAAACCTATCGGTCAAAGAGGTGACAGATAGAAGTGCACCGTGTATATTTCAGTCACCCTATCGGTCATCTTCCAGACCGATATGATCCCTATCGATCACAACTGACCGATAGGAACCTAGTCTGGGCCTGTCTTTTATTACACTTTTGCCATTACTTTAGGGCTTCTTTCTTTTATGTATAAATACCCTTTTTCTGGGATTTTCGATAAGTCATCTCATAACACTGTTCTTGAGTTTATTTTCTGGGTTTGTAAGATAAATTTCTTGCTTTATTTAATTTAAGTTTATATTTGCCATTAATCTTTCTCTAATCTCTCTTTTAATCATGATTAGCATATTTTCCTCTTGTGCTTTGGTGTTAACCATGAGTATTAGTGAGTAGTTTGCTTAGGGTTCTTAGATGTGATAGATTAAGGGGATTTAGAGATTGATTAAGGTTTGTTTAGTGTTTAATTTGATGGGTTCCTCTCTATTAATCTGTTTTTAAGCTAGATTTTTTTTTTATCACACTTATCTAGGATTTAGGCTTTCTCTTATGCCCACCAAGTGTTTGATGAAATGTTGATCTTGTTTAACAGAGGATTTGCTGGCCTTGGCTTAAGAGATTGACTGTTTGAGGAGAATTTTGACATGAACAGAGTTGATTATTATTGCTTGTTAAATGTTTTAGCACTAATGAGAGTTAGTTCTTATTAAGGTGTTTAGCAAAGAGCTATTTTACAAGAAATTGGACTTAACTTGCTTGTTTGTGAACTCTATGTCTAGGAACCACCATTGCTAGCTTGTTTGCTTGATCAATGCTGTTTGAAACAAATCAATGCTGTTTGAAACAACCTTAGTTAGTCTCTGCATTCCCCAAAGTCAATAACCACATCTAGGAACTTGCTTTATCTTTTATTGATTTTCGAATTTTTTTAAGTACTCTGTTTATTTGCTCTATTCTGCTTCTTTAATCATTGCTAGATTGTTTCTTTTGAATTCTCTTTGGTTACTGATCATTCTAGGTTTAGACAAGTTGCTTAGACAACAAAAACTCTCTTTGATTTGCTTGACTTAATGATCTCTGCTTGCAATTCTTTTGCTTTTCAACAAACCCTTTTGGATTGACATTAAACCATATGTTATGCTACAACTGATTCAAATACAGGGGTGATTGAGAAAGAGTGAAAACCTCTAGTATCAATTTACACAAACTTGATCCATTGGTTACTTGCTAAATGAATGTTAAAAAGGTCAAGTGGTTTGAGAGCTTGTGTAGATTGTAACTTGGGAATCATTTTTATTTTGTGATGAGTTTGGCTAAGTTTTAGAGTACAGTTCCATCATTTGCATTCTAGCACTAGAAACATGGACATCATTTTGATATAATTTTAGCATTTTAATGATATGAGTTCCCATTTTAAAAACTCATCACCATGTTTAATCTTTTATTTGCTCGAGAGCAAGCTAAGACTAAGTGTGGGGGTGTTGATAGCTTGCTATATTATAGCATTTTAGGCTGTATTTCATGCATTTTTTCTTTTGTTCTTGCATTATTTCTTATCATTTTAGTCTCATTTACATATAGAAGTACCCATGCATACATTTAGATTAGGAATGCATACATTTATATGTTTAAGGTGTATTTCCGGTGTTTTTAGGACTAAGGAGACTTATTGGAGGATGGAGGATTATCTGGAGTCAAAGAAATATGCAAGAAGAATGAAGCCAAGCTATTTAGAAGCTGCACCAAGGTCCCACATCGAGGTCTTTGCTTGGTTTAACAAGATGATAGTTAAAGATCAGTTCGGAGAAAGTCTCTCCACTCATATTCAGGCTCCACGTTCTTCATAAAAGTTGTAGAAGATCTGAATAGCTTTCCAATGGTGGTCAAATCATGTCATCTGGATCTGGATTTAAAGAGATAGAGCGATTTCAGCTACGCAGTGTTCACCAGCCTGCTATACCGGGGAAGCGCATCGACCAAAACATCAGGCAAGGCTCCTCGATGCGTGCTGAACCGACCAAAACTGTCTAAAGCAACAGGGACAGACTGCATCGAGCAAAACATCTATCGTACACCCCGATATACATTATCCGAGAGTTTACCAACTTTTTCCACTTTTGACAAAACCTTATCCTTTCACTTATTTAAGCGTTTGGCTTATCTTTTTGTCATCTTATCTTCTTCTTGACCCTATTTTCGACCTTGTGGGAAACCACAAAGAGATTTTTATGGGATCTTAATCAAGATCACTCTTTTAATAAAGTTTTGCACTTCCTTTGTTATTTTTCTTCTAGTTCTTGTTTAATCATGTTTGGTCTATCATCTCTGCTTATTTCAGTTGATTTCGCCATGTGTTGTAAGTAGTTTCATATGGTTTGAGGTTGGAGCAGATTTGGGGATGGTTAGTTGATTGCTTAGGGATTTTTGGTTTAATCCTTGCTTGATTTACCTTGCTTAGTTGTTCTTAAGGCTTGAGTAGCCTGTTTAAGTGAAATAGATTATAGGTGTTCGCTGCATCACAAGTGTTTGTTTAAATGACTGAAAGAACTTTGCTTGGGATAATTGCTTAGATGATTACATTGTGTCTTAGTACATTGTTTGGTCTTTAAGAGCCTTGTGTTATCATGCTGGTTTTGTACAGATACGCCATCACAAGTGGGTCTGACATGTGCGTTACTTAGACATCTTTGCTCTTATTGCAAATTGATTGAATTAGTGGCTTCATTATGAGTCTTGTTTGTTATTAGTCTTGATATCCCTAAGTTTGATGCTAAGTAATCCTCAAGTCATCATTGCTCTAGCCTTGAACCAGCGCCTCATTGTTCTTTGCTTTTCATCATTTGTGTTCTGTTTTCCTCTGTTTTTAGTTGCTTTGCTTTTGTCCATTTCTTACCTTGCACTTTAACTTATTGCACTTAGCAATCATGCTCTCGTCTTGCATTTCCATTTAACTTTTGTTTTCTTTGATTCCTTTTGCACTTAGCTTTTTTGCATTTCATTATTTACTTTAGTCTTGCTAGATTTCTCTTTTGTTCATGCATTTCATCTTTGTTCACTTAGGTTGTTAGAATCATCCTTCTTCATCATACATGGTTAAGCTTAGTTAGTGCCTTGTATATCTTTTATTCTAGCTCCTAGATGGATTGACAAACCTCTTCTATACTACATCTGATTAGATAGGGATTGAGTTAAGACTTGCAAAAGTCCTTCTTCAATGCACCTCTGAATGCATCACCCTATCTCAAGGTCATTATGCTAAAAAGATTCTTGAGAGGTTCAAGGCCTACTCAACCGGAACTGCAAAGACTCCCGTGAATTCGCAACTACACTTGACAAAGAACTCCAGTGAAGTTGTGTCACAAGTGGAATACGCAAGGGTCATTGGTAGTCTGATGTACTTAACCAATTGTACACGACCGGACCTTGCGCATGCTGTTAGCGTGTTAAGTTGTTACACAAGTAATCTAGGTCACACACAATGGAAAGCCATAACAAGGGTATTAAACTATTTGCGATACACCAAGAGTTATAGGCTGCACTACGGTAAAGAACCAGCATCTTTGGAAGGATACACTGATGCAAACTGGATAACAGACTCAAAGAATTCAAAATCCACAAGTGGATACGTCTTTACACTCAGAGGTGCAGCAGTATCTTGAAAATCTTCCAAACAAAATCTGTTAGCAAGATCCATAATGGAATCTGAGTTCATAGTGCTAGACTAGGCAGCAGAGGAAGCATAATGGCTACAAAACTTCCTTGAAGACATCCCCATGTGGAAGAAACCAGTGCCAGCATTACGAGTGCATGTGACAGTCAATCAGCAATATCTCGAGCATTGAGTAACCTTTATAATGGTAAGTCTCACGACATCAGAATGTGACATAAGACCATTAGACATTTGATCTCAACAGGTGTAATCTCGGTCGATTACATCAAGTCAGCTGACAACCTTGCGGATCCGTTCACTAAAGGTTTAAATAGAGATCAAGTTTTGAAATCATCAAGGGGATGGGTTTATTGCCTATGACTAAAGAGGATGTTTGATGGAAACCCCACTTACGTGATTGGAGATCCCAAGATCTAAGTTCAAAGGGACAACCAAGTTAAACAGAGTCTGATGAAAGCACTAAAAAACATAACGTTTGGGCCCATCTCCCAAAATGGCGTACATTGCTCCCTGTAAGCATTAAAGGACAAGTTTCATATTTTTAATGATTTTGAGTAGCTTTCATAAAATATAGTATAACAGGATAATTGTGTATATGTCAAGAGCTCAAAGAAATCACATAGTGAGTGTGAAATGCAGCCGTTTCTAGGAGGATAAAGACATGGATATATCTCCAAGTTTACTCATGACAACCAGGCAAGTTCACGGCCACAATGAAAACAATAGAGAACTTAGTTCTATGAGAAGATGAGACTGGATTATACTTGTCGTCAAAGTTTACATAAAAATCCGGGTGGTTCAAGACATCATGTTCACCTCCTAGCCAAGTAAACTCGACAGATATCAACAATGAATAGTTCAGGGCTAAAATATGCTATTATATCATATACTGTTAATTTTTCGCCTATACTTTCGAAAAGTCCTAGTGTCAAGTCCTAGTGTGTCTGCATAGTCTTTCGAGTTAGTAGAGTCTGCGTATGTTTTAGAGTAATTTCTATTCATGTGGGGGATTGTTGGAACTTATTTTTTAACAAATGGCTCAGGCCAATTTTCCGGAGACATTTCCGGTGAGCACAATTACTGAAATGACCAGATTATGAATTTTTTGAATTCTTTGTAGTGAGTACTGAGTACTATAAGATAATGTATTCACTTGTCAAAAAAAATTGATTTGAATGAGAATCTTTGGTCAAAGTGGGCATGTAATCAAGACAAAAATTCAACAAATGTCAAGATGTGCATTTTGTCCCACATTGAAAGTTGGAATAATTTTTCAATAGTAGATATAGTGATACATGGGTTTTAAATGGCATATAGAGCATAAAGATGATATAGTCTGAGCTTTGCGCTATGCGCCATGGCACATATATGTTGCGCCACAATGATAACACGATGAAAAACATAGTAAAAACCAAACTTCATTGAAAAAATACCAAAACCAGAACCAGAACACTAAATCCACATATTCAAATCCAAAACACCAAAACATAGCTATTGAAAAAAACCAATGCTAAAAACCAAAACCAAAACACCAAATCCAAATAAAGCTAAAGTCTAAGAGCATCATTCATCAGAATCAATGCACTCCATGTCTTCCTCCAAACCAAACTCTTCTTCACCCGGATCCTCTTCTATCTCATCATCATTATCATCATCTTCATCAATCAACGTCATAGTAGTAAGCGATGGACCATATGGGCCAATATTGTTGGGAAGTATGAGAAGCTTGTCGAGTTCCCTTTCCCTTTTCTTTCTCAACTTGAGCAATTCCATTCCCTTTTGAACTTGAACCTTCTGCTCTTCTAGTGATATAACTAGGGTCTTCAGCTCCTGAAGCTTGGCTCACGACATTCGAAGTCAAGTCGTCATTTTTAAACACAATATCATCAACTTCATCACAGGATGAGTGCCCATCAATTTTTCCAGTTAACCACTCATTACTTTCATCAATTTCATTTAAGAGAATAGGATCAGTGATATCCTTTTTGTCGTGTCGATGTTGTAAAGCATTGTTGTACTTCACAAAAACCATGTCGTTCAATTTTTTGTTGGGCTAATCTATTTCTTCTTTTAGTATGAAGTTGGTATAAGAAAAAAATATAAGATCTATTGAAGTTATCTTAATCATTAAGGCAAGGTTGTTAAGATTACTTACAAGTTCAACGACACTCCAGTTTCATTCACAACCAGTTGCGCTACAAGTTAAACTTAAAACCTTCACGGCAAACTCTTTGAGATTTGGAGTTGTAGATCCAAAGGATGACCACCATTTAGCTAGTGAAATGAAAATGTTGGTTAGTTTTCAGCTGCGATTATGATTTACATATAGCAGAGAAGATTGAATTTTTTATTACCTGGTGCTTTTATTGATCGTTGCCTAATTGCCATGGGAATACCAAAGAGACCTGTTGCATTTCTAAATGAATCCAGCTCCAACATTATCTTGTCGACAATGGTATTTTCTGGGACCAACCTTTCAATGCAACTATACAAACCCTTCAACACTTCTTCGCAATTCACATCAAGGAATGTATATTGGAACTCTGAATTTAAGAAATATCCAGCTGCATGTAATGTCGATGTAGCTGATTATTCCATCTTCTAATCTCAAAGGCTTTTTTGTATTGCTCTTCTCTCAGGTTGAAACTCTTTGAAATTGCTTCTTTAGCTCGATCCATGGCTGCGTAAATATATCCCATAGGCAGTTTTCTTTCTCCATTAACTGAAATTTTACAAACGGCCCGTTACTTTTAGAGCATAAAGAACATTTCTCCAAAAAATATCTTGTGTAATATATTGTTTCACTTTCCTTGCTTCTGCTTCCTTTGGCCATTTAAACTCATTCCATTCCTTGGAATTTATTAGCTGTCTCAAGTTGTTCTGTTGTTTGTGAAACTGAGCAAGAGTTATGTAAGAAGTTGCAAACCTTGTAATAGCTGGCCTATGCAGATTCTTTTATTTTGTGAATCTTCTCATCATGTTCACAAGAGGGACCCGACTATAGATAAATGTATTCACGAACATGCACTTTTTCAACACAATCTTCACGGGTGGGATTTCGTCAATCTCTTCTAACATTAGGTCAACACAATGTGCAGCACATGGAGTCCAATAGAGGTTTGGTCTTTTTGCCTATAGTAGTTTTCCTGTAATTCACGAGAACGAACACTTAGTTCGTTCTATTTATATTTTTTTATGAAAGTAAGAGAAAAGATGAGATTCATCTATCTTACCAGCTTTTATGTAGTTCGATGCATTGTCTGTGACAACTTGAACGACATTTTCTTCACCAATTTCCTCAACGATACATTAAGCATATTGATTAACAAATTTGCATCTCTTATGACTTCGGAAACATCTACCGATTTAATGAAAACAGAACCCTTCGAAGAGTTCACCAAGAAATTTACAATATCCTTCTTAACAACTGAATCACGCCACCCATCTGGCATAATTGAGCAGCCTTTTGACGCTCACTCTTTCTTGTTTTCCACCAACTGATTTAGTGTATTATCCACTTCTTTTTAAGCAGAGGAACTCTCAGTTCATGCATGCTTGGTGGTTTTGATCTCATTCCATAATGTCCAATCAACTCACACATCTCTCCAAAACTATCATAGTTCACGGCATTAAATGGAATACTAGTATCATAAAACCACCTAGCTATACCTCCACAAAAAATTTCCTCAACTCTTTATCACAAGCTCCAAAAATACCTTTTCTATCCCTTCTTCCTTGTAATATATCAGGAGGAGGGAAAGTGACAAATTTGTCCAATGGACCTCTGAATTTTTGCTTGTTAGGCTGCACTTTCTGAATAGGATCACCTTTTGTATCTTCATCTCCATCGTGATCATCAAATACATTATACATATGGTGCATCTGACTATTTGCTTTCTCTTCTGCATTTTTGAGCATGTAAGTCCTTAGTTCCTCTTGCACATATGGTGGAACCAACGGGCATTTTTTTGCATTCCTAAAACCTCCAACCAAGTGTTGCTTTAAATGTGATATTCCTCCCTTAAGTACTTTTATACAGAAAATACACTTCCAATTTGTGCTGCCTTCACCAATGCGGGTTCCATATTTTTTTTCCTGGATCCTCTGTTCCTCGGGGCTCTCTACTAGATCCTCACGTGTCAGACATGGTGAGAATTATAACTAATAAACAGATGAGAAGAAACGTGAAGAGCAGATAAGATAGATGAATGAAGAAACGTGAAAACAGAGTATATTAGAAGATAAGAGAAGACGGAGAAGATGAGATGAGAGAGTAATAAGAAAAGAAGAGACGCCAAAGTTATGAGAAGAGGAGATCACGACTTGTTAAGATGATGATATTAGAAACCTAAGTTTAAAACTTAGGGTTCTCTCGTGACTTTTAAGTTATTTAGATTTTTTTAACAAAATATCCTAACGAGATCAAAACGTTTCCGTTTTGATTGCAATCGCCATGGCCCCCGCCTTGTGCTTGCATTTAGCATACAAAGGCGGTGATGGCGAGTGCCTCATGTAACTTACCATGCCATAGAGGACACCGCCTTTGAGCCATGGCGAGTTAAAAGCACGCTTTTTAAAACCCAGAGTGATACACTCTCAAAAAGTTTCAATAGCTTTGAGAAGAGGACACTATGGAGAAGGAGAGAAAGGACTGTTATGCAAAATCACACACATGCGCGCACGCCGTGCCGTGCCGAGCCGGGCTGGAGTCAGGCTTGGGTCTTGGGTCTTGGAGAATGTGAGCTTTAGCCAACAAAAGATATTTTTTGGAGTAAATACTTATTAGTCTATTTTCACAAATATGTTAATATTCATTAAAGATATTTTTGCATAATTCGATAAATCTTTATGATTGAGTCAAAAATTAATGAAAAAATCCGTAATATTCTCGTCTCGCCCTTACACTTATTGAACAAGGAATAATTAATTTCATAATATTTTCGATACGTATATCCTTTTGCGATAAAGAAAAGAAGATTTTTGAAATATTTCTGTTTATCTTAGAGTGGCGGCCAAGGCAGACCTTTGCGCCCCAATGCTTCTTTCCACTATATATACTAGCCTTTTTCATTCATTATTCTTCATCAGCGAAAAAAATAGCTTTCGAAAACACAAATATCCAGCAAATCCCTCTCGTCTCTACAGTCTTAGGTAAATCTCGAGAGTATAGCGTAAATTCTTAAGTTCGCAGATTCTATAGTTGGGTGTTACGACTTTACTCTCAACACGGTTGTATCTTGAGATTCTGAATCTCTTCAAACCTCCACATTGCGGAAGATTTAAAGAATTAAGGAAAGAGATCATATCTCGATCGACTCCGTATATCATCTTTCCTTAAAAACTTTTATTAAAATGTTTTATAAATTATTATCGTTTATTATTGATTTCAATTGTTTTTAGTTTTGCAATTTTAATCCGGATATTTGCTGTCCTACAATATATTCCTTTTCTGAATAACTAATGAAATTCTAGGCAATTTTCAAATCATGGTTAGAACGAGGCTAACTATCAGAGATGCAAATAAATATGTCCGTACTGTGAGGGATACATTTCTAGTGATCATGAAGGACTTCAAAGCTAAAAGGTACACTCTCTGTGTTGACGTTATCATCTTAAGTTTGTTCCCTTTCAGTCCACATAATCATTACAATTATGATTTATGGGGAGCTGAAGAATTTGATTTTCATTGCAGGATTAGTCGTAGTCTTGTCAAAGCAAAGGTTAAAAAGCTCTGCAATGGCAAGCCAGAGCTGATTTTGGCTTTCAATAAATTCTTGCCGAAAGGTTACAAAATAACATTCGAGAGTGGCGAAACTTCAGTAAAACGGCCTGTATATGCAGAAGCTCTTGATTTTGTAATCAAGGTCAAGGTGAATGCACTCTTCCATAGTAGAAAACGGGGATGGATAACTCGAATAACAATTTGATTTCACTTATTTATTATTCTATCAAGTCTTTGGAATTAAAAACAATAACACCAATTTATTCTTCTTTTTTTGCTATTTTACTCTTAAATGTCGTTTATCTGTAGAAAACGTTACAAGACGATCGTGCACACGGATCGTTTTTGGAGATCTTGCAAATGCATAGTCAATACAAGAAGAGTGTTGCTGAGGTCTATAATGAGGTAATATATATATACTGTGTAACATTTTTTTTTCATCTTCATATTTAGTTTGATAATTACATTTAAATGTGTGATGGCCTTTTCCGAGACCAAGATGAGTTACGTGTGAAATTTGCTTACTTTCTCCCTCGTCGTAAAATGATAGAATAGGGTGAAAGTGCAATTTGAACAAACTGAGATAATAAGTTATTTTGTGCAATAAAGCCATGTTGTAATCACGTGTTTGTTGTTGAACTAGTACAACTGTTAAATGTTTTTGTTTAGCCCTGGGCATTCGGGTATTCGGGTCAGTCCGACCCGATCAGTTTCCGGTTCTTTCGGATAAGAAAATTTTATACCCATATAAGGATCGAAAGGATTTCGATTCGGATTCAGTTCGGTTCCTGTCTGTTCTGGGTCGGTTTGGTTCTTAAATCTCAGAACTGTTTAAAACCCAAAAAATCGATTTTTTATAATTTTGGTTCCGTTCGGTTTTTCTTTACCCGATTAGGCCTGAAATCATTGAAAATATAACCATATACCCGAAATGTAACCAAATACCCAAAAAAAATGGTAGTCCTAAGGAACCGATAGATAGGAGTGAATTTTTCTCGAAATACTGAATTTTTCGTCAACTTAAAAACTGATTTCCAAATTGAATATAACTCAGAATTAGTAACGGAAATATGATCTGGATAGCTGACTGTGAGACCTATGTAACGGCATGTAGATCGACATGTGGGTCCATCTAGTTCGTCGGGAAATCGCTCTACAAAACTCTAAATACATAAGGGAATTTTATTTCGGTTAATCGATCAGATATCGGGTAGGAACCGGAACCGATCCGATATCCACAGTTTCTAAATTTAATACACATCGGATAAATAGTCTATAACCGAACCCGATTCGAATCGATTATTTTGGATCGGTTCCAGTTCGGATTTTCGGGTTTGTTTTTTTGCTCAAGGCTATTTTTGTTTATACAACTCATCACAGCTAAATTCTTTTGTCAACAACTTTTTTTCTTTTTGGTGCAATACAAATTATTTTCAATTTTCTAATACAATTGTGCTCAACACACAAACTCCATTACCAAAAATGGATTCGTCTACAATCTAGTTAAGTATATAATAATTTTTTCTATATTAGATAATATATCAAAAATATAGTTTAGATATCTATAGGTTTGTTGAACCAGTAAAACTGGTGACTCGTGACATTTTTTTTCATCGTCTAAACCGCATACAGAAAACATAAAATTTCTTTTTTTGTCAACAAATTTTGTGGATGCAGCACAATATAAAACTAGTTTTTCAATGATCATATACAATTTCGCTAAAACACACATACAGTATTCCATTACCAGTAATTGATTCTACAATCTGATATATGTCCCAACTATTATTTGAGAAGCAGAGTTACTAAAAAATTATATGTGTTAATATCTTGAAAAAAGTTAATGCAAAATAATGTCACTTTATAAATGTAGTATGGCAATTTTTTTTAAATAAATGAAATATTTTGATTGGTTAAGTTAAAACTAAATAAATCTTATTTTTAAATAAAAAAATAGTTTATATCATATATGAATAAATTTTCATTATATAGCAAGAATTCGAAATTATAAATGAAACAAAAAAATAAACAGATAGAAAAACAAATTATAAGTATTCTCTTAGCTAATTTTTTATTATTATAATACTGTATATAGGAATAAAAAGTAGAAGTAAAAATAAAACTGAATATTTATGACTTTGATTTAATGTAAAAATCTCAGACTATATTTTTGGTTTAAAGCATCCCCAACCCACCTTTAAATCTCTTAATTTAGAGGAAAAAAAATTGTTATTTTTTCCTCCAATTATAGAGGAAAAAATAACAATCTTTTTTTCTTTCTGTAAAATAAAAATAGGTTGGAGAGAAGTCCACTTATATTTTAGAAGAAAAAATAGAAAAATATATTGGAGATAATCTTAATATTTAATATATAATAAATTGTTAAGGAAAAAAAGTATGAGTCAAAGAAGACAAAAATATAAATAAGAATAATTTTGATCGATTTTTAGTTTTTTGAAATATTTAAAAATATTATTTTAGACATATAAATTCTTTCATGCATATATTTTTTCTAATATATTACAACATTATTTCATGAATCAAATTTTGTATTTGTTGTAATCCATTATATTTTATATTAACAAATATATTAAAGTTAGGAACAAATCAACTCTTAATTTTTAATAACAATCAAATATAAAATATATTATTTAACACTTTAAATCATACATATATAAGTTTAGATCTGATTGGTTTAAACGATTCAGTTACAGAGAGTTTGTGGAAGCGAGAGATTGCAGATTATAAAAAAATTGACGAAAAGATGACCGGAGAGCTACCGGGAAATTTTATAAAATACGATTTCACAAATTTTATTATATTTTTATTGAGAGACCATATATCATCAAACGCTGAAAATAAGAAACCTTGATTAAATACAATAGAAATGATAGAAATAATTTTCGTGATTATTGTTAAACGCCAATAACTGCATCGTGTAAAAAGATAATGTTTGCGAAAAATACCAGAAGAAAACTTATCAACTCCTAAATATTATAATTCCTTTATTTCTAACTCATACCTACATGCATAAATATACTTGTTAGTTTTTTAATAAAAAAAATTAACCATTTATTATAAAAATATATATTACATAACATATACTTTGTATTTTTCTTTTAACACATAAAAATCATACTTCAATTTTCATACAAATATGCGTGTAAATATAAATATTAATTGTGAAAAGTCAAACTAGCATACAAACTTGACGTGCATACATTTTGTTAACCTCGATTATACTCTAATTTTAATTTTAGTTGTTAGATAATTTATATTTTTTTAAAAAATCATTATTTACCAAACATCTCACCGCTCCTAGAATAAATAAATATGGTAAAATTCATTTTGGTTTAATTAGCAATAGGTCAAGGAAAAATATATACTTAAAAATATATATATATATTGGCAATATTATATTATGTAACAAGAAAAAAAAGTATTATATAGATAATATTATTATTTAATATAATTTTTACATTTGCAATTATATCTTACTGTAAATGCTAGAAAAAAATATGAAGTTTTCATGAGACACGAAACGATATGAAACGTTTGTGTGATTGTTGTTGAATACTAAAGTTATATATGTATAAAAATATAACATTTACATAATGTATAAGAAAATTAATTAATACTAAAATATTACAACTAATTATGTCTATAAAAAAATGATACTTGCACATACATGCGGACCAAAAATAAAACTTAAATAAATTATTATATATTTTATTATTTTCCCATTTATTTAGCTAACATATTTACATTTTTATTCAAAGAAATATTTTAAATATTAGTTAATATTTTTATCTTCATTTCTATTAAAATATATAATATTTTTTATACCTTGTATTTAATTGATCATTATTTTTATTATTAGATATTTATTATTTTATTATTAATACATAATTAACCATATACAAATAAAACATTTTCAATACTATATTAATCATAATTCGACATATAAAATATTTTGCCGATCACCTAGTATATATATCTTTATACTTATAAAGCACAAGTCTGTTGGCAATTCTCCATCTGACATGTGTCTTTTTAACATTTTTTTAATTTAAAATATCCATCAGTTTTTATAAAATAATCTCCTAAATCTTAGCTTTCAATTTTATTTTACGTTATACTTTTTAAGGTTAATAAATATATATAGATATAGCTATTTATTGTTGACGTAATTACATTCTGAACAAAAAGAACGAAGTGTTTTTTATTAAATTTTTTCTTTTTTTTTCTTTCTCTTAACCATGATCTTCTTCCTTCTTTTATTTTGACAAAGGTCCTCTTCCTTTTTCTTTGTAAACCACGCTCAGCTCTCAAAATCGAAACCTATATCAAGTACATAGCATAAACAATTTATGAAATTGGTTAGAAATTGGTGTCTCTATTTCAGATTTTTCAGATCTTGAAACTGGTTGTCGTGGCAAAACTAAGACAGGCGGCTGATGCCATGACAGTCGAGATGCACGCCAATCTTGCATCAGAAAGTGGAAGCAAACTTGAGATGCTTATTTGTGATGTCGATAAAAGTAATTCTGTTATTCTGATTGAGAAATGATTTTAAAAGTGAAATTGGTGATTTTTCTGGATTTTTATTTATTTGAATTATAATTTTTTTGCCAGATTCGTTACTTGATTTAGAAAAATCTTCTGTCGAATTTATAGAATGTTTTTATTTATTTAAACTAAAAAAAAACACGTTTTCATTGTATATAAACTCACGATCTCTATTTCCCATTCAACTTCCCAGTTTCTATAATATATCAGAACTGTTAAACCATATAATCATTTCACGTTAAGATAAAAAAATCATAACTACTTTAATGGAGATCTTTTAGCTCTCTATTTCTAGCCTTTTATACTCAATTTTTCAGATTCCATAGATCTGTAATTTAAGCTTTTTCTCTGCAATTCTATTTCAGGTACTACAAATTGTGATTGCTTAAAAGATGAAACTTCCTTTCACACCAATAGCTCAACCAAAACTGGTTTCTGAAAATAATATTTGGAAAATCAAAGCTTGAATTACCGCGTATGGCGATTCCAAAACAATGACAAGCCTGGAGATGCTAGCAGACTTGATTTAATACTTATGGATGAAAAGGTGTGTAAGCCTATACAAGTTTTTATTTTGTTACACATCATTTGCTATATAATATCTTATACCACGATCTCAATTCCCGATTCTGTTGTTGTTAATTTAACGGGGAGACCGTATACAAGCAATATTAACAAGAAAACAACAAATGTTGTATATAAAGAAATATTTCAGAATTTCAGCCAATTTTGATGAATGTTAAGGTAGTAACTATATTTAAATAGTCATGGATTTTCTTTCCAAGCGATCCTGTTCTTAACAGCTCAAGAATATTATTTTCAGGTACATGTGTCAAAGACGTCTTCAGATATGGGCATCAACAGATAAACACATCAATCAAAATGGATTTATTATTTATCTCGATTTGTATATATAGGATTCTATATGTTTAACTTTGCAACTTTGTTTTTTTAGGTATGAGTTTGCTTTATATGAAGTTAATTAGGTTGTCTACAATTTATGTGATATTTTAGAGAGTTTTTCTAACTTGGATTTTTTTTGTGAGTTCATTTTATAATTTACAAAACAGAAAACACAAAACACAGAAACAGAAACACAATCCAAATCTATTTAGCAATAACTCTAATATTAATAGAGATTTATAAAAGTAAAGAAGATCAACGTTACAACACATACGCTATATCAATGCCAGTTTGCAAGACAAGTGTGGGAAAAAGCAGCTATCCAGCAACATATTCTCTCAACAAAATTCCTATGCCCAGTTCAAGGACTAAGAGAAACAAATGAAGGTGTGTGGTTACCTCCTTCTGGAACGGAGAATGGTCTGCTGGCACCTTAGATCCTTTGGGCTATCTGGTCGGTATGGAACCAATTTTTTTTTAATAATCTGTCTTCGCTGCAGGGGAAACAATGAGCAAAGCAATCAGAGATGCATGTGATTCTCAAGAAGCAGAAGCAGAGTTTTCAGATTTTAACCGATCAATTTGAAGGAAATCCCAGCTGCAATTACAATCTGCTTCTGCAATGCGGCATGGACAGAAGATACATGCGCAGCTCGTAATTCCAGCTGGAATCGCGATTTAGATAGTGGATTTCCAGTTCAAAAGAAATCTCAGCTGGAATCATGAAACAGGAAATGATATGATGGAGAGAAGATGATTAAGAAGATAAAGAGAGGAGATGAAGAAGAAGATAAGGAGAGGAGATGATTACGGAGGAGGGAGAGAGAAGATTGATTAAATTTTGGGTCAATGTTTGCTGAAACTCCAAATAGCTTACATAAACAAATGTATCAAATTATACCAACTAAATAGATATAACCGGTCAGTTTACAGCAAATACCGATTTACAGCACATATTATTGAAAGCATACAAAAGATAAAAGATGAACACATTCATCCCATAACAAATCACGATTTGGTTGGACAATTTTGAATCTCATCGCTGGAATTGATTCTCACATATCTGATTCTCAAAGATGATTTGTAGATCAAAAATATTGGCATTAAATTTAATTTTTCTGGAATTCATTTGAGTTTTTTTGTGAGTTTGACAGAAAAATATCGAAATGGTAAACATTTATTTTTATAAGGAAATATATTTGAAATGTTAAATTATAAGAATACACTAAAAAAAAGATCAAAATAGACAAAATGGACTATATATACAGATTAAGTCCACTTCTCAACTACGATTTTATATTTTTTTCAATTGAAAATATATATTTTATTTTGGCAGAAATGTCTCGAAATTGTATTGAAGTGTTAAACATTTATTTTTATTTTAAATTTCAGTTACTAACTAGATATTTTTATATGATCGTAAATCATTTTGTCTATATATCAATTATCTATACTAAACAGTAAATATTTTTAATTTAATTATTATTCTTTTTTATTATTAATATTTTTTTAAAACTAATGAATACTGATAAAATTAATATTTTCAAGCATTATATGTTTTTTTTTTGCTATTCAACGATTCTCTACTTATATTTGTATATTCTTATTTTTATAAATAATTTTATTAGTTAAATTCTAATGCCCGTGTATATCACGGGCCAAAATACTAGTATACATATATTATAATTTTTCATATATTAGATAGAGCGAATTGGAAAACTAACTGTACTTTGCGAAACGTTTTAAATAATAAACTCACTAATTAAAAGTTTGTATCAAAGATTGGTATTTGATTTTTGTTTAGAGTTAAGAACCAAGATACGAAACTATGATGTCTATTGAAATCTTTACCAAAGAATCAATACAACAATAACACAAATATTTCTCCAGGAGATGACACATGAGCTTTTTCAAGCTTTCTATAGTTGACACTTCAGCAAAAAAAAAACATCAATCAAAACATTTTATTAATACACATCATCTACTAATTTTTATTATTTTTAAACTTAAACCCAACCCAAATATTTTTCTTTGTTAATCTTTGTTTTAATTTTTGCCAAACACAAACCCAAATAATAAATAACAGCAAATAAAAATAAATTGTTTTATTTTTTACTTACCATCTCCAAATCCAAATAATAAATAACAACAAATAAAAATTTAAATCTTTGTTTTATATTTTTGCCAAACCAAAACTCAAATAATAAATAACAGCAAAAAAAAATTAAAATTTCTAACTATGTGTTTGCTTGATAGAGATGTATATGACTAAAAAAGTGTAGACTCATCATCAACTATGCTTCCATAACAACAACGCAAAAAGCGTTAGTTATAGGAAGCTCTCACATCAGCAAAAATTTGAACTAATAAAAACATAACAATAATACATATCATTGACACACTAATAAAATTAGTTTACTATTTTGCTGACCCATTAAAAAGCCCAAAGTTTACAAAAAAATGGAATTCGGAAGCAAATGAGGAGAAGCTCATACCACCACAGCTTGGAGATTCGTATTTCCAATGGTTACCGAGAATAAATTTTCTTGGGTTTGGCGGGAATGGATAATTTCTTGGTTTCAGTAGGAAAATGTGATTTTCAGTTTTGGTAGGAAAACGTAATTTCTTAGTTATGGCGGAAAAAGTGAATTCTCGGATTTGGCGGAAAAATGTGAATTTTTAATTTTGGTGAGAAAACAAATATTTGATTTTGACGCGAAAGCAAAATCTTAGTTTTGACGAGAAAATGCGAGGAAATTCAATTTTGACAAAAAAATACGATTTTTCAGTTTTTTATAGGAAATGCAAATTTTTGACTTTTGATGGATAATGTGAATTTTTTGATTTTTGCGGGAAAATGCGATTTCTTAGTTTTTGTGAGAAATTATAATTTGACAATTTTGGCAGAAAATACAATTTTTCGGTTTGATGGGAAAACAAAATTTCTCGATTTTGGTGGGAATAAAAAATTTATCGGCTTTGATGGGAAATACAAATTTTTAGTTTTTGACATATAATGTGAATTTTTGGTTTTCGCAGAAAAAAACAATTTCTTAGTTTTCTCGGGAAATGCAATTTCTCAAGAGAGAATACAATTTTTAGTTTTCGTGGGAAATTTTAGTTTATCTGTTTTGGTAGGAAGGCGTGATTCTTGGTTTGACAATAAATTTTTTTTTTGGCGAGAATAGACGATTTCTTGGTTTTTGCGGAAAAATATTTTTTTTTGTTTTGACAGGAAAATACGATTTTTTGATTTTTGCAGGAAGATGAATTTTTTGGGTTTTCGTAAAAAAACTTGATTTCTCTGTTTTGGCAGAAAAAACAGGTTCTCGCGGAAAAATGTGATTTTTTGGTTTTTTTGGATAATGTTATTTCTTTGTTTTGGTAAGAAAATTAAATTTCAGGTTTGACGAGAAAATAATGTTTTTTGTTTTTAGCGGGAATAGGCGATTTCTCTGTTTCGTGGGAAAATGAATTTTATTTGTTTTCTCGAAAAAATGCAATTTCTCGATTTTTTTTTTTAAAAAAACTCTCTGTGCTAAATTTTCAAGTTACAATATGTTTATGGTAAGAAAAATTGAAATATTTAACTTCAACTAAATTGATATTTCAAAAAATCAAATATAACTTTTTATCTAGTTATAAAGCAATAGCAATGGTTTTGATATAAATGTTATTGATTATAGTTTGGTAGTTTTAGAAACACATGTTTATAATAAATATTTGATAAATAAATAAATTTTATAATTCAAAATAATTATATTAATTAATAATTTTTTAAATGTCAATTTGCTTTATATAATTTAAAAGGAGGATCAAGTGGCAATTTAGTAGAGATAATAAATTACATTTGCCATTAGCATAAATTACAAAATTTAGAAAATATCCCGCAGCGTAGCGCGGATAAATACCTAGTATACTCAATAGTAGAAGATTTTTACAATCGATTGGTACCAACATTATAAATTAATATAATGGGTAGTTTTATTGACAGGTAACAATAATGCAAAACACAAACTTATTTAATTAGAAGGATAACAGAAGAAGTCTCACCAAAAGCTATAATACACATGACATAATTAAGAAAGTGAAGCCAATTTCGAGCAAGTAATGTTTTTGAGAGATACGAGACTTTCAATGTGATTAGGGGAACATCGCGTAAACTTCCAAAATTCCCTGAATACAATTCCAATGTGATGTGGTAAGCATCCAATAGTGTTCCAACCTCCGCCAAGTCCAATATGAATCTTAAGTTCCTCATATCTAATTCCTTCAAATTTGATTTTCCTGATGATGCTATTTTTCTTTAGATCATAAAAAAGAATATGAATCTCTTTATAATCATTCCATGATTCCGCTACATATATAAACTCACCAATAACAGAAACATCACTTTCAAGATAGTTAATGTCCCCAATTGAATCCATTTGAGGAGAAGGTAAATGCAAGACATTGCATAGCCATTTATCAGCATTTTCAAGAATCCATAACTTTGTATCCGATGAGCAAACCAAGGCTAATCTTCCCTCGTAACTCAACAGAGAATGCTTTCCCGTCTGTGTATTATCCATACAGCATGGTAATTCGATTGATTTAAACATTTCTAGCCTCACATTGAAACTCATTATGATTCTTTTCATATGAGATGTTCCAACGTTGTTACTACCTCCATTTGGTACATACACTTCATAATATATAACTCCATTTATGCATTTCCAACTAGCTGACGAGCCATACATAGGGCTCTCTTTAGTTACTCTCCATGATTCTTCAACTCCCAACGTTGAAACATGAGGCCCATAGTCGGGTCTGTGTATGCCATAATCTTTTATATGTGGCATGCACAATAATTTATATGTATCTCCAATAGGATCGTATCCTAGATAGCTTGCTCCATGTATCGAGTTTTCGGGTTTTGGTAGGGTCACATGTTGCCTTATGGAAGGATTCCAAACTACAATATGGTCTAAACAATGATGGAAAGATATTAAGCCATGGACAGACTCGAAATTTGACATGTATCCATCGTTTTGGGGGAGATTTATATCATTATTGCTCACATCATCATGAGATGAACGCTTGTCATCAGTATTCTCATGTTGTGGTAAGGAGAAGAATAGTCTCTTCTCTTCTCTTTTGAAGCTGAGAAGAAGACTAGGCCGAGCTGAAGAATGAGTAACGAATGATTTGATGAAATCTGGCTGGGTTGTGATGGATGACCATAGCTTCGATACGCAACGAAACCTTACTAAAGATTTAGCAGGCAATCTCAACAGTATCTCTCTCGTTACATCAAGAGGAATCGAGTTGTAGTATGAAAATTCTGTTGTTCTATGAATATATTTTCTCTTCTCTTCTCCCATTTCCATTGCTGCTAGTTTATTTTCACAATATATGTGTGTGAATACCTCTCTCTCTCACTCTCTCTCTATATATATATATATACACAACATATGCATGTGAAATATAGAAATAGTTTATATTTGTTTTATTTTATGTGTACTTATAAATTATTAAATAATAAATATATTAAGATATCTTCATTGAAAAACGTTATCCTGATAATAAATAGATGAATTTGCTTCTCTAATAGTATAAGAATTATAATTTGTAATATATCTTCTCCCCAAAAAATTGGTAGCAGTTAATAATGTAAGATTTCAACTTCAATGTAAATCTATAATATAAATCTATGTTTAGATCATTTTAAAATTTATATAAAGTAGAATTAACAAAATAAAAATGAAAAAAGCAGAAACAATATAATCTTAGGATTTAACAATATTTTGTATTTATTGTTTAGGTATTATGATGTCTAAATATTACTTTGTGAGTTATGTGGATACGTGTACATTTTTTTCTTGGGTTAATGTGCAAGATTTAATTCTAAAAACAGAAGTTGATAAAGAAGAAAAATAATACACCATCAGGTTTTCTTTGGGGGTTTTTAAGAAGTATGAATTTGGTGAATAACCATATTACACCCCATTATTATAACCATATGAAATTAGAAACAAATAAATTAATCATAGTTTTTTGGATGAAATTTCCTCTATATCACTAATTTGTCTTATAGTATTTTATACTTATGTTTATAATATAATATATTTACCCCACTTAATATGTTTACTTTATTGAGTTTGTATTAATAAATAATGAAATTTCTAATTACTAAAAATAAACGTTTATTTTTTCTACTTCTATCATATTTTGAATTTTGAAAAACAGATTAGAATTTCGTTATTATATGAATAGTATCATTCGTAAACAACATAGTAGTCAATGTATAGATATATAATAGAATAGAACTAGGGGTGGCAAAAAAACCGAATCAAATTAAATTAACCCGAATCAACCGAATCCGAACCGAGTCAAACCAAACGAAAGTTTATATCAAAATATTTCAGTCTAGATTTTTATCAATCTGAATGGTTGGGTTCGGTTCGGTTTAAAACCAAACCGAACAAAAATCTAATGTTTCTTAATTATTAAATTATTAATGATTAATGGTATTAATTATCTTTAACAATTAACAGTTTTATACTATTATTTAAACACTATTTTTAATTCTTAAATCTCAAAAAAAAAAACCTAAATCTCATGCTACATCTAAACACCTAGGTTTTATTTATAAGGAAAACGAAGTTATTTCATCGATTTTCTATTTGACTTTTTTACAATTTCAAAATAATAAATTTTTCATTTAGATATTGATGTTGCATTATGTTTATATATTTTATTTTGCAATTTGTTAACCGAATTAAACGAATCCAAATTAATTATAACCGAACCAAACTGAACTGTGTTTAAACCGAACGGAACCAAATTCAAACCAAATTAAGTTTAATTGAGTTTGGTTAAAGTTTTAGTTAAACCGAACTAGTCGAACCGAACTGAACCCGAACCGAACCCGAAGATAAACCGGAACGCTCACCCCTTAAATAGAACGCATGATTAACAAGTTAGTCTAATGCCTTTATTATTCTATCTTTCTTTCAATATTATTATATCTTATAAAATAGTATAAATTTGTTATAGAAAAAATATTACATATTTTATAAGTAAATCTAAATTATTATTTATTATACCTAAATCTCCGAATATAAACCAAAGTTATTAAAATATATAGAATATATTTGAAAACTAAACCTAAACCACTATTTATCATCTAAATCTTTGAGTTTAAATCAAAGTTACTATGTATATAAACACTCAAATTATTTGAAACTAAACTCAACCACTGCAAACTATACTTAAAATCCTTTTTAATTATATCATAATTCCTTTAGCCTTTGCCCACCATAAGCGTTATTCCGCTATATAACAAATTTATATATTTAAAAACTAAATTTAAACCACTATTTACTATACTAAAACTCTTGAACTTGAACCAAAATTGCTATGTATATAGAACAATCATCATGTATACTGTCTAGTATAGCTGCAATATATGAAAAATACTATAACATTATATTCTTCTCCTCTATAGATTGTAAACGAGAGTAGTGGAGAGACAACAAACAATAACCCAAAAAAAAAAAATATGAAAGAAAGATGTAAGACGTGAGATAGGAAGAGAGAGGAGAGAGGACATGGTCAATTTGGACATTCTATATAATATACACATTATATCACTATTTTCTTTTGGTTTCTTCCATAATATCAGTGTTCAATATGGTTATTCAATGACATTTCCCTTTTAAGAAAATAGGTGAGTTTTTTTTATCTTTATTTTTTACATTACTCTTTTCATGAGTTTGATTTTCAAATATGTTGAACCAGGAAATCACCACTAGGATTTTGATTAACAGTTGTGGGTTTCGGAGAATAAGATCTTTTATTAATAGCAATAAGCGAAGTGATTACAAAGATTGGTATAACCGAGAGGTTATGCCGAAGTGAAAAAGGTGTTTGCGAAATAAACTAGAAAGCGTTGGAGTTCTTGGTTTTAGCTCTGCTGCTCTCTAGATTGTATGAGTTGTTCTTATTGGCCTTGTGGTCTTCTTATTTATAGGAAAATGAGGCAGGTTGCTCCAAACTCTTTTTCTTTTTTCTCTTTGGTGAATATTTCCATATTTGCGATATGGAAATATCTTTTATTCTCTGAAGAATATGAAAATTCTCCTTTATCCTTCGAGTTGATCCGATGTTTTCGGTTTTCGAAGGTTATCCTTAAGAGTTTTCTTTTTTCCGAGCTAGGTCGGCACAGTCCTCTTAATATTGATGGGCTTAGGTTACTGATAGAGAAAGTCTTTTAGAAAATGTGCTTATTTCCCATCTAACAGTAAGTTCCCCCCCCCCCCCCCCCCCCCCCCCCCCCCCCCCAGTTCGGCGAGACTGATTGTAAATCAAGTCGGTGGACATGATGAAGTTTTAAACAGGTTTGATCTCGTATTAAGCGTTAGCTCGTCAAGAGCGTTTCTTCGCCATGGCCAGCTCGGCCCGATTTTAAGTTGACTTGACACATGGCGCCTCCTTGGAATTAATTATTAAATGCTCCGATCCACCTAGGGTTTTGCTTACAAGCGGGAAAAACGAAGGGTTCGCCATGCGGCGAGATTGCACGAATCTTGACATGCGTCTCTTTAGGAAACGGTTGATATTTTTTTCTGATTTTATTACTCATTTTTACCTCTTCATCTTCTTGCTTCAGATATTTCATTGTCTTCTTGCTTCAAAAATATCTAATTTTCTCCTGTTCCGCAATAATCCTCCTTTCTTATTTGCCGATCTTCCATTTGCTTTCGTAATACACCCAGAAATTTCCTGAAATATCGACTTCATCTCATAACTCTTTTTTCGATGATGACGAGATTTGTTCTTGCCGATCGTGCCATGTGAGTCTGGATCAGCCCAAAGGCTTCTTCTTCTAACTTTGGAGAATCCTCGGGTTACCGAGATGAGATTTCGCCGGGTCATCCCGACATAGATTCCGAGATGGAATCAGATAAATTCCAGCCGGAGGGCCTTGAGCCAGAAAGAAAAATCGAAGGTCTTCCGCAGAAGATCGCAATGTCAAAGCACAGGACCGGTATCACGGACGGGATGACCTAGATGACTGCGGAAGGACTCCAGGAGCTTCGCTCAAGATGCCGTTTTCCTGAGGGAGTCGAGCTTCTACTACCCCAGGTTCATGAGAGAGTAGCAACACCGCCAGAGGGCTATTTTTGTATTTACAAATGCCACTTCGTGGACTTCAGCCTTCAGTTCCCTATTTCCCTGCTTCTTCGTTACTGCGAACGGAGGAAGATGCCAGTAGCGCAGCTTTCTCACGCTGTAACCCGTCATTTCAACAGCCTGGCGGCGATAGCTCACACCGTGATGGTACCTTTTAACTGGGATATCTTCGAGAGGATATTTACTCTGAAGAAAGGGAGGTTAAATCGCGGGGGGTGGCGCCATTTTTATACGTCGATGAAGGAAGGGATTGTCGGTGGGGACCCGACAAGTAAAGTCCACGAATGGGACCGGTTTTTCTTCTATGTGAAGATTAACGAGGCATCCATTGGCAGCTCCGAGCTTAATTTATTCAGGACTTGGAGGTCGACACCATGTAAGACAAATTAATTTTTTATTTTATTTTTCTCTTGCTAATTCCTGGATGCTGATGTCTTACCCCCCCCCCCCCCCCCCCCCCCCCCCCCCCTTTTACTATGGTAGTGGCAATAAGTCTTGGAGATTACCCATTCGGGTTGATGTCATGAAGCTGTGCAACCTGAGCCGGCAATTATGGTCTGAGAAAGAGAAGAAGGTGGCTGCTGAGGAGAAAAGGAAGCCGGCCAAGAAGAAAGCCGGACCTTCGAAAGTAGGTGTGTTAGCAGATCGAAGTAGTTTTGATTAATATTTTTGTTGGCAATGAGGTCTCATTGGTGCGTTTGTTTTTCAGCTGCTAAAATGACTTCGCAGCCGAAGCCCGAAGGGGCTAGTTGAAAGAAGAGGAGGGCGACTCCATCAAGGAATGCAGATGCTCTCGCGAGCTCCTATGCGAAGAGAAGGAGTGCGATTCCCCGGGATCCACCCGTTTTGGTGGATTCTGACGATGCCGAGCTGGCCGCTGAGAATGAAACTCTCACGAGGTAGACCCCTTTTCCTGTTTTACTTTGTCCTGCCGAGATGATATCTTTTCTTTTTAACACTTCGTTTCTTCTTTTCTTGAAGTTTCTCCAGGGCAGTCGCGTTAGAAAGATTGAGGCAGGCTCGGGCCGAGAAAGCTGCAAGGGGTCCTCAGGGCAAAGCATCCCAGAAAACTGCCTCTCGAGCCGTAGGTGATGATGATGGGGTTGCTTCTGATGCCGCTGGGAGCAGTCGCGAGGCTGTTCCCTCGCCGCCCTGGGCTGATGTTCATTCGCCGCCCCGGGCTGATGTTCCTGAGTCCCGTGATCCAGGATTTGGAAAGCGCCAGTTAGGAAGAGACTGAAGAGCCTGCTATGGCCTGAGGAGGCTGCTCCTTCACAAAATGCTCCGAGCACTAATGGTGCCGGTCCAAGTGCTCCTACTGAGCCCAAGCAGGAAGAGGATTTCTTTGACTACAACCCCAATCACTTCAGCGTGAGGTGGGATGAAGCTACTCCGGTGATGCTCAATCGCGACTTCGCTGCTAAGTTGATTTGGAAGTGTAGAGAGAACTCGAGATGGGGCAAACATCTACGAGAGCTGAAGTTGGCGGAGTCGATATCCTCGGTCAATTGGATGATAGCTCGGGTATGTACACGTTTTTCTTTATTGTGTTTTGACTTTGTTTGCGCTTTTCCTTTCTTAAATATGAGTTGTGACGCAGGGTCTGGGAAAGTATATGTCCGCATTAGCGACTTATGACAATGAGTATTGCGAAGAAGCGATGATGTTGGAAGTCGCATGCGCCAAAATCAAAAGGCGGAAAAGGAGAATCAGCTTCTTAAGGGGAGGTGTGCTCAGCTTGAAGGTACTATCGAAGCCTTCAAAGGGGATGTGGCGGAAGCTTCTCGGCTCCGTAAACAGATGGCTGCCCTTCGTGCACAGAATAATTGCTCGAGAAGCAAAACCAAGAGTTTCTTGCCGAGAAGGAGAAGCTTCGAAGCTCTTCTGGCGATGCCGACAAGATTTTCGATGGTATGGTTACCTGGTTTAAGCCGCGACTTGAGCGGATTTGGGCATCGCTGGCTCAGCGAGAGGAGGTAGAAGCCGCCCTTGTGGGTGTAGAGAAAAGTAGCTTCGAAGGTGGCGTTTTTGAAAAGGATGCAGGACAAAGGATGGGAGCTCCCCACCGGAGCACTTCCATCTTTTGAGAGGGAGTTCGCTAAGTGGAAGGCTACCAGTAATGCTATAGACGAGATAGTTATTACTGGTAAAGACCTTAGCCTCCCGAGCAGATCGAAAATCGACAGCCTACTGAAATGAGTCAAGAAATGACGCACATCGAGCCGTTTATCCTCTTTGTATCTTTTATTTGATTGGCCTTAGCGAGGTCTCTTTTTTTTGTTGTAATAACTTTGCCCGAAAGGGCTTTATTTATAATGAGTTTCGTCTTACCCTTCTTCTTTTTACTTGAGAAGTGTTTAAACTCTCCCTTTTTTTTTTTAGTTTCTGTTGTGTAATGGAACTTTTTAGTTCGGAGCTGGAAGCGGGATTCTTTTGCCCGTCTTATACCAAATGACTATCAAGATCGAATACCAAGCTTTCAGGATTCACTTCGGCCTGAAAGATATGATCGAGGGTCGTGCGAGTATTGTCCTCGGCTTCCTTCTTATCCACTTTGGAAGTAATTAAATCGAACCGAAGTATCGAAGGAGTGGTGATCAGCCACTGTTTTTATGTGTTGTGTTTGCTTTTTTGAACCGAATGTTTGGCCAGAACATTGATTCAGCAAAATGCATTCGCACAAGAAAATATGACTATACACGGCGAGCTGATTTTCAGAAATAAAAAAAAATTATTAAATTTATAGCTGCACCAGGAGGTTGCCTACGTACCCAAGTTGGGATCAAACCGTTCGTAGTTCATTAAAATTATTGAATGAGTAGTATCACTCAGGAGCCAAGCCGGCTCTTATTGAGAAGAAAAATAAAACTGAGTATTAAAGTTGCTAGATTTGTTGTAGAATCTGCTTCGCTTATTTAGCGTCCTCAAGGGCTTTTGCCGCGGAGAGCCGCAATTTGCATTCGCTAATAAAGCAAGATCTTGCCATCTGCTGATTGTCGTGAAGCGTGAAAATTCTGGCCGAGGTGCCAAACTTCATGCATTGATGGTAGGTCGACACGACAGCTTTCATCTCGTGGATCCAAGGTGTGCCAAGTATGGCATTGTAGATTGCTGGTTTATCCATGATAGTAAATTTGACAATTTTTGTCACTCCGCCGACGTAGACTGTGAGTCGTATGGTCCCGAGACTGAAGAAGGACTCGCAGGCAAAACCAGTCAACGGCTTTGGTGCTGCCTTGATGTCTTTGTCCTGGAGCCCCATCTTGGTCAATGTATCTTTAAAGATGATATTGACAGTGCTGCAGGTATCCACCAATATTTTAGCCACCTCACTATCGTGGATGTGTAGTTCGACCACTAGCGGGTCATTGTGTGGGGTGTGTAACCCGTGCATATCTTTCGACGTGAATGTGATTGTTGGGTGGTAGTCCACTGGACGAGGGAATTTTCGCGAAGCGATTTCTTTGTGGCCATATTCTTTGATGGCGCGAACCGAGTCATCGCAGTCGGGGAGTCCTCCCATGATCATGTTAACCCGTCGCTTTGGTGGAGGGGGTGGATTGTCGTGCTCGCCTTCATCGTTTCGATGCTCCACTCCTTTATCTTTTTCTTTTTCTTCGCGCTTCTTCTCAGGCGAACGACTTCGGCATCTTCCTCCAAAACTGTTACGGCTACTGCTTTTCTCTGGATCTCGGTAATTCTTGACGGAAGTGCCCCGGCGCGAGTCCCTTAAGTTGGAACTTCGTGAGTAGGAGCTTTTGTTTTGGGATCGATCGTCACTAACGTCGATTTTGCCCTCCTTATATTTTTCATACAATGTGCTCTGAAGGTGTCGACAGGCCGAGATAGCGTGTCATGTTCGCCCATAGAAGGAGTAATAGAGGTCATGGTTATCGTCCCTATCGTCTGAGTTCCTTGGGGGATCTCCGCGGATCCACTAATTCCAGGGCTTCTCTCCAGCGGCTACAATGGCATGAGAGGATGGCTTGCTTTTGCCCGCAAGGTCCTTGCCTTGTGAAGTACTTGCTACGTCCATGCCATGCTTTTTGGCACAGAAAGTTCTCTCCTCCTCCATCTGTATGAAAGTTTGAGCCCGGTGGAGTGCGTCTTCTATGGTTTCCTTGGGATGTTTCTGCAGATATTCCTTGAAGGAGGATTCAAACCACAGGCCGTTCATGAGTGCCTTGATGGCTAAAGATTGTGAGATCTGGCTGTACGCCGCTGCGGCGTTTTTGAATTTTTTGAAGAAATCGCGAAGTGGTTGGTCGCGTTCTTGTATTAAAGTAAATAGGTTGACTGTCCTCTTCGTAATGAACATGGAATAATATTTTATAAAGGCGTGGGTCAGGTCTTTGAAGGATTCGATCGACGCTGGAGGGAGGTTGGAGAACCACTTGAGAGCGTCCTTGCTGAGGTGCTTTACGAAGGTTTGACAGTGGTTAGCTTCACGTTCGAGGTTGGTTTCGAACCATTGCCTCTTCATGGCGACGTTGAATCCGGTCAGCCACAGATTTGGGTCTTCCATCCCATTATAATATGGAAGTTTCAGTTTGATTACCTCGCCAAGTTGCACATCGGTGATCCGTGGAGCGAACGGATTGCGTTCGGCGTCTGATAGTATGGCCGAGATCTCGGGTGCCGAGCTGGTGGCACGGTGGACTTAAGATTCGATTGCGTTGATTCGCTGGTGTAACCTTGCGATCTCGGAATTTAGTTCCTCTGATGGCTCCTCAGTAGCTGGTGCCGTGCCTCGAGCGTTATCTTGCTCTGGTGTTTCGAAGATTAATTGTCGTCTGATAGGTTCTGATCTTGTAGTGGTTGCGGCCGCAAAGACACCGAGCTGCTCGTCGTATGTTGCTTGTTGGGCCTGAAGGGTGTCTAGTTTGGACACCAGGTTTTATATGAGGGGGAGCAAGGCAGCCTGGATTGCTGCTGCAAGGTCGGCGGCTAGGATAGGAGCTGGGGATGCTCCCGTGGGTGGATTCACGTCGGTCGGGCTGCCATGCTCGTCGAGACCAGATGTCTCGTTATGCGTGGTGGTATCGTCGCTGTTGCGGATGAGGTCGCTGTTATCGATCGGGAGACTCATTGCTTCGGCTTTTAGTTGCTAGTTTTTAATAATTCTATTCTCCTAGTCCCTACAGTCGGCACCAAATGTTGAACCAGAAAATCACCACTAGGGTTTTGATTAACAGTTGTGGATTTTGGAGAATAAGATCTTTTATTAATAGCAATAAGCAAAGTGATTACAAAGATTGATATAACCGAGAGGTTAAAAAGGTGTTTGCGAAATAAACTAGAAAGCGTTGGAGTTCTTGGCTTTAGCTCTGTGCTCTCTAGATTGTATGAGTTGTTCTTCTTGGCCTTGAAATCTTCATATTTATAGGGAGAGGAGGTCGGTTGCTCCAAACTCATTTTTCTTTTTCTTTTTGGTGAATATTTCCATATTTGCGATATGGAGATATCTCTTATTCTCCGAAGAATATGGAAATTCTCCTTTATCCTTTGAGTTGATCTGATGTTTCCGATCTTCAAAAGTTATCCTTAGGAGTTTTTCTTTTTTCGAGCTAGATCAGTGCAGTCCTCCTAATCTTGATGGGTTTAGGTTACTGCTAGAGAAAGACTTTTATGAAATGTGCTCATTTCCCTTCTAACAAAATATGTTATTCCGTATTCTTTTGGTTCGACTGAAGTCCTTAATTAAAATTGTACAACCCCCATCCGTATTCTTTTCAAAACTGGATCTTCTTCTTTAACGCTAGGGGAAGACTGGAAGAGGACTCTGTTTCTGGTCACAGATTACGATTTTGGGGAATGAGAGAGATTTGGCTCGGTGGGACAAGATGCTCTTGATTTTGTAAACAAGGTCAAAGAAAGAAATGTCTTATCTTACATCTGCATATTAGTCTTTTCTTAATATTTTATTTAATCGTTTTATTGTGTATCGAAGAATTGTAGAAACCATTTAAAAAAAAAATACTTTATCAATATTAGTATTACACTTGTAGTTATATTGTTATGCATAACTGTAAATTAGTGGCAGGCTAATTGGTCAAAAAATTAAAATTAAATTAAATAAGGCCAATGACAATTTAAATACAAATTAGTACTAGTAGATTAATAGTTAGATTAACGACAAATTGAAAGCACACTAATAAAACTCTTTTATACCTTTCTTTATGATTGATTTTCTTTTCATAATAAAAATTACCTGGATATATTTAGAAATGCCCCTTGTTAATAATATTGTTTTTAATCAATACTAGATGATCGGTCCGAATCGTGTGCAAACTGTAAAATATTTTTATGTTTAATATATAATTAATATTATATATTGATTTATTACTAATTGTATATGATTAATCATGTCTACATAAAAATATCGTATAAATATTTAATAATGAAAATAACTATAGATTAAATGAAAAGTGGTATAGATTTCAATATAAAGTGTAAATATTTTAATTAAATAAACCAGAAAACATCAAAACATATAGAAAACAGAGTTAAATATATCAAAAGTATAAAAACTAAAGAAAATTTTGAAACATTTCTTTATAG
The DNA here is from genome assembly GCA_911865555.2 of Thlaspi arvense. Taxonomy (NCBI): domain Eukaryota; kingdom Viridiplantae; phylum Streptophyta; class Magnoliopsida; order Brassicales; family Brassicaceae; genus Thlaspi; species Thlaspi arvense. Next base: position 62,272,728 of record OU466858.1, on the reverse strand, counting down.
ACGATGTTCATAATTTTCTTTTGCACATTTCCTTCTTTGTCTGTTATGAAAACTTTAAGTCCAGATCTTAAATTAACTCAAGACTAGGTAATAAGTGCAGGATGGAATATTTAATATTTATTTACATTAATATGATTTGAAAATCATATAATATAATTGATTTTATTTGTGTTTATATAATATTACACTATATATTAACAATATTAACAACATAATGTAAAAAAAAAACTATCCAATTTGCATATAATATGGCTCAATAAAAATTTGAAATCCTCATATAGATTTTTTATATTATGTGATTGATGGCATGATTCAATATTTTCACCAATACTCAAGCTTTGGATATATAACACTTGTGTACAAATATTTTTTTTTTGACACTAGAAAAATGATAAAACCATGTTTGTTTTTGCATCCAGATGATATATCTAGATGCGAATATTCAAATATTATTATTTTAAACACTGTTAATTCATCATCTGAATTTCGCATTTGGATGCAAAATCAGTGATATCTTAAACACTTGGATATTTGAGATGCCAACAAAATATAGTTTAATTAAAACATTTGCATCTAAAAGATAAAAATACTCTTTAATATGATATAAATTATAAAATTAAGTTTTTTTTTTGTAAAAACATAACCTTGAGGTTTTCTATCAAAATCATAAAACTGCATTTTCCCGCTGATAACATAAAATTACGTTTTTCTCTAAAAACAGGATTTCTCACCATAACATTAAAATAGTATTTTCCACCAAAACTGAAATTTTTATATAAAAGTTTTTCTATATTTTTCCATCAAACATTAATAAAATTCGCTTTTCCCACTAAGTTCGCAAAACCATGTCTTCCCATAAAATCTGCAAAACCATATTTTCGAAACACATAAAATTAAATTTTCCGCCAAACCGGCAAAACTATGTTTTTCCATCAAATCCGCAAAACCACATTTTCTGTAAAAGTTGTAACATTGTGTTTTTTTAGAAAATCCCATAAAACTACATTTTCCTCCAAATCTGATAAACCATATTTTTTTACTAAATCCGCAAAATCATATTTCCCGTAAAATATTTAAAATTGTATTTTTCTACCAAAACTCGTAAATCTGTAAAATCTACCAAAATTGATAATCATGTTTTCCATCAACATCATAAAACCATCTTTAATTTCCAAATTTTTGAAATAGCGTTTTAAAAGCGTGTTTACATGCCAAAATCCTAAAATTACAGTTTTTTGCTAAAATATTAAAATAGTTTTGAGTATAGCTAGAAACAAATAATTTTAAAATATATACTTTTGGTGTTTTGGGATTTTTTGCATCCATGATTTTATAAATTCAAAAAAAAACAATGCTTCATCTAGATATTGTACTTAAATGTAAAAGCTAGGTAAAAAAGCAATGTCTAAATGATACATCTGAAAGTTATATGAAAAGTAATTTTTTTGTTGTTGTCAATAGCCTCATTTTCTTAGAATGATTCAGTTAGCCAAACCGGTGAAAATGAATTCACATAAATTAGATGATGAAGACATGTTCAAGCACTTTGTGCTAAGTTATTCGTCTTTATATTCTGCGCACGTGGAATATGTGCTATCAAGACAGAAATAAACTCTCTTCTGCTGATCTCGTATTCCTCCAAATATATTTAAAAAGCTGGCCACTCCGTTGGGTTTGACACCATCTTTATATCTGAAAAGTATTTATATTGCCACATTTATTCATTCAAAAATTTTCATTGAAATCAATAGTAGTTAGAAAAATTCATCATTAGTTAAAAATCAGCTCGTTGACTAATCGTTTTCAACTAAATCAATATTGTTTCAATTTAGAATGTAATACTTTCAATGATTGATTTGTAAATAGTTCACGAGTTTTTAATTGTGTGGTAGATTGAATTAACAATGAATTTGATTAAATTCCTAGTTTAATATTAATAGTATGTTATAGTAATAGTATGTTTGTTTGAATTCATATATTGTATATGGAATAACTAAGTATTGATTATTTGCTTTTATTAAATCATTTTAGAAATGATAGTGATATTTTGGAGAAAGTAAAACTGGAAAATCTAATTTGGACATTATAATTTTCATATTAAACTATATAAAGAATATTATTTTAAGACTATTACAATCATATGAGGATTGAAATGAGTGCAAGACATAAAAATTGATATTTGTATGGTTGTGGTGGTTGTATGTGATTTATAATGTTATTAAGTGACTGGTCTGCACCGTGTGTTCAATTATATGTTCAATTATGATTAATATAGTATTAGAGGTGTTTTATTTGTATATAATTAATTATATATTAATAATAGACTAAAAAATATTTAATAATAAAAAATAACAATATATTAAATAGAAAATATTATATATTTCAATAGAAAATGAAGATAAAAACTACATCAGTTTTTAATTGTGTGGTAGATTGAATTAACAATGAATTTGATTAAATTCCTAATTTAATATTAATAGTATGTTATAGTAATAGTATGTTTGTTAGAATTCATATATCGTATATGGAATAATTAAGTATTAGTTATTTTGTTTTCATTAAATCATTTTAGAAATGATAGTGATATTTTGGAGAAAGTAAAACTGAAAAATCTAATTTGGACATTATAATTTTCATATTAAACCATATAAAGAATATTAGTTAAAGATTATTACAATCATATGAGGATTGAAATGAGTGTAAGACATAAAAATTGATATTTGTACAGTTGTGGTGGTTGTATGTGATTTATAATGTTATTAGGTGATTGGTATGCACCGTTTGCAGACTATAAAACATTTTATCTGTTCAATTACGATTAGTATAGTTTTATTTGTACTAGATGAGTATCCGCGCGATGCGCGGATTTTTGTTCCAAAATATAATTTGTTAAAACATTTAAATATAATTTATTTTATTGTATACTTCTTTTTATGAACAATGATAATATTTTTTAGCTTTGATGTCTAGTCATCCTATTATTTTAACCTGATGATGTAACCTGTTTTGACTATAGTTTATAAATATGTTATAATTAAAAAAATATATTATTACATATTTTGACTATAATAAGAAAGAGTATTCATCAATTATTATATATTTTATTATTGAATAAGAAAATTAATTTTTTAATGATGATTTATTATATATGAATTTTCCCTTAAAATATTGTGTATTTGAATAAATATATAATACAGATGTATATATTTGTCGATACTAACTATGTATGTGATAAATGTTTTGTCACCAGGAAATGTAAATTGTGTTATGTATTTATAAAGTATATATAAATTTAATTAGCATGTAATTATAAGGTAACTAATTAATTAATCTAATTTTGATTGCATTAAAATAATAAACTATTAATTATAAAATTTAAAATGACAGGTGTCACTCTCTCCAATGCTGATGTGACACTCAACTGGAGAGAGTTAGCCATCTTTTATATTATAGATATGATTAATTATGTATTAATAATAAAATAATAAATATTTAATAATAAAAAAGCAACGATAAATTAAATAGAAAATATTATATATTTCAATAGAAAATGAAGATAAAAAATATGAACTAAGATTTTAAAATATTTCTTTTGATAAAAAATGTAAATATGATAACTAAATAAATATATAATATTAAAATATATAATAATTTATTTAACTTTTATTTTTCCTCTGTGCGCATGTGCAAGTATAATTTTTTTAAAGACACAGTTAATTGTAATATTTAATTATTGATTAATTTTTTTATATATTATGTAAATATTATGTTGTTATATATATAATTTTAGCTGTTCAAAAACAATCATGCAAACCTTTTATATCATTTTGTGTTTTTTGAAAACAAATTATTTTTCCTAGCGTTTACAGTAACATATAATTGAACATATAAAAATTATATTAAATAATAATAAAATTATTATAATATGTTTTGAATGTTATCTATATAATATTTTATTTTCTCTTTGCATAATATAATCTTGTCAATATATATATTTTAAATATATATTTTCTTTGATCAATTGCTAATTAAACCAAAATAAATTTTACTGTAATTATTTATCCTAAGAGCGGGTTGATGGTTGGCCCACACATTTGTGCGTACTAACCACCTAACCGCTTTTAGGACATATAAAGATTTTTTAAAAAATATATATTATCTAACAACTAAAATTAAAATTAGAGTGTAATCGAAGTTAACAAAATGTATGCACGAAAAGTTTGCATGCGAGTTTGACTTTTGCACAACTAATATTTATATCTACACACATGTTTGTAAGAAAATCGAAGTATAACTTTTATGTGTAAAAAAAATAACAAAGTATATGTTTTATAATAGATATTATTATAATGTATGGTTGATTTGTTTTTAAAAAAATAACAAGAATGTTTATACATATAGGTATGCGTTAGAAATAAGTGAATTGTAATATTTAGGTGTGGGTAAGATTTTTCTGTTATTTTCCGAAAATGTTATGTTTTTACACGATGCAGTTATTAATGTTTAACAACAATCACGAAAACCGTTTCTATCGTTTTGTGTTTAATCAAAGTTTCTTATTTTTCAGCGTTTGATGATATATGATTTTTCAATAAAAAATAATTATAAACTTTTTGAAATCATATTTTATAAAATTTTCTGGTAGCTCTATGCTCAAAAAAATTTAATCTGTAATCTCTCATTTCAACAAACTCTCTGTAACTGAATTGATTAAACCAATCGGATCTAAACTTATATGTGTATGATTTAAGGTATAAAATAATATATTTAATATTTGATTATTATTGAAAATTAAGAGTTGATATGTTCCTAACTTTAATATATTTGTTAAAGTATAATGGATCACAACATATACAAAATTTGATTCATAAAATAATGTTTGAATATGTTAAAAATATATATGCAAGAAAGAATTAATATGTATAAGATAATATTTATAAATATTTCAAATAAAAACTTAAAATCTATCAAAACTATTCTTACTAATTTTTTATCTTCTTTGACTCATACTTTTTTCTCAACATTTAATAGTATATTAAACATTAAGATCATCTCCAATGTATTTTTCTATCTTTTTATCTAAAATATAAGTGGACTTCTCCCCAACCTATTTCTATTTTACAGGAAAAAATATATTATTTTTTCCTCTATAATTGAAGAAAAAAATAACAACTTTTTGTTTTTCTCTAAATTAGAAGATTTAAGATAAAGATGGGTTGAAGATGTTTTAACCCAAAAATATAGCCTGAGTTACATAAAACCAAAGTCGTAAAGATTCATTTTTACGTATACTTCATTTTTATTCATATATATAGTATTATAATAATAAAAAGTTAGCTTAGAGGATACTTATAAATTATTTTTTTATCTGTTTATTTTTTTGTTTTTATTATAATTTTGAATTCTTGCTATATAATGAGAATTTATTCATATATGATAACTATTTTTTCTTAATTAAAAATGAAATTTATTTAGTTTTAACTTAACCAATCAAAATATTTTGTTTATTTTAGGAAATTTATCATGTCACATTTATGAGGTAGCAATGTTTTGCACTAACTTTTCTTAAGGTGTTGGCACATAGAATTTTGTTTAGTAAATCTGCTTCTCAAATAATAGTTAGGATTTGATAAGCTAATGTATAAAGTTCAAGTCCTAGGTATAGTATTTGTTTCTGATATTTAGTTCACAATTTTATTAGATTTAATTTATGCATTATTGTAAAAAACTTTTTTCACATAATATTTTTTAAACAAATTTATGTTTTAATTTTTATGTAAAAATAAATATTTAATCTGATTCTTTTTAAAATCGAATAGAATAATATATTTGCATGCAAATATTAATAGAACTTATCACATAATGATTTTTTTATTAGTGTAGTAATATATATTTAATTTGATTTTTCTTAAATTGAATACAATCATATATTTGCATGTAAATAATTAGCCAACAATTGTATTAGAGTGTATTTATGCATTATAGTGAAATCTTTTTTTTCACATTATGGTTTTTTTAACAAATATATGTTTATAATTTGTTTATGTAATAATATATTTAATTTGAATTTTTTTAAAACAATAAATAGAACTATATATTTGCATGTAAATGTTAATATAGAGTTTATCAAATATTACATATAATCTTTAGGATATTTATCAAAATATCTTGCATGAATAAATACAACATTTAAAAATAAACACAAAATTGAAAGCAAATAAAAAAAATTAATAACAAAAATACTAAATTACATCATATTTTCGTAATTATATCTCAAACTTTTTAGTATTTGATAATAAATTACAATTTTACTAATAAAATTAGTGAGGACATATAATGTTTATTAACATAAAAAACATATAAGGACATGTTACTCATCTGATATTTCCATCCAAATGATCCATTTAAATGCTCTATCCAAATGTTGTTTGTTATATTTTTGGTTGTTCATCGTAATAACTCATCTAAATGTAACTTTTTTTTTGTTTTCTTAGTTAGTTCAACATTTACATCTTAATCGAAATGATTTTAATAATAAAATAACTAAATACCTATATTTTTGTTTAATTATATTTTTAGATCTTTCAAAGTATATTTGGTTTGGATAAAATCATATTGTATCCTCGTTAAATAATAAATGTTAGTTGAGAAAAAAATAACGCGATTCTGCAGTTTTTTGCAAGAAAATGTGACAGTTTTTAGGGATGATTTTATGACTTTGATGGGAAAACAAATTTTTTTGATTTTGATGAGAAATGTGATTTCCTTGTTTTGACGAGAAAATGCAATTTTTTATTTTTGATGAGAAAATAATTTTTTTATGGTATTGAAGGGAATCAAAATTTCTCGAGAAAACGAAATTTCTCAGGGTTTAACGGGAAAATGTTATTTCTCAGTTTTGATGAAAAATGTGATTTCCTAATTTTTGGTGGAAAATGATTTTTTTCGGTTTGACAAAATTTCTTGATTTTGATAGAAAATGCGATTTTCGGTTTTAGCAGGAAAGTGTGATTTCTTGATTTATGATAGATATTATGATTTTTTGGTTTTCATGATTTTTGCGGAAAAATAAGATTTGATAGTTTTGTCGGGAAAACATAATTTTCGGTTTTGGTTAGAAAATGCGATTTTTTAGTTTTTGGCTGGAAAACACAATTTCTCGATTTTACTGAAAAAACGTGATTTTACGAACATGAGAAAAATACAGTTTTTCAGGTTTTGTTAGAAAAACATGATTTTATCAAAAAACATGATTTTTGATTTTGTCAGTTTTGGTGAAACATATGATTTAATAGGGGTTTTAGGTTTTTTTTTTTTACTTTTCAAATTTAAGAGTATTTTAATCATTTGTTATTTTGAACTGATATTTCCATCAAAATGATCCAATTTGATTCATCTAGATGATTCCCATAAATTTATCTAAACCGTGAAAAATCATCCATATAATTCATCTCAATATTTTTCGATTTTATTACAAAACAAGCAAAAATTTATGCTAACTAAAAAATTAATATAATATTTATTTACATCATAAAAAAAAACTTTTTCATTTTAAAAAAATAAAAATTGAATAATATTCCGCAACTTAGCACAGAAAATATATAATCAAAACCAAAAATCAGAACAAAACAATAATACACATCATATAACTTAAAGTACCAATTAAAACATGTTATTCTTACATGTCATGCCAGATCATCTGCCGTTAATCTTCGTCCTCTCCGCCTTCTTTCCTTTTCTTAAAAGTTGCGGTTCCCTCAACCTGGTAAGAGCGCGCGGCTGAAATGTCACTATTTAGAAAAACATGATCTGCTGTGCCACTCTGTGATCTAATGCCACTTATTCTATGATATACCGATTTTAACCTTAATGAAAGTTGGATTTTTTTATTATTAATATTTTATTTGGTGCAAATAAAAGTTCAACTCGTACAATTTGGTACAACTGAATGATTAAGTTCAACTAGTATAACTGGGTACAACTGTAATATTGAGTTCAACTAGTACAATTGGGTACAATTAGAAGATTGAGTTCAACTGGTACAACTAGGTCAACTAGGTACATCTGAGAGATTGGGTTCAACTGGTACAACTGAGAGATCGAGTTCAAGTAATACAACTGGTACAATTGAGAGACTGGATTCAGATAGTACAACTGGTACAACTGATAGATCGGGTTCAAGTAGTACAACTGAGAGATAGTAGAACTGGTACAACTGAGAAATTAAGTTCAACTAGTACAACTGGTACAACTGAGAGATTGAGTTCAAATTAGTACAACTGGACACAACTGGGTACAACTGAGAGATCGAGTTCAAATTAGTACAACTGGTACAACTGAGAGATTGAGTTCAACTCGTATAAATAGTACAACTGTTACAAATGATACAACTTGTAAAAATGGTACAACTGAGAGATTAAGTTCAACTAGTACGAGTAATACAAATGGTACAACTGAGAGTTTGAGTTCAACTAAGAGTTATAAGACAATTGGTAGAATCTAAATTGAATTGATAGTACAACCCTAGATCTATTTGATACAAAATTAGTCTACAAATTGTACAACTCTAGATCGATTTTCACAAAATTAGTCAATCCAGAAACTGACTTTCTGAAACTCTGGATCTATTAGATGAAAAATTAATCTAATCAGAAACTCACCTTCTGAAACTTACTTTTCGTCCTTTATAAGAGTCAGATTTTGTATCAGATCGACATGAACTGAAACAAAAATATGGTTTCAATTACATCAATATTAAATAAGAATTCAAGGAAAGAGGATGGAGATGTAATTATAAAGAAGTGAAGAGATCTTCCATTGCAAAAGAAAATTTAAGAAAAATGAAAAGATGAAGAAGACCAAAAAGGTGAAAGAGGTTGTGAAGAGATAAGGAGGCCGAAAGGAGTTGTGAAAGAAAGAGAGATAGATAGTTAGGTTTTAGGTTAAATAGTAGTTGAAGTGGTAAATAATAAAATTATTTAAGGATAGAAAGATATTTTCTTACGTTTTGGAATTAAATAAAAATCAAAAAGAAATTATAAAATGTACGGATCAAAATCTCAAAAGACCTTCTGTACAGGAAGGCAAATCAAAACTGACCCTTACTAATCTCTCATAACCTTCCTAATATGAATTACATATTTTACTCTTAATGAATTATTTAATTAAATTTAAAAAAAAAAAAAATTCACCCCAGCCAGTATTTTCTGGATCTCCCCGCGAATAAAGCATAACTAGTACAACTGATACATCTAGTCTAACCGGATAACTAGTATAACTAATACAACTTGTATAGGTTGTATAACTCGTATAATGTGTACAACTACTATAAATACATGTACATAAATGGTAAGACTGGTACAACTATTGCGTGCTGATGTCGTTTATTGTTCTTTTACAGAGGATAATGAATTGTTTCGTCATACATTTTGATCATGGCGATGATGTACGATAGAATATGAAAGAACTTGGTGTTTCTACTCTAGTTATGAGAGGAAAGTTAGAGGAGATAACTTATTGTCGATAAGTTAATAGGATAAGGAGTAAGATTATGGTAGATGAGGCGACGACAAAACTTGTGCTGAGTTACCTTCTGTTGATAGTCGAACCTATAAGGCCTTCCTATTATCTTGAATGATAATAGTACAACTAAATTTTAGTTCAACTGGTACAACTAGTTAACTTTTAAATACATTTATGAAAATGCTTATATATATATATATATATATTCTCATGTTAAATAGGCCATCAAAACATTGCAAACATATTTCCACAACTATATTAGTGAACTAAATACAAATTTCATAATTTGATTTGATGAAGATGTTATCTTTCCATAATCTACCTTACACTTCTAAGGTTACTTTCACAATCTTAACGACACAAACATGGAAAACAAACTAGCAAAGTATATGTACACATTTAATTATATTGGAATATGTGGAATATAGTTTATATACTTAATTTCGTAAGTACAACTAAAGAAATTTTATTTAGAGAATGGTACCACCAATTACAAGTTTTTAGGGGCAAAGTACAACTCTTTACAATTAAAGTACAACTGGTTCCTTGGTACAACTCAGTGTTAAAGATTCAATTTTTTTAAGCACGTTTTTAATGTTTTACATGATGTCGGTGCACATTTTTTTCATTTAAATTTGCTTGCGATGTTTTTAAATATTTTACATGGTAGTTGGATGTAGTAATACTAGTTGTACTTGCGATATTAAGTATATATAAGCATATTAAGTCTGAAAATACTTAAATTCATAATAAGTCTAAATACATAATAAATCTAAAAATACATAAAATCAAGAAAATAAGTTATCATTTTGGAATATAAGGGGACTGCAACACATGTGAAGGTTTTAGATTTCTCTAATGTCTTGGAGTTTTTGGAGATCTTGACTTCATACACTTTTTAATCAACCTCTTAGTTGTATGGACTTTCACACTGGACTTGTAGACTTGTAGACTTTTCTCTCTGCAAACAAAAAAAGTCAATGAAAATCAGACTAATAACTATAATCAAATTCTTAGTTAGATAATTAAAAGAGTAAAAAAGTGTAAAAAGCGAACCATTTCTCACCAAAAGCAGGCTCGGCTGCGACAACACTGTCCTCTTGTGTCTTAGCGTCAGTAACTACAACACTATCCTCTTGAGTCTCTACAACTTGAGTCTCCGTAGCTACATTACCAAAAATAACATCTGCAATTGCCTTCTCTGCAGCAATAGCCTCCTCTTCAGCAATGTCTTTCTCTGCAGCAATAGCCTCCTCTTCAGCAATGTCCTTCTCTGCAAGCTCTGCAATTAGTTATACTAACCGTTCTAGTTGAACTAGTTGAACTACGCATACTAGTCGGACTATTTGAACTAGTTGAACTAGTTGAACTACTCATACTAGTTTGACTAGTTGGACCTAGTTATACTAGCCATGGTTCCACAAAATTTAGGGTTTACCGATGCTGGTTGTGATAATGAAGGTTGCGACGGTGAAGCCGGTTTAAACTCGACGGCGGCGGCAGTGGAGGATCTGGCGAGGGTGTGGGCGTTCTCAACTGAACTCCTCTTCTTCCTCTCGTACGAGACGCCATCGGATCAAAAAATTAGAGGTAGAACTGGTCGAAAACTGGTGGATTTCGGTGTCAATTGGATCGTTGATAGAAAAAAGAAAAGTTTAAATTAGGGTTTGAAGGATGTTTGAATGGAAAAGGGAAAGATGAAAAGATATTGTCGATTTGGAGGAATCGAAAAGAAAAAAGAGAAGGACAATATAGTAATTTTATTATTTTTATCTATTAAAGAAAAAATTAAAATAAAATTATAATATAGAGAGGTTATTTGAGCAGCTTGACCTCGTACGGAAGGTTATTCCAGATTTTGATCCAAAATGTACTGATGACATATGAGATCAGTTTCTATTCGATTGTGGCATATGAGCAATTGATCCACCTGGTAAGCACCTTGGTAATGAGAATCATAGCCGTGCGTCTGTACCGCGAAATCAAAAGCCAATTGAAGACACCTTGGTAATGAGAATCATAGCCGATTCTTCAGAACATCAAGGAACCAGACGATAAGGGGAAGCTGCAAACCTAAACCACCAGAGAATTTCAGATGTGTGACTTTCTTCACGACTTTCATCAAATCGATCTCTTGGTGAGGCATGGTGTTGGAGCCATGAGGACCAACTGAGATGTTTCATGAGGAATTGGCGGTGAAATACGGAGCGAGGAGTGAGGCGGAAAGCGATGGAGTCTAATGGCAGGAGCCGTCAACAACGGTGCCAGAAGTAGGTGATTGTCAACAATTTATATCAAAAAAGATTTTCTGAAGCAACCCAAGGTCTTCCTTAGGTAATCATTGATTTGATTTCTCTCTGTTTCGCTGTGATTTTATGCTATTCAAAGTTATTTACATGGTTCCTTCTTTCTGTTTATCAGGTCAAAGAAGTCAGGAAAGGAGATGCGACTTGGAACGGGTGGAAACCAATTCTGGGAGAACATTGTCTTGGGCTTTAAAACTCCTCATGAAGCCATTGAAGGTTTGTTTCTTTTTTTCTTTCTCATTTCACATTAGTTGTTTCTTTGATCGATACGACGCGTTTGATTAAAGGTGATAATGTCGTCTCTGAAATCTCCTGGGTTGCTTGCTTTATTGATGGGATCATTTGGATATCACTTGTGGTCTTGTTGTCTCTTTTGCTTTGCTGGATTCAGCTACAAAGATTGAAATACTTTGGCAGGGAAAAGGCATTAGAGTGTTTGATATCATATCCTGGCCGATGAGCCTTTTGCTTCTCCTTTGCTTTTGCATAAATCTCAGAGCGTCTGCTGCTCAAGATTACAATGAAACAGGCCTTTATGATCCTCTATGAACTGATAACCATAGGAAAAACTCGGCGAGGTTAGCAACAGCTGGATTTTTCTGCATTCTGACATTCTCTTGGATGAATCCGTTACTCTTGGCGGGCGTCAAGAAACCATTATCTCCAGAAGATATCCCAAGTGTAGTCCCAGATGACGAGGCTGAATTAGCTTACAATAAATTCTCTCATCCAAGGATGCTCTTGTCGCCGAGGGAAGCTCATCCAAGGAAAGAAAGTTAGTGTTTAGAACCATTGCAAAAGTTTACTTTAAGGACAACATATTCATAGCAGTTTGTGAGCTTTTCAGAACAGTTGCTGTTGTGTCTCTTCCACTAATGCTATATGTCTTTGTGGATTATGCAAACAGTGACCATAGAGATCTCCGTAATGAGTTCTTCAAGGTGTTGTATCACCATCATTGGTGGGAAGAACGAGCGTTGGCTTGACGATAGCTTGAGGGATTGCATTTTTCCCTGGGAAGGCTCTAAAGAATGCAAATCTTGGGGTGATAATACAACAACAAGCTTGACGATTGCTTGAGGTACTACATATGTCTCTGTCGAATAGCCAGCATCAGAATAGAAGCTACCAATATGTTAGAACACAACAACAAGCTGCTGGTCATCCAGAATGTAATTTCGCTGCCTATTTTAGTGAGTGTAATAGGTTTGTGGTGCTTTTTTTTTGGCTTGATTCATGCTAACAAAGTTGACATGGGAAAAAAAATCACTCCATTTATTTATTGTTACGCTTTAGTTTAAATTTTTATTTGGGTCAAAAATCACCATGGGTTATTTGAATCATCGGATCTTCGAGAGCAAGGTCAGTTTTAGCAATTTTACTGATGATTACATGTGGAACAGAATCACCTTATAATATTATCCTATGTTGCGGAAACGAGTACGAGGAAATGAAAATATAAGAACGGAAACGTTTTGAAAACAGATATGTGTATGTAATATATACCAAGAATCAAATTGTAATATTATTAAAATAATAATTTTTACTATAAAATAAAAAAAAATATTTTTAAAATAAATTAAATTATTAATTACATAGCATCAATCGATGCGATAACCATTAGATACCACTCCTGAACTATACTCTAACAACTCTTATTAATACCGTCAACTAAAAATCTATACTATTATTATTTGAAAAGTAGATTTCCGACGTATCAATTTCACGTTCGTTCTCAGCATATTTTAGGTATCGATTTTTTCAATTATATCCTTAATGAAAACCGTGATCTAATTATCGGTTTAGTGTTATACACGGTTTATTAAATTGAATGAATGATTAATTCGATAGAGATAAGCTCGATTGATCGGTTAGCTGGATAAGGATGGTTCTTTTTTTTATATCACCGATTTATATGGCAGTCGTATATATGAATTATTTGGGTAATGATGGTTTTGTTTATGAATTATTTGAATAAGGATGATTTTCCTTTTTCGAATATATTCGTTTGTGAATATTTTTATCGAATATATTAAGTATTTGGATAAGGATGGTTTCATTTATTTATGAATTATTTGGATAAGGATGGTTTTCCTCTTTTCGAATATATTCATTTATGAATATTTTTAGGTCGCCCTAGGTTGTCGAGTATGTATAAATACTCTTGCTTCCTTTCATAATCTAAACATCAAACCATCGCATTTTTTAGGTTTTTGTCTTTCCTAGGGTTAGTTTTTTATTGTCTTCGTATATATTGCTCTTCTATGTTTGTGTATATATATATCGCTTTCTTAGCGTCCTAGATGATTATAGCTCGTGATGTTTTCATATTCGTGTTTTGTTTGTGTAAATGATTCTAACTCGTGTTGTTTTCATGTTCGTGTTTTCTTTGTATAGGCTACTGGTCGCTGTTGCTTGGTCTTCTGGTTATCAAGGTAAGTTTGATGTGGTTATTGTGTTCCGTATATTTTGTTCTTTTATGTTTGTATATCTATATATATATCGTTTTCTTATCGTGTATAATTATTATAGCTCGTGATTTTTTCATACTCGTGTTTTGTTCGTGTAGTTGATTCTAACTCGTGTTGTTTTCATGTTCGTGTTTTCTTTGTATAGGCTACTGGTCGCTATTGCTTGGTCTTTTGGTTATCAAGGTAAGTTTGATGTAGTTATTGTGTTTTCGTATATTTTGCTCTCTTATGTTTGTATATATATATATCGTTTTCTTATCGTCCTAAATTATTATAGCTCATAATTTTTTCATACTTGTGTTTTGTTCATCTAAGTGATTCTAATCCGGGTTGGTTTTCATGTTCGTGTTTTCTTTGTATAGGCTGTTGATCACTGCTGCTTGGTTTTTTGGTTATCAAGGTAAGTTTGATATGTCACATAATCTCTTTATTGGACTATTCTTGGGTAATATTTTATGTCTTTGTTGGATGCTGATGGTGTGTACGATATTTTATTTGTTAGTGTTAATTTTGTTATTGTATTTAATTGTGTGTCTTTAATTGAATATTTTCGCAGGGTGTTATATTATTCACGATGCATTATACTGGTTAGTTGGTCGTTTTGTAGTTATTTGCGTGTATATCTTTACGTGTTCGTGTTTTATGATCTGTGATCTTATATTTGTTTTAGATTTATGTCATTATGTGAAAGTTGTTGATTTTGGTTTTGACTATTGTAGGAACTTATATTCTATCGTATCATCTTCCTGGTGCGAATATTCAATGAAGTTTACTGCTTGGATGGAGTGTAATAATGTTTACCCTGATGCAATGCAATTGACTCACACGGAGTTCCTTACAAAGTTTGTATGGGATCAGAATAGTAAGTGTTGGAAGCCTAGATGTCGTGGTGGTAGGAAACCTGGTCGTTTGGCGTATTGTACTGATACTTCTGTAGATATTTATTACTTAAGGCTTTTGTTGCTTAGGGTAAAGGGTCCAACATCTTTTGATTCTATAAAGACGGTGGCTGGTATCGTTTATCCGACATTTAAAGATGCATGCTGTGTTTTGGGTTTAGACGATGATGATGAAGAATATGCTGCGGCGTTGTGAGAGGCAAGTCGTTGGTACGATGGTTCGGCGGTGCCTACTTTGTTTAGGAATTAATAGTTGCGTTGATGTTTTTTTGACGGGCATATGATATGTTTTGATTTGATCTCTATTTTAAAGGCTTAATCATTATTATTATATATATATATATATATATATCTCTATAAATTATACGAATCTTTGATAACCTATTTGGTATATTTTCCTATTTAATATGTTTTGTGTTTACTATATTTTACTTAATCTTGATTTTAGTTTTTTTAATGGATGTGTATTATATATTTGAAAATATTGATATCTATAATTGATATATTTTCAAATATGCAATTCATATATATCGATCAATACATGGTTAACGAATATTCACAAAGTAATAATGGATATTCTATGGTAATATATTTTGAAATATGTGATTCATATATATTAATAAATATATGGCTATTAGTGATTCATAAAAGTAATAACCGGTATTCGTATATATTAACATAATTGGGTATATTCAGAATCATTATTCAACATATTTGGTAATATCCAAGATGGTTAAATAGTACATATTAGATGAGAATTTTTTATATTTGTAATATTGTAATTATGATTTTTATGTATATTTTTCCATGTCTCTAACGTGTTGATTTCCGTTTGTTTGTATATTCAAAAAGATACACGTAACAAATGAACATATATTTGATTCCATTATTGCGTTAATATCGTCTTGTGATTTATTTATTATCTGAAACGAAATGTTTTCAGGCCCAAGTTATTGAGCATAAAAAATGTAAACCCTAATTTATTACTCATTCGGTTAGATTGACATGATGTATATATTCTCTCTAATTATTATATTCTATTATGCTATGATAGTCTTGACAATACGTACCAGCATTGATAATAACCTACTTTCAAATCATGGTTCTTTCTCTCTATGGTGTTGTGTCGTCGTCTTCTTCTTCTGTGTTCCGTGAACATCCTACCCAGTCGATGATGCATGCGTGTAAAAGAACTGGTATTTTTATTTTATTTTTGTCATGGATACGTTATGGTGTGGTTTGTGTTGGTTATTATATATTTCATAGTTTCTTTCCGATTTTTTGGAAGTTCCTTTGCTGAGTTGAGTTCGACGAGTTTTTGATGACAGTTTGCGGTCATATAACGTGCCCTATGTGTTTTCAAATGCCCGAGGTATACTCGTGGATGATGTGTTTATGTTGTAGTAGAGAGCATGTGTACTGGCTATATTGTTCCTGAAGCGTTTAGGCAGTTGCTCATTTATGTAGATATGAATGATAGACGTTATGCACATCACGAGGTATGTCTCGGCGAAGACGATTTTGGTGACATGGATTATGATTTGTTGGATGTGGGTTCTGAAAGGGAGACTCCCTAGTTATCTGGTGGTAGTTGTACCGCTTCCGACGTTGAGTTGGTAAGAGACTCCCGATTTATCTGGGATACTTTGCGTTGTTGTTTCACGTCCACTCGCTAATATTGCCTATCGCTTTGGTATGCAGTTCACACGGAAAGAGTTCTTGCATGATCCAGGTTCTTTTGGTGTCTCATAATTGAGACCTGGTTTTCTTGGGGCAGTAGTTTTGGTGAAGGTGCTACGAGTTTAGACTACTTCGTTTCATTCGTCTGATAAAACATTGAACTTGTTTTTGTGCGATGATAAGGTTTGTTTGGATGATCTGTTGTTGTATTCTGTGTTATGATTTTCGTTGTTGGGTACTTTAATGTTTGGTTTCGTTTCTATGTTACAGGGTGTGAAGATTTGTAGAACCGTTTATGCTGCTGATTACGACCTTTTCTCTTCTGTGCTGTGTGAGGGTGTCTGGATTACAGTTAGAAATTTTGTTATTATTGATTTAAATAGCGATTATAGAATTACATCCCATGGCAGTGAGATGCTCATTCTAGGTCTGACGGTTGTTGATATGCAAGTTCATTCATATGATCAAATTTTTTTTTAACTTCATAAGCTTTGAGCAGATTCTCGATAGGGCTCCCTCAGACCGGTCTTTGGTTGGTATGCTATTGTTTAGATGTTCGTCTGCTATAAAATATGGTGTCATTATTCTTTTTATAACTTTCTATCATTATTGGTTCTGGTCATGATTCCGTCTCTTGCTTGTGTCGTGGTACTGTTCTCTATACATGATAACTTAATTTGGTTAGTTATAACTGGAAACTTGGGTTGGTTTATTGGCAGCTTCGTTCTTTTGCATAGTTATTTAAAAAATGATTTTGTTAAATGGGTTGTGATCAAGGTAGATTGTTGCTGTTTTGTTTTTCATGCATATATTATGTGTTTGCTTACACGTGTGTTGTTCTGGAATTACGTGTCCAGGTGGTTGTAGTCGATCTTGCGATTGTTTGCTACCTGACTTGCATCATGTTCGTACCAATCCGGTATGTAAGCTTGGGATTGGAGATGATATTAGTGATATGGAGGATGAACATGATGACGGTTTGTCTGGTGGCAATGTTGATGATATGGATTGTGATTATGAGTGTAATGGAGATGAAGACGATTGTGAAGATGACGATGAGGATTTAAATGATCTTGATGATGAGTCTCATGGTGATGATTCCAGTGGTGATACTCTTGATGATGATGATTCTTTTTCTACCGAAGAGCTGATTGATAACGATTATGATGGTTTACCTGGTGGCGGTCTTGATTGTGATACTCGTGTCGATTTTGTATCTGGTAGTCCTACTGATGATCGTGTGCAAGATGGACAACGTGGAGTCTCTTCTCCCAAAGTTTCTAATAATGCTTCTATTGTAGGTGTTGTTCAGCCTGTAACACCTACTAAGTTCGAGAATGGAATGGTTGTGAAAGATTCACTGCGTTGTGGACATAACTATGTTGGAATCCATTGTACTGGTGGTGTACCATATTGTGATTATGTGCCATGTTCTGTGAGACATTCGTGTTATTCGCATGTCTCACTACTAGCGCCTGGTTTGTATGAAGGTTCTATTCATGTGAACGTGTTGCGTGTTTGGACACATTTTACTCATCCGGCTGGCAAGAGATTGGAACTCATTTTATGTGATGAGAAGGTTGGTTTTGTGTTCTGTATTGTGTTTTGGAATTTTGTTTACGTGTATAGTTTCAATATACTTTTATTTTGTGTGATAGGGTTTCAAGATCCAGGGCACTGTTTCAATATTGAATTACGACAGATTCTCTTCTTGTTTCTTGGAGGGTTCATGGGTTGTGATCGAAAATTTTATGGTTGTTAACGAGACTGGGCATTATCATGCTACTAAGCATCTCAATAGAGTATTCTTTATGAATACGACTCGTGTAGATAGGTTCATTCATCCTTGTCGCTGTAACTTCTTTGAGTTTTTGAATTTTCAAAGGATTCTCGACAGAGTCCACAGTGATGACTATTTAGTTGGTTAGCTATACTTATAACTTTTCCATCTTCTTATTTTTCCTTTATCATTCCATGTTTAAACCTTATTTAATTTTTGCGAATCTGTTCAATATTTTTGGGCAGATTTGATTGGTGAAGTCTTGAACGTTAGGGAGTATAATTCTACGTATTCTGGTCGCAGTGAGTTAGAGATTATTACTTTTGATCTCAGGGATGCAAGGTTCGTTCATATGTTCGTTACTGCGTTATGGTTCCATTTTGTATTTAGCTAATATTTGTGATTGTTTCTGGTGGTGTTTCTCTTAGGTGTAAACTGTCTGGTGCGGTGGCAGATCGGTGTTGTGCTGATTGGAGCAGGTGTTCGGCTGGTGTATTTGTTTGCGTGGTTAGGTGGGGTGTTATCGATATTCATGCAGGTATTGATATGTGTATATATCATGTGTTTTTAATTTGTAGTTGTATCTTATTGGTTTATTTTCGTTGTTTGTTTCTGTCTTAGGACGTGTTACCATTTCGACAACGTATCCTACACGTTTCATACTCGATCCTTTGATTGTTGAGGCTGAGGATTTCAGGTCCAGGTTGGATTTAAAATTATTCATAATCGTACTGTATCCATCAAATTTTTATTAGTCATTTGGTAAGCTGGAATTGGTTGTTATCGTAGTTTGGCAAAGAGAGGTTCATCGGCGAGGATACGGGGTGATCTGGACAAATGATCAATTATGCGATGAGCATTGGATACATATCGTTCTTTTGGGGTTTTTATTTTTTGTTAGTTGATTTTTATTTCTTTTTATTTGGGGTTCGTTTTTTGTTGGTTCTAGATAATATTATCTTTACCGTTTTCTTACTTGACTTGATTGTTTAGGGCAATATTATATTTAACTATTATTTATAAGAAGTCTATGATTTATCGATAGTCATAAGAAATATCGTTTAATCGTCTCTTTATACATTTTAGATGTTCGGTTCTAAAAATTGACAGATTATCAAAATACACCATCATATAATTTTATGGAAAGTGTTGATGCAGTTTATAAGTTATGAGTTATGGGTTGGGTATACGCAGATTTGTATCGACCACATCGGATTGATAATTAAGAAACCATTATTCTTTTTATATTGGTCTCGATGTGACCAAATTTAAACATATTATATTGAAGCGTTTCTAATTTGTGAACGTTATCTTATTTATCTCATTTTAATGATTCGAATCTGTATTGAATGTCGCGAACTATCGCGAATAGTGAACATTCTGAACCGTTTGACTCTTTTCATTTATTCGAAGCGGACTGTCGCGAGTAATTTGAAGTTTTTTACATTATGGCTCATCAGTTTAGTCTTTTTATGTTCTGTCTTTTCACTAATATTGTATTGAGTTTATTACGAAACGGCCGTTTAGTTTTGCTATACACAGAAAAGAGCGATCTATAATTAAATTACATCTCACTTCTCGAATATCAGAATGGCTGCTATCCCTAGGATTTCTGAGTTGGAACCTTCGAGAGAGGATTGGAGAATCAGAGTGAGGGTTTATAAAAGATGGCTTGAATTAGTGCCGGTCGGTGACGATGTCCTTCATTTTGTTCTCCTCGACGATCAGGTCATTTTATGCTATAACTTTCGCTTGGTTTCGATTGTTTGAATAGAGAGTTTGATTTTAATTCTTATTCGAAAATGTGAATATATGTTCAAGAATTCGAAGATACACGCAATTGGTTTCTTATTTCTCAAAGAGACTACATGAGGGAGGTCTATGGAAAAGGATCAAAAATTTCAAGGCATGCTCGGCGAGATTAGCGACGCAGATGACAAAGAACAACTGGAAAATTGAGTTTGGATCTAGCACGAGAGTAATTGGAGATTTCACGGCTGGTGATTTGTATATGGGAGATGACCCAGTTTTGGATTTTGTTAGTTACGAGAAAGTCTACCTTGGGAATTTCCAACGAAATTGTCCTATTGGTGAGTCATCCTATCGAGGGAATCGATTGTGTTTTTGAATCAACGATTCTGTTCTAAATACGTTTTTGTTGAAATAATATTTGCAGACTTGATTGGTGTCGTTGAGTCTGTTGGCGTACTTGAGGTTGTTAGGGATCCTTCCTTTGAGGTATTCGAGTCGAAAGTAACATCGAGGATTGAGTTTACACTGATTGATGAAACATAAGCATTTGTTTAGTGATTAATAATTGATCCATTTTATATTATGCAATTGGGATAGTGTAAACTAACATAGTCTTAGTGAATGAACAACTATATGTTTTGCACATGGGAAATTGGCGATTAAGTTTAACGATAGATGGTGTTGTCGTGATGAACAGTTGGTGGTTTGTATTCTGAGTGATTGGCGTGTCGTTATACGCAATGGTAAGAGGCTGGAATCATAGTATTAAGTATAATTATGTATTATTTGATGATCTTCGGTTTCTTAGTTACCATGTTCTTTTTATAGAAGAATATCACGTGTCTGATCATGTCAGTATCTCGAGGGTTCTGTTCAACCCAGACCATCAGTTGGCGCACAAGCTACGTGATTATTGATTATTAGTTTCGTTAAGTAAGATATTGCTGGTTATTAAAATATACAATTACATAAAAATGGTATTTAATGGTTTTGGATCAAAATTTAATATTGGTCTACTTTAAAAATAAATCGTTAGATTATTGATTCTCTATTTTAATTAATAATACAAAGAGATATCGACTGCGTAATGTATAATATTAGCAAATAGCAATAATATAATCAGATATAGACATCTTTGAATTGTATAATATTATTTAATAATAATATAATGAGATGTAGATAACTTTGAATTGTATAGTATTAATCTATTAGGTAGACTAATTCATTGTTCATGTGATTATCGTAAATGGATAGTTGCTATTTTACTAAAATGGTAAATTTTGACGCCGAGCTGATTGGTTTGATATATTTTGCTAGATATTAGGTTTTTGGATTGGTTATATATACTTGGCTAGAGGTTAGGTTTTTGTGTCATCGTCGCAATCATGTCTTGTAGCCTTGATGGGAGCAATTCTGGTCGTGGTTTCTATGATATATTCGAGCTGGACGAAAGTAGTTGTGCATGGAAGATTCGAGCTAAGATCCTTCATGTATTCATTCATTCTTACGGAGTTGTTGGGACATGGAATATGATATTGGTAGATGACAAGGTATTTTTCGTTTTTATGAATATATTTGTTCAAGTTTTATCATGTAGTAACAACTCTTTTTATGATATTACTTAATAGGTTCATAAGATTCATGCTGTTCTTGATAACGGCATAGATATTGGTGCCACACCGGCAATCGTAGAGTGTAGTTGGATAAGCCTTGCTAATTTTGGGGTTTCATGCGTGTCTACGGAGTTTCGGCCTACTTCGCATGACTTCAAAATTGAATGTACGGCGAACACGACTTTTGCATCGGTTAAACCCAGGGGGTATGGATATTACTCTTCCTTTGTTGGTTTCCGTTTTGGTAAACGCTGATATAGATGCCGGGTTGTGTATCGGTGAGTGTTGTTTGCTCGGTTTTTATCGTTTCTCTTTTAGATTCCTGACTTAGTCAAGTTATGTTGCTTTTTAGATATAATCGTTCAGGTGGTCAATGTTAGAACTTATGTTGATAGTCGAACTTTACTTACAAGTAGATATGGTGATATATACTTGGAGCTAATGGACAAAAGGTCTGTATAATCGTCACACGTATACCATATTATGTATTTTTATATAGCAATATTATGGGTTTTTAGGAAACATGTGGTATTTTTGGTTTTGTTTTTCATGTATGCAAATCCAGTGGTTTACGTCTGCCAGTTGTTCTAAGACATCATTGCGCCGATGGCTTTTTGGGGGCCTTGGGGAGATGCAAACACAATGTCATTATTTGTGTTGTTAGGTTCGCAACCGTGAGCTAGGATAATGGTGTTTGGACGGCTTCCACTGATCATAAATATGCCCAGCTGCTGTTGGAGCCATCGTCTCCGGAAATTGATGAAATTCGATCTTTTATTATTAGCCAAGATGATCCAATGGTTTCCAAGCGACATGGTTATTCTTTTGTTCATGCTTTTGGTTTCCTTTAATGAACTTATTATTTACATTTATTTAGAACGTTTATTTTATGTCATCGATTTCTCCCATGTTGGTCAATTGTTGTTTATATGTCGAAACTCGTGATCTGAATGGCAAAATCTCATGTTTAATATTGTAACTTCGTCTGTACAGTATTCCGATATTAATCCCTTGTGTGGAAAGACTGCGATGTCTCTAATGAAAAAGTTCGATTCTTAAACCGATTTGTTTGGCTCGATTCGTAATTGGAAAATCAGTTGTATTATATATTGATTAGATACGTCGGTTCTCCGATGATGTATAAATTGGGCTTTTTAAAATTTGTGTCCAGTAGACCATATTAAAAATACAACAACCACTCAGAACTGTATTTCTAAACGAGAAACCCTAGGATTTTTGATATATATATATATATATATATATATATATATATGTCTCAATCATCTGGACAACCACTCACATCTATTTGTTTTTATTAAGGTGTAAGTCATAGTTCGTGATTGTGTTTTTGTTCGGCGTGGGTTAAATTTGTTTGTTTCTGATCCTAAATTTATCTTCTTGTGTTTTCTTTGTGTCGCAGTTAACTTACAGGAGAGGATCGTTGATTAGGTTTCATCATTCCGTTATTGGTCATATATTTTCCGGAGTTATGGCTGCGGATGATCGTGAGTTTAGTTTGCATAAAAGGTATTGCTGCTTAGAAATTTTCACTTAGCCTCATCGTATGCCGATTACAGTTAATACTTTGTTTATATTTAATTTATTTAGTATATTTTATCTGTTGATACTATCCTATCTTAGAAATATGAACATCGATCTTGTGATCGTGTTGTATCATATCATTAAGTTTAGTTGTGTTAGTTATCAAATTTAGGCTTGTAAGTGAAAGTTCTAGATATCGTTATATTGTGTTTATTGTTATTAGTCTTATTCTTCAAAACCGAATATATTAATTTTTAACTCTAGATTTCATAACTCCGTATTGTTATTCGTTGGTTTGTGATAGTGGTTTCTTATGGATTTGGTTTTTATATGAGGTTGTTTTTGATTTATGAACATATCTTATTTTTTGCTTTTAGACCTCATGATATTTCTTATCTTTTTTCGTTTTATATAGTGATGATATTCAGATGACTATATTGCCTTTCCATCTACTGAGGAATCAGACCACGATTTTCTCAGAAGAGTTTTCGACCGCTTGTCCTGAAGATACTTTTCTAAGGTCTCAGTTCCAGCGTTGGATGGACTACAACATACACCACCCTGAATCAACGCAACTCCTATACACTGACTTCCCGTTCTTGTATTTTTGGCATAAGAGCATCAGGGAATGGCACCTGCGACGTCGTTGTAGGTCTAGGAGAAGTGCGGTGGTGCTTCCCTACGTGAAGCCAGAATATGGTGAGCTATATCACCTCGGAATATTATTAGCTGTTGTCGGGGGCAGATGTGTTTCGAAGATATTAGACAATTAATGGTGTTTTATACTCATCAATCGCTGAAGCTACTGACGTCTGTTTTTGCTTGGGGTTGGTCGATAAACCTTCTGTTTCAAATTAAAGAATATTATGGGTTACAAGTTTTTCTATTTTGCAGTTTGAGTTATATGTTTTTTATTTTCGTATCCTATATAAAAATCTTAATTTATTAATATATTATGCGTGACATTGTCGTGCATCCATTTATTGCATAGGTTATCGAGTAATGTTACGGTGTGTTTAATTGTGTAAATTTTATGAGGCTGTGAAGATGTTATCGTGTGAACGTAGAAATGTTAGCATCGGCTATGTGGTATGGATAGCTGGATTCGATAAAGATTATGATATTTTAAGACTCTTTTTGGCTGGAGTAATATTTGCAAGACGGTTTCTAGACTATTCTACCTCGTGTGTTCGTTAGACTATACCACACGGAAAGTGTGTTATCGAAATATTTTCTATTTTTGGACGTTTAGCGTTATCGGAAGTTTTCTAAGAATATAATATAGATATAACAGGGACAAATATGTTAAATTTATAAAGATAGCATCAAGAATATACAGCAGTTATAGATTTGGTGTATCTAGATATATATATTTACCATATTAATAGTTTTGGATACCGAATCTTTAATAGTATCAATTGATAATATTAATAATAAACTATATATCAAATGGATGTTTTCGGATATATTAGTTATATTGTATATATATTTGGTTACTATATGGTATTTATTGCATGTGTGTTTATCATAAGCAGTAATGATGTTCTTGTTTTGTTTTGGTAGTTATCGTAAATTACTAAATATACCATATTTACCGTTCTTGATATATGGGTCTTTTGTCTATTTATCCCTTTAATTTCCTAAAAAAACAAGAATTATAGGTTGATTTAATTGGCGGTGTATTGTTCGCTATATATAAGTCGCGTTAGTGTCCATCGTTTGTATAGCGTTCTTATTCTAGGTTCACCGAAGAAGATGTCGTTCGTTCGAAGAAAATCTTCAGCCTTGGTTCTTATGAATGATATCAATTCGGCTAACGATAAGATCAAGCTAAAAGTTCGTGTTATTAAATTATGGAAGGTTTTCAAAGTGTCTAAAGTTGTGTCGATCGAGATGGTGCTGGAAAATGAAGTAGTAAGTTTGGTTTATATATAATGTTTATGTGTTTTTATATATTCAGAATGTTGTTGTACTCTAACTGATGAATATTTTGTTTAGGGTACTCGGGTGCACGCGTCTGTTAATGAGGATTCGGTCAAGAAATTTGGTGATTCGATCAAGGAGGGAGATCAGTTTACAGCCAGTAATTTTTCCATTTTCAAGTATACCATCAGTTATAAGACATGTCCTTTGTCATTTAAACTGGTCTTCTTCCGAACAACGAATATTGTCCCTTGCAGAGACTTTCCGTTGTGTTTGCCTAATGATTATTTGAAGTGTTTTAGTGAAATACTCAACGGCAACGTCAAGAACGATTTTTTGTTTGGTATTTATATTATCCTTTGAGAATTTAATAATAAGAATCTATATTTCTTCTATAAGGTTTCATTTTTGTTTCACGTTTCTGATTTCTGGTTGGTAGATGTGGTTGGTCAGGTTATCAATGTCGGTGAGATATCCGAGGTCAGTGCAAGGGAAAACCAACTAAAAAACATGATATTGTTCTTCATAATATGGCGTGAGTTTTACATAGTGTGTTAGTTTTTTTTTGGATTATTTAATATGCTCAATGACATGTTTTTCTGACTTTAAAAAGAGGGGTCTGAATTTGGTGTGTACTCTTTGGTCTGACTATGAACAACAAGTTCTTGATTATGTTGAGAAGCGTTGGGCTTCTGTGGTGGTGTGTGTTATTCGGTTTGCATTTGTTAATCACTACAAAGGTGACGTACTTTTGTTATCTTTATTATTTTTTTTCGTTTGTTATATTTTTGTTGTATAATATTTTTGAGTTTTTTATTCTAACTCTCTCATGGAATGATTGGTTATTTGTTTGTAGATATGTATCATGTGTCAAATGCATTTAATGCTACCCAGTTGTTGTTTGATCCTGATGGTGCTCTTTATGATGAGTTTCGTTCCATGTGGGATATCTTTCTTTGACACTGATGGTTTTGGATTTTCGGATCGTCTATTTTTCATATTTTCTTTAATTGCTTTTTGTAGGTTGCCTAAAGATAATCTTATTATTACCCGTGATGATGATAGCCAGTACTCGAGTGGTTCTTCTGGGTCTTGGGAAGATGAATTCTATATAGGAAGACGATACGTGAGCTTTTGGAAACTATCGAGGTATTTCTCTTGTTGTTTGTTGTGTAGCATCTGGTTGTTGTTATTGTTGCTTGTTTTTATGTTCTCGACCCTTGTTTGGTTGTGTGTAAGTTGGGAAGTGTGTGACGTCTGCTATTGTAAAGTCGGTTGAGACGAATCCGATTTGGTATTATGTTGCATGCAGGAGGTGTAAGAAGAAAGTTCGTCAAGTTGAAGATGTTGATGCTGGGGTTGATGATCCAGTATTATTTGATTGTCTTGAGTGTGATAATCATGTTACTGATGTCGTGGCTAAGTAATCTCTCTTCCTCATATATAGCCTGTTGGTTCCCACTTGTATTATAATATTTTATGCTTTTAATTATACATCGTGTTTGGCTTAGGTTTAAGTTGGTGCTGTTGGTTGGTGATGGTTCTGGAAGGGATGCTAGGTTTTTGGTTTTTGATGGTGTTGCGAGTCCTTTTCTCCAGACCACAGCTGAGAACCTTGCTAATGAGATAGCCGATGTATGTGTTTGACTTCGTTGTTTTAGTTGGTTGCTATTTTCTGTGGTTTCGTCTGTCTGATTTTTAATTTTTTTTGGATTGGTTGATGATTCAGTTTTGCCTCAGGTTCTAGGAAACCTAATCGGTAAAACAATGCTTTTTCAGGTCGACATTTCTGCTGATAATTTAAAAAATCGGAACTCAGCTTTTAAGATTGACATTATTGCCGATGATGGTGCTCTTATGAAACAATATGAACGGGTTAGTGGGTTTATATGTATAATTAATTTTATGTGATGGTTTAGACCAATTAGCTTATCTTGAGACAATGTGTTTGTTTGGTCTTATGATGTTATGGTTTAAATCTTTTGTTAGCTTGATATGCGTGGACCTTGTGGAGATATTTCTGACGGTTCGGCCAGTTCTGAGATGGCGGAGATAAGGAACAAGAGGCAGACTGGTGATGTGCAATGTCGAGGAGGCATTAAGAAGTCGAAATCAACCGTTCCTTAGTTCTATCATATTTTATTAGATTAATTTGAGTCTTGGGGTTTAGTTTCTTTTTTTTTAGAGTTTTTTTTTTGAAATTTTTAATATTTTAGTGATTTGTGATACTCGATAATTACGGCAAACTTAGTAATTGATCAAGCATCATTGGTTGTGGTTTGAGATATATAGTATACTAAATAACTTGAATATCTATACTCCCTCCGTTTTTTAAAGATTGATGTTTTGGATTTTATTTTTGTTTTTGACAGATTGATGTTTTATACTTTGATCAGCATATTTATTTCTTACAAGATGAAATAAAATCAAACTATTGGTTTACTTGTATTGAAAACCAAAAAAGTAACTACAAGCAAAAATATAAATAATTAATAGAGATAGTAAATATTACATATTAATATGTGTGAGATGTGTTAAACATCGATCTTTTAAAAACATCCATTATTATTGTTGGGTTCTAGATAGATCCATTTTTCAGGTGTCGTATAGTTAAAGCCTGTGCGTTTGTATTTTTAGTTGGATCAAAAAAATGGTTTGTTAAATTGGTGGGTTCGAAATAGTTAAATATTTCTCCAGCTTGCAACGGTTTGTCTCGGTACGATCCCCTAATACTGACAGACAAAGGGAATGTGGAAAGTTGTCGCATTTTTTAATAAAGAATATTCAATAAAAATATCGGAAAGGTGCGACTGTCTTCTGCCTCTATATAAGCGAACACACCCATTTAGGGTTATTTAACACACTTAATTTACGCCTCTTTTTTTCACCGCCGATAAACTGTTTACTAGACTAACGGAAAACTCGATCTTTGCAAATATCTGGCATGGATTCTCTTCTCGGCTTGAAAAACGGGGTCGTGCGTAGGTCGGTGTGTATCAAGGTTCTCTGTCGATGGCAGCGAAACAACTACTTTGGCCGGACTTTGGAGGTTATCGGCTGTGATAATCAGGTATTTATTTTCGAAAATCTGGCTTCTTGTACTTCTTGATTTGCATGCAGATCTGTCTAGATGGGTT
Source organism: Thlaspi arvense (assembly GCA_911865555.2). NCBI lineage: Eukaryota > Viridiplantae > Streptophyta > Magnoliopsida > Brassicales > Brassicaceae > Thlaspi > Thlaspi arvense. The sequence continues at coordinate 62,244,103 of OU466858.1, read as the reverse complement.
TTTTTATTTTTAAAAATTGATGAGTAGGGAACTCAAATCTTGATAACCGTCATGTCGGAGGAATTTCTCATCTTTGCAAACTATTTCAAGAAAGATTCTTGGTACGAGATCTCCGACTTTATCGTCAAGCGTGAGAATGGATGTGTGATATTGTTTGATTATGGTCAAAGGATCCAGTTTGATCGCTCAACGAGAGTTAAGAGATACAAAGATGGACTTCCGGGCCTTTTTCTCCACTGTCGCCGGCTGTTTGATATCCATACTCGAGCCTTCGAATGTGGATCTTTAGTCGGTAGTGTTTTAAAAAATTTCAATTTTTTTGTTTTCTAACTTTATTTTCCTTTGTCTTTGTTTTCTTCTTATGGACTTACCGTAATTAGACAATTGTGATTTTTGCTTCTTCAGATGTCATGGGGATCGTCATACGGATGGGCCCACCCCATGATGCCAGCTACGATGCATGTGAGGATGATCTCTCTTATGTTCGTTTCGAGCTCTTGGATGCGAGGTAAATACTAATATTTGTTGGACTTTTGTATACTTAAAATAGTGTTTATTCATTGTTGTCTTTTGGTTGTTGATAAGCGAATTTGTTATTCTAGGAAGGACGGTACAGTTATCTGTTTTTCCATTGGTAGTATTGTTGGGGATTTCGTTTGTGCCTATGGACAAAGTCCGTATGAATCATCTGTCTATGTCTTGAAGTTTTGGAGGGTCTCGGAGGGTAAGGGTAAGTAATGTATTAGTCTATTTCGTTTAGAGGTATATATACTCTATTTAATTTTCAAAACAAAACTCATTGGCTTCTGATAATGTTATAGGTGCTGACGCAAAGGGCGTTATTCTACGATCTCACTATCCCTGTTATGAGTTCGTGTTCAACCCTATCGACGATGATGTCCGTCAGTTCCAGGAAATGTAAGTATTTATTTTTTAAATTGTTTTGTCTATTTTGGTTAGTTCATTTTGTTAAACAAGATACACAATCTTGCGAGATGATTACTTGGTTTTTGTTATGTTATTTCTCTTTAGTGTTTAACTTGATAATGGATTGGAATTGTTGTGATGTAGCCGTGTTGCTGTTGATGGGCATGCCATGGAAGGATGAGTCGATGGTGACTGACGGGATTTATCGCGGTGGAATCCACGACCAGATCTGATGCTTCTTTTTCTAAAATTTACGTTTTAGTTTCGAACAATCTAAGTATCTATCTATCCTATTGTGGTGTGGGATTTTAATATTCGTACTCGACCTTTTTAATTTACTCTTATCTTTTGGGTCTGCTGTTATGAACATGAGCAGATTGTTTGATATTAATTAAGTTTGTAATTCTGATTTGCTTTTGCTATATTTAATTAGGTATTATGATGAGTACCATGTTGCATTAGTCTCGAGAATTAGATAGTGATTGTTCACATAGTATTGGTCTAAAAAATTATCGGCACGTTTCAAATATGGCTTGTTATTTGTACTTATGATTGATTGGGGTGTCATAGGAAATTATATATAGACGATTAAAATTTTTAATTAAAAACGTAATGGTTTTGTAGCAAAGAGGATTTGTGGGTTATACAAAGATTTACGATGATATAAATTATATGTTTCCTTATAATGGTTTCGAGTTCTTGTGCTATATAAAATTTTTATTCAGAGCTTACGAGATATACAAAATATATTTCCGGGTATAAAAGACAAGGACAATTATGTGAAAGCTACATCTGATTAGTCCATTTGCAGAAAATAATTATATATGTGATTCTATTGCCAGATACTTTTATTTTTGCGTTGTATATAACTGAATATATTTTTTTAATTCAGATTGAGTTATAATATATGTAAAATATATTCGTATATTTACTATAATGGGTATATCATTTCTAAATAATAGTACCTAAATTATGTTTATATGTGTGTAAATACTAAACTTCTACGAGTTGTTATTTGTAGGTCTTGGTTAGTACTCATGTTCTTGATAATGACTCCCAAAAAAAAGCCAATGAATAATCACAAACCAAAGCAGATACCTACTCCAAATAGGTGTATAAGTTTCTCTTCTTTTATCGTTTTCCTATGTTTGAATGCTCTGGCATGCGTCTTACTTTATTTACTTCTTGTTATCGACCATAATAGTATTAGTAGAGTGGGTCTTAGCAAAATTGCAAGGAAGATTCGTACGGACATCATGAGGTTCCGACATTTGGAGAAAAAAAATAGTACCGGTCGGGGATCTTTTTGTATTTGTATTTTTTTTGGGGGGGGGGGGGGGGGGGGGGGGGGGGGGGGGCTTATTGATTTATTTAATAATGTTCATACTTTGTGACTCATTTTAATTCACTGCAGCCATTTTAAAAAAACCACCATAAATAGATAATTTCGTTTGTTTTTTACCATCCAAGTCTGAATCGGATGATGATGATGGTGGAGACTCGAGACCTCATCGTTTATCTGCTTCAAAGCGAAAACAATCCAGACGTGTGGATGTTCCATCATCAGATGAAGGCGCTTACTTTCCTATTGGATTCGATCTGAACGGTAGTTAATTAGCGTTATTCGTCTGAATTAGTTTGTCCGGTTAACCAACAGATTTTAATGTGTTTACCAAACTCATCAATAGGTTATTATGACGATGGGGATCAAGCGTACATTTGCACTTATTGTAATGCTTACATGTGGTTAGGCGAACGATTGGGTAAACGAACTATGTGCATGAATCCCGAGTTTACTATGTGTTGTCATAAGGGAAAAGTTGATATTCCTTTGCTCAAGTCCCCACCCAATACATTGTTGTGTCTCTTATATAATAGGAACGAGACAATGACACATTTTAGGGAGTTTATAAGAGCATATAACATGATGTTTTCGTTTACGTCACTTGGAGGAAGAATAAATCATGTTATTAATAATGGGAAGGGTCCATATGTTTTTCAGCTATCTGGTGAAAATTGTCATCTTATTGGGTCTCTGCTGCCCGTTGATGGGGCTCCACCGGCTTTCCTTCAGCTCTATATACATGATCCCGTCAATGAGAATTGCCAATAGGATCACGGCTTCTAGGTAATTTTTAGATAGCTATACTATATAGTTGATATGTTAACACTATCGTTCGTGTCTATGATATTAATGTTTTTATATATAGGCACAAGAGCTCACGTTCGTCGATACGACCAGAAATTGTCGACCTTTTGAAGCGCATGCTAGATGCTCATAACCCTCACGTCCGAGCATTTCGATCAGCGCGAGATAGGATTTCACAAAGCAATGATACTAAGCAAATGCGGTTGGTCCTAACTGCTGAGAGGACCACTGATGGGCGAATTCATAACCTTCCAAGTGAGAAAGAGGTTGCGGCTTTGATTCCTCATGATTTCAACATTTCAAAGAGGGGGGGGGGGGGGGGGGGGGGGGCGCTTATTGATTAATTTAGTAATGTTCATACTTTGTGACTCATTTTAATTCACTGCAGCCATTTTAAAAAAACCACCAGAAATAGATGATTTCGTTTGATTTTTACCATCCAAGTCTGAATCGGATGATGATGATGGTGGAGACTCGAGACCTCATCGTTTATCTGCTTCAAAGCGAAAACAATCCAGACGTGTGAATGTTCCATCATCAGATGAAGGCGCTTACTTTTCCTATTGGATTCGATCTGAACGATAGTTAATTAGCGTTATTCGTCTGAATTAGTTTGTCCGGTTGACCAACAGATTTTAATGTGTTTACCAAACTCATAAATAGGTTATTATGACGATGGGGATCAAGCGTACATTTGCACTTATTGTAATGCTTACATGTGGTTAGGCGAACGAGTGGGTAAACGAACTATGTGCATGAATCCCGAGTTTACTATGTGTTGTCATAAGGGAAAAGTTGATAATCCTTTGCTCAAGTCCCCACCCAATACATTGTTGTGTCTCTTATATAATAGGAACGAGACAATGACACATTTTAGGGAGTTTATAAGAGCATATAACATGATGTTTTCGTTTACGTCACTTGGAGGAAGAATAAATCATGCTATTAATAATGGGAAGGGTCCATATGTTTTTCAGCTATCTGGTGAAAATTGTCATCTTATTGGGTCTCTGCTGCCCGTTGATGGGGCTCCACCGGCTTTCCTTCAGCTCTATATACATGATCCCGCCAATGAGAATTGCCAATAGGATCACGGCTTCTAGGTAAGTTTTAGATAGCTATACTATATAGTTGATATGTTAACACTATCGGTCGTGTCTATGATATTAATGTTTTTATATATAGGCACAAGAGCTCACGTTCGTCGATACGACCAGAAATTGTCGACCTTTTGAAGTGCATGCTAGATGCTCATAACCCTCACGTCCGAGCATTTCGATCAGCGCAAGATAGGATTTCACAAAGCAATGATACTAAGCAAATGCGGTTGGTCCTAACTGCTGAGAGGACCACTGATGGGCGAATTCATAACCTTCCAAGTGAGAAAGAGGTTGCGGCTTTGATTCATCATGATTTCAACATGGCCACGAGTAAACGGGACATTATTATCGAGAACACTTCCAGAAATTTAGAGCAAATTGATGAGTTGCATCCTACTCTTTTACCCTTACAATATCCTCTCTTGTTTCCATATGGAGAAGATGGTTTTCGGCTCAGAATTGATATTGGATTTATGGATACACAAGGTAGGAAGAGGAAAAACATAACGATTCGGGAGTTTTTTGCTTTTCGTATCCAAGAAAGAAGCGGTGAATCGCTGCATGTATTGATGTCTGGGCGACTGTTTCAGCAGTTCTAGGTTGATATGTACACTATGATCGAGTCAAATAGGCTGCGATATATATATCACAATCAGAAAAATCTTCGAGCTGAGTATTATGATAAGATTGCTGCTTCTGCCGAGAAAGGTGATTACAATCTTGTAGAGCAAGGCAAGCGGGTGTTTATTCCTTCGTCTTTCACTGGAAATAAATGATATATGATGCAACATTATCTAGATGCCATGGCGACTTGAAAGTATTATGGATATCCTGATTTTTTTTATTACCATTACTTGTAATCCAAAATGGCCCGAGGTTACTAGATATTTGCAAAAACACGACTTGAAAACGGAAGATCGTCCAGATATCTGTTGTCGTGTGTTTAAAATTAAACTTGATAATCTCGTGGATTACTTGACAAATGGTGGTGCTCTGAGCCGTGTAAATTCAGGTATTTTATTAATTCTAGACTGGACTCTCATATTAAAGATTGGTAGATAGTTAACTCGATGTATTTACACTGTTATTCTTTTTGTTGATTTGTAGCAATTTATACCATTGAGTTTCAAAAAAGAGGTTTACCCCATGCCCATATGGTGTTGTTTCTGCATCCAGATTCAAAACTACCGATTGGGGATGATATCGATAGGTTTATTTCTGCTGAGATACCTGATAAAGACTTGGAACCGTATTTATACGAGGTTGTTGGTGACTTGATGATACATGGTCCGTGTGGTGAGGTTAATAAAACTAATGTTTGCATGACTCAAAGTAAATATACCAAGTTTTATCCCAAACCTTGCAGTGCGATAACAAAAATTGATGATGGTGGATTCCCTATTTACAAGTGTGGAAGTAATGATAGAACTATCCGCAAGAAGGGATTTGATTGTGACAATAGATATGTGGTTCCGTACAACAAGGACCTTCTGAGTCGTTTCCGAGCCCATATAAATGTTGAGTGGTGCAATCAAACGAAGTCAATCAAGTATCTATTCAAGTATATTACCAAGGGTCCTGACTATGTTGGTGCTTCTGTTGAACAAGATGATACTGTTGATAATGAAGTTACAAATTTCCACAACTGCAGGTTTGTTTGTATTAATTACGTGGTTTTATTGCTTGGTTATCGAATGGAATTTAGACAATATCGCTGTGCATGTGATATGTTATTGAGATTTTTTTTTGTTTTTCAGATATATCTCAGTATGCGAGGCAACTTGGAGAATATTAGCTTTCCCAACTCATTTTCGTTCGACGACTGTTGTTAATCTCCCTTTCCACTTACCGGGCCAGCAAATGGCTGTTTATAACGAAGATGATTCTATAGGCGATGCTATAAGCCGTGCGTCTGTGACTCGGTCTAAGTTTATGGCTTGGATGGAAGCAAATAGTAAATTCCCGGAGGCAGAAGAGTTGACGTATGCTGATTTCCCGACAAATTTCGTTTGGGTACAGAGGACTAGGGAGTGGAAGCTACGCGAACGAGGCTTTGCCATTGGAAAAATTACGTATGTTCCTCCCAATTATGTTCTGTGTTATTACATGCGTGTTTTGCTGAACATTGTTAAATGTCCGAAGAGTTACAAGGATTTAGGAACAGTCTTCGTACAAAGAAGCTTTCTACACCTTGGAATTGCTGGACGATGATAAAGAGTATATTTCGGCTATCGAAGAAGCGAGTTTTTGGGGCTCAGGAAAATATTTGCGCAGACTGTTTGCTATTATGTTGCTGTCTAATAGCATTTCCGAGCCTGTTAGCGTGTGGAACAAGACATGGTAGATACTGAGCGAGGATATATTATATATGCTCAAGAAAAAATCGGATAACCCAAGTAAGTTGTTTCTTTGTTTATATATATCGTTGTAATGCTAAATTAGTGAATATGGGCTGATATTTGTTTCATTTTGTGTAGATTTCACTATAACTGATGATGATTTGAAGAGATGTGCACTTTCTAAAATAGAGAAATACCTTCGTCGAAATGGGAATTCGTTGACCAACTACGATAAGATGCCTCATGCTGTGGACGATGACATGGATAAGACTATTAATCATCTTTTAATGGATGAGCGCAGTTATAATAGAGATCAGCTCAAGGTCGAGTCTACGAGGTTACTGGCAACCATAACAGATGAACAAAAAGGGGTTTACGACAAGATTATACACGCTGTTAATTATGACGAGGGTGGTATGTTTTTTGTTTGCGGTTTTGGTGGTACTGGCAAAACGTTTTTGTGGAGTGTATTGGGATCTGATATTCGTTCTAGAGGTGACATCGTCCTAAACGTGGCATCGAGTGGGATTGCTTCTTTGTTGCTCCAAGGAGGAAGGACCGCTCATTCTTGGTTTGGCATTCTAATTGCTGTTAACGAGTTTACAACATGCTCAATTGCTGCAGGATCACATCAGGCGGAATTGATCAAGGAAGCCAAACTGATTGTTTGGGATGAGGCGTCGATGATGAGCAAACATTTTTTTGAGACGTTGGATAGAACAATGAGGGATATTCTGAAATGTGACAGAGTGTTTGGTGGTAAAGTTGTTGTGTTCGGTTGAGATTTTAGACATATATTGAACTCTTCGGCGTTGTGGAACAGTTGTACGGTTTTGAAACTTACCACGAATATGCATCTTCTTCGCGGTGTTGATGCAAATAATGCCCACGAACTGGTGACTTTTTCAGAATGGATACTTGCTATAGGTGACAGAAAGATCAATGAGCCTAACACTGGAGAAGTTGAGATAGATATACCAGATGATTTGCTAATAACTGAGAGTGGAGATCCTATGGAGAAAATTGTCCAAGAAGTGTATGACCCTTCGTATGCAAGAGAGCGAGTTAGTTAAGGTGCTTACGATTAATTTTGTGTTTTGTTTTTGTTATAGGCGAGGATTATTTGTACCTTAGTTCAGATAGTATTGATACGTCGGACACAAGTAAAAATGACGATATGGTTTACACCCAAAAATATCTGAATAGCATAAAAGTTTCTGGTTTGCCCAATCATGATCTAAAGCTGAAAATAGGGACTCCTATTATGTTTCTAAGGAATATCGATCCTCGGGGTGGTTTGTGCAACGGAACAAGGTTACTTGTAACGCAGCTTGCACGCATGTGATCGAAGCTATACTTATCACAGGGGACAGAGTTGGACAGAAAGTACTGATTCCAAGGATGTTTGTTTCGCCACCTGAGACTAGATTTCCATTCAGGATGCATCGTCGACAGTTTCCTGTTGATGTTGCTTTTGCGATGACTATAAATAAGAGTCAGGGTCAGACTTTACAAAAAGTTGGTGTTTTTTTGCCAAGACCTGTGTTTTCCCATGGTCAGCTATACGTCGCTGTCTCCAGAGTAATATCGCGTGCCGGTTTGAAGATCTTGATAACTGACGAGGATTGGGAACCAAAGAAACGTACTTTTAACGTTGTCTACAAGGAAGTGTTTGAGAACATCTAGACTTTTTTTGGTTCTGGTTTGTATTGGTTATGGATTTTCGTCGTTTTGGTTTTGGTTTGGTTCTTGGTCTCCGCATGTTCTCGATCAAATGAACAGTAATGAAAATGCATGTTTTCCATTTTTGTTTCAAAGATTGCTACTCGAACTATTTAATAAGGTTTTTGGATGTGTAGAACTATTTAATTATGTTTTGTGATGTTTTTGAACATATCTGAAAATTATTCAAAACAATAATTTATTATGTGATTTGGCCCGCGCAAGGCGCAGGCGAGACACATAGTTATAAACATTACATCAAGAAAGATTACACAGCCTTTGGGTGATCAAGGAAGATTAAACAGCTATCTTCACCTCTCAAAACTACTCCATCAATGGATATGCACCTAAAGACTTGGGATCTCATGACTTGCATAAGGTACACATCAACCTGCCACAAGAGGCTTTACTGTTTTCCCCACTTCTACCACTCGATATCAGAGTAGAAATAGCAAACTCGCTTAGGAATTCCACAGTACAGCTGGAACAATCACACATATAAGATACATTGGGAGAAAAAGAATAGCTATATATTTGCCAACATTCTCGTATATCAAAAGAAGATTTCACATTACTCATGACTATCTCTACATCACACAAAAATCACAATGATACACTGAACTTCGGAACTGTTGCTTCCGTAATAATGAGCTACATGTTAAAATATATTTGAATTTTTGTACATAATCAGTTTCATCGATATTATGGTAAGAATCTGGTAAAAACGGTTGTAGCACGATGTTACCAAACAAACAAAATGGTTAAAAGATAACTAAAACATATTAGATCTAAACTCCCAATTTAAATTCATCTTATAGCTAATGAGATAAAAATGACAATCCTAATGACTAAGATGCAAACAAATAAAACACTTTAGTATGAACCAATTTGGAACCGAAGAAGAGATGACAAACAAAAGACGTATATTTAAGAATTAAAAATAAAAGAGATAATTAAATTTGATAGATAAAAAAGCTGGTACCTTTTGATGATGTTCATCATCTTGAAGCATATAGTTATTCTGGCAACATACTTGTCTACAACAACAACAACTGAATTTATTCTCACGGGTATAGCTACTTCTCTATAGTCTAAGTTATAGTGTATAATACCAACACTGGCTCTCTTTGAATGCCTTACTTTCCCAACCCATGGATAGAAAACAATACACGAAATAAATCATATAACTATGTAACAGATCAAACCAAAACTCCATCTCTTATGAAACATGTATTCTTAGTCTATCACAATATCAAAAGAACTCTACCACAAATCAAGAGATCCCACTAAAACCAATTACATAAAATCCTAAATCAGAACCGGCTTAAGCAGAGATAATAGCAATTTGACTTTGGATTACCTCATATGTAATACATATCAAGAACATCATCAATCGTCACCCAGCAATATCTGTAACTCCATTGATTCTCTTAATCATCAATAAACGTGACACAACTTCATCCCCACACTCATGAAACCTCAAGGTTTATGAGCTGAAGCATAACATTAAACGCAATTTCTAAAGCTAAACATTCGTTATCACAATCTTTTAGAAAATAGAAGTCACAGTCCTTAAAAAATATGGAACGAAGTTGTACCTCTGAGATGAAACTCCATAAAAAAATGGCAGTTTCTTATATCCACTGAATGTATCGTAAGCAATACCTACCAAGTAAAAAAAAAAAAAAAGGAGATATTCCTTTCACTGTCACGATTAATCTTAATTAAAGACATATTCAATCAATCAATAAATCATAACCAATGGAAGGCTTTGTTTCAACTTATCATCATGGCTGAAACCAAAAAAAAACTTATTATCAAGGCACGTCAAAATAAACAAACAATTAGATAAACAAAAAGCACCAGAACAAACTCAGAAATTGATCAAGATATAAATAGACATTTATTACAAATTTGTGCCATCATTTTTTATAAAATTCTTTGGTAGCTCTCCGCTCATCTCTTCGTCAAATTTTTATTACTCGTAATCGCTCGCTTTCACAAACTTTCCGTAACCGCAGCATTTAGATCACTCGGATCTAAACTTAAATGTGTATAATTTAAGGTGTCAAATAATATATATTTAATATTTGACTATTATATTAAAATTTAACAGTTCTTTTGTTTCTAACTTTGATGTATTTATTAATATAAAATTTAGTAGATTACAACATATACAAAACTTGATTCATGAAATAATGTTTTAATATATTGGAAAAATATATGCATGAAACAATTAATATGTGGAAGATAATATTTTTAAATATTTTAAATAAAAACATAAAATCAATCAATTTTTTTTTGTCTTCTTTGACTCGTTTTTTTAATATATAATATATTAAACGTTAATACCATCTCTAATATATGTTCTATTTTTTTCTATAAAATATAAGTGGATTTCTCTCCACCTATTTCTATTTTATATAAAAAAATAAAAATTATTACTTTTTCCTCTAATTATAGGGAAAAAAATAATTTTCCAATTTATACTATAAATTAGAAGATTTAAAATAAAAGTGGGTTGGAGATGCTTTAAACCAACAATATAGTCTGAGATTTTTTATGAAATACTAGAGTTGTAAAGATTCATTCTTACATTTACTTCTACTTATTAATATATACAGTATTATAAAAAATGGTTTGCTAAGAATATACTTATAATTTATTTTCTATCCGTTTATTTTTTGTTTTATTTATAATTTCGAATTCTTACTCTTTAATTTTGTTTGGAAAAGTAGATTCTGAAGTGTATGTGGTTTCACTTTGACTGTTGTTGATGTTGGTGCTCGGTCTATGGTAGAGGTGATCATCTTTAGTTGTTCGTTCATTCCTCACCCCGTGTGAATCAGAACATAGGGATTGATTTTGAAGAGATGCAGGTTCTTCTTCCCACCTAATTTGCGCCCATGCTTTGGCTAGCACGTCTTCCATTGTTCTACATCGATATTTTGTCAGTTTTTTGTATAAGCCTCCATCTTGAAGCAAACCTCTTTTGAATGCTGAGACTGCTGTCGATGTGACACATCCGGGTGTGGATACTTTTTCTTTGTTGAAGCGTGCCAAATAGCTACACAGCGGCCTTCCTTTCCTTTGAACGACCTCATAAAGGTCACCAGTTGTCCTTTCCAAATTCCTGCTGCTTGCAAATTGCTCCACAAAACGGTCAGTCAGTGATGCAAAAGAGTTAATCGACGCGTTAGGTAAGTTTGTAAACCATTGGAGAGCTGTTGCTGCTAGCCCAAACCCAAAAGAGTTTGTAAACTATTGTCCCGTTCATAGAAAAAGTTGGGTGCAAATGAAGAAGAAAATTTAGATGCACTGCATCCAAAAGCAACGACAATAATGTGATCGTTGTTGGTCAAACCAAAAAGCATGATCTCCAAATATTGTGACAATAGTCACCATTCAATAAGCGAGAAGGCATGACCTCAATATGTTATGACTAAAAGTCATTACCTGAAAAACAAAGAGGCATGTTCTCAAGAAAATTGTGACAACAATCACTACTGGGTAAATTGAGAGGCACAACCTCATAATAATATGACAATTAAAGAGCACAGCCCAACAAATTCATAACTGCTTACCAAAAAGGAGACGGATCACAAAACGTTGAAGCTACTTACCCACTGAGGATGCAGATATGAGTTCTTCGCTGCTCACCCATAGAGGAAGCAGGCACATACAAATTCGTAGTTGCTTATCCACGAAAAGGCAACATGCCTGTCTTTGGTCACATGAGACCAATAAAAAAAATGATAAGCTTCCTTTCATTATTATTGTTGAACATTCAATTATATATATCTCTACGTGTGCACCTCATGTGGGACACATGCGGTCAATCTATAAAGGACGAAGATAAACTCTCTTTAAGTTTGTCGTTGCATCTCCCAGTTTCGTCATACTACATATGAACAACCAAAAGGTTTCAGCACTCATGTCATGTGGAAAAAATATTGGTATGTGCAAGTTCAACTTCAGATTTATTTGCTAAAGGGAGATCCCAAAGAACGACTAACACAGATAATAGATTGCTTGTCTGTCGTTCCTAAATTCTTAGGGTCCACGTGGCAATAAAATCTTTATTATGCATATACATACTGCAAACATGTGTTTGTCACTTCTTCAAAAGAAACGGTGAATGACGAATGAAGCGACATGAAGAAAAGATGAATAGTAAAAATTTAACATTGAAGAAAGACCAATTTCACTGACCCGCGGCTGTTGATTTAAACAAGATTACTCTCCAAATTCTTAAAAGAAGTTGAAGAGTAAGGGGCAAGTTGTTGGGTGAAATAAATTCACTAGCCGGTCAATCCTAAAATGGAATTAGTTAATGACGTAGTTGAATAATCATTGCTATCTTTCGGAAGCTCCCAATCCTATATAAAATAGATTATGTCGCTACTAACCAAAGTGGACTGACTGACAATCATCAACCAAAGTCTTTTAGCATCGACAATGACTAGCATTGGCTAATAGCTTGTATCAACAGTTCAGCAGTGACCGACATTTCAAAATAAGTGATCGGATCGTATTTTAGATTAACGATTGACATGAGGTAGTGACACAAAACTTCTTATTCAAAGATAATTAGGAGCAACCGACCTAAGATCCTAGTTCAAAGAGAATTGGAAGCGACCGACATAAGATCCTAATTCAAAAAGAATTATGAAAGATCAACCTAATATCCTTACTTAAAGAGAACTAAGAAGAGCACCCAACAGACAAAATCCAATTCGATTGAAGTTATGACCAAACCCAATTCGGTTGAAGTTAAGACCGATCTATCATGTCCAATCCCATGAGGATTAGGGTTGATATAAACCTATAAATGAAGAGTTTACGGAAGAAGGATATGAGAGACGAATAATAATCCGAGAAAACTCTAAGAGCGATACTACCGCCACTCCCGAACCCGAGACCGACAACGAGTAGTTCTAAGACATACAATATTCTCTAAGGCTAATCTTCGATATTGATTCATTTTACTTCGAAATCCATTGTTTAATAAGATATATTCTTCTCTCTGTATTGATGTCTTTGTTCGAACCGGTTAGAGTTGTTCCAAACAATGATCTGGCGACTGCTTGAGGATTGTGTTTCGAAGAAGGAATGACGATGAAGAATGGAGAAGAGCTGCAAATGGAGGTACAAACAGCGGAACAAATTTCTGCATTCTTCTAAATTCCTTCCATTTACGTTTTTTTTTTTATTTTTAGGTAGAAAAGATGGGACCTACATTTTAGGTGGAATTGGACTTTATTCTGCTGAGATTTAATCCTCCACAAAAAGGAAGAGGAATGGTGAAGCGTAACATTTTTATATTTGTTTCTCATATTTATTGTATTTAAAAAATAAAAGTAATTAAATATATCAGCTACTTTTGTGTGATACTATAACAAACAAGATATTTTCGAAAATTCTAATCAAAAATAAATAAATTGCTAAACATTTAACAACAACAAATTAGATATTTCCAAACTAAAAGATTTATTTGAATCATTTAAAAATAAGTTACAAAAATAGGTAAAACCAACATTTCCTATAAATACATCACCACACCAAAGATTTCAGCCGTAAAAGAAAAACAAAACACAATTTCTATTTATCATAAAACCAGGTTATGAACTAGAAGAAATCTTAGCCATGAGTGAAAGGTAATCGATTCTTTAAGTACTCATAATTTTTATATATTATTTTATTATAGTTTTTTGTAACACTTAATTCATAATTAATCTAGATTTTATATGTAGTTTCCATGATTTGTTAATGTTTTAATACTATAAAGCTTTTTATGTATATGAAGAATTGTATTTGCGTACTTTTTAAAACTGGTAGTATGTAATTGAATTTTGAGAGATGAAATCATATTGTTAATACTTTTGACTGGATCAAGTTTTCTTTACAATTATATATTGTTTATGGATTAAGTTGTCATTAATTGATTACACTGATGTGATTTTTTTTTAAAAATGGAATACAAGGAACAAAAATGGAAACAATGCTGGATCAAGTAACGGGGACGTTCAAAGCGCAAAGATAAATCTGTTGATGAAGCTAATACAAATCGCGAAGCATCAGTAAGTCTAATAACACCCTCTCATATATATAGTTTATAATTTTAAAACTACATATTTATTACTTTTAATTTTTAGAATTACTTATATATAAAATGGCTAAATTTATCTTATTTTCAATTCTTATAATTTAAAATTTATTTAACAAATCAAAATAAAATAACATTTTAAAATAAATAATATTTATTTAGGTTTTACTTTATTTATTAATTCTAAAATTTCAATTTTATACTAATCTATAGAATATTCTACTAAAATATATTTTTGACAGGAAAAAAAATCCTAAGATTGTTTTATATTATATATTTCTCTATAGATTATTCTACTAAAACTATTTTTAAATTTGTATAGAGAATTTACAAATATTAAATTTTATCTGAATAAAATTTATCTGATTAATAGATTTATATAAATCTAAAATTTACAGAAAATCTTAAGATTTATCTAATTAGATATCTCTAGTATGTTTAATTTTCATTTTTAATTTTAATTTATAAAAATATATATGAGTAAAACCTGGTCAAAACAGTTTTTCTATATCAATTAATTTAACTATTAAAAAAAGAGTGTATTTTTCAATTTAGAAATGTTAATTAGATTAGTTTGCCAATTGCCCTATATATATCGATATATACACTTACTTAGATATATACCCTTACTTAGTTTGTGTATTTTTAATTAATATAATTTTTTTTGTATGCAAAATTAAAATAGTGTGTTTGGAGTCTAAAAAATTACGAAATTTTGCTGGAACTTGTGAATGACGAGCTAAAAGCAAAAGGATATATGATTAGACTACCTGATAATCTTGGAAAGAGAAGAGTGGAACAAAATTTTTATGAAACAACCGGCATTAAAGTCAAATGAGAGCCAGAAATAAAAAGCAGAATTGACTATATGCGTAAGCTTCGGCAGTATAACACTATATTAACCAGTCGTACTGGTTTTAGGGTTAATCCTCTAACTGGAAGGTTAGAGATGTCCGAATCTTGGTGGAGCGATCGAATTGCGGTGAGTGCTAAAAATATTACCATATAATATTAGTATTATACACTGAATTTAATTAACAATATTTTAATATTTTTTTAGGAATTTGGAAAAAATGGAAATTTTGTATGAATGCTACAAAGCAAAGCTCTTCCATTTAATGAACCACTCGATCAAATTTTTGGTGAACATGATCTAGTACAAGATGATCGTTATTCACCACACACACTCTGTAAAAACATCCTACAAAGACTTCATCAAGAAGAAAGTGATGATTACATAGAGGTGGAGGAAACACCAGAAGACAATGGGTCCCAATTTCCGATGGAACTAACATCTGATGATGATTTTCCCCGAGCTAGTCAGTCAGCTATCGCTGCTACTAGGGAACAACTACGGAGTTCTCCATCCCGTACAAATAAATCAACTTTGTGTGCTCGAAAGTCTACTACTAGACGTCCTAATCGAAAAAGAATCAACTTCGAGAGCCAAGTTCAAACTGGATTTGAACGTCTTGAAGAGTCTCGAACAAGCTTGTTGGATGTCTTACGGTCGCGGCATAACTCAAAAGCAACTTTTGGTGATGCTGTAGCTGTATTGGAGACATTGCCGGTTCAACCGATGAGGAAATTTTGGTGGGAAGCAAATAGGCTGTTGATGAATGACGAAGATGTTCGTGATGGATTTATGAAATTACAGAGTGAAGAAAATAAAATTCAATTTTTGGAGAACCTAACTGGAGTTGATAGATACGGCTATCCAATTGATATTATCAATCTGAGGGGTACTAGCAGCTCTGCAACTACTTCTCTTCCATCTATGCACTTACAAATTGCAGGAATTAATACTAATGCATCCTCAAGTTTCTCCCAAGGATATGGAATGTTTGATATGTGTTCTTCAGGGACTACTTTCTCATTTTTGCTTGGAGTTGTGCCCTCACCTAACATAATAGGCGAAACTAGAAGTGGCACAAATTAGCTATGTATTATTGCTTTTGCTAGTAGTGGTCAGTGCCAATAAAATATTTTATTTAAAAAATAAAATAATGACTTGTTTTATTTTCATTCAATAAAATTTTATTTTTGTATCACATTCAATAAAAATACACTTTTGAATCATTATAAAATTTTAAAATATTTTTCTAAATTTTTCTGTATTATTTTCAGATATTTCGTATTGCAGAATTGCATTTACGTGGACTTGAAAATTTATCAGATGAAAAAATTACAGAGCTATTATTGCTGGAAGAAGATGAAATTTTATACACTCACATCATTCCTCTGTTGAAGTATTATGGAAAATTCTTTTGCATAGAACCAATTAATCAAAAAAGAGGCAAAGGGTGGCACATTATTCGACAACAAATCTATGAAAATGAGAGTTCATGTCGAATGCTCATACGGATGAGTCCAGAGGCTTTTACAGGTGTGTGAAATTTTAGAGGAGATGTATAATCTACAAGACACGCAAAATATGCATGTTGATGAGAGTGTTGCAATATTTCTCATGATCTGTGGGCAAAATGATACTTAAGGCAATAGAGGTTTAAGATTTGGCCATGCACAAGAGACAATATGTCGAAAGTTTCATGAAGTCCTTGAAGCAATGGAACGAATGGCTGTAGATTATATACTACCACGAACGACACAAGAACTTGAAGCTCAATCAAAGCGTCTTGAAGAAGATATACGATATTGGCCATATTTTGATGGATTTATCGGGGCATTAGATGGGACGCATGTACCTGTTATGGTGACTCCAGGACGAGAATCTATTCAATTTTATAATCGAAAAGAAACTCTGAGTTTCAATGTCTTGGCCATGTGCGACCTAGACATGCTTTTCACATATTGTTTCGTTGGTATGGCAGGATCAGCTCATGATGCACGAGTATTATCAACAGCTATTTGAGATGATCCTATGTTTCCTAAGCCTCCATAAAATATGTATTATCTTGTGGATTCTGGATACGCCAATAGATGTGGATATTTAGCTCCATACCAGAAACAAAGTAGCAGTGGCACACGATATCATCTACAAGAGTTTTGGAATGGTGAACCGCCACAAAATAGCAAGGAAATGTTTAACCGATGGCATGCATCTCGTCGTTCAGTTATAGAACGAACATTTGGTGTTTGGAAGAAAAAATGGAGGGTTTTAAATGAACTTCTAAGGTATAACATTGCAGTTCAAAGACAAGTCATATTTGCTACAATGAGACTTCATAATTTTATTCGGATGAATAATATTGAAGATATTGATTTTGAGGAAGCAGATTTAAAAACGGATTTAGATGAACGACATAATGTCAATGATGATGCAAATAATAATCAAAGTGTTGGTGTTGAAGAAGAAGCAGAAGCCTGAACATATATGAGAACTGTTCTTGATGAAATTGCTAAATTTATGTGGCTCAAAAAAATACGTGGAAGTCATTGTCATTAATATTAGATTTCATTAATATTAGATTACTAAGTTTTTTTTTAACACTGATTTATTAATCTATTGCAAATTATGAGAACTGTTACATCGACGATTCTACAACAGTCAATTCTACCGTCTTATGAAGATCCACGACTAACGGCTCTACCTGCACCTTGCACCATGCTTACCATCATCATATGGAGATCTACGCCTAATGATTCTGCGTGCACCACGCTGAAGATCTCTTGTAAGCTTGCCTCCATTAATTTGTATCATTCTTCATTAATCTGTATAATTAAGAATAAATCGTGCTCTCTGGGATTTGAAACCCAGATCTCCTGGAGTAGAAGCATTAATAAACCCTTATTAAACCATTGAGCTAAGGGGCTTCCACAATTACTAAGTTTATGTAGCTAAAAAAATTGTGGATTTTTTTTAATTAATTTTAGTATTCCACTTTGTTCTTCTAGATAATTACTATTTGTCTTTATAAATTATTCATCTACCATTGTTCCTCTAATTTATTTTATTCCTCTAACTAACTTCGGTTTTAACTGGTGACCATAAAAATAATAATAGAAATGAATAGGAAAAGGAATAAAATGAACAAAATAATAGAAATTATTGTTCTTTCTAATTTTTTATAGGGAATATATTAATATTATAGTTCCTAAAACATAAGAAATTAGAAGGAATCATGAGTACAATATATTCTTTTTAAATGGTGTATTTTTTAAGGAATGATAAGGAATTTAGTATTCCTTTCCATTCCTTATGGTCACCAGTTAGAGCCTTCGTTCCACTCGTTTTTATTCCACTCATCGCTATTCCTACTATTCTATTTTTTCCACTTGTGTACTTCCATTATTTTTTAAAAATAAATAGAGATCTAAAATTTGTTTGTAGAGTACGCTTCTCGTGGATATTTGGGTGATTGAGTTGGGAAATCCGGCGAGGCTTTTCTGGAATTTGAATTGCGTTGAATCACGAGATCTATTGTGTAAGAATTATGTCACACCCACATGTATGGATTTTCTCATTGCGATGTGAAGCTAGAGAATATTTTGATTATTGGTGGCGGGGATGTGAAAGTTAGGATTTCGGGTTAGCGAAACAGACAAGTGAAATTGGGGTTGTGATCATAGATACACCTCTGAACATGGCATCGGAATCGGGTAATCACGACGAGTTCGAGTCTTCGACGAATATTTGGACACTGGATTCTCTGTTGTCGATATGTCGAGTGGCAAAACAACATGTTGTTTTGGAGGAAAGGATTACGAATGCTAAGTCTTTAAATTAATGGTTCGTATTTGCTCCGGCGATGAAGTTCCTAAAATTCTGGGGAAATTGTCTAAGGAATGGACAGATTTCGTGAGTAAGTGCTTCGTTAAAAACCCGGCGGAGAGATGGACCAGTCAATCGGACCATACATTCTTAGCTGTTGATGATGATGACAGTTAGTTGATAGTAATAGTGGTTTCTTTAGGTGTGGTGACGAAGACGAGGCTATGGTTTCGATTTCATTGAGAGATTGGTTCAATCTCCAGTTAACGATTTGGTTATGATTTGTTCACTGATTAATTATCCTCCATATAGTTATTTGGTACGTTCGCCGGAGGTAAAGAAGGGTATTACTCACCATTTCACCAAGAATGCATCTGATTGGTTGGTTTCATGTGATTGGGTCAGCGTCAGGTTATGAAAGTAGTTTTAGTATTCACGGTTCAATCTCCGATTATTATGGATTTATTAGAATTCACGGTTTATTACTGAACGTTTAGTAACAATATTTTCCTAATGCATATTGTTAAAATTAAAAGATACAAACATGATATATGCTTTCGCTTATACTTTATGCACTAACAACTTTAGTAACAAGATCTTCCCAACAAAAGCATAGCATTCTATTTTGTTGAGTATAAAGATATAGGAATTTATGTGTATACACTATATTTCTCATTTCTTGCAAGATATATTATACATTATTCGCTCAATGTTTTAAGGATGTGCATACATAATCATCATGGTCCTATGTCTGCTTTTTTTGTAATATAGTGGTAAGGAGTAAACATGTAAGTTAAGATTTCATTCATTTTTTACTTGAAGTCTATAAAACCTCTTTACAAATGGATAATGGTTTCAAATCTCATAATCATTTTGAAGAAAGACTAAAGATTTATAAGCCTTAGAGATTTCTAATATTAACTTTTCTTGTGCGTTTGTTCATAAACAGAATATTTTTAATTCAATAAAGTTAGCTCTTAGTTATTGGATAACGAATAAAAAAAAAAAACTATCTTTCGATATAGCATTTTAAAAATCTAACTATCAAGTTATGGATGTAACATTGTATCTTTTTTTGCACAGCCATAGTCTATGGCTCAAATGGTTAAGAAACAAAAGAAGCATTCAAACAGTTTGATTTCTATTAGAATATTTATTCTGAAGAATTCATACAATGATGATTTTATACGACTCCAAAACGCATTGAAAGCTTATAGTGATATAGTATGTACTTTTGGAAAACAAATCACTGATCGCTACAATGGCAACGATATTCTTGTAAAAATTTATATCTTAGTTGATGGCTTAATGATTCCTTGTCACTTGTAGTGTTTTCAACTGCCACTCAAGTTAATC
This sequence comes from Thlaspi arvense, assembly GCA_911865555.2. Lineage (NCBI taxonomy): Eukaryota > Viridiplantae > Streptophyta > Magnoliopsida > Brassicales > Brassicaceae > Thlaspi > Thlaspi arvense. The sequence continues at coordinate 62,223,732 of OU466858.1, read as the reverse complement.
ATATATTTGGTCATGCGTTTATACATGTTATTTGATTATAAATAATGTTAGATATGAAATGCTGACCTGTGTCGAGTCAAAGATGTTAAAGGTCCAAAAACTTTAAGCAAGTAAGAACATAAGATTTGCAAAAAAAAAAAAAAGAACGTAAGAAGATTATTTCGCAGATTAAAATCTACTTTATTTCTTTTTTTTCTTTTCTTTGTAATATAGAAGAAATACAAGGAAAATATAATCATTGATCTCTATATAAAGAAAACTAGATGTTGGATCCGCGCACTTGCGCAGATTTCTTTTCATAAAATGTTTTTAGACTATATTAAAAATCGGTTTATATTAAACTTTTGATAAAAAAAATTCAGCTTATATTATTAAATCCAAAATTGTGGCCCAAACATAATTTTTTTATTAGATTATATAAACTATTTTTATATTATGGTTTTATGTTCTTAAAATTATTTAGGCTTGATTTCTATAAAAAAAAATATTTTGATTAGCGGATTTCCGGATAAAATTTGTAACAAATATTTTCAAAGTATTATGTTTTATAATGCAAGAGAGATTTTATTTTTTTGTAATTAAGATTTCAATATTTACTTAGCTTTTGTTTGTTTTTTTTTAAATATCTGAATACAAAATTTATAATATCTCAAAATTTGAATATTTGGATGCAGCATTTGAATCTCAAAAATTAAAAAAACCCAAAATACATTTTGAATTTAAACCATATAATCAAATTTTTTCGTTGTCAAAACTATAAAATCAGAGTTTTCGATCAAAATAAAAAGCTGCATTTTCCCGCAAAATACTAAAATTACGTTGTTGTACCATAATAGGGAATTCTCATAGAAACTGTAAAAATAGCATTTTCTATCAAACAGTATTTTTCTACCAAAATTGTAAACTCACATTTTTTTAACAAAATCAAAAATTACCAAAACTATATTGTTGTACCAAAATCAAGAATTCCCGTAGAAGTTGTAAAAATAGCAGTTTCCATCAAACCATATTTTCTTTCCAAAATTGTAAATCCAAATTTTTTAACAAAACCAAAATTTATGTTTTCTCCAACACCATATAACCATATTCTATGGCCAAATTTCTAAAATTATGTGTTTTTATCAAACCTGCAAAATTACGTTTTTCATCAAACCTGCAAATCTGCATTTTCAATAAAATCCATAAAACCACATTTTCCATCAAAACCTATAAGCTCCACCAAAACATGTAAACTTCGTAAAATCCGCAAAATCATGTTTCTGGCCAAATCCACAAACCCATATTTTCCATAAATTTGTAAAATTCTTAAAAATTACCAAATTTCTAAACTCATGTGTTTCTGCCAAACCTGCAAAATCGAGTTTCCAAACCCACAAACTCGCATTTTCCCGTGTGACTATATTTTCCCGCTAAAACCTATAAAATCCGCAAAATTGCGTTATTCGCATTCCGTAAACCCGTATTTTCCCGTAAACCCCATAAAATCTGCAAAACCAAATTTCTAAAATCATGTGTTTCTGTTAAATCTACAAAAACACATTTCTTGTTAAACTGGCATTTTTTCATAAAAATATATTTTTTACTAAAATTTATAAAACCTTCTAAAATTTGTAAAACCTATAATATCTAGAAATTTGTGTTTGTCAAATCCGTAAAATCCATGATTTTCGGCAAAAAAAAATCATTAACAAACCGTGAAAAAATTATTGACATAATATGTATATATGAAACCAAAAAATAATGATTACATATTTATCATTGACTATAAATTTTCATATTTCATAAATATCATCTTAGCTTTTTAACATTTTAAAGTAATGCTTTTTTTAATTGTATAGAGAAGAAATTGATTATAATATAACATATATTTAATTTATAATATAACATATATATAATTATATTAATTATTCGTGTTATATATATTTGTGGTAATTATGTTAAGATATTATGAAAGATTTTAAAATAATTTCGAAATTAAATTAATTTGAATTTTATTAAGTATCAGATATAATTTATTGGTATTATCTGTTAACAAACTAATATGATTTAATTTAATTTAATGCATTTTTAGTGGTTTAATAATATGACTAAATTACCCTTAATGAATTAATGAAATTTTCTAGTAAATGTAATGACATATATTGTAAATACTATGGTAGCTTTTGAACATTTATTAAGAATGATTCTCTTTTAATAGTTTAGATTTGAAAAATGGAAAAATATTTCCTTTAAATATCCAAAAAGAAAAAAAAAAGAAAAAGAGAAGAAATATGTAGAAAAGTATTAAAAAGGAAACAGGATACTTCAATACACGAATGCAAATGGTGGACAAACTATATTGTGATCTATTCTTGATTCGCTCTGGATTTGGTGTGAAGAGAAAATCCGCAAATGTTTTGTCGGAAAACTGAATCGAGAGAAAATAACGATGTGTATCATTAAAAGAAGTAATATATAAAATTGAAATGTTCTTATTAGTTTTTAAGATTAAAATTTTATATCTTACGAGTGTAATTCTACATTACTATATCAAAACATAACATTAAGCTAAGTTGTGCAAAGAAAACAAATAAGAAACATTTGCGGTGTAACGTGAGTTTGAGATTATTTGATTGTATCATTTCTATGAGCCATGAAAAGATATTATTGTATATGAATTTAGAAAAGTGTTTGATCAGAGTGAGAAAAAGAATAGATTTAGCAAATATTAATAATTTATAATTAATATTATAATTAAAGTTTTAAAAACTAGCAAAGATAAGTGCATGTGTGTACTCAATTAATGCAAAATTTTAACCGACTTTAATGATGAACTTTACTAATTTTTTTCTGTCAGAGTAAATAAGGTGTAGCTTAAAAACACAAATTCTAAATAATACCATAAACCAATGATTTTATTATTGAGTGTCCAAGCTACCAAACATATATCATAGTAACTAAAATTTAATTACTTAACTTGAGTTAAGTTAATATTTCAAGAATCCAAACAAAATCTTTTACTCAGTTCCAAAAGCAATAGCAATGTGTGAATGTTATAATTTATAGTTTGATGTTTTTTTAAAAAATTATATGTTTATAATAAAAAATTAGAAATAATTAAATTCTATAACTCAAAATAATTATATTAATTAATAACTTTTTTTATATAAAAGTGACATTTGCTTTCTGTAATTACAAGAAATGATCAAATGGCAACTTAGTGGAAAAAGTAGATCACATTTGTGAAAGTAGTTAGAAGTATATTGCTTTATTCTCGTAGGTAAACGAAGGAAAATATTTAAAAATCATCGCTCTCCAGATGCTGTATTAGAAAATGATATATTGGCCAAATTTCGAAGTACCTCTTTTTTACATTTTGTAGTCATTTTTGCTCTACGTCTCCATAGATAGAACGAAACTACCTTTAGCGCATTAAATTTATCGATATTGGTACAATACATGTCATAATTTAATTGTATTTGATAATAATTATTTTCTTTATTATTTTATAAATATGGTGGAAAAGATCCTTTTTATTTATATCATTAATATATTATTGTTTTATAAATATGGTGGAAAAGATCCTTTTTATTTATATCATTAATATACATTTTGTTAGCTAGCTGAGCATGTTTGATAACAAATTATAATTTAAAAAAAAAACAAAGGAGATACAATATTTATTCAGATTAAACACATATAAATATAAAACTTAAGGTAATCAAAATATAAATATAATATTTATTTATATTATAATAAATAAATTTATCATACTAAAATTATATATAAAATTTTGAAAATATCCGGCAGCGGATCAGTGTACCTAGTATTGAATAATAACACAACAACTGAAAAGAAATGGGGAAATTGCTGAATATGATTCAATATTTGAGTTTAAATGTAAAACTTGACCCCTTATTGCATGTTTGACAAAAATAACTCACAAGGGTTATGAAATTACAACATTAACCCTTCTGACCAAACAAAAAAAAATGCCGTCGCAATTACTGTTTTATCCCCGAGAAGTCTACTCGAGTTCGAGTAGACTTCTCGAGTAGACTTTCTGGAGAAGTCTACTCTATAATAGTTTGTTTACAATTAATTTTAAAAATCATGAAAAATATTTTGATAAAAAGATTAGATCCATAACATAAATATATATATTTTTACACCTATTAAAAATAAAAATTGACACAAAATAATCAATTTAAGTCATCATAAATAAATTAGGTTAGAAATGAATACTAAGTAGAATTCTCGAGTAGACTTCTCGGTTTCTCGAGTAGACTTCTCGAGTAGACTTTTTGGAGAAGTCTACTTACACTAATTTTTTTCTACATATATAAGGAGAGTTTAACCTAATTGTATTAACAATAAAGTCTCTCTCTATCTAAAAAACGCCTCTCTCTCTTCTCCCTTCTCTCTGGCCATGAATTTCTTCTCCTTCCTCTCTTGCTGTCAATATCCTCTCCATCCTCTCTATCTTGCATTCAACCTCCTCTCACTTGCAGGTTATGGTAGTGGTAAGCAAATCTGAGATTTTGTGTTCCTCATTTTGTTTGCTTTGTGTTCATATTGCAAATCTGAGCTTATTATTATAGATTTGAGCTTATTGTTGTAGATCTAAGTTTATTTTTGTAGATCTGAGTTTATTGTTGTATAATTTTGTAGATTTTATTAATTTTTTGTTATTATTGCAGAACTGAATTTTTTTGATTTTTGTACAGATCTGAATGTTATAAATATAGTAGATTATTATTATAGATCCGAGCTTATTAGTTTAGATTTGAGCTTATTGTTGTAGATCTAAGTTTATATTTGTAGATCTGAGTTTATTGTTGTATAAATTTTATAGATTTTGTTCTAGATCTAAATTTTTTGTTATTGTTGCAGAGCTGAATTTTGTTGATTTTTTTGCAGATCTGAATGTAGACTTCTCGAGCTTGAGCAGACTTCTAGAGTAGACTTCTCGAACTCGAGCAGACTTCTCAAACAGACTTCAGTTGCATACATAATTTTCAGAGATTTTAGTTTACTAGTAATTTCTTATGTCAGTTTAAAGATTTATAATTAGTGATCCTTAAATGTTTGTTTGTTTAGAGGGTTATTTTCTATGTAATGTTGAATTGCATTGAATGTTTTGTATCAAATTCCTAAATTATCTATGTTTATCTATTCTACAAAATAGACTTCTCTTGTCTCGAGTAGACTTCTTAAAGACATTAATTTTACATAACTTATAAGTGATTCAGAGGGACATTTCTCCCATTTATATCATATAACTTGTCAACCGAGTAGACTTCTCTTGTCTCGAGTAGACTTCTCCTGTCTCGAGTAGACTTCTAAAAGACATTAATTGTACCGGGTAGACTTCTCTTGTCTCGAGTAGACTTCTCCTGTCTCGAGTAGACTTCTAAAAGACATTAATTTTACATAACTTAAAAGTGATTCAGAGGGACATTTCTCTCATTTATATCATGTAACTTGTCAACCGAGTAGACTTCTCTTGTCTCGAGTAGACTTCTGAAGTAGACTTCTCATTGTCTCGAGTAGACTTCTTAAAGACATTAATTTTACATAACTTAAAGGTGACAACATTCGCCCTCCTTTGCTATTCGCCCTCCTTTGCCAAGATTAACCAAGAAGCTCACCATGTGTGCAACCATCTCTTAAGAACAACATTCGCCCTTCTTTGCTATTATCCACCTCGAACTGCCATATTGATTCACTCTTAACCCATTCTCCATAAACAGCGGGTATGTGAGCCATTCTCTGTGAAAAAGAACAAAATCCAAACCACATTAGACATCAAAATTGCATAAGTAGACTTCTCTGAAAGTCGAATGAAGTCTATATAGTAGACTTCTAGAGTAGACTTAATAAGCTAAGTATCATATAGAACATGAAAACTCATTCGACTATACCTATAATATATAAACATGCAAAACTTATACATAAGCAAGAAAACTTAATAACAAAATCTTAGGATCACAAAAATCTTAAAAATTTGTTATATATTGTATAAAAATGATTTTTTTTTAAAAAAAAATAAGAAAATTAGACTTCTCGGATAAAAGTAGACTTTTCGCAGGTTAGTTTTGCAATTGCCAAAATATTAGTAGACTTCTCTATGAAAAGTAGACTTCTCCGAGAAGTCTACTTTCGTAAGTAGACTTCTCGCAGGTCACTTTTTGGTCAATTGCAAAAATGACCTGCGAGAAGTCTACTTACGAAAGTAGACTTCTCGGAGAAGTCTACTCTGAAAAGTAGACTTCTCGCAAGTCATTTTTGCAATTGAAAAATATTTGACTTTTTGGTCAATTGCAAAAATGACCTGCGAGAAGTCTACTTGTGAAAGTAGACTTCTCCGGGAAGTCTACTCTGAAAAGTAGACTTCTCCGAGAAGTCTATTTTCGTAAGTAGACTTCTCGCAAGTTATTTTTGCAATTGCAAAATATTTGACTTTTTGGTCAATTGCAAAAATGACCTGCGAGAAGTCTACTTACAGAAGTCTATTGGGAAGGTGATTTTTGTGGGTTAGATTTGCAATTCAAATCAAATTTTAGGTCATTTTTGTAAGAATCCCAAAAGAAATAGTAAAACATCTAGGAGATATATTGGATTGATGATTTGAGATAATTTAGAAATTACCTAAATTTGAAGAAATTTGAAAGGAATTTAGATTTAAGAGAATTTTACAAAGTTATTGTTATAATTTTTGAAAGTGATTTGAAAGAATTTGAAAATATTTGAAAAACAATTTTTTTTCCCTGCTCAAATAACACATGTTTAGCTAGTGACTTATATCTCACATAAACTGTTTCACTGAGCAAAAATAAAATAAAAATGAATTACAAAGAAAAGATTGTTTAGGCAAAATACAATAGCTTGGTAAGAAGCTACTGTATGCAATTTATTACTTTGATGCAACTACAAGAAGAAATACCAAAACAAAAACAAAAAGATACCATCACAAAGTATAAAGAACACTTACAAAAAGTTCAGTAGAAAGCAGAAAATATCAATAGCTTTAGAACAATCGGAAGAAATTTATCCAGGAAAAGGTATATGGAGCACGAGAGTGTAAGTTTCTGTTTCGATCCAAGGCAACAACGATACTAGATTCCACATGTAATTGCTAATGAGGCAGAAACTTGAAAGATTTGAGGAAAGAAGAACAATTTGTCACCTTGATGTCTTCGTTCATCTGTAATCCAAATTGGATATGATCGGGAACGGCTTCATCCAAGTTTCGATTCCGGCGGAAGAACGGCTGGATCGGGAAGGGAAATCTTCAGACCTATCGGAGTACATGTTGCAGTTGTGTCGTCAGATGGACTCCGGCGCCTATACAACAAACAATTGAAAAATTACCCTGCAGTATCCTTTGATGTCATGGATTCTCTGGACGGCAAAATCCAATCAGCTGGTCTTCGATGGCAAATCAAAGACGATATAAAGAGATCAAAAGCTGCCCTTTTTGTATCCTCTCCTAATGGGGAAAGTCTAGAGATCAAAAACTGCCCTCTTTCAAGTTATAGAACTAGAGATCAAGAGGATATGTGTGAAAGGTCTAGAGATCAAAAGCTTTTTACTGTGTCGCTCCTTGATATAACGACGCTTATTAATTAGCACTGAACATGAATTTCTTTTATCAGTGTCTCAGTGTTATTATTTTTTGTCGTAAGAGTTGATTAATCTTTTTTCTTCTTTCAAATTATATCTCATGAGGTGGTATTTGGATCAACCACTTTTTATTTACAGATTACTTTATAAATAATTCTAAATTATTTTTGATATATTTTATTATTAAACTCTCTGTTTTCTAATAAAGTGAAATTTGAGAGAACTTTTATAAATAACTAATGCAATAACCTTGAATTTGAAAGAATTTTTATAAACACTAGATACAATAAAGGAGGATTTGAAAAAAAATTGAAAATTCTCCCAAATCATTAATCCAATATACCCTCCCTAATCCAAATATTTTCTGTTTGGTTTGGTTATCTCTTTTCGGTTAACTTGGTTGAACTTTGTGTGCGCATCAATATCCACCACCTGGAAAATTATAGTTAAAATCAATCAGGTAACAAAAATTCACAACAAAGTGGTCAATGTTTTTTATTTTTTTTTAATGTTCATTGTTGCAAAACTGGAAGCTATTAAAATATACCAATAAATCTACTAATAATTATCTTTTTAGAGAAAGTGCTGGAATACATATCATGAAAATCAGGTAAGGACTCTTATTCAAAATTAGGTTTCCTTTTTTCTTTTGTTCTCTTATTCTCTATTTTTTTTCCTTTTAAATCTTTTTTATAGTCAATCTAATATTAATTTCCCAATAAGTTGATACATTTTTCTTAAAGCATTTTCGTAATTACACATCAACATTTTATAGTTTTACTTTCTCTCGATTTAGGGTAAAGTTTTCATATTTTTCTCCTTTTTGTATTTTTCTCTTCTCATTTGATTCAAATAACTTACATTTCGCACTTATTTTTTTATAGATACTATTAGAAGAAACATCCCAAGAGACTGAATTAATTATAACTTATGATATGGCCATTTTATCTTGTAGCAGTATATAAAAAAATAAAATAAAGAAAAGTATTACATGCGAAATGTAAGTTAATGTTTAGTTAAAAAGATAAAAATGCGAAAAAGGGAAACAAAATATGAAAATCTTACCCTAGAAACAAGATTTTACTTTTATGTATCTAAATCTCTATATAAGTGTCATGTTTGTAAGATTGTAAAACCACAACTTATCTTGTCTATCTTTGTGGGAATTTTTCAAGTCTTATATCGTCCTTTGTGTGAGGTAAGAGAACCTTTTTCCTCTAGATGACTTAGGGCTAGGCAAGATTTGATAGTTCACGATGAGCTTTTCTAGTTTTATCTTATCATTCTTGAGCGTTTTATGTTTATATTGTGAAATAACATGTGGATGAAGCAAGGTTCAAGTTTTCTGGTTGGTAGCTTCAAAATGCATTGCAATATTTCTATGATTATTCTTCGGTTGTTAGATCTGATGCTTGATTGTTTTCGTCGGTGTTTTAAGATGGTTTCGAGTTTGTTTAGTTGAACATATAGGTTTTGAATTTAAGTATTGTGTCTTGCGATTGATTTACATTGATATATTTTCTCTTTTCTGAATAATTAATGAAATTCTAGGCAATTTTCAAATCATGGTCACAACGAGGCTAATTATGAGAGATGCAAATAAGTACATTCGTACTGTGAGGGGTACTATTCAAGATAATCGTGAAATATATGATACATTTCTGGTGGTCATGAAGGACTTCAAAGCTAAAAGGTATACTCTATGTGTTAACGATTTGATTATCCTCTTAAGTTTGTTCCATTTCAGTCCACATAATAACTACTCTTATGATTTATGGGGAGCTGAAGAATTTGATGATATTTTTCATTGCAGGATTAGTAATAGTCTTGTCATTGCAAAGGTTAAAGACCTCTTCAAGGGACACAGTGAGCTAATTTTGGCTTTCAATAAATTCTTTCCGAAACGTTACAAAATGACATTCGAGAGTGAAAAACCTCCAGTAAAATTTGGAGAAGCTCTTGATTTTTTAAACAAGGTCAAGGTAAGGAAACTCTTCCATGGTAGAACGGGGATGGACAATTGGATTAGCAATTTGATTTTACTTATTTATTTATTTTATCAAGCTTTTGAAATTTAAAACAAATAACACAATTTTGTATTATAGTCCTACTATTTTGTTTTTTTTTTCTTTTTCCTTTTCTTATTCTTTTTTGCCATTTTGCTCTTAAATATCGTTTATCTGCAGGCAACGTTACAAGACAATCGTGCCTACGGATCTTTCTTGGAGAAATTGCAAATGTGTAGTCAATCCAAGAAGAGTGCTGATGAGCTCTACCATGAGGTAATATATATGTGTGTGTAACATTATATTTTTACAGCTTTCTCATATTTAGTTTGATGATTACGTACATTAATTTATATGCAGGTGTGTGATGGCCTTTTCCGAGACCAACCTGAGTTACGTGTGGAATTTGCTTACTTTCTCCCTCGTTGTAAAATGATAGAATAGGGTGAAAGTGCAATTTGAATAAACTGGGATAATAAGTTATGTATGCAACTGGTAACTCTTTTTGTTTGTGCAACTCAATATAGCTATTTTTCATCTTTTGAACCGCAAAGTATGAACAACATAATAAAACTTCTCTTGTTTGTCAACAACTTTTTTTTCATTTTGGTGCAAAAAACATAATACTTATTTTTCAAAATTTTAATACAAATGTGCTCAACACGCAAAGTTCATTACCAAAAATGGATTAGTCTACAATCTAGTAAAATATAGAGGAAATCATCTGAAATGATCGTGTACGGAAAAGTATTATCAAACATAAACTTTTCTTAAAAACAATTTTGAATACCAATGCACCCTTTTTGCCATTTAAATTTTATTTAATTATATTAGCTCAAAAAATGATGGCTGTTTATCATTTAACCCTTTTCAGTAGTAGTTCAGTTTTTCAATGTCCCTAACGCAAAGCAGAGGATACACATATGATATGATGTATTTTGTACACCAATTAAAATCTAATGTGCACACTACCACAACCACTTCAGGATCAAATTCACATGAAATTAGAATAGCACACTAGGTATACAAGTAACTCACTAAACTAAGCTAAGAATGTTTTGGGGTTTTTCTAACTTGACTAATCAACTTGAATGAAAAGAAATTAAATGCAAGTTGACACAAATAAACAGGACAAGATAACTATAATAATAATTTTAAACAAACACAAATAAAATATCAAGACGAAGGTCAAAATAAACAACATTGATTCAATAAGATAAAATATGGATCATAAGCAAAGATAATTGATAAGGGATGATTAACAATGGTGCTAGAACAAACAATCAAAATCATTTCCAAGAAATGGATCCCACAAGATACATTAGTTCATTTCATTGATACTAAGTCATTGATCAAATCACTTAATTAGGCTAACCTTCTGATTGCAATTAAGAGATTAATAGTTATTAAGTAAATATCCACTAAGTCAATAATTCACCTTAATCATCAAGTGCCAATTGGTTAAATATGAAAAAACATGCTTAGAGGTGATTTAGACATTTCATTGCACACTTTCCAGACCAAAATAGCCAAGTTCTAAAATATGACTGTTTGGGTCTATACTTAGCATTAAGTACACTCTAAATATAGGAAATCATAAGAATCTAATCCTAAGCATTATTAATCATCCATCAATCATCCCTAATCTACTAAGCCCATAATCTAATAAAAGACAACTCATAAATCATAGTGAAAGCAAAAATAAACATGATAGAAGACATGGTTAACAAAGATTAAGAAGAGATTAAGAAAACTGCACTAAATTAGGAACAACAGATAAAAGATCCAACATAAAAGATAAGAAGAAGTGTTTAGGTCTAAGGAGGCAAGATATAATGAAAAGCTTAGGGTTTTTAGTCTCTAAAAACATATTTATAGCATAAGAAGTTTATCCGGGACAAACCAGGTCTGATCCTGCTGAAATCAAAGCACATTCTCATAGACACTGGATTGGCCGCTCTGTAATCCTGACATCTCCCACTTTAGTGCTCTAGCAGAAAACATCACAAAATTTTGCAGGTACTGGATTGGCCGCTCTACATTTCTGATATCTCCCGCTTTGATGATCTCAAGTAGATATTTCTGCCAAACTGACATGTCTTCATGAAAATTGCAGAACTTTCCAACCACTATTCAGAATGAATTCAAACTGGCGTCAAATAAAGCTAAATCAATTTTCTATCTTGACACCGAATTTAAGCTTCATATGATATCAGGAAGGCTTTAATCTGACTCGATCTTTTACACAGCTTATCTGGGCTCTGCATATTTGTTTTTTCACATTTTCTTCGTGACCACTCCTCTTGCCAAGTCTCCTATCTCCTCTTGGCTCCAATTAACCTGAAAATGACTCAAAGAACTATGCAAATGCATGAAATGCAACCTAAGACTCTAAAATGCATGACAAAGGGAAACAAGACACATATGCATGCAAATGGCTAAAATATGATCAAAACACAGATCAAAACAAACAAAAACAAATGTTAAATTAATGAAAATACATAAACATCAGTTCTCCGAACTTGCCTTTTGCTTGTCTTCAAGCAAACAATTAAAATTCAAATTGAGAGAAAGGTTTGAAAGTGGAAACTCATAATTAAAAATGATCTAGCAAAGCATTCAAAATTGTGTCCTTGGAAAATGATAAAATATTGCATGAACAAACTCTATATTCCACTCTATTTCTCACGGCTTATTGCAATCCAAATATTTTTCTCTACATCTAAAGTCAAAAATTTGGCAAGATCAAACTTTCACTAACTCTCACATTCAATTAATTCATTTCAAGGCACATTCTCACAAATGGGCAAACGATCTCATCCAATCGACTTGGTAGGATAAAAGTTTGAAAATGTTAATCATGGCTGTTCAGATTTTTCAATAGTGGCTAACTCTCAAGAATCGGAATGCTAGACATTATGAAAAAAATTCATAAGACAAAGACAATTTATGCATACAACTATAGCTCCCATTATCCTATCTTTTCTTATTTTGCAATCTCGATACCGAAACTGAATTCAATCCTAATTTCTTTCTCATTTAATATAAATTAGACCCCTAAAGCTATTGTGGCCATCAAACCAAACCCTTTTCTCATTCTTTAGGCACTTGAGAACTTTTTTTCTTTTACAAAACAAAGCGTCTTTTTCTTTTCTATCCTCTTTTATTTTGTTTCTTTTTCTTTTCTTTTGATCTAGAGAATTTTCTTTCCATCACATACTTAGAGCTATTTTATTTATGCTATACTTCCCAAGCCTTTCTTTTCTCTTACATACACAATGGCCACTTAATCTCTTTTTCTCTCCAAATCACTTCAACTTTTTTTCTTTTCTTTTCATCCTTCGTCATCCCAAAACCTAAACATCATTTTGAATTACCCTTCTTAACACTAGCCATTGATGAACCATAGACTAGCCTAATGGGAGCTAATCATGAAGATGCAACAGAGGTGGAGTGAGCAACACTACAATAAGAAGAATGAAGGTTTGGAAAGCATTCCACACAGAAGATAAAAGACAGTGTGGCAAGAAAAAGATCTCAAGGCCTTTCGTATATTTGAGTATATGCGAAAGGTAGAGCGAAAAAGATACTAAAGAATAGAATTAAGAAACTTAGGTTTTTGTCTATTCTAGGTCTTTACTATAAAAGGGGCAAGGGTAGAAGAAAAGAGGTTTACACTTTCTAACCTATACAAGCAGAAACGGCGCCAAAAGCTTTGAGCAAAATCAAGAGAGAAGCTTTAAGGTGAGTGTTCATTTTGGGGTAGATTTAGAATCACGTGTTGTGAATTCTAGTATTGACTTAAGATCAGTTGGTACAATCTAGAGTTCTAGAGTTTTTTAAATCCAAACTAAGTGTAATCGTGTTGAGATTAAATTATTGATTCAAGTGAATAAAAGCATTCGTCTTGGTGCTGTCCAAGACACAGAAATCTGTGTTGTCCTGTTTTCTGTTCTTTTAATTGGTATCAGAGCAGACATCTACTAAAGAGTGTTTGTTCTTTCAAATCAGGTGTGATCTGGGAAGAGGATGGAAAACATGCAACAAGTGGTTACAATGAGATCTCTGACACTCGAGAAAGAAAACTTTGGCTGGTGGAAAGTCCAAGTCCAAGCTCTCATCAAAGGGATATATGAAGACGCATGGACCATGGTTGAGGAGGGATGGACACCTCCGAGCATTGTTGATACAGATGGGAACGACTATCCAAAACCAAAGCTGCAATGGACAGTTGAGGAGAAAAATATGTCAAAGTTCAATTCCAGAGCGATGACAGTCATATGGAACTCTCTCACCAAAGACCAGTTTCAACAGGTTCAGGGCTATACAACGGCTAAAGAGATTTGGGATTATCTAACGACATCGTATGAAGGGACCAACTCGGTCAAGAGAACCAGGATTGACATGTTGGCGTCACAGTTTGAAACTATCACTATGGGAGATGATGAGACGGTTGAGTCATTCAGTGGAAAGTTGAAATTGATTGCCAACGAGTCGTTGATTTTGGGAAAAAAGTACAGGGACAAGAAACTGGTGAAAAAATTCCTGAGATGCCTGCCAGAAAAGTTTCAAGGACATCAATCATCTCTTGAAGTATCTCAGAACTCTGATGAGATGAAATACAACCATGTTGTAGGGATGATGCAGGCACATGAACTAGACTTAAAGTCCAATAGGATTGGAAAGTCCAAGGAAATTGCCTTCGCTGCAAAGGAGGCAGCTGTATCAGACGACCTGGATGACAAAGTTGGTCTGATTGTCAAAAAAATTATTTCAAACGGTTCGACAGAGGACATAGGAGATTTGGGGCACCTGTCAACAAAGCTGAAGGGGAAAAGCGATTTGAGAGACAACCCAAAAAGTCAGAGATTCAGTGTCATGAGTGTGAGGAGTATGGCCATATTTGGTCTGAATGTCCTACAATCAAGAAGAGGGAAACCCTCAGATGTACCGAATGCAAAGGTGTGGGACACTCGAAGTTTAATTGTGTTGGATCAAACCGCAACAAGGAGAAATCATATGTGTGCGTAGATTCAGACTCTGAAGACATTGAAGAAGATGAATTAAATCTGCTAGCCTATCTAGGCATTATAACCGAGGATGTGGAATCTGATGGAGGAACAGATAATGAAGCAGATGATTTTTCAATCATGTTTGAGAGAAACAAAGCGCTGTGTGAGACTGTGATCGAACTTCGAGCCAACAGAGATATGTTGAACAAAGAAAAAGATGCACTATTGAAACTCTGTGAAGAACTGAATGGCAAGCTCAAAACCGAAAGTGACAGTAATCAGTTGCTTCGAGACTCGAGTGCATCATTGACAGAGGCTCTTAAGGTAAGGGAAACAAACAGAGAACTGGAAGGTAAACTGAGTGGTCAACTTCGAAACATCAAGATGCTAACCAAGGGAACAGATGGTTTAGACAAGGTTCTGTCAATGGGACGCTCAGGAAAGGAATGTGTTGGTCTTGGATATCAGTATGGCAGCACATATAACAGTCATAAAAAGTTCATCAAAGGGAACACTGTTGGTCAAGACGCAGACATGGACAGTCTGAGATCTCGACCACTTATGTCTGGCCAACACCTCAACTCTGATGCATACTACAGACCTGTGAGTCGAGGAAAACAGATGCATGCATATGACAAGTATACGTACTACAACTCAAGCGGCCGGAAGATCTATGGCATGTCTGGATGCTACTTCTGTGGAAGACCCGGACACATCAGAGCTTCTGTTATGATTTTCTCAAACAGAAAAGATCTGTGATCAGACAAAATCAGTACAGCTTTGGGAATCGGAGATCACAACAGATGTGGGTTGAGAAGACAAATCAACATAGTTATGTTGCATACACTGCTGATGCGCTAAAATCTGAGGAGAGAGCATGGTATTTTGATAGTGGATGTTCCCGACACATGACAGAGAGTCACCAAAATGTAAAAGCCCATGAAGACATTGTTGCCGGAAAGGTTACATTTGGAGGAGGAGCACGTGGTAAGATCAGAGGTAAAGGAGACACATCTGGACCAGATCAACCACATCTGGCTAATGTATATTTGGTGGAAGGTCTCAAAGCAAATCTCATCAGTGTCAGTCAGTTGTGCGATGAGGGGTTGTCAGTAACATTCACTAGTACTGAGTGCCAAGCCTACGATCAGCAAGGTGTGGTAAAATTACAAGGGAGACGTTAAGGCAAGCGAGTAACACGTGAAAAGAAGTATGACTACAAGCAAATGGCCAATGGAAATTACTCGATTGTTGGCTTTGCATGTTTTGTTACCAGCTTTGAACCCAAGGATCACAGAGTAGCTATTGCTGATGAGTTCTGGATAATGGCAATGCAAGAAGAGCTTGAACCATTTGAACGCAGTCAAGTATGGACTCTTGTGCCCCGACCACCTGCCAGCAATGTGGTAGGTACAAAATGGATCTTCAAGAACAAAACTGATGAAAATGGAACGGTAGTGCGTAACAAGGCACAGCTGGTTGCACAGGGGTATTCTAAGATTGAAGGAGTAGATTTTAAAGAAACATTTGCACTGATTGCTCGACATGAGTCTAGCAGACTTCTGATTTGGGAACGCCTATCTTCTCAGATTTAAGCTTCATCAGATGGATGTCAAGAGTGCATTCCTCAACAGATTTCTTCAAGAAGAGGTCTATGTTGAGCAACCAAAGGGGTTTGAAGATCCTAGTCATCCGACCTATGTGTACAAACTGTGAAAAGCACTGTATGGGCTCAAGCAGGCTCCCCGAGCATGGTATGAACGGCTCACTACCTTCCTGGTGTCACATGGATTTCAACGGGTAGACAAGACGATGTTCTTTCATGCTGATGCTCAAGGTTTCCTGGTAGTTCAGATATATGTGGACGACATAGTGTTTGGTAGTCCGCACCCAACACTTGTGGACACTTTTGTCTCCATGATGACACGCGAACTCGAGATGAGCATGGTCGGTGAACTGTCCTACTTTCTGGGGCTTCAAGTGAAACAGTCCGAGGAGGGAATCACCATCTCACAAAGTACATATGCACGAAACTTAGTCACTCGTTTTGGCATGCAAACATGCAAACCAGCTAAGACACCAATGGGAGTCGACACAAAACTATCCTGCGATGAACACGGTGAAGCGGTTGATCCACGAGTGTACCAAGGTATGATTGAAAGTCTGTTATATTTCACGACAAGCCGCTCAGATATATGTCTGGCTGTTAGAATCTGTGCACGTTATCAGACCACAGCCAGAGCACCTCATCTGACTACAGTGAAATGTATCATCAGTTATGTGATGGGTACAACAGATTTGGGGCTTCACTACTTAAGAGACACAAATAAGAATCTAGGTGGGTACTGTGATGCAGACTGGGCTGAGTGTCTTGACGATAGACGGAGTACGGGTGGAGGATGTTTTTTTCTTGGCAACAACCTAATATCCTGGCATAGCAAGAAACAGAACAGCATGTCGTTATCGACTGCTGAAGCTGAATACATTACGGTTGGAAGCTGTTGCACATAACTTTTATGGATGAGACAGATGCTCGCTGACTATGGTATGACCTCTGAATCTATGTTAATTATTTGTGACAACGAGAGTGCTATAAACATTGCTAAAAACCCTGTTCAGCACTCACGAACTAAACACATAGACGTTAGGCATCATTTCATTCTTGAACTTGTAGAAGGGAAATTCATATAAATTGGACATGTGAGTACGGGTAATCAATTGGCTGATCTGTTTACCAAACCACTGGACTATAATCGATTTATGAATCTGAGAAAGTCCATTGGTGTGTGTCAAATCTAATCGTTGTGTGGTTTGAATTGGTCTACGGCAGGAACAGGCACATGAACTGTGAGTCACAGAGGAGTGTTAAGCACAGAGAAATGGAAGGGGTATACTGATACGTAAAGGCAGTCTGAGCAGCACAGACAATAATAAATATATATATATATATATTATAGCTGCTCAGATAGAAACTATACAGAGTTTTCTTGCCACTGTATAGCTGAGCCTGATAATCTAGACCTTTGACGGATCAAGTGATGGCTCAAAATAAATAGACGATGATCCCTAACCAGAGTTTTGTTGAGTGACAAACTTCTGTGCTCCAAGATGAAAACTGAGAAATCCCGGGAGAAAGACACGGTGGTGTGAAAGCTAGCCTCTGAGTGTGTACGGTCCACATGTTTATGTCGCTTGTTCTGGACTAACTTGTGGAAGTCCTGTTAAGCACACACAACAGATATATGATGAATGAAAAAGGTATCTGACTCTCATGCTCTAAACTTTATTTGTGTGTCCCTCTATAAACGTTTATTTGATTGCAAGTGGCTGTGGAGTGAATCTGTGAGTGCCTCAGAGGTGTGTTGTGCACGTGTTACTGGAGTTAACAGAGATTATGTCAAACTTGTCTAACAAAGTGACTAAGTATGTGTGCACATCGTTTGGGCTAAGTCCAACAGGTCCAAGCCGAACTCCGAAAAGTTGCAACGGTTTGGAGGGAATATAATAGGGTTCTGAGAGAGGAAAGGCAAACAGTTTCAGAATTTCATCAAAGTTTAAAAAACGGGGGTATCTTTTCACTGTTCTCTCTCTCTCTCGAAGTCGATGAAGATGAAACTCTTCGTCTCCAGTTTGTCCCGTCTTGTCGTCACCAGTTCGGTCGATCCAGAATCAGATCTGCCGGGATCTTCATCTTCGCAACCGAGATTCATGGCTCCAACCGCTGAACTTATCACACCAGACGTCTCGAAGTCCGAACCGGTGCATGCTGAAACCAATCAACAGGCCTTGGTAGTATACCGAGGGGAAACGACTCCGGCAAGGTCACCAAAAGAACCGATCATCCAACTGGTCGAGCCGGAGACACCAAGCGCTGAGGAATATCAACTGTCCGGCTCCGACGATCAGTCTACTGGCACAAAACAATCGACTGTGGTCAAAAGGTCTACAGCAACATCTCACCGCTACGTTACTAGGAAGCATGCGGCCCAATTCATTGTACCGCCTCCGTCTCCTGCACTGTCTGAGCCCAGCCGGAAAAAGACTCGACCGTCTAAAGGAAAAAGCGTTTTGGTGTTTGATGATGCTCGATTCGAATCAGCAGAGGTGTATGAAAGGTATGTATCATTCGCATCGCGTCCAATTCTAGAGGAACGGTTGATCGACTTTGCTGAGGAACATAAGGAAATCAAATTTCTGATTGCTAATGCTGGTTTGGAAAGTACTCTGAGTCGTATGGAGGCATATGCAAAAGATGTGGTCCTCGAATTCTGCACCCATCTCTTGCTTGCCAAACCGATTGAAGATGCGGTTGCTGTGTGGGTTCGTGGTCATGAGTATGAGTTTTCGGTGGATCGAATCAATGAGTTGTTTGGTCTGAAAGCGCTTGCTGCGCAGGATAAGGTTGCAGAGGTTAAGGAAATGTCTGATGAAGCTCTTGCTCGTTTCATGTCTTATGACAATGAGAAGCTTCTGAAGAAGATGACTCCTACTCAATTCACACAAGACAAAGCTCTGTTATACCGAATATGTTGTTCCAACTGGATGCCAACAGAAAATCCAGGATATCCTAGGCCAGACAGAGTCAAGATGGTGTTTAAGGTCTGAAATGGGATCTTGATTGACTTTGGGAAGATGGTGCTTGATCAGGTTGTGTATCAGTCTCGACTAGGAGACAAAGAGTGGAATCTGGTGTTTCCGAGCCTCATCTATCAACTTTTGCTGCGAGAGGCACCAATTGTTCAGGATCCTGAGATCCCCTTGACTCCGATTCTCACTTACAAACGTGTTGCAACCCTGGTCTCAGTCAAACAGGAAGCTGCTCGTACTGTCATGAAGGAGCAAGGTCGATCTGAAGCTCCCACCGTGAGTGCTGCTGGACCGAAGACCATCACTTTGTTGTCCCGCGATCATAGAGCATTGACAGCTGCAGTTCGGGTCCTTCAAAGGATTCTGGCCACAGGTAAGTACTTCTCGAATCTTGTTACATGTGCTATTGCATCTTGCGTTTTTGACTTAACTGTGTACTCAAGCAGGGGGGGAGAAGCTGATGATGAGTTCGAGGACATTACTTCAAGCTGATGACTGATGGTTTTTGGGGGAGTAGTTAGTATGGGGGAGAGTCAGTTTTTGTGAGAGTCGGGTCGTTTTTGTTCTTTTTGGAGCGAAACTATGTCTTGTATCTCCCTGTATTTCTTTTATTTGCAGAACCTTTTTTTATGGTCCTCTATGGATCGTTTAAACCTGACTCTTGTGACTGTGGTCTTTAAATTATGCATGTTTTTAGTCATTGTGTGCTGGTTAAGTGTATGCATCTGCTTTGGTATGTATGCGTGTGATTAGCTATTGCAAGCAGGAAATGTTTGAGCACCAAGTCAAGTCAAATAGGGGGAGATTGAAGATGCAACAAAGGTGGAGTGAGCAACACTACAATAAGAAGAACGAAGATTCGGAAAGCATTCCACACAGAAGATAAAAGACGGTGTGGCAAGAAGAAGATCTCAAGGCCTTTCGTATATTTGAGTATATGCGAAAGGTAGAGCGAAAAGGAAACTAAAGAATAGAATTAGAAAACTTAGGTTTTTGCCTAATCTAGGTCTTTAGTATAAAAGGGGCAAGGGTAGAAGAAAAGAGGTTAACACTTTCTAACCTAAACAAGCAGAAACTGCGCCAAAAGCTTTGACCAAAATCAAGAGAGAAGCTTTAAGATGAGTGTTCGTTTTGGGGTAGATCTAAAATTATATGTTGTGAGTTCTAGTATTGACTTGAGATCAGTTGGTACAATCTGGAGTTCTAGAGTTTTGTAAACCCAAACAAAGTGTAACCGTGTTGAGATTAACTTATTGATTCAAGTGAATAAAAGTATTCGTCTTGGTGCTGTCCAAGACACAGAATCTGTGTTGTCATGTTTTCTGTTCTTTTAATTAGTATCAGAGCAGACATCTGCTAAAGAGTGTTTGTTCTTTCAACTCAGGTGTGATCTGGGAAGAAGATGGAAAACATGCAACAAGTGGTTACAACAAGATTTTGCACATGTGAGTATTATCAAGAAAAGGCATCATTCAAGAAATTATCAATGGTTTGAAAGAAATGTAAGGTTAAAGGGTGTGTGGAAACCATCTTAAGAGTTAAAATGGCCACCCTGGTTAATAAGAATGGTGAAAATATGAAAGATAACCCAAATGTGTATATGGTGACCATGATCAAGCATCAAGAGCTCATAAGTGAGAGAATTAATAGTTCATTAAGTTCAATAATCAAGGAGTTCGTTTCAATTAATTCAAGCATCATAAAGGCATTTACTTTCAAGTGGAGAGATCAAAGCATGAATTTACAAGTTTTCAAGAGATGTTCAAGCAATAATATACTATGATTAACAAGGGCATCACGATGAGTCCTAAGCATGATTCCCGATGCAAGTGAGTGCAATTCTACATACTTCTAGACTCAATCCTACAGACGCAAATGCAAATACAACTACATATTTTTTGTTTGATTATTTTTTAATATTTCACTATTTTTTTTTTGCCTTTTTCCAATGCTTAGACTTATGTACAATATGATAAATGCAATAACAAGAAAAAGGAAAAAAAAACTAGAAGCTTGATAAGTACGGTTCCTTCCCCCGAACTTAAATCTCAATGTCTCGCTGAGAAATTAACTCATAAGAGAAAATCAACATTAAAAAGCTCCTACATACATAAAACAATAAAACTGGTATATATAAGGGAGTGAATTTCGTACCTTGGAGCGTTTAGTGATATCTCCATTATTTATACCATTTTAGCAGGCATTCATCATTAGTTTTAGTCTCTTAACATGCATATTTTGCTTCTTCTGTCCCATTTGCAAACGTTTAGAAGTTAGTGTAGTTTTAGGAGTTGCATTGCATTTTGCATACATTTGGAGTTTTATTTAGGTACTAGAGGAGTTTAGAGACCAAGTGATGCAATGGATGTGAGCTGGGAATGGAGCAAGGAGAAGGACAAGCTCGGATGGACCAATATCAAGCATGATATCGATGTAGTCTGATCGATATGGAGCATATCAAGTTGAATATCAATGTCATCAAGTCGATACAGAAGAAGCATGGTGTACAGAGCAACATATTGACAAGGAGGACCTCGATACACCAAGGTGGATTCATACCGATCATTGTATTGACCACCCAAGTCGATACACCAGAGACATGGCAATACGAAGTGCTATATCGACATGAATCTGCTCCATATGCCTTAGGAAAAGGGCGATTGTATTGATGTCTACACTAGCAGAGTCACGCCGATACACCCCTGAAGAATTGTGTATCGACCACCATATCGACCAGGAGCATGTCGATACAACCACAATAAGACCTAATATCGATGTATGTATCGATGTAAGAAGCCGATATGGTACAGCCGAGTTAGCCTTAATTTGGTTTATTCTTGGTTTATTAGGGGTTTTCCTAGCCTCTCTATAAATACTAAAATCCTAAAATGTTTAGGCAACTCTTATCTTATTATTTTTTCTATTGTTCTAGCATTAAAAATCTTTCCTTTTTCAGCTTTGCTTTGTAAGAACTAGTTTGATTTAGTGAATTTCTGCACTTGTCTTTAATATATTCTTGCTTATTCTGCTTTCTAATCATGCTTAACCATTATTTCTCTTTGGAATATGTGATTTTGACTATGGCTAGTGAGTAGTCTTATTTATGGTTTTAGGATTAGATTAGTGATGTCTTATGCTTAATATGATTGTCTTCTCTCTATTAGATGTGCTTATCACTAGATTAGTCTTGGCCAGGCGTGTTTAGTATCTTGGCTTTCTCGTATGCCTGATAAGTGTTTGATAAAATGCTGCAATGAGTCTTTTAGAGGATTTGTTTACTTAGCCTAAGGGATTAGATGTCTAAGGAACACTTTGGCTTTATAGGATTGAAGTTCTGTTTAAATGCTTGCTGATTCATGTGTTTGAGTAATGGAAATTGTCTTGAATATGTTTTTAGCAAAGTGATTAGTATCAAGAAATAAAAGCTAGTTATAGTTGTTAATCCTGTGCTTAGAAAATATCATTGTTTGAATGGTTTTGAAGCATCACTAGTTTAGTTATAATCCCTTCTTAGTCAATAACCCCCATCTTAGATCCTTGTTTTAATCTATTTGAATTTTCTGCTTTGAATTTGTGCTGCTTAGTCTTGTTTAGTTTGATCACACCTGTTTTCTTGAAATTGGCTTAATTTAAGTGAACTGCTGCATTCTTAGTATCTTATGAACCCAGATGGATTGACACCTTTCATACTGCAATGACATGTATGTGTTAGGATTTGAATAGGACATAATCCTGTTATCAAATTGGCGTCGTTGCCATATGGGTTTAGTTTAAGCATTAAAATTTGTGGATTGCTTGAGATTAAGCTGCTATTTTATGTTTATTACTGATTTGCAAGTTTGCTCTTCCTCTTATAGGTGTATGAACTTGAGGTCTAGAGGTAATCAAAACCTGTTGGATTATCAAGATAACATTCTCCAAGTGGAGAGAGCATTGAGAGCAAAGAGGGAAAGAGAGAGACTGCAAGGGTTTCATCAGCTCAACATGGAGAATGGTATTGATGATCAGCGACTTCAGAAACCACCAGGAGCGCAAAGTGTTCAGGGAGTTGCTGGTGTTCAGAGACAGCAAGGAGTCCAAGGTGAGCAAGGTTAGAGAGGACTAATACATGATGCACGCCCTATGAGGCCTATTAGTGCTGGTGATGCTCCTAACGCCTATAACAACAGGACAGGTATCATCCCTCCACCAGTGCAAAACAACAACTTCGAAATCAAGTCTGGATTGATCTCTATGGTTCAGAACAGTAAGTTCCATGGCTTGCCTTTTGAGGATCCCTTGGACCATCTAGACAATTTTGACAGATTGTGCTCCCTCACCAAGATCAATGGTGTTAGTGAATACAGCTTTAAGTTGAGGCTCTTCCCACTCTCTTTGGGAGATAGAGCGCATCAGTGGGAAAAAAACTTACCCCAAGGGAGTATCACAAGTTGGTATCAGTGTAAAAAAGCATTTGTGGCCAATTTCTTTAGAACATCTAGGACTGCAAGGATCAGGAATGAAATTTCAGAGTTCTCCCAAAGAAGCAATGAATCTTTTGGTGAAGAATGGGAGAGGTTCAAGGGCTACACACTTCAGTGCCCACATCATGGCTTCTCCACTGAATCCTTGCTATCTACACTATACAGAGACGTTCTCCCCAAGATCAGGATGCTACTTGATACTGCAAGTAATGGATACTTCCTCTCTAAGGATGTGGATGAAGGTCTTGAGCTTGTTGAAAACTTGGCTCAAAGTGTTGGCAACTACAATGAGGATTTTGACAGAATTCAAAGAGGAGACGAGGGCCATACAAAGAAGGAGTTAGAGTCCACAAGAAGAAAGCTGAAGGAGCTAAAATCAAGGCTTGACAAGTTACTTCAGGTGCAGCATAAGGAGCTTAATTTTGTTGGTGAAATGATTGAAATGCCAAGTGAGGAAGAACTTCAAGTGGAAGATATGAACTATATGGAAAATCAAGGAAGCTACAACAACAACTATGGCAACTACAGGCCTAACTTTAACCTTTCCTACAGAAGCAACAATGTTGCTAATCCTCAAGATCAGGTTTATCCTCCACAACAGCCTTCAACCAAGGCTATGCTCCAAGGAATAACTTCCAAGGAAATTTTCAGCAAAAGCAGTTTGCTCCTCCTGGTTTCTCACAAGGCAAGCCAGCTCTTCTAACACCAATGAAACTGAGATAAAGGGAATGCTGCAACAACTCCTTCAAGGACAACAAGCTACAAATGTGGAGATCACAAAGAAGTTTGTTGAGGTTTACAACAGGATGGACTCTCTCCATGTGGAGCTCTCTAACAAGATTGATGGGCTAGCTTCAAGAGTGAAGATATTAGAGAACAACAAGGGCATTGCTGTCCCTAAACCTCAAGGCAATCTTCCTGAAAAATCAGAAGCTACTCCTAAGGATTTTTGCAATGCTGTAGCTACTGCAGAAGAGACTCTCTTAGCTGAAAAAGAGGCTGTCATAGAAGATTTCCTTTCATTGCTCAATGAGGACATTAAACTTCAAAGTGGGGGAGAGGAGTTTCTAGCAGCTGACACCAACCAAGAGGATACAAAGTAAGAGTCTCCTGAAGTAAAAAACACTAAGGAAGAGGAGAAGAGTAAGCCACTTGTAACTGTTAAAGCTAAGAAAAAAGCTGGAATCTATGATCTTTCTCTTTACAAGCCAGTTCTCTCTTTTCCTGGAAGGTTTAAGAAACAGCTTGTGGATAAGTTACCACTCTCTATGCCAGCCAAATGAAGCTCAGAGGTCTAGATGTTGGGAATGAGCTGAAATATAGCCATAGCCAAGACTGAGGTATTGAACATCAAGAAGCTTGGAGATCCTGGATGTTTTCCCTCCCTTGTGAATTAAAAGGGAGGACTTTCAGGAGTTGTCTTTGTGACTTAGGTGCAAGCATCAATTTGCTGCCCTATACTACAGCTAAGGCATTGGGCTACACTTTATTCCTGGAGAGTAATGTGTATCTCATAATAGCAGATGGCACAGTAAAGGTACCTCTAGGAGCTATTAAAGATGTGTCCATGATGATTGAAGTAGTGATTATTCGAACAGAATTTCTGGTCTTGGATGTTGAGGGAAAGATTAAGAATGCCATCATCTTAGGCAGACCCTTCTTAGATTCAGTTGGAACAGTTTTTGATGCAAAGGGGTGCACAATAGAGCTGAGACTAACCAAGGAGAAAGTGCTGAAGTTTGACTCCAAAGGGAACAAGGTAGAAGATGAGCAAGCCTTCTCATGCTTGGTGGGCAGACTTTCTCAGTGGATGACTCTCTAGAAATTTCAGAAGATGGAGGTTAAGAAGCTGAAGAGAGTTAGCAAGCATTGGCCTGAGTTTCATGGCTATGTAGGTGCAAGCTTTGATGGAAGCTCTCTGTCCAAGCTGTTTGGTGAATCCACTGAAGAGGAGGTCCTCGAAGTGGGTAGTTCGAATGTTGCGAATGAAATACTGCTGGGTTCTATGGAAGATAGAGTGGTCTTGAGACCATTTGGCTCTAAGTGTGGGGAAGCCTCCTACAAGATGAAGCAAGAGGGAAGGTCTAAGCCTTTTTCTGTGCTCAAGATAGATGGAGTCACCAAGAGGGTCAGAGGAAGCAAGATCAAACCAAGGAGTTTCAAGACTCCTGCTCCTTACCACAACTAATGAGCTGAGGAAAGTCAAACTAAGTGACTCTAAACAAGCGCACTTGGAAGGCAATCCCATGGTATCATTGTATATACTTTTGCTTTCCTATGTTTTTTATGTTTGTGTGAGTGTTTTTGAGTGTCCCTAGTAACCAGGTTCGAGCTGAGGTATGAGGAACCAAGCTTGGAATAAGGAAGAAGGCGCAAAAGGGTCAATATCAACCAGCATATCGGCCAATGCACGTCGATACAGTTCATATCGAGCAGTGTATCGAGCATATCTTGCTTGATACTGGTGTGCTGGACTTGTATCGACGTGTGTACTGGGATGATACTGATCGATACACATGAGAGAATGTTGAATCGATTAGCGTACTGGGGTAAGGCAAACCGATACGCCTTTTACAGGCAATGTACTGGGGTATAAGCACTTTGATGTGCCTTAACTGGCATCCATATCAATCATGTGTATCGGGATGCTAGGTCGATACAATACCCAAGGGATGCATATCGAGCAACACATCGACGTAACATGTCGATATGCCTTGACTAGGGAATGAAAAGGTCCTATTTAGCATAAGTCAAGGTATATCGAGCATGATATCGAGGTGCTAGTCTAATACAAAACAATGAATGATCATATCGAGCTACATATCGAGTTGTCTTGCTCGATATTGGACAAGCTGGGATCAATATCAGTCTATGTACTTACTAGGGACCGATATGAAGGATGCATGGGCAATATCAACGTGCGTATCGACCAGTTCAAGAGCCCAGACACCGATATCAGCATGCATACCGACCAAACCAAGCCGATATGATCTATATTGATCAGAATATCGACTTGGATGATCGATATTGCACCCGAAGTAAGTCCTTTTCAGTTCAATTTTTTTCCCTCATTGGTCAAACTAGATCAAGGATTTTAAATTTTGAATCCTTCCCCTTCCCAACAATAAGTGGGCCCTCTCTTAGACACTCCTTGTCCCATTGCTCCCCACAAAAAGATTTCCCAACCTTTTATATAAACTAACCCCACTCTTCTCTCTCTCCCATTCTCATTTTTCTAGTTTACATCCACAAATTTAAAATTTTAGTTTCTTAAGTGTCTAGGAG
The DNA here is from genome assembly GCA_911865555.2 of Thlaspi arvense. Taxonomy (NCBI): domain Eukaryota; kingdom Viridiplantae; phylum Streptophyta; class Magnoliopsida; order Brassicales; family Brassicaceae; genus Thlaspi; species Thlaspi arvense. The sequence continues at coordinate 62,196,774 of OU466858.1, read as the reverse complement.
AGCTAAACCACTTCAGGTAATGTCTCTCAGTTTTTTGCATGCTTAAACTTTGTTTTTATCACTTAAGAACTGAATTTTGTTTAGTAGTTGCAAGCTTGATTAATGATTATTGCTTCTTAGTTAGTTTTGTTTCTTTTTTCATGGTGAATAATGTTTTTTTTATTTCTGAAGCAATTTAGATTACAATTTATTTTCTTGTCAAATACATTTGTTTATCCTTGCATTAGCATTTAGTAACTATTTGTTTAGCTTCACCATGCTAAGATTCATGTTTTTCAATTTCTAGATATTTTAATTAATCCTTTTCATGCTTTTCTTATATAGTTTCTTCACAACTGATAGAGATTTACTTCTAAGTAAATAAACTCCTCATTTTGTGACTTTAGCAACATTAAGCTTTGTCTTTTGTTCAAACCTTAGTTCTCATTTCTATTTTGAGAATTTTGCTTCAGGTACCATGGGAAGAACAACAAGAAGTGGAGCAAAAGAAGAGGTTGAGAGGCAAGAGAAAGCCAAAGGAAAGGCTAAAGAGATGGGGAGTCCAAGCGCTAAGGCTCAAGGGAAAAAAAGGTGGATGTTGGCGCTAGTGGGAAGGCTATTCCCAAGAAGAAAGACACCACTCCTGCTCAAAGACAGCTTTATGACAAGCTGAAAAATGTGGATGTGAGACCAACAAGATATCCACATGTGCCAACCTTAAATGCCTTGGGAATATTTGAGGACTGCTCATCTATGCTGGAAATTATGGATCTAACAAGGCTAGTGGGAATTTCTTGCTCAGCCAACAAGGACCAAGTGCTTCAATTCTTTGCCACTGTTGAAGTCACCTTCTATGAGCCTGGAGAGGAGACACCTGAAAAGGATGGTGATGGCTTCATCACCTTCAGAGTTTCAAAGAACAACTATAGGATGTTCTTCTCAGCCATTAAAGATGATTTTGGGTTCTGATATGGCAGCTCTAGAGGACAAAATCTGGAGATTGGCAAAGAGGAAATGAACAGCCTTTGGGAGTATGTGGTTAGAGGGGCTTACAAGACAGGAAGAAGCAAGGCTTCTTTGACCAGGAATCCAGCCATTAGATATATGTACGAGACATTGGCGCATAGTCTCTTTGCAAGAAGAGAAAGCGGCGTTGTTGAGGGTGGAGAATGGGAGCTCATTGATCAGAATCTAATCAACATCCTAGACCACACAAGACAAGGATTGGAGCTCAAAGGAACATATGGGACAACTATAATGGTCAACATCTTCATGCAACAACTTCTGGTCATCAAACATTGGCTATCAACCAATGATGACAAGGCGCCAAAGCTCTATTGTGCAGGCCTTGTTACTGCATTAATGGAAGCTGCAGGAGTTCAGAGTGGACCAGAGACAGTCAAGGTGGAGTATCTAGACTTGCAATATCTGAAGAAAGCAAGGTTCCTTGGAGAAAGAGTGGGTGACAAGTTCATCTACAATTTTATTCAAGAAGATGGATCAGCTGCAAAAACTACTACTCGCCAATCAGCATCTGACATCCTTCTCCAACCCCAACAGCTTTGCCTTTGTCATTCCTCAGCCAATGCTCTACAAAGAAGGTGCTCCTTCCTCTTACACTCACCAAGGCACTAACACTCCTCCTCTCCAAGATGACTATCCACTTCTGGTTTACCAAGGAGGGCAGATGGAAGAAGGAGTATAAGAAGAACAAAAAGAACAAGAAGAACAAGAAGAACAAGAAGAACCAGAAACAGATTCTCCAAGCTACAATGGTGAAGAGTACCACTTCCAGCCTCATGATTTGACTCACCATGGAGGTTCCTTGAAGAAGGTCCATGAGTACATCAACCTCTTCCAAAGATGAAACAAATGGCAAGACAAAACCATCAAGAAGTTGGTGAAGGGGATGAAGAGCATGAAAGCTCAGATCAGAGGCCTCAAGAGGAAGTCAAGTGGAGCCTCTACTTCTGCTTCTCAAGAAGAGCAACAAGCTAAAAAGCCAAGGAGTGGCTAGGGCTCCTAGTAGAAGGCGCTCCTTTGCTGGATATGAGGAAGTGAGAGCTTAGGTGCCACCAAGAGCCCCCTGTCAAGAAGCGCCAAGGATGAGAAGAAGGCCAAGGAGGGAGAGGCCTATCAGGGGCCACAACATTGGCATCATGGATGATATTTCAGGCACCTCCTACACCTCCCATACCGCCTTCTAAGGTACCAAAAACTCCACCATTGTACATACCATTTTAAGCTTTGCATATTTTCTGTTATTTATACATCTCTCTCTCATCTTTTATTACACACAGGGACTATGTAATTTAAGTGTGGGGGAGGGTTTTGTGTGTTTGACATGGTGTTTTATTTTCTTAGTTTTTATTGCATAAGAGTCTCATGCATTCATCTAATTGCATTTTTTTAAATCGAAAAAATTAAAAATTTTGCATCTTTTGCAAACCAAAAAGAAAAGTATATAGTTGCATTCATTTGTTTTGGATTAAGCCTGGTATTTTTCGTATAGGTTGCATTACATTTGCATAGGACATGATGATGATAATTTCTTGTAAAATGCTAAGTGTTTAGGATTGATTTCAATGTCTAAGTGGTTAAATGTTTGATGTATCATAAGAAGATAGAAACTAAGGCTGAACCATGCTCTTGAATGCTAAATTTGATCTTCTAGTCTCATACTGAAATCATTTGCTCATTGAAAATTATTTGTATTTATTAGAACCATTAATTTGACTTGTTAATTATCATGCTTTTGCAATGAAAAGTGGTTTCATGGATTACCCATACACATATTTGGACTCTCTTTCTTCCTTTTTACCTATCTTGCTAGTCCAAATAGCTGATCCTCATCATTAAGGGACAGTTACCACACCTTAACCTTACCTTCATTTCAAACCTAAACATTATATTTTGTGTGTGAGGCCAATTTTTTAATGAACTAAGCATAAAGTGTTAGGTTGACACTACAAGGATTGGCTACTATGTAGAACTAGCTCTTCACTTTTAGCTAGACATAGGTTTAGGATGGTAGTTATAGGTCTGGGCGGATTTGGGTGTTATGATGATCTAAAAGAAGAGAGTGAGAGAAGAAAGAAAGTGAAGGGAGAAGGGATTGAGAAAGGGGAAGCAAGCAAAAACTCAGAATGTATGGAACCAAATAAGCTCAAAAAGGGTGGCCATTATAAAGAAGGAGTCTCAGCAACAACAATAAAGAAGGCACAAAAGCCTAAATACATCAAAAGGATTAAGAAAAGGAGACACCCCACTACAAAAAGAAGGCACCCATAACAAAAGAACAAAAAGAAGGCCACAACATGGTGAGATCAAAGAAGAAGCTTCCCTGAAAAATGGTAAAGTGTGGAGAGTGTGAGGGTGTTGCGAAAAGGGTAGTTAGGATTGAGTTTGATTTGGGTTAAGAGTTTGAGAGTTTAGAACAATTTAGGCATTGGGTAGTAATCTATTCTTGTATCCATAACTTGTGCTTCACCTTTAGCATTATGCCTAAGTTCATTCCTTTTTGAGAGAAACCCTTGCATTTGAACCCACATTTTGATGAGATCATTTTTATCGCATGACCTTAACCCTTAGCCAAATGATTCCACTTGATTTGCTTAAATATGATTCACTTGGTTACATAGTCTAATTGAATGTTAAATAGATTGATTGATTTGAGCATTTGACTAAGTTGAGCTAGAGATCATTTTGAAACTGGATAGGCATGGCTAGGTTCTTTAAAGTATAACTGATTGTGTTTTGCATCCTACACTTAGGTACTTAGACATTGATTTCACTACTTTACCTTAGCATTTTTGGATTTGAGTGCCCACTTTCAAACCTCACTTCCTCCTGTCTTAGTTTGTTTGCTTGAGAACAAGGAAAAGGCAAGTGTGAGGGTGTTGATATCTCCAATATTTATACCATCTTAGCATGCATTCATCACTAGTTTTGTCTTTGAACATGCATATTTTGCTTCTTCTTGACCCATTTGCATACATTTAGAAGTTAGTGTAGTTTTAGGAGTTGCATTGAAGTTTGCATACATTTAGAGTATTCAGGTACTAGAAGGAATTTGGAGACCAAGTGATGCAATAGATGTGACCTGGGAATGGAGCAAAGAGAAGGACAAGCTCGGATGGAACAATATCGAGCATATCGATGTAATCTGATCGATATGGTGCATATCGAGGTAAATATCGATGTCATCAAGTAGATATAGAAGAAGCATGGTGTACATAGCAACATATCGACAAAGAGGACATCGATACACCAAGGTGGATTCATACCGATCAATGTATCGACCACCCAAGTCGATACACCAGAGACAGGGCAATATCGAAGTACTATATCGACATGAATCTGCTCCATATGCCTTAGGAAAAGGGTGATTGTATTGATGTCTACACCAGCAGAGTCAAGCCGATACACCCTTGAAGTATTGTGTATCGACCACCATATCGACCAGGAGCATGTCGATACAACTACAAGAAGACCCAATATCGATGTCTGTATTGATGTAAGAAGTCGATATGGTTCGGCCGAGTTAGCTTTAATTTGGTTTATTCTTGGTTTATTAGGGGTTTCTAAGCCTCCCTATAAATACCTAAGTCCTAAAATGTTTATGTAACTCTTATCTTATTATTTTCTCTACTGTTCTCATTAAAAACCTTTTTTTTTTCAGCTTTGCTTTGTAAGAACTAGTTTGATTTAATGAATTTCTGCACTTGTATTTAATTTATTCTTACTTATTCTGCTTTCTAATCATACTTAACCATTATTTCCGAGGCTAAGAATGCGAATCATTTAATTAACTTAATCAGGAATTTCAACAAACACTTGAAATGTAGCGAAAATCCTATGAACATGAATACCTTTCCCAAGGCCAGTCAAGCATTAAGAACATTAATCAAGCAACGATATGGAAGAATTAAGAACAACACACCATAAATAAACCATCTAATCACCATAATTACCCTATCTCATAACCTAATAAAGCTACTCAATAACCATACTTAGAAACATAAGAATATGACTAAGCATGATTAGAGGACCAATAAACAAGAAAAGATAAACACAAAACTTTATTAAAAATGAACTAAGATCAACTTGTTTCTTAAAGAGATGCAAAGAGAGAGTTTTCTGCTTAATAGATAATAAAACTTGGATAGAACAAAGGATTTTAGGTTAGCCTATTTATAGGGGACAATAAAAAGTGACCAAGTCAACACAAATTCAACCCTCAGATTAGCTTGTACCGAGCAGGATAGAAATAGCCCACGTTGGTATGCGTGCTTGATGTGATCTGAGATGCTTTGCAGGATATGTTGGCTCAGCAAGGTTCTTCGGTTGGTGTACGGTTTCAGGATGCACTGGGCAGGACGGAGAGTAGCTCTTGTCGGTATGGAGGTCGGTATGTCCTGAGGTGCTTTGTGCCTAGCAGGCTCATTGGCGTACGGATGTCCACCATCGGCACAGTCGCTACTGTAAAGGGTCATCAGTGTATGAACCATCCTTCATTGGTGCAAACGCCTACATGGAGAGTCCTTGGTATACGTCGGTGTGGTTGCACTGTGTAGGGATAGAGTTGCCCTCCATGGTATGTCTGCACGGTATGGACTCCTGAACGCCCTGAATGCCTTCCTCTTGCTTGGTCCTTTATCTCCGTTGGATCCATCATCTTCCTAGTATCCCCTTAGCTCTTCAAATACTTGAAAACACACCCAAAATGCAAGCATGTATGCAATCCTATTATAAATGCATGCTAAGTCTAATTTGGATGAATGAGAGGCACTTTGGACAATCCAGATGATGAAATAAGATGAAAACTACACTAAATGAAGTCTAATATGATGAAAGAATGCAAGCTATCAACTTTCCCACACTTGCCTTTGGCTTGTCCTCAAGCAAATAAGGGAGAGAGGTTTGAAAATGGAAGTTCCCAACCTAAAATGTCAAATAAGGAAATGAAATCAATAACCAAGTTACTAGTTCTAGGATGCAACATGATTTTGCTTTACTCTAAAAGCCTAGTCACATTCATCAAAAGCAATAACAAGCATTCAAGCATTAGTATACACAAGCTATCAAATCAAATAACCTTTTTAAAATTCAATTAAGAGTAACCAAGTGAATCGTGCATATGCAAATCAAGTGCTTTCATTTGGCTAAGGACAAGGTCATGAGACTAAAATGATCCTATTAAATTTGAACTGGCTTAAGTAAATACAATGGATCTCTCAAGAATAGAATGAGCTCTGGCAAAATTCTAAGGGTAAAAAACAACTTATGCATACAAAGGCAAAATTCCATCTACCCAATTCAATTAAGAGTAACCAAATGAATCGTGCATATGCAAATCAAGTGATTTTATTTGGCTAAGGACACGGTCATGAGACTAAAATAATCCCATTAAATTCAAACTAGCTAAAGTAAATACAAAGGATCTCTCAAGAATAGAATGAGCTTTGGTAAAATGCTAAGTGTAAAGAACAACTTATGCATACAAAAGAAAACTTCCATCTATCCAATACCCAAAGATGATCCTAGACTCTTATCTTCTACCCAAGACTAATTCCTATGCTACTCTTTTGGTCCACCATTCTTCCTTTTCCATGAATCTTCTTGGATAGTGCACTTTCCTTCTTTGATTGTTCTTAGTTAGTTGCCGCTTTTACTTGCTTGGGCTCTTCTTCATTTTTGCTTGTGCCTTTCATCATTTGGATGTGTTTTGAACTTTGCTTGGCACACTTCTTTTCTTGTAATACAGCATTTATTGCTCTTTGTTGTTTAAGCCAAACCATCCAAGGTACTTTGTATTGCACTTCTCATCCTTACTTCTTTTTTACTTTTCTTTTGCTTTAAAAACAGAAAATCGAAAATTTCACTTGAACCCCAAACATCTTATCCTAATCTAGCTCAAATAGGAAGAGTTAGTTCTACATGGAAGAGTTCCTTTGTAGTTCCAAACCCAAGTTTTTGTGCTAAGCTCATTCATAGAAAAAGACCTCACAATCTCTCACTAAAGATTCATAGGCTTGAAAGGAGGCTACCGTTAAGGGAGAGCAAGTCTATTTGGACTAGAAAGAGTAGTGAAAGGGATAAGAAAGTCCAAATATATATATATATATATATATATATATTGTATCCATGAAAACCCTTATTAATGCATATGACAAGATAATTAAAATGTCAAAATTATGGTTCAAATAAGCTAAGGATTGAAATCAGATCAAGCAAGCTTCAACTAGACAAGAGATACATGTTAGGAATTCCTAATGTGGTTCAACCTTCAGCTCAAACTAGACCATATGCATCAAACAACTAGTAACTAGGATAGTGAACACAATTTCAATATTTGACATCATAAAAGGCTAATATCATTACTTCATATGCAAATGCATGCAATACTAAATGAAATGCTTCTATACTCAATCCTATATATACAAATGCAACCAATATGACTCTTCTTGAGAAGCACATTTTTGAAATTTATCAATTTTTTATGATTTCTATGCATTAGATGCAATGGTGAGTGCTCATGAAAATGCTTAAACTATATGATATGTGAAATGCAAGAATATGCTATCTCAAACACTCCCCCCACCCCCCCCCCCCCCCCCACACACAGACTTTTAGATTACACAATCCTTGTGTAATAAAAATACAGAGGAGATTCCATTAACCAACGAAATAAAAGCAAGAAACTAGAATTCATAAAATGGTATGTACAATGGTAAATGGTGGTACCTTGGATTTGCTTTAGGTAGGAGAAGGATCATGGAGAGGAATTGTATTTCCTTCATCCATGATCTTTCTAGCCAAGTAAGGCTTCAGTCTATGTCCATTAACTGTGAAGCCTGCGCCTTCATTGTTGAACAAGGTCACAGCTCCATACGACAATACTTCTTTGATCTTGAAAGGGCCTGCCCATCTTAACTTCAACTTTCTAGGAAATAGCTTCAGCCTTGAGTTGTAGAGCAACACACTATCCCCAGCCTTGACGTTCTTGGGCATTATCTCCTTGTCATAAATAGCATTGGTTCTTTCCTTATAGATTTTGGAACTCTCAAATGCATCAAGGAGGATTTCATCAAGTTCATGGAGATTGATCAACTTCTTCTCTTGGGCTGTCTTTATGTCAAAGTTCAGAAACTTGATAGCCCACATTGCCTTGTATTCCAGTTCAACTAGTAGATGATAAGATTTCCCATATAGAAGAGAGAAATGTGATCTACCAATCGGTGTCTTGAAAGCTTTCCTATATGTCCAAAGTGCATCATCAAGCTTGGTTGCCCAACCCTTTCTTGTAACACCAACTGTCTTCTCCAAGATAGATTTGATCTCTCTGTTTGAAACTCCTACTTGCCCGCTTGTCTGAGGATGATAGGGCATGGCTACCTTATGTTTTACCCCATGCTTCTTGAGTAGCCCTTCAAACACTTTATTGATGAAATGGCTGCCTCCATCACTTATCACCACTCTTGGTACACCAAAACTTTGGAATATGATGGTCTTGAATATTTTTATCACTATCTTGGGCGTCATTTGTGGGGCTTGCTACTGCCTTAACTCACTTAGAGACATAGTCAACAGCTACCAAGATATACTTGTTCCCATATGAAAAAGGAAAATGTCCCATAAATTCAATATCCCAACCATCAAACACATCCATCTCTTGTATAAGGTTTTGAGGCATTATATATCTCTTATTTATATTCCCCTTTCTTTGACAAGCTTCACATATTGATATGTAGGCGTTGGCATCTTTGAATAGGCTTGGCCACCAAAATCTAGATTGGAGGACCTTTGTGGCAGTTTTGAAAATAGAAAAGTGATCACCATAAGCTGGCCCATGACAATGATACAAGATATCTTATACTTCCTCTTGTGTTATACATCTTCTTAAAAGAATATCTGAACCTCACTTGAAAAGACAAGGTTCAACCCAATAGTAGCAAGAGACATCTCTTTTGAACTTCTTCTTGTTGTAAGGATCCAAGTTGATTGGCATATCACCACTAACCAAGAAGTTAACAAAATTTTCATACCAAGGCAATCTTTTATCTTGTAGGATCTTTGCTTCTTCTATATTTTGAGTGACTTGATATATCTTCTCCAAGACCTTGACCATCATAAGTGATTCTTCAGGAAGAGAGTCATTAATAGAGATAAGCTTTTCAATTCTCATTCTTGACAGCTGGTCAGCAACGCCATTCTCTTTACCCTTCTTGTCCACTATCTCCACGTCAAACTCCTGGAGTAATAAGATTCATCTCAGCAGTCTAAGCTATATGTCTTTCTTGGCATAGATGTATCTCAGTGCAGCATGATGTGTATAGAAAATCACCTTGGACCCAACCAGATAACTCCTGAACTTCTCAAAGGCAATGACCACAACTAGAAGCTCATTCTCTGTTATAGCATATTTGGTTTGAGCGTCATCAAGTGTCCTACTAGCATAGTATATCACGTGCAGATTCTTGTCTATCCCCTGACCCAACACAGCTCCTACTGGGAAGTCACTTGCATCGCACATTATCTCAAATGGCAACTCTCAGTTTGGTGCTTGAACTATTGGAGCACTCACGAGCGCCTCTTTGATTGTTAAGAAGGCTTGCAGACAATCTTCATGAAACACAAACTCAGTCTCCTTGCATAGCAGTCTTTTGAGAGGCCTTGGTATCTTGGAGAATTCTTTTATCAATCTCCTATAGAATCATTGATGACCCAGGAAGCTCCTTATCCCTTTTACTGAATGTGGAGGCTCTAGGCGGATCATGACCTAACTTTGGCTCTGCCAAATTCAATGCCCCTCTCAGATATCTTGTGTCCAAGAACAATTCCTTCTCTGACCATAAAATTTCACTTCTCCCAGTTGAGCATGTGATTGGTCTCTTGATATCTCTGAAGGACCCTGCAAAGATTAGACAAATAGGCACCAAAAGAAGAGCCATATACAGATATTGGTACATCTGAATGTGATTTAGGAAATTATTAATTTTGTAATCTTGTTGTTGTGTTTTATTTTTAATTTTGCTATATTCATGTATTTTGTATTTTGTAAGGTAATTTGTGTTTTTAATATTTAAGTATATATTAGTACTATATTTATTACTTTTAGTTTCATAATTTATATTAGTATTTATGTGTAAAATAATAAATAAAGTTTCATTTAAACATAAAATAATAACATATAAAAGTTAAAAGACTATGTTGTAAATAAAAAAAGTTTTACTCTAAAATAGAGTGGTGAACAGTGTCATGCCAAATATAGCGTGGTACTGTTCATTACTCTTTTTTAGATTGGGAAATAGAGTGGAGTTAGAAGATTTTACGCTATAATAGCATTTGGAGTGAAAAATGGCATGGGGTTAGAGATTGTATAAGTAAAAGTGCTATAAAGGCATGTGAAAATTGTCTTTTCCTGATTATTTTGGTGAATGGGTATTTGAAAGAACCTACTATACCCATTAAGGAAGGAATATAAAGGGTGGTTCGAAAGTCTTTCAAGCATTTAATCTATAAAAAAAGAGAGGGAAATGATATTTTCTTGAAGCAACAATAACTTTTTATAGTCAATACACATCCTATGTCCAATTATAGTTCTAGTTGGCACTAACCCATCCATTTCGTTTTTAATTACAGTGATTCCTCTCTTCTTAGGTACCACATGAACTGGTGAAACCCTTGTACTATCAGAAATATGATAGAAAACACTAGCATCAAAAAGTTTAAGAATCTCTTTCTTGACAACATCTTTCAAATTTGGATTTAACCTCTTTTGATGTTCTACAGAAGTCATTGATTCATCTTCTAAGTGGATCCTATGAGTGCAAAGAGTAGGAGATATGACTTTGATATCATCCACTGAATAACCAATGGCTCTCCTGAACTTTCTTAACTGTTCAAGGAGGGATAATAATTCATCACTACTTAATTTTTCATTCACAATCACAGGATCAGAGGAGTTAGGGCCTAGAAATGCATACCTTAGCCCTTGTGAAAATGGCTTGAGCTCCACCTTTGGTGCCTTAAGTTTGCACCAGTCATCATCCAAGCTTGCATCAGCCTTGTTGTGGACGTCTTTAGTTGTCTCTTTTGTTGCTAAGGCCATGATATCTTCTTGTGAACCATCTAACTCTTTACATATGACATTGCTATCCATCTCTCTGCGTGAGTCAAGCAGCTTCATGTAGGCTAGGGTTTTATCATAGAGATACCGATCTTCACCATGCTCCTTTGTCAAGGCTACTTGAAGATGATTTTCCAAAGTGAGCTCTTCTAGTACGTCATCAGCAAGTATGTTCATTGTTTCAAATTTGAAGAGTTGTCCCTTAATGGTTGGCTTTTTCATAACCTTGTTGACATCATACTTAAGCACAAGCTCCTTGCCTAAGTGGAGACCAATCTTGCCATTCTTCACATCTATAACAACGCCAGTTGTGGCTAGGATAGCCTTTCTTAGGATAAGAGGATCATTTGTCTCTTTATCCATTTCTAGAACCACAAACTCTGTAGGAACCTCAGCATTTCTAATCCTCAAGGGCAAGTCTTCAGGTAAACCTGTTGGCAACCTTATAGAGCGATCTGCCAATACCAAGAAGATTTTTCATTTTTTAAAACTTGTAAACCCCAGATGCTTGGCAACAGAGCGTGGCATTAGGCTAACACTAGCTCTAAGATCATATAAGCAGTTGTTACAGGCAAGAGGACCCAAGGAACAAGGTAGGGTGAAGCTTCCTGGATCTCCTAGCTTCCTTGACTCTTCCGTTCTCTGAATAATAGCACTGCACTCATGTGAAAGGATAATCATCCTTGCAGATCTTTAGTTCTATTTAATACTGCATCTTTGAGAAACTTCTGATAAAGAGGGACTAGCATAAATGCATCAGGTAGAGGCATAGTAATCTCTATCTTCTCAATTTTTCTTAATAAATGCTTTGCTACGAAAGGATTTTTTTTTAGGGAACGTGTCAGAGTTAATTAACTCTCAGCCAACTGCTTCTTAAATCTTCCTTGAAATGGCAAAGGAGGCTTGTAAGGTGGAGGCATAAATACAACTTATTTGTTCTTTGGGATCTCCTTAGCTTTCTCAACATCCATGCCCTAGCCCTTATTAGCTCTCATCTCATCTTCAACTACTACATCCTCTTTGTTTGTAGTAATAGTCTCCCTAACCTGATCTTCAATGTCCTCATTGATTGGAGGAGGAGCTTCTCTTGGTGGGAGAGCTTTACCACTCCTCAGTGTAATTGCTTGAACAAGCTCTTGTTGTGGTGGATAATAGGGAGGTGTGACACTTTTAGTAGCAAGTTCTTCAAATCTGGAATTAAGTGTCTCATACTTGCATTGCAGATCTTTGTAAGAGTTGTCCATCTTGGTAGTGATGATAGCATGGCTATGAAGATGCTGTTGTAGCATGGTCTTCACGTCTTCATCATTACTAGAGGAGGCGCCACTTTACTGTTGAGGAGGTGTAAAAGTGGCTTGTGATCCTTGCAAATGGTTCTTGGGAATATAGCCTTGTTGACCGTGGTGAGGTTGCTTTGTTGTTGGTAGGCGTGAGCTGGTGGAGGTGTGTAGATTTTGCTTCTCTGTTGGTAACCTTGCTGATTCTCATAGCTGTGAAAGCTTTGTTCCTGGTTAACATGGTTGCCAAGATAGTGCATTTCTTAAACCAAATCTGTCTCCCCGATTTGAGCTTGAACATAGTTTCCCACAGAGTTCATTTGCTTAGGCTTGCCTTAAAGTAGCAAATCAAGCTTGGCATGAAGGGACCTGATCTCCTCATTTGTTTTGTCTTCAGCATCTCCTCTTGACAAGTGCTCATATTCTTCAGTATAGTTCTCATCACTTTGGTCCAAGTTCTCCACTAATTGCAAACCCTCTTCAACACATTTTCCTAAGAAATGGCCATTGCTTGCTGTGTCTAGAAACATTCAAAAAATGGGTGACATTCCTCTGTATAAAGTACTAAGAAATGCCTCATTAGAGAAGCCATGGTGAGGGCACTTCATTGTGTAGCCTTTGAACCTCTCTCAAGCATCACAAAAACGCTCACTATGCTGTTGTGTGAAGCTGGAAATTACATTCAACAACTTAGATGTTCTTGAGTTAATGAAGCACTTAGCAAGTAAAGCTCTCTTGCACTCATTCCATGAAGTGATACAGCCATGTGGTAGATTCTTCTCCCAAAGGTAAGCTTTATCTCCAAGTGAGAAAGGGAAAAGCCTTAGCTTGAAAGCATCATCTGAAACTCCTTAGATCTTGGTTAAGATACAAACTCTATCAAACTGATATGTGCTCTAAAAGATCTTCTATAGGCAGCCCATGGAACTTATTGCCTTATATCATGGTGATAAGGCTACTCTTGATTTCTAAGTTTGTGTTGCCAAGAGAAGGAGGGACAATACCATATCTGTTGACATGACTGTTTAGTGTATCATGAACCCCAATGTTCCTCAAAACCCTTGGACCATTCTCCTGAAACCATGCAGCAAATAGAACAGATTCTTGTTTCCACTGAAACTGAGCTCCTTGCTCATGATTGTGTGCTCAACGTGGTCCCTGACCATCGTGGCCTGGAGAGTCTTCCATACTCAGCTTCTGTTGTTGTTGAGACCCTTCTCAAACCGCTTGTTCTTCTCTTTCAAGTGTTTTATATGATCAAGTACTCAACAAGGTTTGCAGCTCCTTGGAGAGTAAGATTTTGTACCTGAAAAATAGAGCAAATTAACTAAAGAACATTTACTGAAATAAATGGCTTAGTCTAAGCAAATGTTCAAACTTCAATACACTAAACATCCCACTAAGGCAACGGCGCCAAATTGATACAAGACTTTTTATGTCTTGTGACTCAATTCCCCTAGAGTCTCAAATCAAATCATTGCAGCATAAGGGGTTATTAATCCTTCATGGGGATAGTGTAGAAAAGATACAGAAAATTGTCTAGCTAAGCCTAAAATGGGAGTTTGAAAAGGGTCGCACTCATCAATTAAGTAAGTGTAAATGATTGAACAAATAAGCAAACTAATAAGAATTATAGTCAAGAGACTTAAACTAAGCAAGATGTAAGAACATAACAAGCAAAACATAGCAGTGAAAAGGCTTAAACAATAATGTGTGAATTGGTCTAAAGATGGGGGATAAACACTAGAGTGATTCTATAGGTGATCAATGATGCTCAAACAACAATACTATGTTAATCCTTAGGCAAAGAACTTCAAGACAAGACTAATCTAATCCCTTAGCAATAGTCTTTTTACTATCTTACTCTTAATCCACTTTCAATGATAAAAACACAATTAGCAAGCATTAGAATTCAGTTCCATAAAGCCAATAAGCACCTTAGACAACTAATCCCATAGGCTAAGAATGCAAATAATTCAATTAACTTAATCAGAAATTTCAACAAACACTTCCAATGCAGCGAAAATCCTATGAACATTCATACCTTTCCCAAGGCTAATCAAGCATTAAGAACATTAATTAAACAAGGATATGGAGGAACTAAGAACAAGACACCATAAATCAACCATATAATCAACCAAATTAATGAAACTACTCACTAATCATACTTAGAACCATAAGAATATAACTAAGCATGATTAAAGGGACAATAAACAAGAAAAGATAAATACAAAAATTTATTGAAAATGATCTAAGATCAACTTATTTCTTAAAGAAATACAAAGAGAGAGATTTTCAGCTTAAGAGATAATAAAACTTGGATAAAACAAAGGTTCTTAGGTTTAGATTATTTATAGGAAAGGATAAAAAGTGACCAAGTCAACATAAAGTCAACCCTCGGAATAGCTTGTACCGAGCAGGACATGAATAGTCCACGTCGGTACGCGTGCTTGGTGTGATCTGAGATGCTTCGCAGGATATGTTGGCTTGGCAAGGTTCTTTGGTTAGAGTACGGTTTCAGGATGCACCGGGCAGGATGCACAGTAGCTCTCGTCGCTGAGGTGCTTTGTGTCGAGCAAGCTCATTGGCGTACGGATGTCCACCGTAGAGAGTCATCGGTATGGACTCTTGAACGCCTTCCTGTTGCTTGGTCCTCTATCTTCGTTGGATCCATCATCTTCCTAATATCCCCTTAGCTCTTCAAAGACCTGAAAACACACCTAAAATGCAAGCATGCATGTAATCATATTCTAAATGCAAGCCAAGTCTAATTTGGATGAATGAGAGACACTTTGGACAATCTACATAATCAAATGAGATGAAAACTACACTAAATAAGTTCTAATATGATGAACAAAATGCAAACTATCAATGTTTAGGGTTAAAGATGAATTGTTAGATTTAATTTTCTGTTAGGATAATCACATAGTTCTTGACCTAGATAGCACTAAATGCTAATTCTAGTTTAATCACCTAGAATTGATGTGAATTCAGATCAATTTTAATCACCTAGAATTGATGTGAATTCAGATCAAGGTTAATTAATAGATGTAGAAGTGTAATTAATTATCTTAGTATATCTATTGTTTTACATTTTATTACTGATTTTCTTAGTACTTTTGTTTTACATTTTATTACTTACATAATTTGGTTCAATACAGAAAATTTGCTATGCAACATTAGGTCTTAAAAAATACGATAACTTATAGAAATAATTATAGGATAAAACGACACCTATCATATACTGTACTACACAATATGATAATTATTGTAGAAAACAACATAACTAACAATAAATATAAATGCTTTCCCATTCACTTTCTCCACAAACGACGGTGGATTTCCTTCACGTAGGTCTACCATCGCAGACACTTCGTCATGAGATTCATTTCTACTCCTCCCCTACCCAGAATAGCAGTTCAACATTTTTTAAAACCATACTATACTACACTACTGAACCATCATATAGAAATATTCCTCAAATGGATATATTGGAACTTCAACAGATAAGGTTGTGCTACTAATGTGAATATAGAATAAACTTAATCCTAAATGAGTTACGTGCATACATGAGAGATGCTAGTGAATCTGGTTATGTTCCCATCTGCCCCACCTTGCCGCATACATCATAAATTATATCATCTGCCACCCTCTCCAGTCTAGCTGCACCACATTTTGTATCAGCACATTCCCAGTTTTCTTGATTAGCGGCTCCATTAGCCGCTGCAAGATGTACTACATATTTCCAATAAGTTGAAGGTAGAGAACGAAAAAACCATTTATAGAGGATTCTAACCAAAGAAAAAAAAAGCCTATGCTCGAATAATATATGTGACATCAGCGAAATTTCAAGCAAGTTGTGTTTCCCACCCAAGGGAAAAGATTTTTACAATGAACATGCTGATGAGAGACATTCTCTCTGATGAGCCAGAACAAAAGCTTGACACTGAGTTGAAGCTTGAAGATGGTTTGAAAGAGGATGAAAGCTTAATCACCAAAGAAGTGAAACCTTTGATCACACCAAGTGTCAAGAAGAGGGAGGAAGACAGCTTGTGACAAGAAGAAACTAACATTAGTGGGCATTTGGATTTACAAGAAGAAAGAGGAAGGAGCATCAGCTCCATCAACCTCTTCTCACTAGTCCTCAAACCATCAAAGTCAAGCTTAGTGACTTAAAACAAGCACACTTGGGAGATAATCTCATGAATATCCTTGTAAATATATGCTTTTTTTATTATTAATGTCTTTATTTAGTGTTTCAGAAGTCAAAGAATAGGTTCATGGCTGTGTAGGATGGTTTAAATGCCAAGGAAAGAAAACTCTGTTTTCATATCGAGGTACCATATCGAGCAGAACATCTGACATTGCTGCTCGATACAGCTTATCTCGGGAAGGAGCAGTCTGTACACCGAGCAGGTTGCAAGATGGAGATCACATCAAAGTGTCACATCAAGCAAAACACCAAAAGCCTTGCTCAATGTGATTGCTCCTGAAGCCCCACTCTGTACACCGAGGTGAATGGACCGTACATCGACCAAAATGCACGGTGGAGATTACATCAAGGTGTAGCATTAAGCAGAACCTCACAAATTCTTGCTCGATGCAATCCCCAGTCCGTACATCGTGAAGCCCCAGCCCATACATCGATGAGATTGCTCGATGGAGTCACACCGAGGAGTAGCATCGAGCAGAACATCCAAGGTTTTGCTCAATATGGATGCTATCAGCTGACTCGAGCACAAGACGATGTCCGGTACGACAACCACCAACGAGCATTGCAACAGGGAACGAGAAGTTCCACATCGAGGTGTAGCATCGAGCAAAACACCAATATATTTGCTCGATGCAGAATGGCCGAGCCAAGAACAAGCATCTGAATGATACCATGCACTGCCCACAGGAAGGATCACGTAAGCCGAAGTGTCTCCCTACACCGAGCAACAACATCGAGCAGAATATCTGCTGAGACTGCTCGATGCATGGTGCCCTAAAGGAGAAGCTGACCAGAACACGGAACCCCCAAGGCAGAGGAGCATGATCGCCAAGTCACAGGATCCGATGTCCCCGATATGGTACACATCAAGGTACCACATCGAGTGTTTTGCTCGATATGATCCGTGTAAAAAAATTTTAAATTTTTACATGGGTAAATCGAGTAATACCATTTTGTGGACCATGATGGCTAGTAAAAGAATCTTTTCTTGGTTCAAGGATTAAGGTAAACTTTGCTAGATTCCTTGTTTCTTGAGTTTAATCTTTGCAAAATGAAGTAGGATGCATTAGACTGATTGTTGAAATTGTTTTGCATATTTGCTCATGGGTTTTGATATGCATGTCACCACTGCTTCTCTTTTTCAAAATTTATGGTTAAAATGATTAGGAAATGTTGTTTTTGTGCTTAGTTTGATATTATGTTTAGATTCTGACCAAATCTAGGCATGTTATTGCTTTTCCAGCATATTAACCATTGAAATGCTTCTTATTGGATTATTACTGAAAAATCTGATGCAATTTCATAGTTTGGTGGAGAGAGGATGATGTTTTTGCTGCATATGCTTGAAATTGCCTTAATCGCTGCTTATTACTGTGGAAAATTTTAATTTTCAATGTGTTTATCCTTTTGAGCTGGAAAGTTTTGCTAAATTCGACTCTGTTTGTCGGCAATCAGTGTGAATGTTTATAGAATTTTTCCATGCTGGCTTTATTTTTGAAAAAATAATTTTCTGCACAGTGCTCTCAAAGGATAGTATGCTAATTTTTGCTTCAAGCATTGCATTTTCAGATACTATGTCGAGCACTAGAGGAGATGAGGAGATTTCTGTCTCAAATGCTGCTGCAAGAAACAGAGCTGAGGGAAAACAGGAACAGGAAGATCATCTTGCCAAAGCAGCGTCTCACCAACTTCACCACCTATGAGAACATCCGATTCATGCCAATAGCAGATGAGCTTTTGACCCAAAAACTGACCCACCATTGATGAGGCCAAGCAAGGCTAAGAACATGAGCACCATCAGAGATTCAGACGTGGGAGAAGACATTGAAGAGCAGCATCAAGAACAAGAGGTTCAGCATCAAGGGATAGAGGAGGATGAACATGAAGACTATGATAGCCGCCCTTATGCATTTGATCCTTTTGATGTGATATGCACATCTGAAGCTTCAAAGGCTGCTCATGAGCACATTAGGCTTCTTCAGAGGTTGAACCATATCCAGGATAAGGCCATTAGAGGCTTGCTGAAGACAGTTAAAGCAAGCGAAAAATCGGTTGACTCATTGAAGAAGAAAGTGAGGATGCTCAAGAAGAAGTTGGGAGGATCTTCATCAGCCAAGAGAACTGATCAAGCGGCCCAAGCAGAGCCACAAGGAGGATGATCTGATGCTGAGGGACACCAGAGGCCACAGTCCAAGAGAGACACTCATTTCACATCAGTGAGAGGCCAAGAACACATGTTGCTGAACCGGCCGGACATTCATCTCATGTAGCTGCTCCAAGGCGTATGAACATGAAGACTATGATAGTCGCCCTTATGCATGTGATCTGCACATCTGAAGCTTCAAAGGCTGCTCATGAGCATATTAGGCTTCTTCAGAGCTGCAACTATTTCCAGAATAAGGCCATTAAAGGCTTGCTGAAGACAGTTAAGGCTAGAAAAAACTTTGTTGATTCCTTGAAGAAGAAAGTGAGGAAGCTCAAGAAGAAGTTAGGAGGATCTTCATCAGCCAAGAGGTCGGCTTAAGCAGCCCAAACAGAGCTACGAGGAGGAGGATCAGATGTTGAAGATATGTCTGAGGACACACTAGAAGCCACAGTCCAGGAGAGACACTCTTTCCACATCAGTGAGCGGCCAATGACACATGTAGCTGAACCGGCCAGACACTCATCCTATGTAGCTGTTCCAAGGCACAAAGAAAAGAAGAGTAAGGCTAGACAGTAAACTCCATCAGAGGAAGAAGCTTCATCCTCCCATGCCATTGAGAGTTCAGACTCTCATCACTCCTCCACCTGAAGTAAGGTACACCACACTAACCATTGTAAATACCATAATTTTTTTTTAAAAGTTTCATGTGATTGTTTGCTTGGTGTTTGTGAGCACTCTCCTTAGCATTTTTATTACACAGGCACTGTGTAATTTAAGTGTGGGGGGAGGGTGTATGATCGACTGATGCTTGCACTTGCATTTGCATATTAGAATAGAAACCATGCATCATGTTTACATAGCATCTAAGGCATAGAAAAAACAAAAAAAAATTGAAACAATTTCGAAAATTGCATCACAAATAGAGTTTGACTTTTCATGCATTCTTATAGGATCTAGACTTCATGCATTCATATAGGACTAGCTTGCTTCTTTAAATTGGGAACTATGACAGTACATCTTTGTTAATGCTAGAAGTTTATGAAAATGAAGCCCTTGTTTTTAATTCTTTGGTGCATTTGATGTTGAACTAGAAATAAAGCTGAACCACTTTTGGAATCTACATTTGTGTGAACTTTGTTTGAGACTGAAGCATGTTTTGAAATGATTTCAACTTTTGTTAAAGTGGAACCTAATTTGAATTTGCAATTATCATGCCTTATGCATTTGTGATTGATGTCATGGATAGTTTGGAATATTTGGATCTTCTTATTCTCTTTTGCCACTCTCTAAAAGATCCATTTAGATTTCTCCACCCCTAACTAAACCTTATTTCAAGCCAAGATATTAATAGTGTATGATTTTTGAGGCCTCTTTCCATCATGGTTGTTGCTTAGCAAAAAGTGTTGGGTTGGAACTACAAGGGAAGTATTTCCATTGTAGAACTAACTCACTCTTGAGTTAGATAGGCTAGGATGTTTGGGAATTGGTTTGGGATTTATCTTGGGATTAGTCTTTAAGAGAAGCAAGGAAGAAAAGAAGTCAAGGCACAAAAGAAAAGGAGAAGCAAAAGGTGAAAATAGTGATTCTTAGTTCAAAAGAAAGAAGGCTCGTATTCAAAGAAGAAAAGAAGATGCAAGAAGTGCAAAGCAAGTAAATCAGAAAGCCAAAGGCGAATTAAGCACCAGCATCACAAAATAAAGGAGCCAAACTCAAAAGAAGCAAATAGCCACCACTTGAAGTTCAAAAGAAGAAGTGTCCTCTAAAGCACTTGAAAGAACAGAGTTTTTAGGTTTTGAAAAGGGATTTAAATTCTTAAAAAGGGTAGCATGGGTGGGTTTACATTGATAGGCTAGAGTTAGGAACATATCTTATAGGTCTTGGGTAGATGGAAGTCTTCCTTTGTATATGTAAGGTTTTCTTTGACCCTTAGCATTTTGCCAAAGCACAACCATGCTTTTCCTTGAGAGAACCTTTTAAAATTTAAACACCAAAACCAGTTTGTGAAGTGGGATCATTTTTATTCCACTAAGCCTTGTCTCTTAGCCAAATGACACATTTGCATTTGCATAAGCATGAAAGTGGTTGAGCTTAATTTAATGTTAAAAAAGGTTTGAGCTTAATTGAATGTTAAAAAGGTTGTTTAATTTGATGAGCATGTGATCATTCTTGCTTTGTAATGAAAGTGGCTAAGTGTTTTAAGTATTCTTCCATCAAGTGCACTCTAGAATTAAGAACATGGACTTCGTTTTGATCTATTGTTAGCATTTTTAGAGATATGAGTTCCTATTTAAAACCTCATCACCATGTTAAGTGTTAATTTACTTGAGAGCAAGCAAAATCTAAGTGTGGGGGTGTTGATAGCTTGCTATTTTATAGCATTTTAGGCTGCATTTTTGGAATATTTTCCTCTGTTTTTGCATTATAGTATAGCATTTTAGTATCATTTGCACATATAATCAACATGGCATGCATTTAGCTTAGGATTGTATACATTTGCATACATGTGCATGTTTGTGGTGGTTTTCAGGTGTTTTTGGCGAGTTTTGGAATTTGGAAGGAGATGAAAGCAGCTCATGATCGAAGAGGATGTCAGAAATGGAGCATTTAAAAAGTCTGGTCCATAACGAGCAAGTATATCGAGCAACACCCCCGTGGAGTGTGCTCGATGTAAGTAACAGGACGTGAGGAAGAGGATCAGCACGAGGAATCTAAGACGTTGGTCTGCATCGAGGTCCAGCATCAAGTAAGGAAGCTGGTATGCGCTGCACAAGCCATATAGAGGTTACACATCGAGCAGAACACCATCCGTACCTCCTCGATGCAACTCATATGCGCGTTGACCACTTGACTTTTGTTGACCTTATCTTATTTTTAGGTTTTTTATGCTTCTTTCGGTTCCCTACTAAAAACGAGAAGCCACAAAACATTATCTTTATCCACGTTTAGTATTTCTACCAAAAAAACTCTCTTTTCATCTTGTTCTAAACCTTAAAGGACGATTTGCCTTAGAATCTTTTCTTTCAATAAAGTTTGCATTTTTATGGTTTAATCTTGTCTCTTGATCTTTATTCTAGCACCCTGGTAGTTTAGATTTATCATCTTTGCATTTTAATTTTATCTAATCATATTTAACTCTAAACAAATGTGATTAAACATGATAAGTGAGTAGTCTACCTTAGATTTAGGGTTCTAAGTAGGAAAAATGGTGATTAAGATGTGATTAAGAGGTGATTAAGCTTATTTAATTGTTCGGTGTTGTCTCCTTCTCTTGCAAAGTGATTATTGTTAATAAAGCTTCCTCTTTTTAATTGAATATGGTATTGATTGATGCATATGGTTCATTAAATGGCTTGTTATCTCATCTCTAAGCATGGTTTGCTTATTTGGCTTGATAGTTTGGCTTGGTCTATGATTTCTTTGTTCAGTGACACCAAAGTGATAGTTCACCATTGCTAGATGATTTGCTTAGGGCTAGATAGTGCTGGTTTTGAAGAACCTGCAATCTGACACTAGAAAAAAACAGTGCAAGTACTGATCTTTTGAGGATAATTTCCGAACAACCAAGAAGATTCAGATCGCGTCCGAGGCACCTTTGAATAGATATATTTGCATAGAATCTGCAGAATCTTACGGCATATCAATCGGAGTTAAACTCCATCCACAAATCACTTCGCAATATCGCCAAAAGTCATAAAAAAAAACCTGCAATTTTAACCCGAAAAATGAGATTTTGAGAGTTTTGCGGGGAATTTTTCCAACAACTAACATGGATTCAGAAGACGATCTACACATGGTTGGAAAGCTCTCAATGTCAGATATTCCAATATTCCTTCTGTTACCTTTTCTGAAGTATATTCGATCTGCAAATCAGCTCGCAAGTTGACTTGAAATCAATGATTCTTGAAGTTTACGGAAGACCAGTTGCAATATATCTTCTTTATAAGAACGTGGGAGGCTCATGTGACCTCAAATAAAACTGAAATTTGGTGTCCTGCATGATGGAATGACGAATCCCATAATCAACGACTCATAAAAGAAAGAGAACAAGACCTAATTGTGGGAACGTCAGCTGCTATAGCAAGATGAACTATCCAAAAACTGCGATCATATTCTTTGGAGATCTCTCGTAGATGAAGTCAATGGAGGAGGGATTCAGATGACTATCATTAAACAAAGCTTCCAACATAATAAAGCTCTGAATTGCACATAATATCGAGATGCACTCATCGTTGACATGCCGCTCAATCGACGGAAACCTAAAGCTTAGCAATGGTGCGTATTACTGAGATTCCTCATGATATCAGCTCTCATACAAGAGTCAGATTCTACAATAACAAAGCTGCAGAAGCTTGTACAATTTTTGATGACCTCCAAGAAAAGCGAGCTCTTAAGCTCTGATTTCAGCTTGAAATCTCAAGATTCATTGGAAGAAAATATTAAGACATCCATCGTCTCTCTTATGCACTCATGAAGAAAGCATCACTATCTCGTGGCATAATTAGACGATGTAGCTTTTCTCATGGCATCGACGAGCAACATACAAAAAAAAATGAAAGCTGAGCTCCAAGTCTCACAACATCGTCACATCATCACGACCCATCTCGGCGATGATGACAAAGCTCTCGAAGTTTATCTTCTGTCAAATTTTCATCATAAACATCAGATTCACTCTGCAATCTCTTCTCGAATGAGGCCACCACACATACGGTGGAACAAATAAAGCTCCAAAAGTGAGAATTACGGCGAGTAAAAAGCAAAAGGATGTTCACACTGCTGAACTAGAGAATGCTCAAACTCTTAACAAGCACCACGACACATCTTTCCGATCTGTATTTTCAATGCTCGAAATCGCAGCGTCATCAAAGTCCAAATTCTCCTACATAATCTACATTGAAGATTCAGCTCCCATGAAATAACACTACAAGTACAATCAGACAAAAAAGGAAAGGCACACCACACTTAGTTGCAACTGTTTTGGCTGAAGACTATCCAGGTCGATTCGACACACCAGATCCAAAAACGCTGATCAATATGGTTCAAGGCAGGCTTGGCGTGAAAGTATCATACTCGACAGCGCTGAGAGGAAAAAGAAAAGCTGCTAATGAGGTGCGGGGAAGTTCTGAGGAGAGTTATCGGTGGCTATATTCTTATTTGTACATGCTAGAGAAAGTGAATCCGGGTACACGGACTTGTGTGGAATTAGATGAGCAGAAAAAGTTTAAATACCTATTCTTTGCATTGGAAGCTTGCATAGAAGGGTTTCTATCGATGAGGAAAGTCATCATTATAGATGGAACCCACCTGAAGAATGTATATGGTGGAGTTCTAATCGTTGCTTCAGCTCGGGATCCTGATTATCATCATTATCCCATTGCTTTTGGTGTAGTTGATGGTGAGAAAGATGCAAGTTGGACGTGGTTTCTGAATCAGTTGAAGTCAGTAACACCAGATGTCCCTGGAATGGTGTTTATTTCGGATAGGAATCAAAGCTTGATCAAGTCAATAAGGGAAGTGTTCCCTTTGTCTCAACATGGGTATTGTGTAAGGCATTTGTCACAGAATATGAAAGGACATGTTGCCACCCACAGAGATGTATGTGCGAAGAAGTTCATCGAGTGTGCTAAAGCTTATACAGAGGTTGAGTTCGGAAAACTCTATAGTGCTTTTAGGATGAAATATCCATCTGCTGCCGAGTATCTAGACAAAAGTGTTGATGAGAAAAAATGGGCAAAATGCTATTTTCCAGGAGAAAGGTACAACATAGATACCACCAATAGTGTAGAATCTATCAATGGTATTTTTGTAAACGCAAGAAAGTACTCGCTGTTGCCAATGATTGATGTAATTGTTGCCAAATTGGCTGAATGGTGGAACACCCATAGGCAGACTGCCGATGAAGTCCCACTGTCACAGAAGCTTGTGCCTTCCGTGGAGAACGAAATGGATCTGAGATGTGTGGATGCAAAGAAACTCATGGTGCAAGAGTTAAACAGCTATCTCCATGAATACAATGTGATTGGGGTTGATGTGAAGAATTATTTGGTTGATATGACTAGGAAAACTTGTTCTTGCAAGTATTTTGGTATAGATAGATACCCATGTGTGCATGCAATTGCTGCTGCCATCCATATGAGCAGAGATAGGGAACTTCATCTACAAGAGTTTTGCTCCAAATATTATTTGGTAGAGCTATGGGCATTGGCATACTCCAGGATAATCTATCCAGTTCCTCATATGTCTGAATGGGTTGTACCTGAAGAGATACAAGCACAAGAAGTCTTACCTCCGGAATATGAAGTAAAGAAAACCGCAACAGAAAAGATTCTCATCAGCTGGAGAACATCGTGGAAGAGGAAGAGGAAGAAGAGGAAGAGGGAGAGGTGGACGCTGGGCTCAATGGTTTGGGATTGATGGAAGTGAATAGTAATTTATGTCTTTGTTTTAAATTATTTGAACTATGTGTGCAACTTTGTATGACCGAGACTTGTATCCATGTTATTTCTATCAGGTATGACTAGGCACCACTAGTACAACTCTATATTCCGCGTCTAATATGTCTGGTACGACTGGTGCGACTAGTACCACTCGTTTCAAGTACAACTAGTTCAACTATATTTTAGTTGTACTAAAAGCCAACTGGGAAGACTGGTACGACTATGCTTTCTACAAAAATGTTAATAACACAATTTGTAAATGTATTTGTAAACATTTTTCCATATAAAATAGGCCATAGAACATTTGCAAACATATTTGAACATTTCATAGTTAAATAAATTTGATCCACGAAAATGTTTGATCCATGAAAATGTGTTGTCTACACAATCTACCTAATACTTTTAAGGTTACTTTGTAAATCTTAACCACACAAACATGAAAACCATGAAAGTTTGTATTTTTATACTATTTATAGCATTAGAATATTAGTTTATTTACTAAATTTTACAAGTACAGCTAAAAATGTTTAATTTAGGTATGATACTACTGATTACAAAATTTTACAACTTTATATCTTTAGGGTACAACTCAAAACTGGGTACAACTATGTTATAAAAAAACTGGATTCAATTTTTTTTTTGACGGCGCAAACTTGCAAAGATATTCCTTTCCTCTTTTGACGGCGCACGTAACTTCATATTTTATCCATTTTTAACTTCATTTTAAACATGTTTTTTTTGCATGCACACGTTTTTTTTGCTGCCACACGTTTCTAAAATTCAGTTCTAGTTGGTATAGTTCTGCTAGTCGTACCTTTTAATTCAACACATAAAAAAAAGACTTGCATAAAATATATATGTCCAAATCCTGAAAAACACAAAGACAAATTCTAACATAGCAGATAATGACACAACATAAGTTCAAAAGCCTAAGTTACTTAATAACAATCCTTCACCAAACGTGAATGAGTAACCTTCCTTTTTTGCTTGGGAGTCTTACTCCTCTTAATTAATTTCTTTGCTACTTGGGCTTGAAGACTAGGTCGTTTCTTGATTTTCACCTTCCTAGGAGTTTGGACTGTATCGGCATAGTCTCTACCTAACAAAAATAAACAAAAATCGATGAAACTCATTATATCAAAAATAAATCTCCAATGGTTTAGCTCATTAAGGAAGATAAATCTCCACTTACCAGCTAGAGCTTTTTCCATAGCCTTATCCACAGCCGCTAACACTATCTCCGCAGCTGCACTAGCCTCAGCCGCCACAGTCTCCACGGTCTTCGCAGCCTCCATCATCTCCGAAGCTGCCGCAGCCGCAGCATCCTCCGCCTCAGCCTTCTCCGCAGCCTCAACCTCAGCCTTCTCTGCAGCCTCAGCCTTCTCCCTCTCTACAGCCGCCGCAGCCTCCGCCTCGGCCTTCTCCGCAGCCTCCTTCTCCACAGCCTCCTTCTCCACCTTCTCCTTCTCTTCAGCTGCGGCTCTCTCTGCCTTCTCCCTCTCTACAGCCGCAGCAGCCTCCGCCTCAGCCTTCTCTGCAGCCTCCTTCTCCGCCTTCTCCTTCTCTTCAGCCGCGGCTCTCTCCGCCATCCCCTCTCTACAGCTGCAGCAGCCTCCGTCATCTCCTCTTCAGCCGTTTTCTCTGTGAAATAAAAAAAAAGTCAAATAAACTTCAATATTCAAAACAAAAAAATTCTCATAATTTATTTCTTACCGAAATCATCATATCCACCATACTGAGAATCTAGAGGATTTCTTTGCTCTTCCACGAAGCTCTCCACAGCTACCAACCTTGTATCCAAACCTTGAATCTTGTCATTAATTTCCTTGAACCCTTCTTCCATTAATTTCATCATCCTTTTTAATTGCTCGGCTATTGGCTCAATCACAACTGCAGGTTCTTGTTCAGCTGGCTCACCTATTGCTTCACCTTTGTTTTGGACATCTTCTTCTTGGACATTTTCTTTTTCGATAACTCGGGATTGAACATCGGCCATGAAGACATCCTCCCACAGTATCTTCCCTTGTTGGCGGATTATAAACTTGTTCCACCCATCAACAATAGGGTCAGCTACATCTGAATCATCCTTCAGTTCAAAGTCCTGCCACTATGTCTCTTCCATGGCCCTCTCTATGAGATCTACTTCCTCACCCTCAGCAGTCAAAATACTAGTAATGTCCTGAAGTATAACGAAAAAAAAAATTAAACCGATTAAGTATACTGCTGGGAAACTAGTGCGACTAGTACGAATACAAGTACTACTACTGTCAAACTAGTACGACTAGTACGAATACTAGACCAACTACTGTCAAACTAGGCCAACTACTGTCAAACTAGTACGACTAGTACGAATACTAGGCCAACTACTGTCAAACTAGGCCAACTACTATCAAACTAGTACGACTAGTACGAATACTAGGCCAACTACTGTCAAACAAGGCCAACTACTGCCAAACTAGTACGACTAGTACGATTACAATTGAATCCAATAACAAAAAGTAAAATACCTTTGTATCTCCAAGATGCTCATTTATTAAACCCAGCGAATATCCAGTTGTGCCAGTCTGCGTGAACTCCCATTTGCACATTCTTGGACAATCATCTTCTGCATTTGTTGCTTTCACCCGAAATTGTGTCTTCAGGGTTAGAATACATTCAAACGCCAAAATCTGCACATATAATTAGACCAGTTAGACTAGTTGTACTATTCGCACTAGTTGACGTAGTCATACTATTAATACGAAAAATATGCATATTTAATTAAAACAGTCGGACGAGTTGTACTATTCAGACTAATTAAAACAGTAGGAAATACGACTTACTTCCAAAGGGTTGAGGAACCCAGGAAACGTCCAACTCACTTTCTCTGGGATCGATCCTTTGAAATGGTTCCCCATATGATAAATCTCTTTGATGTTGTCATCGAAAGTAAATCGTCCCCACGGGAATGTCTCACACAGCTCGAGATTATCAACCATCCTCAGAATGAAAGGCTCTATGGCTACTCCATGCTTTGATCTCCCTCTTATCACTGTCGTTAAGATGTACAAGACAGCCATCCTTAGCCGATTCCTAGTGTCATTATACCTCATCCCTTGAAGTGCTTTTAGCACAACTTCAGCTGTAATTTTTTCGTCTTTAAAATGGTTCCTAGCAAATCTCTCGCCACCTAACTTCGGGTAATTCGCTGGGTACTCGTGGCAGTACAGTCCCGAGAGGAGAGCATACTCTCTCATGGAGTATCTAATGGGCACTCCATTTACCACAAACCAAGCCTGTCTACCCTTCTCCGTTTGTACCGTGCATAGAAGCAACATCCACAGCCCCATCACCTTTCTTGTTGCATAAGTCTTCATGTGAAACATGTGCTTGAACTGCGGGTGGTTCAGAAACCAACTCTTCTCATCCTCTTCCAAAGTTGGAAATACTTCCTCCTTAAATTTGTGTTGCAAGCATTTGGTACTTAGCTTACATCCCTTTTGGTATTCGGTGGGATTGAAGAAATATCCGAGAGGCCGCATTGGTTCTTCTATATCATCTTCATCATGCTGCAAAAATAAGAAAACCGATTTAGTACGACTACTGTCAAACTAGTACGACTAGTACGATTACTAGGCCAACTACTGTCAAACTAGTACAACTAGTACGAATACTAGCTCAACTGTTATGATTACTACGCCAGCTAGTGTCAAACTAGTACGACTAGTACGATTAGTATGACTACAATCTAGTACGACTAGTTGACCTACTCCTACTACTCAAACTCGACATTTCATGCAATCTAATTATACTAGTTCAAATAATTACAGTAGTTATAATAACCGTTCTAGTTGAACTAGTTGAACTACTCATACTAGTCGGACCCAATTATAAAACAAATTAGGGTTTATCAGTGGTGGTGGTGGTTGCGACGATGAACCGATTGCCGGTTCTGAAATCAAAGGCGGGCCGGTTGCCGGTTGCACCACCGGAGGCAGACTTTCTTCTGCTGGTTCAGTCACCGGAGCCGCCGGAGGCGGAGCACTGGATTTTGACTCCCGCGACTTCTTCTCTTTTCCTCACGGTGCCTCCGGACGCTTCTCCCTCTTTCTTTTCTTTTTCGCCGGCGGATTTGAACTCGACGGCAGCAGATTTTCTTCTTCTCCTTCGGTCACCGGACCCGGCGGAGGCGGAGCACTAGAAGTTTCATCTGTTGATTTTGATTTCTTTTTCGGCTTCTTCTCTTTTCCTCGCGGTGCTGCAGTACGCTTCTTCGCCTCTGTTTGCTTCTTCGCCGGCGGATTTAAACTCGACGGCGGCGACGGCGATGATGTATGATCCGGCGAAGATATTGTTCTCAACTGAAGCCCTTTCGTATGCGCCATGAGATTGATAAATTATAGATTTGATCGGTGGTTTGGGTTCTCAGAGAAGATGAAAAGTGGAAATTTGTGGTTTATCGGAAAAGATGAAAAGAAATTGTAAAAATTAGCGGTTTGATCGAAAAGTTAGAGATTTGGAAGTTATTTTTGATTTGGGTTTGAGCTAAATTTTGATTTAGATTTGGACCGAATTTAATTTAGGTTTGAGCCAAAACCCAAAAACTATTATTTGATTGATTTGTAATTTAAAAGATTTTGGATATCCTCTATTATTGTCATTTCACACGTTTTCAATTAAAACAAAATTCCTAAAAAGATCAGATTATCCTTGCGTAGCTTACCAACAAAAAAGATTATCCTTGCGTATGGAAGGGCAAATCAGATTAAATTGTTCGAGATTCTTCCGAGAGAGAGAAGCGACTGCGTAATCTCTAAATCGAAAGATCGGTGAAAAATATCGCTTCAGCCGTCGTGATGCTTCGAAGCAGATGGATCAAGTTTTCTCTCATCTCGCTACCGATTTCCCTCGAGCTCACTTTTTAAGGGTTCGTCGCTTGCTATTTTCTGAAACCCAATGACAAATCGATTTCACCTCTTTCCTATGTAATTAGCTATTTTTTTTTTGATGTTTATGGCTTCTCTTCTCAGGTAGAAGCTGAGGAGAATCATGAGATATCTGAGGCTTACGCTGTCACTGCTGTGCCGTATTTTGTCTTCTTCAGGTTCAAAAGCATTCGTCTGATATCCGAGACACCGGATCTAACAAGGATATGGTCGTTTTGGTCTCTGATGGTGTTTCCGACTACTCTAATAAGCTTCTAAAGGTGCTTGGGGATTCTCATTTCTACAACCTTTCTATTCTTAGAAGCTTAAATGATCTAAAAAGAAAGGCTTTCATTTTCGTTTCATTTTTCGTTAGATCCTATGAGAGCACCAAAATGATTCCTTTGTTTACATTGATTTGAGTTCCTGAGGGTTTTCTCTTTCTGAAGATTTGAGTTGAATCTGTTTCACTTCTCTTATGCAGGCTGATGGATGGAAAGTAGAGAAGATTACTTTACTGGCAAATCCAAACCAAGTTCATCCCAATAGATTCTGGGGTGTCTATACGAAGCTTAAAATATATAATATGACTGATTACAAGAAAGGTAACAAGTACCAATTAGTGTTATTGCAATTCTTAGAGCTTTTTTCCTATATTTGTGTTTATGTTTATATGTCGTGTTTTTGATTTTCACAGTATCTCGATGCTGATACCATCGTGGTAAAGAACATTAAGGATCTGTTTAATTGCTCCAAGTTTTGCGCTAACTTGAAGCACTCTGAGAGGCTCAACTCTGGAGTCATGGTCGTTGAACTCTCTGAAGCTTTATTCAATGACATGATGAAGCAAGTGAAGACCTTGTCGTCTTATACCGGTGGAGATCAAGGGTTCTTGAATTCGTATTATCCAGATTTCCCGAATGATCGTGTTTTCGATCCTACTTTGTCCCCTGAAGTCATAAAAACAAGACCGGTTCCTAAAATGGAGAGGCTCTCTACGCTGTACAATGCAGATGTTGGTCTTTATATGCTTGCTAACAAGGTAGTTGCAGTTTCAAGTTTGAGTTTCATAAATTATTTTTCTGTTCTCTTTTTAAGACTAGTGATGTGATCTGGAACGTGTATGGTGGATTTAAGATTGATTTTCATTAGTACAGAATATCTTCATCTTAAGATTCTCGTTATTTATGCAGTGGATGGTCGATGACAGCAAACTTCACATTATTCATTACACTCTGGGCCCTCTTAAGCCTTGGGACTGGTGGACAGCATGGCTCGTGAAACCTGTTGATGCGTGGCATGTAGGTCTTCTTGTCTGGTGCGTGTTTATTTTGAGTGAGTTTTCTGAGTTGGGTTTCACCTTGACAACTGCAGAGCATTAGGGTGGGGCTTGAGGAGACTCTGCCTGGAACTGGAGGTGGAAGATCCCCAAATGATGAATTCGTTGTCAAGTTCCTTTTTTTGTTACCACTCTGTGGGCTTTTGTTCTGCCTTTACCGTTCCATACAGGTTAGGCTTCTTCTTCTTCTTGTACACAACCGTTTCTTCACCTAAGCTAAATTTATCTCATTTGGATCTCAGTTTCACTTTGTATCCTCTGTTTTCTGTTGCAGGGACGTGACTTCTTGGGTTCATCGTGCAGGAGCTCTGTATGCAATCAGATCAGACATCTTTATTACAAAGTCAGATCTAATGGAACTCTTGGCTATAGTGGTGTATCTACCATGAATTCCAACTATCAAGTTAGCCTTTTTTGCACAGATTTGACCATTTACCTGCCCTTTTTGCGTTTCTAAATGCTAAAAATGTTAAAATCTTTATCACTACAGCTCCACACTGGTTCGCACGCTAAGGCTCCTCAGTATTTGGGGGCTGTTTCAGTTGTTGTCTGTTTTGTGGCCGTTTTGACATCCATTGGAGTTTCCTTTATGATTGTGCCAAGGCAAATCATGCCATGGACTGGCTTGATTTTGATATATGAATGGACATTTACAATCTTCTTCCTTTTATATGGTGGCTTTATACTTCTGGTGTATCAATACGGCAAGAAAACTGCAGCTTAAACATGTTCTCTTTCATCGCAAACAGAATTGTCATTGGATGATTCAGGAAAAGGTATGAATGTGGCATTTTCAGAACAAAAGTTTTAAAATATGTAATTTTCTGTCTTTTCGCCAAGACTACTCATTATGTGAGCTATATAACAACAGACACATGAATATGTTTTTCGTTGTTATCACTAACATGTTTGACAAACCAGCAGGTCATCAGCGGGGAGATGCGTCGTGTGACTTTACTACATGGTATTATGGATTAGCGATGGCGTTTTTGGCTTTTGCTGCCATTTCTTTGCCCTACATTTTTAGGGGTCACCGCTTTATTTTTGAGGTGATTACAATGGCTGCATCAAGAACAAACACATAATTTCAACATCATCCGCTGACAAGGAAATCTTAAATCACTTGCTTATGTTCCTCTTTGGTTTTTTCCTCGTGTCTTCATCTAGATTTCTGGGAATGTGTCTCTGTGTTGCTCAGTTTGGTACTCTTTTTGTTTTTTCGGTTGTTTGATGTACTAACAGGCCGGTTTCTGGTACATATGGAGCAGGTTGGGTCTGATGATAGCCGTAGAGCATGTCCTCTTTCACAAAGAGCATGTCCTCTTTCACAAAGAGCATGTCCTCTTTCACAAAGAGCATGTCCTCTTTCACAAAGAGCATGTCCTCACCATGTCCGGCTTGAACAGTGCTCTGAGAAATGAGAACCTGACAAAAATTAAACAAAACAAAAAAAACCTTTGGGGTTTGTAACCAATGTAATGTAAGGTGTAAGATTCTTTTTCCTTTCAATCCTTTATAATTTATGTTATATAAAGTACTTACATCATCTTATTGAAGAATAAGCCATGATCGTTCTTTGTGTTTATGGTTTGTCATTTGTAACTAAGAACAGAGTGTTTAAACAAAAATGTGTATACGCGTAGACAAACTTTCGAAGCTCTCTCATCATTGTGTAAACTATTTTGTAATCTGTCAGTAATCAAATAGAAAGTTGTACAGAGTCGACGAAATCAAATCTTATTGCTTTTGCTTTGTTTAAAAAGCTTGAATCTTTTCACCTGCACTGCTGTGATTGTTCTGAAAGTTTGTTACTTTCTTCTGACTGTGAGTTTTCTTATTTTGAAGGATGGCAAAACTGTGCATACACTTGAGGCGGCAGATCCATCGAGTTTAGCCAACAAGGTTGACAAAATCGCCGGTTCAACTACCTCTTCTGAGTCTGCTGTTCCTGCAAGCCTAGGGTTAGCTGCAGAGCCAACGATTCTCGAAACCGTGAAGGAGAATGCAAAAGCCACCGCGAAAGACCGAGCTCAGCCTGTCTCCACCACCACGGATGCTCTCAAAACCCGTTTGGAAAAGCTCACCAACTCTCACCCTGTCATGTTGTTCATGAAAGGTACACCTGAAGAGCCTAGGTGCGGGTTTAGCCGGAAAGTAGTCGACATTTTGAAAGAGGAGAAGGTTGATTTCGGGAGCTTCGATATACTCTCTGACAACGAAGTGAGAGAAGGTTTGAAGAAATTCTCAAACTGGCCAACGTTTCCTCAGCTCTACTGCAATGGAGAGCTTCTTGGTGGGTCTGATATCGCGATAGCGATGCACGGGAGTGGTGAGCTGAAAGAAGCATTCATCGATATGGGAATCGTCACTACGGTTGGTTCAAAAGAAAGTCAAGATGAAGCTGTAAAAGGATGAGGGATAACTTCAGGCAACACAGGGCTAAGCGAGACCCTCCAACCTTGTCAATTCCAATCCAGTGATGCTGTTCATTAAAGGAAAACCAGAAGAACCAAAGTGTGGGTTTAGCGGGAAAGTAGTTGAGATTCTGAACCAAGAAAAGATTGAGTTTGGGAGTTTCGATATACTCTTGGATGACAAATTCGTCAAGGGCTCAAAGTGTATTCAAACTGGTCGAGCTATCCTCAGCTCTACGTGAAAGGAGAACTTCTAGGTGGGTCAGACATTGTCTTGGAGATGCAAAAGAGCGGCGAGCTGAAAAAGGTTTTGTCCGAGAAAGGAGTCGTTGGGAAACAGTCTTGAAGATAGGTTGAAGTTACATAGAGTTAAGATTCGGAGAAATCTAAAATGTGTTGACAAAATGAATATGAATGAAGTTCTGAGAGGGGATTAAACACGAGACAGCTCAAATTTCTTATCAATAATTTACAATTTTACATTTCTTACATATATAACTAACAATATTGTTTTGTCTATTTAAATGATAAAAAAATTGAACGAAAGTATTCAGTTTTTAACTTTGTAGGAAGAAAGCACTAATAAACCGAATTATTTTTAACTGGGGAACCAAATGTTCACCTTTACCGAAAATAACAGTTCTGACCCAAAATAAAATGGAACTTTTATTTAATTTGATTTGTTAAACCCTAAACCCTTTTTGTGTTTGTTTTGTTGTTTCCTCCATCGCTCCTGAGCCGCTTTTCTCTCTCAAACTCTTTTCTCCGACTATTGATAAATCCCATAGGTTCTTCTGTGAAATTAAAAATAATAATTTATCGTAAACAATAAGATAAACAATAAAATCCTTCATTTTACGTCTTTTTTTTTTTTTGCTATGAATGTAAATATCATTAAAAACGAAATGTTTAGGTTTTACAAATCAGAGAAGACCAAAATGTAACACATATTCAAAATGGTCCCATGGCAAAAAAAGGTAAAAAGCATGGAAGCATAAGACAATCGGTACTTTGTCGAGTCCTTTCCGAAGACGATGAAGTAGCGATACAACGCTTGGGAGCTAGCCAAGAAGTAGAAGCCCAAGCTTGAGTCGATGGAGGAAAAGCAACTTGAAAGGATGGAGACTCGATCACTAAACAAAAGGAAGCTGTTTCATTGGATGCCCGAGCAAAAATGAAGGAACTTTAAGATGTTGAAAGAGGCTCGAACTAGACCATCCTCAGTATCTTAGTAACGACGCTCAGCCAACCAAACATAAAAACCAACACTAAGCCGGAACAACACACACTAAAGCAACCACGAAAACTTACTCACTCTACCAAGATCTCTCCCCGATGTCGGCTAGCACATAGACAAGCAACCACACAAAACTGAAGCGCTACTACCTCCTCCAAATGCCAAGATTCCCAAGAAACACAACTTAACTCGAGACTAATCTCAACCAACCACATTTTATGTCTTTGAAAAATACATTACGATCCTGAAAACACGAGTAACAATTCGTTGATCTTGCAGCTTTTTGTATGGAACCAACATTCAACACACCTGGTTTAAGATATTGTGAACACACATCAGCGGTTAAAGCCATCGCTTGGTCCCCGCATCTTCAGAGTTCTTGCTTCATGTGGTCGCACTGCTGATAGATGCATCTGTTTCTGGAACACGACAACGAACACTCATTTAAGTTGCATAAACACAAATAGTCAGGTAAAAATTTGCTTATGCTGGCTTTGAATAAATCGTGTTTTTTTTATAACCGTTTTTTTTGTTCAGGTGTGTAATTTGGTTTGGGGTAAGAACGTGAACGAGCTTGTGAGCATGCACGGTTACTCCCATTTTTGTTTGACTTTTACTGCCGTCTGACCTTATGTTTGATTCTTTTGATTCTTTGTGGCTTTAAATTGGGTTTTGATCGGTGTTTCTTTTATTACCGAGATACATCTTTACATAACATAAATTGATCGATATACATAATTATATTTTGGAGTTGAAGGTTTTGGTAATTATATTATTGGAGTTGAAGTTAGTATTACGTTTTTCTATCTTTTATTGTGGTCTGATCTTTATTTTGTGATTTTTATCTATGTAGGATTGTTGGCCAACCATCTCATCAAACTCGATGAGTTGAATAAATTGGTAATTTTTTGGTGAATAAATTGTCTTTTTAGATTGAAGCAGATAAATTGATAGTTTCAACGATAGTAAGTGTGTCAATTTTAGGGAAAGAGATGATAATAAATTGTTGTTTTCTTGGTATTGAAGTCTAAAGCGACCGATTTTTTCTGCAAATTATTTTAGGCTATAGCTCAGCCTTTGTTTTTTTTTTTTCTCTATTTCTTTGATTTTTTTCATGTTGAGTATGATCTTCCATTTTCATGTTTTTATGTGTTTGTGTGGATTAAAGATACGATATCGAATAAGATTTTCAAGATTCAGAAGAGGCCATCGAAATAGGAGAAGAAGAACGTGTAAGCAAAACCCAG
Organism: Thlaspi arvense; assembly: GCA_911865555.2. NCBI lineage: Eukaryota > Viridiplantae > Streptophyta > Magnoliopsida > Brassicales > Brassicaceae > Thlaspi > Thlaspi arvense. The sequence continues at coordinate 62,160,453 of OU466858.1, read as the reverse complement.
AACATATAAAGAGCCAAAGAGTATAAGAAAATACTTTGATGAAATGAGGAGATAACTCTATGGATGAATATCATCGATTTTTTGGTGATTTATATTTGGTTTGCTACTTCTAGATCTCTCATCGATTTGTGGTTGATTTTATGCTCATGTTATCAAATTTTATAAAGGTAACGTATTTTAAACGTGATTAATATTTTTGGAAAAACCCTAGGTGTTTTATAGCTCTCGAGTAGCATATTCGCTTTGCATTAAGTAGAAAACTCTATCTCACATCCACCGCTATTTGATCTTTCCTAACATTGACACTCTCTCTGCTTTTTTTTTTGTCTTGTTTTACAGTTCGAACATGGTCATTCGTGTCTCACGGTTCTTATCGATGTTGGTAGAGAGAGTTCCTTGGTAGTTGAAACCATGCATTTTAGGTAATATCAATCTTCAACTCTGGAAAATCTTCATTCTACTATGAATGTCGAATGTAGAGAGGTGAAAATGAAGATACTACTCTGATTTTGTCACGTGTATCGTTTTAGTTTGTAACTGTGAGTTGTTGAGGGCATTTTGTCTAATGTTTTGATTGGAGTCCTCACTATTATTTAATACTATTTGCTAATGTTCCATTATGGTTATGTTTTTAATATGCAGGACGTTTCAAGTAAACAACATTGTTTCTGTAGATCATAAAAACCGTTTTTGTGACTTTGTGGATTCTCACATGGAAGAAACCTAATCAAAGAACTATGTACTCTTGATCCCTATTGCTCCTTTGAATATTCATTGGTTCGCTCCAATCCTTGAAATGCTCGGTACGTTGCCTCAAGCACAAACCAAAAGAATCTATTGTTTTCCTCTCTTCCGATAATCAGTTGCTTTTTCCATATTTGTTTTTTTTCTTACAATTTTATGGGTTTGTATTTGGAAATCAGCAATTGCAACAAGATCGATGGTGAAATCCAAGGATGGATATCCAATCGGGTTGCTTATTCTTGAGTGACATATTCAAGATTTCATCATCTCTTTCTCTATGTAAGTATCTGTTTGTGTTGAGTTTTTTTTTTTTTTTTTTACAATCATACGGTTTACATGTTGTTCAATTGGTTTGGTCCATGATCATAATGATTTCAAATTCACTATCTTTAAGAGGTTTAAGCTTGTGAGTCTCTGTGATTTTAATACCTTAAAACTGAATGCACATAGACTATTGTACATTCTACGTTTGACTTGTTTTGTAGTTTATTATCGGAGTGCTAAGTGTTGATGCAGAAGAATTGAAGGAACTTCTAAAGAAAAAAAAACCAGAAGAAGAGAAATAAGAAGTTAGAAAAGAAATAGAAAATAATTTTTTTAGATGGAAGTGAAAGAAAAAAACAAAAGATGAAGAAGACAAAGTAGAGAAGAGTTAAGACGAGAAAGAATATGAAGTCGAGCTGAAATTTTTTGAGAAGAATAAGAAACCTAAGAAGATGAAGATGATAAAATGAGTGGGCACGATAAAATGAAGAACAACGAAAACTGGAAAATAAAGAAAAAGTAGAAGCTGTAGGAGATGAAGACCATGAAGAATGAAAAGACAAGTAAGAAGAGGAAAATAATAAAACAGTGGATAAGAAGTTAGAATAGACAACAAAAAATGAATAAAATTGGAAAGGAAAAAAAGATAGATAATAAGGTAACGATGAAGAAATAGAAAGGGATATGAGTAAGAACTCGGGGAAAAAGAAAAAAAAAAAATAAGATGAAATAGAAGAAAAAGAAAACTGAAATATGAAAAAGACGAAGTAGAATAAAGTAAATAAAAATTGGAAGAATAAGAAGTCGGAGTAAATGAAGACAATAGAAAATAAATGGGTAGAAAAAGAAGAAGGTAAAGTTATATGAGATGAAGACGATGACGAATGCAAAAAGTGAGAGCATGACAATGAAAAAATTCAAAGGATATAGAAAAGAAAGAAGAAAATGTCATAGAAGGTGAGGAAGAAGACATGGACAAATTTAAAGATGAAGGAGAGGAACGTAAGAGAGTTGGATAATAATAAAAACTGGAAAAAGAAGTAAAATAAATACATTGGAGAATGAAAAAAATAAAAGTATAGAAGAAGGATAGACGAGAAAATTAAGAAAATAAATCCAACAAATAATAAGAAGTATAAATGAGATGAAAATGATAAAGATAATTTGAATGAGAAGACAAGCAAAAAAATTCAAAAGATGAAAAAGCAGAAGAAGAAGAAGAAGAAGAAGAAGAAGTTGGAAAAAAATGAATATGAAGATGATGAAGAAATAAAAATAATAATTTAAAAGTGCCAAAATTATAAAGAAAAAAAAAAGTTAGAGGAGATGATGAAAGCGATGAAGAAGAAGAAGAAAACCGAAAGATATATAAGCCAAAGTAGAAGACCATATGAGTTCATTTCTAAGAATTCTATAGGACATTAAAAGATATTGTTAAATCTACTGAGCTATTTATTTGTATTGATTCAGAATTATATCTCTTTGAGTGTATTTCAATTCAACTCTTTTATATATTGGATATACAAATTTGGTTCCAAAATTGAAAAGTGTGTTATACCTGTAAATATAAAATCTCTCAAAACAAATATAAGATAATACTATATGGTATTGTATATATTTGTTTTTCTTCAAATGCTACCGATTTCTTAATATGTTTATCGCCACATGGCACAGACGACCTAGCTATTGCCAAATTGTATAAGGTAAAATAAGCGATATTGTCACAAGATTTGGTTCTTTTTGGGTTTACGATCTGTTTGTTTTTTTTGCCTTTGTGCTACGATGTGGGGATTTTTAAAAGTCTATGAAATAGATAACTTTGTTATCGATCCCGTGGTTGAAATTAAACTGCTGAAGAAATGGCGTAAGAAGGATAGAAATCGCCAATTTAAAATAAAGATGATCTTCGTTGATATACATGTTAGTTTTCTCATTCGAACTCTAAATTATTGTTCTATCTTCTTATAACTTCAACGGTGTATTTGTGTCTCGCTTGAGTTTTAGATAATGTTTTCAGAGATTGAAGATACAAGCTTCAATTGGAAATAAATACATTCACTTGTTTGAAGATCAACTTATTGGAGGTCAAAGGGAGCTCTTGTGTGGTTTTGTAGTTAAAATTTCTAATGGTTGAACATGTGTAGCAAGGCATCCTTTTAAGCTGAAGTTTGTTATAAACATAAAATTTATTCCAGTTTGTCGTCCTAGAAATAATTTATTTCTATCTTTCGCTGACTTTGGGGGTGTTCTTAAGAGTCGGCTGGATGTCATGTATACTATCGGTAGGATTTTTTATACTGAATAATATTAATGTTCGTGGTAAACGAATCAAAAAAAAGATTTTAAATTTTGTCTACCTATTTTTTAGATTTAATTGATGTTCTTGTGAACATTGGTGATCTCGTGGTTTTTGATGAGCATAAAATACAAGAAGATTATGCTTTCTTCCTTTTGAGCTCCAAGATGACAGATAAGAAAATTATCTATTTGTCATCATATTATCAATTTATTTGGTTGTTAGAGAGTTATAATCTGTAGGAAAAGTGCGATCGAATGTTACGCGATGGAGAAATTGGCTGAAGATTTTGCCTTGCGATGGTCTCAAAATCGTGATGCAGAAGTTGCTTATATCCTGAAGTTGAGACCTTATATGTTTTCTTTGAATATCTGCCTAAAAGTCAATGTATTTGTTTATTTATTTTTTATTATTTGTATATCCTGTATCAAATTGATAAGTAAAAAAAAGCATTTGTAAGTTTTTAGTTATAATAAATAGATGAAATAATACTGAATGTATTTATTTATTAAACGATAATTATTATTCAAAATTATTATTTAGATATACTTCGGCTTCCGCATGGCGCGGACGAGACACCTAGTATATGATTATTTTCAAAACAAAAGGTAAGACAGAAAAGTTCAAGAACTGATGTCTAAATGCTTTCCTGTTGTGGTTTTTCCTACTAAGAGGCCACAGGTGTGAATTTCTCGCCTCTGTTGTTAGAAGAAAACATGATTGCCATAAAGTTGAGTAATAACAGTCATTCTTGTCTCTTTTTTTATGGAAGCTTATCAAGTCTTACATCATGCGTGCTTGTTTTGTACGAGGTAAATATTTATAAATTAAACCATAGGTCCTAATCCGTAAAATATAAATCCCTAATCCCTAATTCTAAATTCTTAATATAGTTTATTTTCTGTAATCATACAATCTAAAAGATAAAGCCTAGTAGTTTTGAAAATTAACTATCCTTTTTTTTATTTTTGCCAAATCTGTATCCCATTAAACGGCCTAAAATCCCTTTTAAGTACCTTGCTTTGTGAAAATTATTTAAGTCTTTGTATTTAGGTTTTTCGTGATTTTAATATCGTTCTGAGTTGCTAATTTTATTTTTGACCATTAAACAAAATGGATATTATATTTACACTTTTTGTTTGCTAATTTTATTTTTGACCATTAAACAAAATGGATATTATAGACAAAATAGGTATTATATTTACACTTTTTGTCCCATATAACACTTCTACTTGGGGCAGCAAAGACAGCGCCTAAAACTGGTGTCATAGACAAATCCAAAGATTGAATACTGGTCTTTGAACGATTCTAGTACCAAGACTTTGGATACTTGTAACTAAAGGTATCGTAAGACATCTTCACCCAAGGTTGACTGCATAATTTGAGGAAATCTTTGGCTCTTTCCAAATTCTGTTTTGGGATTTTTGAGACCTTTCTCTTTGCTAACAAAACACCTTTCCCAATAACTGTAGCACCTAAGTCAACTCTTACATCCAAACTCATTTTCTTTCTAATTACCCTTTTTCAGAATATTGAGCAATCAATTTATACCCACTCTACATTCATGAACTTGCCTCAACTTCACCACAAGATGAAATTCTCGTTTCTATAATAAATTCGCTTAGAGAGAACCACATAGGTTGTTCACCAAAAGCAAACCACAGTTCATTATTTGATGTGAGTATCCTTCTTTGGAGAAGATGATGAATAAGATATCTTGAAAATTGAATTCCACCTATTGCCATATTTACTATTGATCCCTAAAATACTATTTCATGTGATTTATGGCTGCAGTAGCTTTATAAAGTTAAATAAAAACTGTTCTTATTATAAAACATGATTGGCATAAATTTGAGTAGTAAAAACCCTTTTTGTCATTTTTATGCAAGTTGGTCAAGTCTTATATCATGCAAATGTGCTACGTGCGAGGTAAAAAGGAAACTTGTTTGTGCCTCCGCCAGCTTTTCAAAACGTCACTATTCACTTTATTCTCTATCTTGTTTTTATTTTCTTAACAAAATATAATGTGAACTAATCTGAGGATTAAGTTAGATTCCAGTGTTTTAGTTTATGGCTTCGAGATCCATTGCGATATTATTATGATTTTTCTCTAAATGATAAATAGATTTTGTTTGTATCTGTTAGTATTTATGATAATTTCGATTTTTATTATTTCATTATATAGATTTTGAAATTGTTTATGGAAACTCGCTAGTGGCAATTGATTTTTTTACTGGGTTATCAATGATGTGAGTCCTACATTATTATCTATTTTCTCTATCTCGTGTAATGATGCTGTTGCCAATTTCAAACAATGGTTAAACAAAAGCTAACTACAAGTATGCACTTTAATAACTCAAGATTGTGAATACTAGATTAGATGGAGACCTGCATATATGTACATTGAAAAGAAAACCAATGAATAAAAGTAAAAAAATTATGTCAATTATCACATCGTGGTTGAAGATACTTGAATTATCAATTCTATAGTATAGATTAGAGTTAAGGATTGTGTTTCGTAATACATGGACTAGTTATGTACAAACGGTCACGTCACTTCTTAGTTCTCAGGTCAGATGATTTGCGTACGAAACTTTAGAAACAATATTCATACACCTCAATCATAAACTCTAATCTAGGGTATTTCGTGTTCAGTAAGGAGGAAACTTGTCCCTCACCTCTGCGACATCAGTCCGATGATGTTCCTTTAATCTTATCTTGTTTCTTTTAGAATATTATCTGGAGTATTTGTTTCTTATATCGAAGTATGTGTGAGATAGAAAATATGTACGTATTTTAACCTCAACAAAATGTGTCGTGCTTTTCTCTTATTCAAAATAACATCGTTTTGTGTTTCCATATTAAAACCACCAAACTAATGTCATTTTGAGACATACCGAGCATACCTTATTGCTAATGTGTCACCTATATGTCATCTGACGCATTGAGAGTTAATGGTTGACTAAACTACCATTTAGGTTAACACTATTTTACGCACCAATTCCAATTATGTAGCTAGCTAGGGTAGGTAGTTTATTTGAATTTGGTTGTGTTTTAGGATAGTAAAAAGCACAACTCAATTATATAGCTATAAAAGGATACAACGTGAAATAATTAGAGGATTAAGTTATAATCGAATTGATTCTGTGGTTGATAGCTTCGAATTTATCTTCTTCGTATAGCGTTCTTTAGTTGCTAAATATACTTCGTTTTCGTTTTGATTGGGAAAATTTCGAGTTTGATTATTTGAGTTTATATATACATAGAATTTTAGTTTGTTTATTGCGACTTGGCATTTTCTACTTTTACACTGTTGTAAAATATGTGAGTAGAGACAACACAGTGATATTGTTAGAGGGGAAATGAGTACATTTCCTAAAAGGTTTTATCTAGTAATAACCTATGTCCATCGAGATAAGAAAAATCACACTGACTTATGGATTAAAAGAAAATCTTTAAAGATAATGAAAAACTTTCGAAGAATAAGAAAAAGAAGAACTTTTTCTAAATGGAAAATGAGAAATATTTCTAAATCAAAAAGGGAAACGAGGTCAAAGAAACAGACTTCACCTTCTTATAAATAGAGAGCTCCTCATAAATTGAAGATCATCAAATAAACGGGATAAAATTCCCATATATAGCAACCATGCGAAAATCCGCGACCTAGAAAGAAATCCTAATTCTCTCTAGATTTCTTCTGTCTAAACACTTCACAAGCGAACTACGAATGGCTTGATCCCTTTGCAAGGGTATGTAGGCAGCCTTTCTTAAAGGTCCAGCTATAACTTGATAAAAACTTCAAGTAGTTCATCTTTTCGATGACCTAATCTCCGAGCTCCAATTTGATATTCTCTAAAATCCAAACCGTAAATCAAAACCCTAGTGGTGATTTTCTAGCGCCGTCTGTGGGGACTAGAGAATTATCAAACATGGAAAGCGGAGGTTCAAGACAGCAGCATCAATTCCGACGTTAGAAGCCACACACTATACCGCAAAGCAAATGATGCAATTATCCGCCAAGATAAGTTTTGCTAGTACACCGATCTATTTACTTTAATTTATCCTCGAAAACCCAAGTTTTCTCGTTGATCAACACATATTTGCAAACTCATCAATTAAAAAAAACCATGATCGTGGTGGGATGGTAGAAGAACCAGACTGTGAATCAAGCCCTAAACCTTTGACGAAGAGTTACCTCGGCGCGTCTTAATCAATGACTATCCGAAGCAAAAGCTTATGATAACCAAAGTCAAAGCCCTTATACCAAAGGCATGTCGTGCTTAAAAAGGAAAGCTTTCCTTTTAAAAGCTAGCTCGGCTCAAACAAAATCTTTAAAAATACCCCGATAAAGGGCTCGACCATTGGCAAAAGTTCGGACGAGAACATTGCTACCGCATGTGGCAAGCTCAACAAACGAGCTCCCATTCCGCTAAATGAAGCATGATTTACACAATAAGAATCACAACAACGATAAGCGATGCAGCTCTGCTCAAAGAATACTACAAGTTTCCACTAAATCTCCAAATTATCAAAGAAGAAACAGAAGAACTAAAGCAAGAGAGAAGAACGAGCTTGGAAGCTCTGCAAAAAAGAGGAAGAAGGTCTACCACCACCGAGAGCTCGTCATCACAGCAGCTAAAAATGAATCAGCATCAAGGAACATAACTCATCAACTCGCAAAAGAGGTTTCAAACACAGCTCATCAGAGCTCGCCGTTCCACCGTCTCAAGCTCAAGCTCTATCGGGTCACAATCCACCAAGAAAATAAGCCGAGCAGAAGTAAGCCTCCATCGCGCGAGCATCGTGAGCCTCACACATAGCAAGAAATATGAGTTTTATAACTCTTATAAAGCAGAGTTCCAAGTCACACATGCTAATAATCCCGACGTGAGTTAATTTTCCGACGTGAAAATTCACATCTAGATTTTGAAATATTCGACATGATCTCGGCATGAGATTGAAGCATCGCTTTGTTTGAAGCATAAGTAACATGCTCGAAGCAAGCATTCGAGCACCAACTTCTACAACAACGTTGTTGCTCAAGTCCTCCGCATTGTTCACTAGAAAGATAAGTTTTCTAGTAAATACTTGACATTCACCATTAAATCGCAAATACTGTAGATTCTTTTCAGCCCAAGTTCAAGAACATTGCTACTCGGCATTGAAAAATCCTCTTCAACTCGGCATGAGTTCTTCTCCAGCTATTTTATGTGAATCCATCTAATAGTCAACGTTCTGGCCAAACGTCTGACTTAAAATGCAAATAAATTATGTGGCTGATTACCACTTCTTTGATATTCGGTCTGATTTAAGTACTTCCGAAGTGGATAAGATGAAAGCCGAGGACAATACTCGCACGACCCTTGATCATACTTTTTGGGCTGAAGTGAATCCTGAAAGCTTGGTATTCGATCTCGTTGTCGTTTGGTATAAGACGAGAAAATGAATTTCGCCTCCAGCACCGGCCTAAAGAATGCCCCCGTATTGCAAGTCGAAAAGTCGACTTCGCGAATCCTTCAAAGTTAAGGATCACCTCGTCAACGAGCGTTTAAGCATTATGTCTTTGAAAGACCATTACACGCTTTGAAAAGCATCGCTACACTATCACTTCGATTGATTGATTTATCTAAGCCGACTAGATAAATTTATCGGTTCGTCTGATAAAATTAGCATTATATCTGGTTTAGTCATCTAAAATCAGTTGCATAAACTTCAATGCAAAAAGCAGTCTTGCCGAAGCAGCGTTGTATTACAAAAAGGAAGAAATCTTTATTCAATAAAACGCAACACTCTGCATCCGCCGAAGTGTGATGTGAATCAAAATCGCCGTAGTGCAACGTGAAATCAAGGTCGCCGAAATGCGATGTAAATCAAGACTATCAATGACTTTCATGAAGAACTATCCTTAATAGGGCAAGCTCAAATTATAGAAGATACTCTCGACGAGCTGGCGCTTATTGCAAGATCAAACCAATTTTGCTTCATGAAGTCTGCCGACCTGATTTGTAATCAGTCTCGCCGAACTAGGGGGGGGGGGGGGGAGAGAGAGGGGGGGGGGGGGGGAGAGGGGGGGGAGGGGGGGAGGGGACTTACTGTTAGAGGGGAAATGAGAACATTTCCTAAAAGGCTTTATCTAGCAATAACACAAGTCCATCGAGATAAGAAAAATCACACAAAGGAAAATCTTTAAAGATAATGGAAAACTTCCAAAGAATAAGGAAAAGAAGAAATTTTCCTAAATGGAAAAGGAAAAATATTCCTAAATCAAAAAGAGAAACGAGGTCAAAGGAACCGACCTCGCTTTCTTATAAATAGAGAGCTCCTCGTAAGTTGAAGATCATCAAATAAACGGGATAAAATTCCCATCTAAAGCAACCATGCGAAAATCCGCGACCTAGAGAGAAATCCTAATTCTCTCTAGATTTCTTCTGTCTACACAATTCGCAAACGAACTACGAATGGCTTGATCCCTTTGCAAGGGTACGTAGGCAGCCTTTCTTAAAGGTCCACCTATAACTTGATAAAAACTTCAAGTAGTTCATCTTTTCGATGACCTAATCTCCGAGCTCCAATTTGATATCCTCTAAAAACCTAAACCGTAAATCAAAACTCTAGTGGTGATTTTTTGGTTCAACAGATATGTTGTTGCTGCTAAAACTATTTTCACTTTTTAATCCTCTTTCCCTTGGTTATAATGAAGCCTTTGCACCAAAAGCTAGCCGAAAGTGGTGCAATAGAATACTAAACTCCAAGACGAATGCGAAATATATGATGAGTTACTTCAAATCCTTGAGGAATACAGAGCTGAGAGGTGTAGCTTTTTTCCCTTGTTAGCGCTTGATTTTGCACCTTAATTAGCTCAATTTCCATTTATACAATATGACTCTTAATGATTTCTGTCGAATTGAATAATCTGATGGTATTTGTTTTCATGGTAGATAAAATTGATAGGAGTGGTGTCTTGTAAAGATTGAAAGAACTCTTCAAAGGAAAACAAAAACTGTTTTGGGTTTCAATCTATTCTTGCTAATTGGCTTCCAAATAAACCTTGAGGGTGGCCAAACTTCACCAAAGAAGCCTGATACGAAGTTAGAGGTAGCTATTAGCTTTGTCAACAAGGTCAAGGTAGAGATTTTGATTAATAATATCCTTTTTTTCTCTTTGCTACTTGCATATAACGTACGTATCATTTGGTTTTTTTCCTGAATGCAAGGTTTATGGACGATGATCGGTCATACAATTCATTTTTAGACACCTTGAAATGTATCAAAAGAACAAAATGTCCATTACTGATGTCTATGAAAAGGTTTGTACTTGCGGTATAAATTTTTTCATTGCTTTTGTTGTCCTTCTTGTCTTATTTTGATATGTATTATCTTGTAGGTGGCTATCCTTTTCCATGACCATCATGATTTGCTTGTTGAGTTCACTCATTTCCTCCCTCAGTAAAAGGAGAAAATGAGAACATTTCCTAAAAATCTTTATCTAGCAATAACACAAGTCCATCGAGATAAGAAAAATCACACAAAGAAAAATCTTTAAATATAATGGAAAACTTCCGAAGAATAAGGAAAAGAAGAACTTTTCCTAAATGGAAAAGGAAAAATATTCCTAAATCAAAAAGGGAAACGGGGTTAAAGGAACCGACCTCGCCTTCTTATAAATAGAGAGCTCCTCGTAAGTTGAAGATCATCAAATAAACGGGATAAAATTCCCATCTAAAGCAACCATGCGAAAATCCGCGACCTAGAGAGAAATCCTAATTCTCTCTAGATTTCTTCTGTCTAAACAATTCGCAAACGAACTACGAATGGCTTGATCCCTTTGCAAGGGTACGTAGGCAGCCTTTCTTAAAGGTCCACCTATAACTTGATAAAAACTTCAAGTAGTTCATCTTTTCGATGACCTAATCTCCGAGCTCCAATTTGATATCCTCTAAAAACCTAAACCGTAAATCAAAACTCTAGTGGTGATTTTCTGGTTCAACAGATATGTTGTTGCTGCTAAAACTATTTTCACTTTTTAATCCTCTTTCCCTTGGTTATAATGAAGCCTTTGCACCAAAAGCTAGCCGAAAGTGGTGCAATAGAATACTAAACTCCAAGACGAATGCGAAATATATGATGAGTTACTTCAAATCCTTGAGGAATACAGAGCTGAGAGGTGTAGCTTTTTTCCCTTGTTAGCGCTTGATTTTGCACCTTAATTAGCTCAATTTCCATTTATACAATATGACTCTTAATGATTTCTGTCGAATTGAATAATCTGATGGTATTTGTTTTCATGGTAGATAAAATTGATAGGAGTGGTGTCTTGTAAAGATTGAAAGAACTCTTCAAAGGAAAACAAAAACTGTTTTTGGGTTTCAATCTATTCTTGCTAATTGGCTTCCAAATAAACCTTGAGGGTGGCCAAACTTCACCAAAGAAGCCTGATACGAAGTTAGAGGTAGCTATTAGCTTTGTCAACAAGGTCAAGGTAGAGATTTTGATTAATAATATCCTTTTTTTCTCTTTGCTACTTGCATATAACGTACGTATCATTTGGTTTTTTTCCTGAATGCAAGGTTTATGGACGATGATCGGTCATACAATTCATTTTTAGACACCTTGAAATGTATCAAAAGAACAAAATGTCCATTACTGATGTCTATGAAAAGGTTCGTACTTGCGGTATAAATTTTTTCATTGCTTTTGTTGTCCTTCTTGTCTTATTTTGATATGTATTATTTTGTAGGTGGCTATCCTTTTCCATGACCATCATGATTTGCTTGTTGAGTTCACTCATTTCCTCCCTCAGTAAAAGGAGAAAATGAGAACATTTCCTAAAAGGCTTTATCTAGCAATAACACAAGTCCATCGAGATAAGAAAAATCACACAAAGGAAAATCTTTAAAGATAATGGAAAACTTCCGAAGAATAAGGAAAAGAAGAGCTTTTCCTAAATGGAAAAGGAGAAATATTCCTAAATCAAAAAGGGAAACGAGGTCAAAGGAACCGACCTCGCCTTCTTATAAATAGAGAGCTCCTCGTAAGTTGAAGATCATCAAATAAACGGGATAAAATTCCCATCTAAAGCAACCATGCGAAAATCCGCGACCTAGAGAGAAATCCTAATTCTCTCTAGATTTCTTCTGTCTACACAATTCGCAAACGAACTACGAATGGCTTGATCCCTTTGCAAGGGTACGTAGGCAGCCTTTCTTAAAGGTCCACCTATAACTTGATAAAAACTTCAAGTAGTTCATCTTTTCGATGACCTAATCTCCGAGCTCCAATTTGATATCCTCTAAAAACCTAAACCGTAAATCAAAACTCTAGTGGTGATTTTTTGGTTCAACAGATATGTTGTTGCTGCTAAAACTATTTTCACTTTTTAATCCTCTTTCCCTTGGTTATAATGAAGCCTTTGCACCAAAAGCTAGCCGAAAGTGGTGCAATAGAATACTAAACTCCAAGACGAATGCGAAATATATGATGAGTTACTTCAAATCCTTGAGGAATACAGAGCTGAGAGGTGTAGCTTTTTTCCCTTGTTAGCGCTTGATTTTGCACCTTAATTAGCTCAATTTCCATTTATACAATATGACTCTTAATGATTTCTGTCGAATTGAATAATCTGATGGTATTTGTTTTCATGGTAGATAAAATTGATAGGAGTGGTGTCTTGTAAAGATTGAAAGAACTCTTCAAAGGAAAACAAAAACTGTTTTTGGGTTTCAATCTATTCTTGCTAATTGGCTTCCAAATAAACCTTGAGGGTGGCCAAACTTCACCAAAGAAGCCTGATACGAAGTTAGAGGTAGCTATTAGCTTTGTCAACAAGGTCAAGGTAGAGATTTTGATTAATAATATCCTTTTTTTCTCTTTGCTACTTGCATATAACGTACGTATCATTTGTTTTTTTTTCCTGAATGCAAGGTTTATGGACGATGATCGGTCATACAATTCATTTTTAGACACCTTGAAATGTATCAAAAGAACAAAATGTCCATTACTGATGTCTATGAAAAGGTTCGTACTTGCGGTATAAATTTTTTCATTGCTTTTGTTGTCCTTCTTGTCTTATTTTGATATGTATTATCTTGTAGGTGGCTATCCTTTTCCATGACCATCATGATTTGCTTGTTGAGTTCACTCATTTCCTCCCTCAGTAAAAGGAGAAAATGAGAACATTTCCTAAAAAGCTTTATCTAGCAATAACACAAGTCCATCGAGATAAGAAAAATCACACAAAGAAAAATCTTTAAAGATAATGGAAAACTTCCGAAGAATAAGGAAAAGAAGAACTTTTCCTAAATGGAAAAGGAAAAATATTCCTAAATCAAAAAGGGAAACGGGGTTAAAGGAACCGACCTCGCCTTCTTATAAATAGAGAGCTCCTCGTAAGTTGAAGATCATCAAATAAACGGGATAAAATTCTCATCTAAAGCAACCATGCGAAAATCCGCGACCTAGAGAGAAATCCTAATTCTCTCTAGATTTCTTCTGTCTAAACAATTCGCAAACGAACTACGAATGGCTTGATCCCTTTGCAAGGGTACGTAGGCAGCCTTTCTTAAAGGTCCACCTATAACTTGATAAAAACTTCAAGTAGTTCATCTTTTCGATGACCTAATCTCCGAGCTCCAATTTGATATCCTCTAAAAACCTAAACCGTAAATCAAAACTCTAGTGGTGATTTTCTGGTTCAACAGATATGTTGTTGCTGCTAAAAACTATTTTCACTTTTTAATCCTCTTTCCCTTGGTTATAATGAAGCCTTTGCACCAAAAGCTAGCCGAAAGTGGTGCAATAGAATACTAAACTCCAAGACGAATGCGAAATATATGATGAGTTACTTCAAATCCTTGAGGAATACAGAGCTGAGAGGTGTAGCTTTTTTCCCTTGTTAGCGCTTGATTTTGCACCTTAATTAGCTCAATTTCCATTTATACAATATGACTCTTAATGATTTCTGTCGAATTGAATAATCTGATGGTATTTGTTTTCATGGTAGATAAAATTGATAGGAGTGGTGTCTTGTAAAGATTGAAAGAACTCTTCAAAGGAAAACAAAAAACTGTTTTTGGGTTTCAATCTATTCTTGCTAATTGGCTTCCAAATAAACCTTGAGGGTGGCCAAACTTCACCAAAGAAGCCTGATACGAAGTTAGAGGTAGCTATTAGCTTTGTCAACAAGGTCAAGGTAGAGATTTTGATTAATAATATCCTTTTTTTCTCTTTGCTACTTGCATATAACGTACGTATCATTTGGTTTTTTTCCTGAATGCAAGGTTTATGGACGATGATCGGTCATACAATTCATTTTTAGACACCTTGAAATGTATCAAAAGAACAAAATGTCCATTACTGATGTCTATGAAAAGGTTCGTACTTGCGGTATAAATTTTTTCATTGCTTTTGTTGTCCTTCTTGTCTTATTTTGATATGTATTATTTTGTAGGTGGCTATCCTTTTCCATGACCATCATGATTTGCTTGTTGAGTTCACTCATTTCCTCCTTCCTCAGTAAAAGGAGAAAATGAGAACATTTCCTAAAAGGCTTTATCTAGCAATAACACAAGTCCATCGAGATAAGAAAAATCACACAAAGGAAAATCTTTAAAGATAATAGAAAACTTCCGAAGAATAAGGAAAAGAAGAGCTTTTCCTAAATAGAAAAGGAGAAATATTCCTAAATCAAAAAGAGAAACGAGGTCAAAGGAACCGACCTCGCCTTCTTATAAATAGAGAGCTCCTCGTAAGTTGAAGATCATCAAATAAACGGGATAAAATTCCCATCTAAAGCAACCATGCGAAAATCCGCGACCTAGAGAGAAATCCTAATTCTCTCTAGATTTCTTCTGTCTACATAATTCGCAAACGAACTACGAATGGCTTGATCCCTTTGCAAGGGTACGTAGGCAGCCTTTCTTAAAGGTCCACCTATAACTTGATAAAAACTTCAAGTAGTTCATCTTTTCGATGACCTAATCTCCGAGCTCCAATTTGATATCCTCTAAAAACCTAAACCGTAAATCAAAACTCTAGTGGTGATTTTCTGGTTCAACAGATATGTTGTTGCTGCTAAAACTATTTTCACTTTTTAATCCTCTTTCCCTTGGTTATAATGAAGCCTTTGCACCAAAAGCTAGCCGAAAGTGGTGCAATAGAATACTAAACTCCAAGACGAATGCGAAAATATATGATGAGTTACTTCAAATCCTTGAGGAATACAGAGCTGAGAGGTGTAGCTTTTTTCCCTTGTTAGCGCTTGATTTTGCACCTTAATTAGCTCAATTTCCATTTATACAATATGACTCTTAATGATTTCTGTCGAATTGAATAATCTGATGGTATTTGTTTTCATGGTAGATAAAATTGATAGGAGTGGTGTCTTGTAAAGATTGAAAGAACTCTTCAAAGGAAAACAAAAACTGTTTTTGGGTTTCAATCTATTCTTGCTAATTGGCTTCCAAATAAACCTTGAGGGTGGCCAAACTTCACCAAAGAAGCCTGATACGAAGTTAGAGGTAGCTATTAGCTTTGTCAACAAGGTCAAGGTAGAGATTTTGATTAATAATATCCTTTTTTTCTCTTTGCTACTTGCATATAACGTACGTATCATTTGGTTTTTTTCCTGAATGCAAGGTTTATGGACGATGATCGGTCATACAATTCATTTTTAGACACCTTGAAATGTATCAAAAGAACAAAATGTCCATTACTGATGTCTATGAAAAGGTTCGTACTTGCGGTATAAATTTTTTCATTGCTTTTTTGTTGTCCTTCTTGTCTTATTTTGATATGTATTATTTTGTAGGTGGCTATCCTTTTCCATGACCATCATGATTTGCTTGTTGAGTTCACTCATTTCCTCCCTCAGTAAAAGGAGAAAATGAGAACATTTCCTAAAAGGCTTTATCTAGCAATAACACAAGTCCATCGAGATAAGAAAAATCACACAAAGGAAAATCTTTAAAGATAATAGAAAACTTCCGAAGAATAAGGAAAAGAAGAGCTTTTCCTAAATAGAAAAGGAGAAATATTCCTAAATCAAAAAGAGAAACGAGGTCAAAGGAACCGACCTCGCCTTCTTATAAATAGAGAGCTCCTCGTAAGTTGAAGATCATCAAATAAACGGGATAAAATTCCCATCTAAAGCAACCATGCGAAAATCCGCGACCTAGAGAGAAATCCTAATTCTCTCTAGATTTCTTCTGTCTACACAATTCGCAAACGAACTACGAATGGCTTGATCCCTTTGCAAGGGTACGTAGGCAGCCTTTCTTAAAGGTCCACCTATAACTTGATAAAAACTTCAAGTAGTTCATCTTTTCGATGACCTAATCTCCGAGCTCCAATTTGATATCCTCTAAAAACCTAAACCGTAAATCAAAACTCTAGTGGTGATTTTCTGGTTCAACAGATATGTTGTTGCTGCTAAAACTATTTTCACTTTTTAATCCTCTTTCCCTTGGTTATAATGAAGCCTTTGCACCAAAAGCTAGCCGAAAGTGGTGCAATAGAATACTAAACTCCAAGACGAATGCGAAATATATGATGAGTTACTTCAAATCCTTGAGGAATACAGAGCTGAGAGGTGTAGCTTTTTTCCCTTGTTAGCGCTTGATTTTGCACCTTAATTAGCTCAATTTCCATTTATACAATATGACTCTTAATGATTTCTGTCGAATTGAATAATCTGATGGTATTTGTTTTCATGGTAGATAAAATTGATAGGAGTGGTGTCTTGTAAAGATTGAAAGAACTCTTCAAAGGAAAACAAAAACTGTTTTTGGGTTTCAATCTATTCTTGCTAATTGGCTTCCAAATAAACCTTGAGGGTGGCCAAACTTCACCAAAGAAGCCTGATACGAAGTTAGAGGTAGCTATTAGCTTTGTCAACAAGGTCAAGGTAGAGATTTTGATTAATAATATCCTTTTTTTCTCTTTGCTACTTGCATATAACGTACGTATCATTTGGTTTTTTTCCTGAATGCAAGGTTTATGGACGATGATCGGTCATACAATTCATTTTTAGACACCTTGAAATGTATCAAAAGAACAAAATGTCCATTACTGATGTCTATGAAAAGGTTCGTACTTGCGGTATAAATTTTTTCATTGCTTTTGTTGTCCTTCTTGTCTTATTTTGATATGTATTATCTTGTAGGTGGCTATCCTTTTCCATGACCATCATGATTTGCTTGTTGAGTTCACTCATTTCCTCCCTCAGTAAAAGGAGAAAATGAGAACATTTCCTAAAAAGCTTTATCTAGCAATAACACAAGTCCATCGAGATAAGAAAAATCACACAAAGAAAAATCTTTAAAGATAATGGAAAACTTCCGAAGAATAAGGAAAAGAAGAACTTTTCCTAAATGGAAAAGGAAAAATATTCCTAAATCAAAAAGGGAAACGGGGTTAAAGGAACCGACCTCGCCTTCTTATAAATAGAGAGCTCCTCGTAAGTTGAAGATCATCAAATAAACGGGATAAAAATTCCCATCTAAAGCAACCATGCGAAAATCCGCGACCTAGAGAGAAATCCTAATTCTCTCTAGATTTCTTCTGTCTAAACAATTCGCAAAAACGAACTACGAATGGCTTGATCCCTTTGCAAGGGTACGTAGGCAGCCTTTCTTAAAGGTCCACCTATAACTTGATAAAAACTTCAAGTAGTTCATCTTTTCGATGACCTAATCTCCGAGCTCCAATTTGATATCCTCTAAAAACCTAAACCATAAATCAAAACTCTAGTGGTGATTTTCTGGTTCAACAGATATGTTGTTGCTGCTAAAACTATTTTCACTTTTTAATCCTCTTTCCCTTGGTTATAATGAAGCCTTTGCACCAAAAGCTAGCCGAAAGTGGTGCAATAGAATACTAAACTCCAAGACGAATGCGAAATATATGATGAGTTACTTCAAATCCTTGAGGAATACAGAGCTGAGAGGTGTAGCTTTTTTCCCTTGTTAGCGCTTGATTTTGCACCTTAATTAGCTCAATTTCCATTTATACAATATGACTCTTAATGATTTCTGTCGAATTGAATAATCTGATGGTATTTGTTTTCATGGTAGATAAAATTGATAGGAGTGGTGTCTTGTAAAGATTGAAAAAACTCTTCAAAGGAAAACAAAAACTGTTTTTGGGTTTCAATCTATTCTTGCTAATTGGCTTCCAAATAAACCTTGAGGGTGGCCAAACTTCACCAAAGAAGCCTGATACGAAGTTAGAGGTAGCTATTAGCTTTGTCAACAAGGTCAAGGTAGAGATTTTGATTAATAATATCCTTTTTTTCTCTTTGCTACTTGCATATAACGTACGTATCATTTGGTTTTTTTCCTGCATGCAAGGTTTATGGACGATGATCGGTCATACAATTCATTTTTAGACACCTTGAAATGTATCGAAAGAACAAAATGTCCATTACTAATGGCTATGAAAAGGGTCGTACTTGCGGTATAAATTTTTTCATTGCTTTTGTTGTCCTTCTTGTCTTATTTTGATATGTATTATCTTGTAGGTGGCTATCCTTTTCCATGACCATCATGATTTGCTTGTTGAGTTCACTCATTTCTTCCCTCAGTAGTTTGGACTACTTTTTTTGTTTGGTTTTTTGTAATTCTTATGAGTGAAAGTGAGAAATTGGAGAGGTCGAACCCTCACATAAGGGATACCGTTTCTCTTAATATTGAACAATAACACAATAACCGCAAAAAATAGCAAAACACCTAATACAAATATTTTCGGCTTGGTTTGGTGATCTCTTTTCGGTTAACTTGGTTGAACTCTTTATGTGCGCATCAATATCCACCACCTGGAAGATTATATACAGTTAAAAATTAATAACAATCAGGTAACAAAATTCACAACAAAATGGTCAAAGTATTTTCTTTTTTTATATTCATTTTTTGCAAAATTGGGAACTATTAATATATACCAATAAATCTACTAATAATTATATTTTTAGAGTAAGGTGCTGGAATACATATCATGAAAATCAGGTAAAGAAAAGTGCTGGAATACATATCATGAAAATCAGGTAAGGACTTAAATTTTCTTATCTAAAATTTGGTTACCTTTTTTCTTTTGTTTTCTTATTCTCTATTATTTTTTTCTTTTTAACTCTTCTCAACTCCTCTTGTCTATCTTTGTGGGAATTCTTTAATTCTCTTCTCGTCCTTTGTGTGAGGTAAGGAGAACCTCTTCCGTCTAGATGACTTAGGTCTAGGCAAGAATTTATAATTTCACGATGAGCTTCTCTAGTTTCATCTTATCATTCTTGAGTGTTTTATGTTTATATTATGAAATAACATGTGGATGAAGCAAGGTTCAAATTTTCTGGTTGGTAGCTTCGAAATGCAATGCAATTTCCTATGATTATTCTCCGGTTATTAGATCTGATGCTTGGTTGTTTTCGTCAGAGTTTTGGGATGATTTTCGAGTTTGTTTATTTGATAATATAGGTTTTGAAGTGTCTTGCGATTAATTTACATTATGTATTTTCTCTTTTCTGAATAATTAATGAAATTCTAGGCAATTTTCAAATCATGGTCACAACGAGGCTAACTATGATAGATGCACATGAATACATCTGTACTGTGAAGGATACATTTCAGGACAATCGTGAAATGTATGATACATTTCTGATGGTCATGAAGGACTTCAGAACTACTAGGTATACTCTATGTGTTAACGATTTGATTATCCTCTTAAGCTTGTTCCATTTCAGTCCACAATCCACATAATAACTACTCTTATGATTAGTGACAGTCTTGCCATAGCAAAGGTTAAAGACCTCTTCAAGGGACACCGTGAGCTGATTTTGGGTTTCAATAAATTCATGCCTGAAGATTACAAAATAACATTCGAGAGTGACGAACAACATGAAAAACCTCCAGTAAAATTTGTAGAAGCTATTGATTTTGTAAAGAAGGTCAAGGTAAGGACACTCTTCTATTGTAGAAAACGGGGATGGACAATTGGATTAACAACTTGATTTGATTTATTTATTTATTCTATCAAGCTTTTGAAATTAAAAACAAATAGCACAATTTTGTATTCTAGTCCTACTATATTGTTTTTTTTTTTTTTTTTTTTTTGCCATTTTGCTCTTAAATATCGTTTATCTGTAGGCAACGTTACAAAACGATCATGCTTTCGGGTCTTTCTTGGAGATAATGCAAATGTTTCGTCAAAACAAGAAGAGTGCTGATGAGGTCTACCATGAGGTAATATATATGTGTGTGTAAACTTATATTTTTTTCAGCTTTCTCTTATTTAGTTTAATGATTACATACATTAATATATATGCAGGTGTGTGATGGCCTTTTCCGAGACCAACCTGAGTTACGTGTGGAATTTACTTACTTTCTCCCTCGTCCTGAAATGGGGTGGAAGTACAATTTGAATAAACTGGGATAATAAGTTATGTATGCAATAAAGCCATGTTGTAATCACTAGTTTGTTCTTGAACTAGTACAACTGGTAAATCTTTTTGTTTATGTAACTCAACGCAGCTAAGTTTCATCTTTTGAACAGCATAATATGGACAACATAAAATTTCTTTTTTTTTGTCAACAAATTTTTCTTTTTGGTGCAACAACAACATACAAGTAACTATCAATTTTCTAATACAATTGTGCTCAACACACAAAGTCCATTACAAAAAAATGGATTCGTCTACAATCTAGTTAAATATATAATAATTATTCGTATATTAGATAATAAATAAAAAATATACTTTCAATGTCTAAAAAATTATTGTATTTGAGTTTTTTCTTTTATTTTATATATAAATGTATTTGCGAATTCTCATGTATGAGTTAATGTGTAATACTGATTAAGTTCTTCATGAATATTGTCCTAAATATCTTGTTTTTTTTTTAAATAGTTGGATGCTGTCACAAAAATATTTAAAACAGTTGAATCTTTCTTAATATATGATAAAATGTTTTGATTCTTTTTTAATATTTGCTAAATTTATTCAAACCAGGAAAAGCATTTTACAACTTGTGCAACTATTTTTGATTATATCTAAAATATATTAAAGAAGAATCATTGAAGGTCATTTTTGCTTAGGTATCATCATCACATTAATTTTTAACTTTTTTAATTGAGAGAATTACTTAAAATGACCTAAAAGTTAGATTTTTTTAAATGTATAGACATCATATTGTATATTTAGCAAAACTAATTCAAATGGGTAGTGAAATTATAGCTCAGTCATTTATGACTATACAAAAAACGTTCGCCACAATTACTATTTTATTCTTGGAATGTCTACTTATGGAGTCTACTATTATAGACTACTAAAGAAGTCTACTGGCAAATAATTATACTCTGTAATTACTTTTAAAATTCTAATTACAAAAATTATAAAAACAAATTTTAAAAATATAACTAAAACATAGACAATTGACATCTATATACAATAAAATTTCATGAAAATAAATCAATTTATAAGTTTCATAAATATAAGGTTCAAAACGGTTAGGGTTTAAGGTTCAAAAGGGTTAGAGTTTGAGGTTTAAAGTTTAGGGTATAAAAATGTAATTGATAGGGTAAACGCAAATTCTATATGAATCATGGTTTATGGTTTGGTTGATGATTTAGGGTCCATATATTTGATATTTTTAAAGTAAATTGTTATTATGGTAACAAAATTAATGTTTGATATAATTTTAATAAAAAAAAAATCGATTTAGGGTTTAGGATTAAGAAGACTTCATTAGAAGACTTCGTGTATAGACTTCAAAAGAAGTTGATATGCTCAAATTATCTCTTGAGCTACTCTCTCAAATTAAGAAATCACTATAGTACTTAGGGATCGAATCCACAAGGACTTAGATTATTGCACAATAAATTTCAGGTTCAAATCAAGCTAAGGAAAAACTAAATGAATGTAATGCAAGTAATAAAAAGAAAGCAGCAAATTGATTGGGAGGTTTTAATTCAAAGAGAGAAATACTAGGCCTTGGAAATTTGCAGGTGAATCCGAATTGCAAAACTAGACAAAATGTTAGGAGTTTATTAAGCATTGTTCTTGAACTTGAAACACTAATATAAAATCAATCAACTTCCGCTGCAGAGATTATCTATGTCTAAATCCTAGAATCCCAAATTCTTTTGCAATTCCTATCAATTCAAACAAGCATTAAAATCAGGTTCAATTGTTCACAAAATCCTAAACCAAATTCTTATGCAGATAGGAATTTTGCTCATCTAAGATTAGTTCTGGTGATTAACAATACTTCCGCATCTATTAATCAACCTAATATCATATTCTAGATCATGAAGCTAGAATAAGCAATAAACACAAATCAAGATGAAGAACTCTAATGATTTTATCCTAACAATTCAATTCAACCTAGCAATCCACCATCACCTTTGAAAAACCCTAAACCTAACAAGCAAACTACTCAGACATGATCAATGAAACACAAATCATAATTTGAATAGAAAGCATAAGAGAAATTAATAGAAGAAATAAGGGAGTTTAAAATCCTCTCTAAGGAGAATGATTTATCTCTCCAAAAAATCTCTAAAAATCTCTCTGTAAAAAAAATAAAACTTAGGTCTAAACAATGACCATAAAAAATCTTTAATAGAGACAAAACACGATTTAAGGCGAAATTCCAAATATATAAAACTTCTGGACGAACATGTAAGTCTTCAGAAATCTTTAAAAACTCGGCAAGATTTGTGCACTTTTGGTGTCGATCGACACCAAGACCCTAGTGTCGATCGACACGGGATTTGTACGCGCACTGCACAATTTCTGCTCGACAGTGTATAACTTTTGCACGACTTGATTTCTTCAGCAACATCTTCTGTTTTGCTTCAGAATGCTCCAATATCTTCAAATAAGCTCTAAACATATCCAAACCTGTAAAGACTCAAAAATACTTGAAAAATACAAAAAAAAAACTCTATAAACAAGACTTATATCATGGTCAAAAACCCATAAAAACCATAATATATCAGATTAAACATAGCAGGAACCAGATTTAACCAGACTGGATTTGTTGGTAATTGAACAATTTCACTGGCTATGTAGACTTCTTTGGAAAACTTCTTTTGTAAACTTCAAAAGAAGTCTAAAATTTAAATTAAACCTAGCAGGAATTTAATTTTTTTTTTTTTAACTAAATGGGCACGAACCAGACTTTCAAAGTAGACTTCTCTCAAATGGACTTATATTACACATCAGACTTCTCCAGTAGACTTCGTTTGTAGACTTTAAAAAGAAGTCTGCTTAACCGAAAAATTTTCTGCATATATAAAGAGAGTTTAACCTAATTGTGTTAAAAATAAAGTCTCTCTCTCTCTCTCTCTCTCTCTCTCTCTCTCTCTCTCTCTCTCTCTCTCTCTCTCTCTCTCTATCTCTCCTCTCCCTCCTCTTTGGCAATGAGTCTCTTCTCCTTCCTCCCTCGGTCGTCAATCTCATCTCCATGCTCTCTATCTCGCCTTCAACCTTCTGGCACTTGCCGGTTGTGGCAGTGGTAAGAAAATCTGACCTTTTGTGTTCCTCTTTTTGTTTGGTTTGTGTTCATATTACAAATCTGAGCTTATTATTACAGACCTTTTGTGTTCTCTCTCTCTCTCTCT
Source organism: Thlaspi arvense (assembly GCA_911865555.2). Classification (NCBI taxonomy): domain Eukaryota; kingdom Viridiplantae; phylum Streptophyta; class Magnoliopsida; order Brassicales; family Brassicaceae; genus Thlaspi; species Thlaspi arvense. Next base: position 62,136,549 of record OU466858.1, on the reverse strand, counting down.
CTCTCTCTCTCTCTCTCTCTCTCTCTCTCTATCTCTCCTCTCCCTCCTCTTTGGCAATGAGTCTCTTCTCCTTCCTCCCTCGGTCGTCAATCTCATCTCCATACTCTCTATCTCGCCTTCAACCTTCTGGCACTTGCCGGTTGTGGCAGTGGTAAGAAAATCTGACCTTTTGTGTTCCTCTTTTTGTTTGGTTTATGTTCATATTACAAATCTGAGCTTATTATTACAGACTTATGGTTATTGTTGTAGATATGAGTTTATTTTTGCAATCTGAGATTATTGTTCTACAAATTTTGTAGATTTTGTTGCAGATCTGAATTTTGTTGCAGATCAGAATTTTTTGTTGTTGTTGCAGAGCTGAATTTTGTAAATATAGTAGATTTTGTTGCAAATCTGAATTTTAACGTTTCTCTTTTCTTACTGTTGCAGATCTGAGCTTATTCATATTTCTGGTTTTGTTCTACAGATCTCAACAATGCTCTTGCTTGTCTCCGCCGGATTTAAGTGATTTTAAGGTTCAAAGCGGTAATTATAACGGTACCATTGGTCAGAATGACGCTTCAGTCACAAACTTTAGCCGCATACTTCTCTAGCAGATTTCAGTCGCAAACTTCTCGAGCAGACTTAACTTTCAGACATCTTTTTCAGAAATTTTAGTTTAAGACTGATTTCCTATGCCAATTTTAAGATTTAGAATCACCCACCCTTAAATGTTTGTTTTTTTTTAAGTCTATTTTATATGTAATGTTGGATTGCATTGAATGATTTGTATTGTATTCCTAAATTATGTGTCTTAATGTATTCTGAAAAATAGACTTCACTGCCAAACTTCATATGCTGACTTTGTATGCAGACTTCTTAACCCATATGTAAGAATAGTAGAAGACTTTGTATGCAAACTTCTTTGTCAGACTTTATATGAAGACTTCTCAATTAAAATTCTCTAGTAGACTTCACAAGTATACTTATATTACATAACATAGGGTTTACCTCAATAAGTATATATTACATAATAGACTTCTTATATGGACTTTTGAAATGAACTTCTTACTCAGACATCTTCCTTGACAGCTTACTCATTCATCACCGTACTTCTTCTTTGACATCTTATAACTTAGTCATCAACATCCTTGAACCCCTAATAAAAAGAGATTAATTAAATTTTAACTATAAGAAATAAACATGTAAAACTCATACATAAGCAAGATCAATAATTAACACAAACTCTTAAAAATAACATTAGACACATTTTTCTCCCACGAAACGTTAGTCTTTCCACCATAATTCACCACTCTAAATCTATCACCACTTGGTGATTTACGTATTCCCTAGAAATCAATGTCTTCTAAGTAGGCTTCACCTGTGCTACAAATAAGCTACTATAAATTTTATTTGTTACAAATTTTTGATCAAAGAATTTTATAAAACAATTAAAGTCGCAGACTTCATACAAAGTCTACTAAGTTGAGTTCACTTGAACTCTGCTACTGATAAGCTGAACTCTCTCTCTCTCTCTCTCTCTCTCTCTCTCTCTCTCTCTCTCTCTCTCTCTCTCTCTCTCTCTCTCTCTCTCTCTTATCCCTCCTCTTTGGCCATGAGTCTCTTCTCCTTCCTCCCTCGGTCGTCAATCTCATCTCCATCCTCTCTATCTCACTTTCAACCTTCTAGCACTTGCCGGTTGTGGCAGTGGTAAGAAAATCTGAGCTTTTGTGTTCCTCTTTCTGTTTGGTTTGTGTTCATATTACAAACCCGAGCTTATTATTACAGACTTATGATTATTGTTGTAGATATGAGTTTATTTTTGCAATCTGAGATTATTGTTGTATAAATTTTGTAGATTTTGTTGCAGATCTGAATTTTGTTGCAGATCAGAATTTTTTGTTGTTGTTGCAGAGCTGAATTTTGTAAATATAGTAGATTTTGTTGCAAATCTGAATTTTAACGTTTCTCTTTTCTTACTGTTGCAGATCTGAGCTTATTCATATTTCTGGTTTTGTTCTACAGATCTCAACAATGCTCTTGCTTATCTCCGCCACTGGTGTAGACTGCCAAATAAGTCTACTCTGTAATTACTTTTGAAATTCTAAATATAAAAATTATAAAAGAAAATTGTTAAAAAATTATATTTATGTATGTATATATATATATATATAACTTAAACATAGACAATTGGCATCTATATACAATAAAATTTCATGGAAACAAATCAATTTATAAATTTCATAAATATAAGGTTCAAAAAGGTTAGGGTTTAATGTTCAAAAGGGTTAGAGTTTGCCCCAGGACTGTCTTCCTAAAGGTATTCTCTCTTAAAATTCTCTTTTTGGATTCGGCTCTATTCATAAATTATCCTCTATTTGGCTTCGTTTACCTCTTTATGAGGCTTTGTTTACCTCTGTGTGAGGATTGGTTACATCTCATATATCTCTCATTTGTGGAGTTTTCAGAAGTGACGGTAGTCCTCAAAAACTTTGTATGTTATTTGCTTTGGCTTAGTATACCCTAATGTAATTGTTAGGGTAAACACATATTCTATATGAATCATGGTTTATGGTTTGGTTAATGATTTATGGTCCATATATTTGTTATTTTAACAGTTAATTGTTATTATGGTAACAAAATTAATGTTTGATATAAGTTTTAATCAAAAATATTCGATTTAGGGTTTAGGATTAAGAAGACTTCATTAGAAGACTTTGTGTATAGACTTCAAAAGAAGTCTAAAATTCAAATTAAACATAGCGGGAACCAGATTTAATCAGACCGGATTTGTTGGTAATTGAACAATTTTACTGGCTATGAAGACTTCTTTGGAAGACTTCTTTTGTAGACTTCAAAACAAGTCTAAAATTCAAATTAAACCTAGCGGGTATTAGATCTTTTATTTTAACTAAATGGGCGCGAACCTGACTTTCAAAGTAGACTTCTCTCAAATAGACTTATATTACACATCAGACTTCTCCAGTAGACTTCGTTTGTAGACTTCAAAAAGAAATATGCTTAACCGAAAATTTTTCTGCATATATAAAGAGAGTTTAACCTAATTATGTTAAAAATAAGTCTCTCTCTCTCTCTCCCTCTCTTTCTCTCTCTCTCTCTCTCTCAAACAACGCCTATCTCTCCTCTCCCTCCTCTTTGGCCATGAATCTCCTCTCCTTCCTCCCTCATCGTCAATCCCATCTCCATCCTCTCTATCTCGCCTACCTCCTGTCACTTACCGGTTATGGCAGTGCTAAGCAAATCAGAGCTTTTTTATTCCTCTTTTTGTTTGGTTTGTGTTCATATTACAAATCTGAGCTTATTATTACAGACGTAAGGTTATTGTTGTAGATTTGAGTTTATTTTTGCAATCTGAGATTATTATTGTAGAAATTTTGTAGATTTGGTTGCATATCTGAATTTTGTTGCAGATCAGAATATTTTGTTGCTGTTGCAGAGCAGAATTCTGTTGTTTTGTTGTAGACCTGAATTTTGTAAATGTAGTAGATTTTGTTGCAAATCTGAATTTTAACGTTTCTCTTTTCTTATTGTTGCAGATCTGAGCTTATTCATATTTCTGGTTTTGTTCTACAGATCTCAACAATGCTCTTGCTTGTCTCCGCCGGATTTAAGTGATTTAAGGTTCAAAACGGTAATTATATGGTACCATTGGTCAGAATCAGACTTCAGTCACAAACTTCAGCTGCATATTTCTTGAGCAGACTTCAGTCGCAAACTTTTCGAGCAAACTTAAGTTTCAGACATCTTTTTCAGACATTTTAGTTTAAGACTGATTTCATATGCCAATTTTAATATTTAGAATCATTGACCCTTAAATGTTTGTTTGTTTTGAAGGTCTACTTTATATGTAATGTTAGATTGCATTGAATGATTTTTATCGTATTCCTAAATTATGTGTCTTTATGTATTCTGCAAAATAGACTTCACTGTTAGACTTCATATGCTGACTTCGTATGCAGATTTCTCAACCCATATGTAAAAATAGTAGAGGACTTTGTATGCAAACTTCTTTGTCAGACTTTTTATAAAGACTTCTCAATTAGAATTCTTTAGTAGACTTCACAAGTATACTTATATTATAAAACATAAGGTTTACCTCAATAAATTTATATTACATAATAGACTTCTTATATAGACTTTTGAAGTGAACTTCTTACTCAGACCTCTTCCTTGACATCTTACTCAGTCATCACCGTACTTCTTCCTTGACATCTTATAACTTAGTCATCAACATCCTTAAACCCCTAATAAAAGAAGAATTTAATTAAATTTTAACTATAAAAAACAAACATGTAAAAGTCATACATAAGCAAGATCAATAGATAACACAAAATTTTAAAAATAACATTAGACACATTCTTCTCCCACGAAACACCAGTCTTTCCACCATAATTCACCACTCTAAATCTATCACCACTTGGTGATTTACCTATTCCTTAGAAATCAATGTCTTATAAGTAGACTTCACCTGTGCTACAAATAAGCTACTATAAATTTTATTTGTTACAAATTTTTGATCAAATTTTTTTATAAAACAATTAAAGTCGCAGACTTCAACCAAAGTCTACTAAGTAGAGTTCACCTGAACTCTGCTACTAATAAGCTAAATAGCAAATAACAAAAAAAAAACTAAAGCTAAACTATAACAAACAAACATGTCAAACTCATATATAAGCAAGACTAATAAATAACACACACTTAAGAGTCAAAGAATTAATTTTATTTGTTACAAATTTCTGTTCAAGTAATTTTAAAAAACAATTAATGTCGCAGACTATAAACGAAGTCTACTAAATAGACTTCACTTTAAGTCTACTACTAATAAGCTATAACAAATAACACAAGAAAATTAATTAAAGCTAAACTATAACAAACAAACATGTCAAACTTATACATACGTAAAACTAATAAATAATAGACACTTAACAGTCGAAGAATAAATTTTTAATTGTTACAAATTTCTGGTCAAGGAACTATATAAAAAAAAAATTAAAGTGGCTGACTGCAAACGAAGTCTATTATGTAGACTTCACTTCAAGTCCGTGACAAATAAACTAAATAACATAAAATAAGAAAATTGAGTACACCATAACATGTAAAATTGATACAGAAGTAAGTACACTTACTAAAACAATCGTAAGACCAAGAAAATCTTAAAAATTCATTGTAAATTTGATGAAAACGTGTTTAAAAAAAAGTAAAATAGTACACTTTGTTGGACATCTACTTGAGTAGACTAACAAAGAAGTCTAATTGTTAGGTTACTTTTGCAATTGTTAATAGATGAGTAGAATTCTTGGAAGAAGTCTACTCACTCCGAGAAGTCTACTCAGAAGTCTACTAAAAAAAAGAGATTAGTTTTGTAATTAACCAAACTTTGACTTTTTGTAGGAAGTCTACTCGTAACAGTAGACTTTTATGGAGAAGTCTACTTCTAAAGTAGACTTCAGAGAGGTTACTTTTGCAGTTATCCAATATTGACTTTCTAGAGTATACTTCATTTGAAGTCTACTTAGGTTAGTTTTGGAGTTGACCAAATATTGAATCAATTTCCGAGTAGACTTTGTTTGAAGTCTAGTTAGTCTACTTTTACGAGTAGACTTCTTACGAAAAAGTTAAAGATTGGTCAACTGCAAAATTAACTTTTTACTACGTAGCCTTCTTTTGAAGTCTACGCCACTTTTATGTTTCCAAAGGTAATGACGCAGACTTCAACAGAAGTCTACTATCAGTAATCAGTACACACAGTCAATTGCAAAACTAACATGTGCATTGACTAGCAAACTTCTTCTGAAGTCTACTACCATATGTAGACTTCTTTGGCAGCACAGATCAGAAAACTCACGAAAATCGACTGAAAATAATCACCTATCAGTGCTATTTAGCTTCTTCAACCGTCGATTGCTTCGATTTTAGCCACCACCAAACAAGTCTAGTCGATTTGCCCAACCAAATCATCAGATATGGCAATATCTTAGAGCCCCCAAGTTTTATAAAGTTAAATTTGAGAGTTTTGTGCTAAAAATGGAGAAAAAATGAAAGATTAGAAGACTAAGAGAAGAGAAAATGAGCTTACAAAGCTAAAAATTGGGCTGTTGAAGCAAGAAAAGCTTCAAATTAGTTAAAAATGGTGGTTGGGTGAATTAGTGATGGTATTTTCGTGAATAAGTGAGGAGGATGAAGATTGTTTGGTCAACTAGATTTTCGAAAATAAAACAAAAAACAATAATCTGATGACATTTTCGTAAATACATGAAATTGATAAGGATAGAATTGAGAGAAAACAATTGATATTAAAAGTAGTGAAAAGAGAGGTTAGAATGTGCACAGATCAGAAGACTCACGAAAAGCGACTGAAAATAATCACCTATCAGTGCTATTTAGCTTCTTCAACCGTCGATTGCTTCGATTTTAGCCACCACCAAACAAGTCTAGTCGATTTGCCCAACCAAATCATTAGATATGGCAATATCTTAGAGCCCCAAGTTTTATAAAGTTAAATTTGAGAGTTTTGTGCTAAAAATGGAGAAAAAATGAAAGATTAGAAGACTAAGAGAAGAGAAAATGAGCTTACAAAGCTAAAAATTGGGCTGTTGAAGCAATAAAAGCTTCAAATTAGTTAAAAATTGTGGTTGGGTGAATTGATAGTGATGGTATTTTCGTGAATAAGTGAGGAGGATGAAGATTGTTTGGTCAACTAGATTTTCGAAAATAAAATAAAAAACAATAATCTGATGACATTTTCGTAAATTCATGAAATTGATAAGGATAGAATTGAGAGAAAACAATTAATATTAAAAGTAGTGAAAAGAGAGGTTACATTTGCAATTGACTACAATTTGTGGGTTATATTTGCAAGAACCTCTTTTTAATTTTATTTAATATCTTCTGCATATTAATTGAGAAGCATTTTTAAAGAATAACCTTAGTTTTGTAAGAATTTACAGTGGTACCATTATTATGATGTGTCACCACCATAGAGCTTCTCACAAAACTTTAAATAAAACACTATGTTACTAGACTAACTAGGTATAACCCGCACCATACGCGTGATGAAATAATTAATATTAATTTAAATTTAGTATAATTTTAAAATCATATAATATAATATAACTAATTTATACAAATTTTATATAATATTATACTATAAAATTGATAATTTTTATAAAATATATGGTAATTTAAATTTTATATAATCTAATTTAAATTAATTTAAAAATTAATTATCATGCATAGCATATATTATAGCCGGGTTGAAATACGCAGACGCCATATAGCTTTGTCATATCCTGCGATTGATGACATGATTCGGGTCCAAGATTTAGGTATACCATATTTGTGTGTATATTTAATTACTTTTGATTTTTTAATAATAATTAAATATTATTAGTTAAATAGTTTGTTACTTATATACTATATCGAATGAATTAAAGAAAGACACACTTTCTATGTTTTTGATTTGGAAACAATAACTTTAGGCAATTAGCTCAAAATTATATTATACTAAATATTCAATACTACCGTATTTATTTTAAAGCTTTTATGATTCTATAAAATCTTGTGTTATTTGGATATGGATTTTAAACAATTTAACTCATAGAACAAGATTTTTGAAGACTTTCAAAATATTACATATATGGCTTAGATTCTCAAAGTCATTATAATAAAATATTTTCATAGATTTTCTAAATAAACAAATTCTTTCCAAATTTAACAAATTTCTCAACTCTTAAAATCAATCAAAACTTTATAACTCCATCTCCCAATAGCCGAAGTGCAACGTGAAATCAAGGTTGCCGAAGTGCGATGTAAATGAAGATCAGCAATGACTTTCTTGAAGAGCTATCCTTAAAGACACTCTCGATGAGCTGACGCTTACTACAAGATCAAACCAATTTTGCTTCATGAAGTTCGCCGAGCTGATTTGCAATCACCTCAACGAACTTGGGGGGGGGGGGGGGGGGGCTTATAGTTAGAGGGGAAATGAGCACATTTCCTAAAGGTTTTCTCTAGCAATAACCTAAGCTCATCAAGACAAGGAGAATCACGCCGACTTATGGATTAAGGAGAATTTTCAATAGATAATGGTAAAACTCCGAAGAATAAGGAAAAGAAGAAATTTTCCTAAACGGAAAAGAAGACAAATTCCTAAATAAAAAAGGGAAACTAGGTCAAAGAAACCATCCTAGCCTTCTTATAAAAAGAGAGCTCCTCATAAGTTGAAAATCATCAAAAAAAGTAAAAAAAAATCCGATCTAAAACAACCACCAAAAAATCTATAATCTAGAGAGAAAACATAATTCTCTCTAGATTTATTCTGTCTAAACACTTCGCAACCAAACTATGAATGGCTTGATCCCTTTACAAGGGTATGTAGGCAGCCTTTCTTGAAGGTCCAGCTATAACTTGATAAAAACTTCAAGTAGTTCATCTTTTCGATGACCTAATCTCCAAGCTCCAATTAGATATTCTCCAAAACCCAAACCGTAAATCATTTAGACCTAGTGGTAATTTTCTGATTCAACAGTTTGATTCCTTATGTTCAACACATCAAATTACTTCATGTTATGTATCCTCTCGAAAACATGTTCCACTAGGCTTACATGGCTACAATTTAACCAATTGCTTCTCGGTAAAAGTGATTGATTCAGGCTTAAACCATCACAAATTCAAGAATATCAATTTTTTAATAATATTAATAGAAAATCAGAATTTACAAAATAAAAGTAGATATATTTTTATTTTGACAAACAAAGTAAAATAATTCCATTCACAGTAAAACTAAAAAAAAAAATCATGTGATTTTATATGATTATTTTCGAAACAAAAGGTAAGACAGAAAAGTTCAAGAACTGATGTCTAAATGCTTTCCTGTTGTGGTTTTTCCAACTAAGAGGCCACATGTGTGAATTTCTCGCCTCTGTTGTTAGAAGAAAACATGATTGCCAATAAGTTGAGTAATAACAGTCATTGTTGTCTCTTTTTTTATGGACATTTGATCAAATCTTACATCATTCGTGCTTGTTTTGTACGAGGTAAATATTTATAAATTAAATATTTAAATCATAGGCCCCAATCCGTAAAATATGAATCCCTATTTCTAAATTCTTAATATAGTTTATTTTCTTTAATCATAGAATCTAAAAGAGAAAGCTTAGTAGTTTTGAAAATTAACTATCCCTTTTTTTATTTTTGCCAAATCTATATCCCATTAAACGGCCTAAAATCCCTAGTAAGTGAAAATTATTGAAGTCTTTGTATTTAGGTTTTTAGTGATTTTAATATCGCTCTGAGTTGCTAATTTTATTTTTGACCATTATAAACAAAATGGATATTATATTTACAATTTTTGTTTCATGATTTTATTTTTAACCATTATAGACAAAATGGGTATTATATTTACACTTTTTGTCCCATTTAACACTTCTACTTGGGGCAGCAAAGACAGCGCCTAAAGCTGGTGTCATAGACAAATCCAAAGATTGAATACTGGTCTTTGAATGATTCTAGTACTTAGACTTTGGATACTTGTATCTAAAGGTATCGTAAGATATCTTCACCCAAGGTTGACTGCATAGTTTGAGGAAATCTTTGGCTCTTTCCAAATTCTGTTTTGGGATTTTTGAGACCTTTCTCTTTGCTAACAATACACCTTTCCCAATAACTGTAGCACCTAAGTCTAACTCTTGCATCCAAACTCTTTTTCTTTCTAATTACCTTTTTTCAGAATATTCACTACAAAAAAAAAGTGGATATTGTTACAAATATTTTTGTCACAATATGTAATTTTTCAATCACAAAAATTATATTGTAACAATAATATTACAAATTATTAAAGATCACAATAAAAACGTCACAAAGCCATTTTAGTCATAAAAACGTCATAACATAATGTGACGATTGACAATAGTAACGACGTGTCACCATTTGTAACGATATTAAAACAGTCACAAAAACGATACAGTTTATGACAAAAAAACTATCACAATTAGGTCACAAGCTGTGACAAAAAATTGTCACATATTTGTAATAAATTCTTACTATATTTACGTCACTAATCCGCTATAAATTATGACAAACAATAATATCACAAAATTTGTTATAACTAGTTATTAAATTATAATCACAAAAACACAAATTAGTGACCACAATACTGTTACAAACCCGTCACATTTAGTAACTACAATATAATCACATAATTGTTATAAATTTTTTTTTATTGTAACTATTTTTTTACTAAAATCAATACAAAATATTTAGACCAAATATTTTTTGTTACTTCAATTCACATTTTTTAAATTAGATAATTAATTAATAAAACAGTAAAACTAAAATATAATAAACCAAACATTATATTACTTATGTCGAAGCAAAGCCAATACACAAACAGAATTTATAAAAAAATAAAGTCTTAATAAAATAAAAACTAAACATTACTTAAGATAAAAAGAAACTAGAATTACTAAATTAGATAGATGATGGACGATGGATGGTTTTAGTAGCTTTAAGCATTCTGATTTGCAAAAGACTCAGCCATCTTCTCCATAGCTTCAAGTCTTTTTTTAATTTCCAGATTTTCTTCATGATTTTGTTTGACTTCAGCTTCCAACTCTTGGAGCCGATTTGCAATCATCTCTGCTTCTTCTGGTTGTGGTTGACTTGAAGAAGCAATAGCAGATGGTACAACAAATTCCTTTAGAGCTCCCAGTCCAAAGACATAGCCTTGTTTAGATGACCCAGCAGCCTAGACAAAATACCCAAAAAATTGAGTAAAGTCATTAGCTACGTATATGAGCAAGCTACGTATGTTGACAATGATAACTTAAAAAAAAAAAAAAAAACAAACCAGAATCTACTTATACGTGACAACGATAACTTTAAAAAAAAAAAAAAACAAACCAGAATCTATTTATACATGACAATGATAACTTCAACAAAAAAACCAAACCAGAATCTATCTGCTACATTGTATGAAGACTAATAAAAAACGAAGATCAGATCAACTCATAATAGGTTCCTATCAATAACAAAACTACTTGCAAACATTTGATAAGAAAATCGTAAAGCACTATAAAATTCTGAAATATTACCTTAATATAAATTTCATTTTTCTCACGTTGGTCAAGATTTTCAGCCGTCACATTCCCTTCACCAGAAGATTCAAGCTGTTCCAAGTGTTCTTGTACATGCTTCTCATAAGTTTCTGCAACCACTCTAGCTCGTTGATCAACATATGTTCCGTCAGGTATGTTCCGTCAGGCTTCTGATTTGCTTTCTTCATCACAGCAATGTAAGAGTGGTCTTCATTGTTTGCTTCCTGTAAACAAAACAATAAAACAAAGTGATGCAATACAATAAACTTCACTATTTATCAGCGACGAAAAAAAAATGTACCAAAACATCTTGAACTTTGGCATATGATAGTGAACCGGATATGTGAGAATGAGGGCCTAAACCATTGCGATCAGACATTCGAGAAGCTCGGGCCTTCTCACTCTTTCCTTTTGCTTTTGGTGTTGCCCAATACAATTGCATAGCGGTCCAATCATCAAACAAAATCCACTCCGGTTTTTCTCCTTGTTTCTTTACATGGCTTATCATTCCTCGGAGAGGATAAGCAGCAAGCTTATTAAACTCACTTTCAACTTGATTGTTGATATTAGGATGCCAATTAAATTTTTTCTGAAAAAGTAAGAATATCAAACATCAAGAATATCATCGAGGCAACATTCCAGGTAGTGTCACTACATAAGCACTAGCGTTTTCATTTCAGTCACGATTATAAAGATCTGTCTAATCACAATTCAGAGCTAAAAAGACTTCAGCCATCAAAACAGAGACTTAATTTTAAAACAGGCTTCATTGATTCAGCTACCAGAAACTACTTGAACATATATATATATATATATATCCAGCACTAAAACTGACCACATTACTCCTACGGGATACAAGTAAGCTGGGGAACAAAGATTACCTTGAACAGACTAAACCATGTTTGTTTGTAGAAAACTGGCACTCTTTTCCAAGAGTACCATGGTCCTTTGAAACAACTTTGAATGATCTTTCTCACAGCAGTTGATACTTGGGTGTGGTGGTTAAACCTGTTTCATTAAAATAAATAACTTAATGAGTTCTAAATCTCTGAAAATAATCAATGGTATATAGGAAAAATTCTATACCATTTAGCTCCATTTTGTCGACCAGGATGCAGCAAGGGCAAAGTTGTACGATCCACATGTGGCTCTTCCATATCTACACTATGAATACAGATGATAATTATTGATTAAATCGCCGTGTTCTGATTTTCTAGTTTCTCTGACCAATTCACGAGCCCCTGAGAAACGAAAGATCACACTCACTTCATCTAGAAACAAATGGAAACAAACAAAAACGAGTCTAAGATAATTTTCATAGTCAACGCAGAGAGCTTCTTAGTTACCGCAATAGCAACCAGCAACAATACCGAAATTAGTAGCATAAGTAACGGGTATATTGTTATGGGCTTTCCTATGTTTTGACAGTAATCCAGCTCCTCCTCCTGCATTCGATAAACCCAAAATCTCAGATCATTCTGATGCTAAATTGACATCCCTCTATGATCCCGAAATCCCCAAGAAATATAAGAGTCAAGCCAATGCAGAAGTTACAATCCTCTAAAACCCTCAGAGGATAGCATAAAACTGAGAGACTAATCCAAAAATCTCAAGATCATCTGATGCTAAATTTCTTGCACTTTCCATCACTCACGGTGCCTAAACCTCTAACCAAATAGAAAAAGTCAAGCCAATGCAGAAGTTACTGTCCACTAAAACCTTCAAAATATGGCATCTAGGTGAGATTCCAATCCAAAAATCTCAGATCATTCAAATGCTAAATGTCGTTTACTTTTCCATCACTTTATAATCCCCAAAAGCAATATAAAAGTCAAGCCGATGCAGAATGTATTCTAATAGTCTAAACCCCTTAAAAGATAGCATACCTTAAGACAGAAATGGTTTGAGAGAAGTGACAACATCAACAAGCGAAGGGTCCAATCCAATTCGACGGTAGATTCAGAACCCCAAGAATCTCGATTTAATCGAGATCAGAAGAAAAGTCGAGAAGGATCAGTAGAGCCGAAAAAAATAATCCTCGGGAAGAGCAGGTGACGAGGCGGTGGTCGTCGTCGATGAGAAAATTCCTGTCGGCATCGTTGGTATCGGAGTGACGATGAGCTGTCTGATTTATAATTTATATAGATGTCTATATGTTAGATAAGTTTGTTAACTATGCTGTACACAACAAAATAATTGCATTATCTTAGTGGTAATGGCGACTGTCTGATTAGGAAGAGGAATGCATTTCGATTATTTGAGTCAACATATATACATTTTTTTTTTTTTGGTAAAGCGCCCAATTTGTTTCCTGATTGCCAAATATCAACTTTAATTTTAATTTATTTTTCATTAACTTTTAAGTAGATAATTAAAAAACACATTATAAATTATAATAACTTACATTAAAAAAGAATAGGAAAATAAATTTTAAACACATCGATCATGCTTTCTTGAATTCTTTGATCCGGATGAATTCTTGCAACTTTGTCAATAAACATTATTTTGTTTAGATCGAATTCATGTTTAATATCTTTCTTAGAAACAAATTCATCTGTGGGGTGAAACTCTCCTCCATCTTCATAAATCGTTTTGTTTAAATCAAAATCATGTTCAATTTTTTTCTTTTGCTTTATCTCTTGAATAACTTGTATTTCTTCTGCTTTTTGATCCTTTTGCATTTCGATTAATTCTGATTTTTTCCTATAAACAAGAACAAAAAAAATTATAAATCAAATATAAAACCATTTACATCAATTATAACTTAAAGAACAAGATTATAATTTTCTTAAAACATTTTTAAATAAATATTTATTATTATAAAAATATTAAAAATGGATCACAGATAAAAAAGGTTTTCAATTATAAAAGAACTGATTTTTTTTTAACATATAAACACATACATACCGTTTAATACAAAATATAACCACCTAATCTAACACATTCTACAACCTGAAATTTAGAAATTAATCAAACATAAACATATATTCAATACATGACATAAATAAAAACTTACAAGTTTTGGGATTTGAAAAGGTAATGGAGAAGAATATATGCAAAGTAATTTAGAAAGAAAAACTGAGAGAATAAAATGAAAGAAACAAATAAAGTGAAATAAATATCTAAATCTAAAGTCTATTTATATAGATGAGAGTAAGCTAAAAAAAGTAAAATTCATTCATGTTAGTTCCAGCAATCAAGGAAGATCTATTCAATCCTTTACTTAATCAACAAAGGAAAAGAACATGTGATATAGCATATTCATTCAATCTTTTCATCAACAAAGATTTATTATAGAAAATAAAAATAAGAAGAAAAAGAATATTGGGAGAATGATAATATTGTGACGATAATGATATATTTGGGTAGATTAATCAAACTTACATCCGAAAAAGTTGCTCTTATAAGATACCATAAGCCGCACACAAAAAATCAGTACCCGCGAGAACTAAGTAAAACTGTTCTTACGTGTTGACCAAATTATTAGCCGCATACTCCCTTATCAACTGAGACTTTCTTCTAGCGCTTAGACTGACCAGCAACGCCATCATCAATGGCTTGAAAGATACCAAGTGCACCACGTAAAGCTTGATAAACCGCAGAAGATGACACTTAGTTTTATCTGTTGCTGGACATTGATCTCTGTTATGTGCGGTAGCCGTCTTTTTTCCCTTAGAAGTTTTCTTATTAGAACCAAATGTCACAGCCTTTTTTGACTGAGAGTTAAACTTGAGTGGCGTTTCAAATGCATCTCCATCTATTAGAGGAACAGGTTTCTCTTCATCTTTTCTCTTGATCTTCTTCTTCTTCTTTGTGTTGTGTGTGAACCGATTGGGTTGCTACCTTATTACATAAAAACTTTGTTGATTCATATGTGGTGGTGCGTATCCTTCAACGCCTTGCGCGGGACCTGTGGTCAGATGTGGGTTCTCATCCTAGACAAGTACGTTACTCTTAGTTCACAAGCTAAACCAAATCAAAACACTTAAACCAAAATTGATTTAAATTGTGTAAGCAACACACTAAAATTAAACCGAAACCCAGTATTAAACCAATATTCACGACCCAAAATCAATACTGCAGACTCATTTAATTATTATTTTTTTACCATCGAAAGAGAATTGATCGAAAGAGAATTGATGATCTTATTTCTGTTGCGTGAAACAGCTTATGACCTGAAGAATTTGTGATCAGCTTCACCTTGGTAGCTGCATTCTTCTTCTTTTTTTAGCTGTATTCGTTTTTCCTGAAATTCCTTGTTTGAATTTGTTTTTTATATGCAGTTGATTTTGGTTTAGATTTCATCAAATAACCCGGATTTGGCCTTCGTCAAATTTGACACCACCTTACTTCTGAAGCTCCAACAGTGGAGAGAACCTCAGATTACAGAATCGCATTAGGTAAACCTTTGAAACATCATGCTTCAACAAAATTCTTTTTTCTGATTGTGTTTTTATTCCTATCAAACACCGTGCCTCACACACACAATTATCCTTTTAAAACTTGCGATTGACACCAATTAATACCCTAGTATAGATACTGACAGGCGAAAGTCTCTTGAAGGAAGTCTATGGTTTACCAAAAACAGTTGAATGTGGGGGTAATCATGGAAAATCACAAGGCTATGGTAGCACTCATAACTGGCATAAACGGAGCATTTTTTGGGAACTGCCATATTGGAAAGATCATAAACTTCGACACAATCTTGATGTGATGCATATCGAAAAAAACTTTTTCGATAATATCATCAACACTTTACTGAATGTGAAGGAGAAAACAAAAGACAACATCAAATCACGACTTGATTTGCAAGAGCATTGTAATCGCAAAGAGTTGCACTTAATGACTGATGGAAAGGCACCAATCCCAATTTTTAGACTACAAGCTGATGCAAAAACAGTTTTTCTACAATGGCTAGCAAAGGATGTTAAATTTGCAGATGGATATTCATCAAGTTTATCTAACTGTGTTGATCTAGCAGGAGGAAAGTTAACCGGAATGAAAAGTCATGACTGCCATGTTTTAATGCAACGATTACTTCCGGTTGCATTTGCTGAGCTTATGGATAAATCTGTATATAATGCACTATCTAGTAAGTATTCAACTTTCTTTATATTACCACCTCTGCATTTTTCTGTTTTTAGTTAAAATAATAAGATCTTGATATTCTTTCTCTACATAAATGGTCACTTATGCTTCTCATGTTGGATGCTTTTTGATGGTCTTGTTTTAAGATAGATAGTTCTTCTAAATAATTAGTATTTTTAGTGTAAGTTTCAATTAGTTAGAAAAACTATCACGGTTTGTGGTTTCATTACGGAATATATACTGTACGATCTATTAGAGTTTGCTATCCATGTGATTGCTTTTTGAATTATAATTGACTTGCATATTTACATTGTTAAATTAAATTCACGTGATGATGCTCTGTTTTTCTTTACTTTTTACAGAGTTTACTCTGTTTTGAGGGCTTGTTAGCCGTGTACAATGCCTATTGATATCACTCATTGGATTTGATTTCTTTCTCTTTATACAAATAAACCAGCGTTAAAAAAATTAAATTATATAATCTAAGGTTTATGTTTATATTTCCTGCAACTGAATAATCTAAGGTTTATGTTTATGTTTATGTGATATACTAGTTTTATGTGAATGCTATTTATAGATGATTTGTTTGACTATAAACCTAAATTATATAATCTAAGGTTTATGTTTATGTTTCCTGCAACTGAATAGTCGAACCTCTGTTACACAATCTTACCGATTGTTTGTTGGTGGATATTAAATTTTGAAATTATAAACTGTTTATTGGTTGCATTATCACAGATACATGTTTTGTTTTATTTTATGTGAAGGCGATTTATACAGTTTGACCATAAAGCCAAGATTATACAATTTTAAGTCTATCTTATGATTGAAACTTGTCATTCATGTAACAATATCTTTTTTTTTTTTGTAGGTGTTAGCTTATTTTTTCGGGATATATGTGCAAGAACTTTACACGAAGATGGTGTTGCGATGTTGCATAAGAATATCTGCATGGTTCTTTGTAACCTAGAGAAAATATTTCTTCCTTCATTTTTTGATGTCATGGAGCATTTGCCAATTCACTTGCCACACGAAGCTCACCTTGAAGGGCCTGTACAATTTAGATGGATGTATCCTTTTGAACGATACATGGGACATCTGAAGAAAAAGGTTAAAAATAAGGCAAAGGTGGAAGGTTCAATTGTTGAACAATACATCAATGAAGAAATTTCTACTTTCTGCAGTTACTACTTTGAGCCACACATCAAGACAAAAAGTCGAAGAGGAGATCGACACTATGATGGAGGTAATCAAGAAGATACACATGAGTTTGATGAAATTCCAGATATATTTTCTCAACCAGGAAGGGGCAGTGGTAAAGAAAAGGAGATATGGTTCAAAGATAAAGATCTTTCTATCGCACATACATATATTTTGCGGAACTGCGATCAATTAAGACCATTTGAAAGGTATGAAAAATTAATATGCACATATATACTTTAATTTATATTTTAATATAGTGAGTATAAAACAATATATTTATTTCCTGTGAGGTTTTATATATAGGTTATTCGATGAGAGCAGACTTGCGGCTAATCCCGAGATAAGCGAAAACAATCTAGTTGAGCTTAGAGAAAAGGAATATTCAAGCTGGCTACAAAAATATGTAAGATTTATTTTTGTTTTAAAAATAATCTTTTGATAAATTTTTGGTAAACTTATATTATGATATGGATTTTTAAAAACAGGTGAAAGATACATAGAAGGATAATTCATATCCAAAATGGTTGCGAACTCTAGTTCATGGTCCAATGATTCAGGTTACTTCTTTGCCAATGTATTTTTGTTTTGGATATGTATTTCATACATATGATTCATATACAAAGTGGTTACTGACTCTAGTTCATGGTTCAATGATTCAGGTTACTTCTTGGCCAATGTATTTTTGTCGTGGTTATGTATTTCATACATATGATCATGGGAAAGACAAAAAGAATGCCAACTATGGAGTTTGTGTCAAAGGTACAACATCTTCTGGTTCAAGTGAAGAACCTGCTTTTTATGAATTACTGAGAGAGATTTTTGAGCTTCATTATCCTGGACCAGTTGATCTTAAATTTGTGGCTTCAAATGTGATTGGTATAATTCAGCCATTAGGAAAGGCATAAGGATAAACAAGTCAGGAGTTGTCGATATTAATGCCAAAGGACGTTATGAAAAATACGATCCTTTTGTTTTGGATTCACAAGCAGATCAAGTATGCTATGTTCCATATCCACGGATCACTCAGCCAAAAAAAGATCAACACTGGAAAGAAGCAATTATGATACAATCGAGGGGGAAAGTATTGGTCAACCGAAATTCGGACATCACTGCAATGCAACATGAAAGTGATGATTCTATTGTTCAAGCTGATTCGTTGAATGTTGAGACACTAACATATCTACAAGGCGAAGCAGAAGATCTTGATGATCCAGAAGTAGTAGCAGAAATTGGATCAGACGTTGAAGATGGAAATTCTGATATCGAATTATCTAGTGATGAATCTGAATAATTTTTGTACACTTATTTATGTCATTTTCTATCTAGACATGCTGCAAAAGCGTTTTATGTTGATTTTCTTTAGTGGTGCTTTGCCTTTTTTTTTATCGATTTTCGATTTTTGATTTTCTTGCATTTTCCTACAGTATGGAAGACTCTCAGTTTATTGATTTTCCTGCATTTTCATCATTGAAATCTCTGGGTTGATGTTTCTTCTCTAGGCTCTGTTAAAGGTCCTTGGTGACCGTAAAGGGATTATACATGTTTGGTGACTTCACATACGAGTGAAACATTGTTGGTGTTTGGATGTTTCTGTGATACAGCCACATCTTACCTAATTATTTCACATACGAGTGACCCATTACATATGCAACACCTGCCTCTTTGGCCCCTATCAGATCCATCAGCTCTTCCCTCACAGAGGGCTCCATTCCACGACTTGGAGTTAACCTGAACCTCACACGCCTCCTCCTCACTTTCCCTTGCGGATACTCATCCTCGTACACTGAACGCAAGCTCTGCAGGGTCATGGATTTACTGCTTTGTATCGTTGGGTCAGCAAAATCATCCTCTGAAACCGTCATGATCGAGTTGGTGAGACTCTTCTGGCTACTTAACACCGCCATTCTCCCATCATAAGATTGACGCTCCGAAGCCGAGGACTGGAGGTCGCTTGCTTCCATCTGGATGAACTCTGCTATGCTCTATATCAGCTGATTCTCAAAGTCCCCGTCCTCCCGTTGAATGTCCTTGTACCCATACCTCACTATGCACCTGTACATACGGTAAGGCTTTGGGCAAACACGGCCAATGAGGAAGCGTTCCTCAGGGATAACATGAGGCACTGGAACTGATTTCACACAAACAAACACCACAACTTTATGAAATGTCGGGATGTTGGTGACAAAGTGAGAGAAAATTGCAGGAACTCCAGTTTTAAAAAAGTTTCGAATTCTTGTCAACTTACCCTTTGGATGCCTTTGAATATGGTTGCTCAATACTGATTTGATAATCATTTGTTTACAACAGCTTGCTGGTGAAAACTCTCATCATATTATAGATGAAGAGTGTTTTTGTATTTCTGCATTTGACTATCTCTTTTGCCATTAATATGTATCAAACTCAGAAACTTACTGCAACCTGAAAGGGAGGATTCTGTAATTTTTTGCTAGAGAAATCAATGTTCTGTTTGTATTGTAGAAGAAGAAGATACGTTGTTCATCTGATCCAGTAGTGACATGTAATGTGTAAATACATTATACATCCACTCTTATTCGAAGTTCCTTTTTTGTGTCCTCTTAGTCTTTTTTTTTTCATTTAGGAGATGGTGATATTTTGTAAAAGAGAGTGTATGAGGTGAAAAGAGTTTAATGTATGTGATGTTTCGTATTTTCTGAATAAAAATGCAAAAGTTTTATTCTTACATATGTGACTACAATATTTGACTATTTGAAATTTTTTCTAGTTATTATATACTTTCGGGTTATTTTTAGAATTTTTTAAAAATTTATATATATAATTTTAATCTTTATCACAAAATATTAACAATTATGTTATAATATGTGATGAAAAGTTTAAGTAAGTAAAAAAGTGACTAATTGTGATGCTATTCTTACAAAATATTTGTAACTGTGAATGACATAAGTTTGTCACAAAAATCGTATAATTTAGTTATTAAATTTGGTCACAAATCCGTAAAAATATTTATTACTATATATTTTTGTAACAATTATGGCACGATTAATGACAAAAAATGGTTACTTTTAATTTAGTCATAATATTATGACAAAATAATAACAATTTTATGACTAACTAATTTTGTCACAATTTCGTATGTAAATCATTATAATATTGTGACAAAACAATTAGTTATAGTTTGTTTGTAACAATATTAATTTTTTTTGTAGTGATTGAGCAATCAATTTATACCCACTCTACATTCATGAACTTGCCTAAACTTCACCACAAGATGAAATTCTCGTTTCTATAATATATTCGCTTAGAGAGAACCACATAGGTTGTTCACCAAAAGCAAACCACAGTTCATTATTTGATGTGAGTATCCTTCTTTGGAGAAGATGATGAATAAGATATCTTGAAAATTGAATTCCACCTATTGCCATCTTTACTATTGATCCCTAAAATACTATTTCATGTGATTTATGGCTGCAGTAGCTTTATAAAGTTAATAAAAACTGTTCTTATTATAAAACATGATTGGCATGAATTTGAGTAGTAAAAACCCTTATTGTCATTTTTATGCAAGTTGATCAAGTATCATGCAAATGTGCTACGTGCGAGGTCAGAAGGAAACTTGTTTGTGCCTCCGCCAGCTTTTCAAAACGTCACTATTCACTTTATTCTATATCTTGTTTTAATTTTCTTAACAAAATATAATGTGAACTAATCTGAGGATTAAGTTAGATTCCAGTTTTTTAGTTGATGGCTTCGAGATCCATTGCGATATTTTTATGATTTTTCTCTAAATGATAAATAGATTTTATTTGTATCTGTTAGTATTTATGATAATTTCGATTTTTATTATTTCATTATATAAATTTTGAAATTGTTTATTGAAACTCGCTAGTCGCAATTGATTTTTTTTAATGTGTTATCAATGATGTGAGTCCTACATTATTATCTATTTTCTCTATCTCGTGTAATGATGCTGTTGCCAATTTCAAACCATGGTTAAACAAACGCTAACTACAAGTATGCACTTTAATACCTCAAGATTGTGAATACTAGATTACATGGAGACCTGCATATATGTACATTGAAAAGAAAACCAATGAATAAAAGTAAAAAAATTATGTCAATTATCACATCGTGGTTGAAGATACTTGAATTATCAATTCTATAGTAGAGATTAGAGTTAAGGATTGTGTTTTGTAATACATGGACTAGTTATGTACAAACGGTCACGTCACTTCTTAGTTCTCAGGTCAGATGATTTGCGTACGAAACTTTGGAAACAATATTCATAAACCTCAAATTATAAACTCTAATCTAGGGTATTTCGTGTTCAGTAAGGAGGAAACTTGTCCCTCACCTCTGCGACATCAGTCCGATGATGTTCCTTTAATCTTATCTTGTTTCTTTTAGAATATTATCTGGAGTATTTGTTTCTTATATCGAAGTATGTGTGAGATAGAAAATATGCACGTATTTTAACCTCAACAAAATGTGTCGTGCTTTTCTCTTATTCAAAATAACATCGTTTTGTGTTTCCATATTAAAACCACCAAACTAATGTCATTTTGAGACATACTGAGCATACCTTATTGCTAATGTGTCACCTATATGTCATCTGACTCATTGCGAGTTAATGGTTGACTAAACCACCATTTAGGTTAACACTGTTTTACGCACCAATTATCTAGATAGGGTAGGTAGTTTATTTGAATTTGGTTGTGTTTTAGGATAGTAAAAAGCACAACTCAATTATATAGCTATAAAAGGATACAACGTGAAATAATTAGAGGATGAAGTTACAATCGAATTGATTCTGTGGTTGATAGCTTCCAATTTATTTTCTTCGTTCTTTAGTTGCTAAATATACTGATTCGGAAAATTTCGAATTTGATTATTTGAGTTTATATACATAGAATTTTAGCTTGTTTATTGCGACTTGGCATTCTTTACTTTTACACTGTTGTAAAATATGTGAGTGAAGACAACACAGTGATATGTTGTTGCTGCTAAAACTATTTTCACTTTTTAATCCTCTTTCCCTTGGTTATAATGAAGCCTTTGCACCAAAAGCTAGCCGAAAGTGGTGCAATAGAATACTAAACTCCAAGACGAATGTGAAATATATGATGAGTTACTTCAAATCCTTGAGGACTATAGAGCTGAGAGGTGTAGCTTTTTTCCCTTGTTAGCGCTTGATTTTGCACCTTAATTAGCTCAATTTCCATTTATACAATATGACTCTTAATGATTTCTGTCGAATTGAATAATCTGATGGTATTTGTTTTCATGGTAGATAAAATTGATAGAAGTGGTGTCTTATAAAGATTGAAAGAACTCTTCGAAGGGAAACAAAAACTGTTTTTGGGTTTCAATCTATTCTTGCTAATTGGCTTCCAAATAAACCTTGAGGGTGGCCAAACTTCACCAAAGAAGCCTGATACGAAGTTAGAGGTAGCTATTAGCTTTGTCAACAAGGTCAAGGTAGAGATTTTGATTAATAATATCCTGTTTTTCTCTTTGCTACTTGCATATAACGTACGTATCATTTGGTTTTTTTCCTGCATGCAAGGTTTATAGACGATGATCGGTCATGTAATTCATTTTTAGACACCTTGAAATGTATGGAAAGTCCATTACTGATGTCTATGAAAAGGTTTGTACTTGCGGTATAAATTTTTTCATTGCTTTTGTTGTCCTTCTTGTCTTATTTTGATATGTATTATCTTGTAGGTGGCTATCCTTTTCCATGACCATCATGATTTGCTTGTTGAGTTCACTCATTTCCTCCCTCAGTAGTTTGGACTACTTTTTTTGTTTGGTTTTTTGTAATTCTTATAAGGGAAAGTGAGAAATTGGAGAGGTCGAACCCTCACATAAAGGAGACCGTTTCTCTAAATATTGAACAATAACACAATAACCGTAAAAAATAGCAAAACACCTAATCCAAATATTTTCGGCTTGGTTTGGCGATCTCTTTTCGGTTAACTTGGTTGAACTCTTTATGTGCGCATCAATATCCACCACCTGGAAAATTATATACAGTTAAAAATTAATATCAATTAGGTAACAAAATTCACAACAAAATAATCAAAGTATTTTCTTTTTTTATATTTATTTTTTGCAAAATTGGGAACTATTAATATATACCAATAAATCTACTAATAATTATATTTTTAGAGTAAGGTGCTGGAATACATATCATGAAAATCAGGTAAGGAAAGGTGCTGGAATACATATCATGAAAATCAGGTAAGGACTTAAATTTTCTCATCTAAAATTTGGTTACCTTTTTTTTTTTGTTTTCTAAATCAGGTAAGGACTTAAATTTTCTTATCTAAAATTTGGTTACCTTTTTTCTTTTGTTTTCTTATTCTCTATTATTTTTATCTTTTTAACTCTTCTCAACTCCTCTTGTCTATCTTTGTGGGAATTCTTTAATTCTCTTCTCGTAATTTGTGTGAGGTAAGGAGAACCTTTTCCCTCTAGATGACTTAGGTCTAGGCAAGAATTTATAATTTCACGATGAGCTTCTCTAGTTTTGTCTTATCATTCTTGAGTGTTTTATGTTTATATTATGAAATAACATGTGGATGAAGCAAGGTTCAAATTTTCTGGTTGGTAGCTTCGAAATGCAATGCAATTTCCTATGATTATTCTCCGGTTATTAGATCTGATGCTTGGTTGTTTTCGTCAGAGTTTTGGGATGATTTTCGAGTTTGTTTATTTGATAATATAGGTTTTGAAGTGTCTTGCGATTAATTTACATTGATGTATTTTCTCTTTTCTGAATAATTAATGAAATTCTAGGCAATTTTCAAATCATGGTCACAACGAGGCTAACTATGATAGATGCACATGAATACATCTGTACTGTGAAGGATACATTTCAGGACAATCGTGAAATGTATGATACATTTCTGATGGTCATGAAGGACTTCAGAACTACTAGGTATACTCTATGTGTTAACGATTTGATTATCCTCTTAAGTTTGTTCCATTTCAGTCCACATAATAACTACTCTTATGATTAGTGACAGTCTTGCCATAGCAAAGGTTAAAGACCTCAAGGGACACCGTGAGCTGATTTTGGGTTTCAATAAATTCATGCCTGAAGATTACAAAATGACATTCGAGAGTGACGAACAACATGAAAAACCTCCAGTAAAATTTGTAGAAGCTATTCATTTTGTAAAGGAGGTCAAGGTAAGGACACTCTTCCATTGTAGAAAACGGGGATGGACAATTGGATTAACAATTTGATTTGATTTATTTATTTATTCTATCAAGCTTTTGAAATTAAAACCAAATAGCCCAATTTTGTATTCTAGTCCTACTATATTGTTTTTTTTTCTTTTTCTTTTTTGCCATTTTGCTCTTAAATATCGTTTATCTGTAGGCAACGTTACAAGAAGAGTGCTGATGAGGTCTACCATGAGGTAATATATATGTGTGTGTAAACTTATATTTTTTTCAGCTTTCTCTTATTTAGTTTAATGATTACATACATTAATATATATGCAGGTGTGTGATGGCCTTTTCCGAGACCAACCTGAGTTACGTGTGGAATTTGCTTACTTTCTCCCTCGTCGTGAAATGGGGTGGAAGTGCAATTTGAATAAACTGGGATAATAAGTTATGTATGCAATAAAGCCATGTTGTAACTTGTAATCACTAGTTTGTTGTTGAACTAGTACAAGTGGTAACTATTTATGTTTATGCAACTCATTACAGCTAATTTTTTATCTTTTGAACTGCATATTATGGACAACATAAAATTTATTTTTGTTTGTCGACAACTAATTTCTTTTTGGTGCAACAACAACGTACACCTTATTTTCAATTTTCTAATACAATTGTGCTCAACACACAAAGTCCATTACCAAAAAATGGATTCGTCTACAATCTAGTTAAATATATAATAATTATTCGTATGTTAGATAAAAAATCAAAAAAAAATATAGTTTCAATGTCTAAAAAGTTATTGTATTTGAGTTTTTTTCTTTTATTTCATATATAAATGTATTTGCGAATTCTCATGTATGAGTTGATGTGTAATACTGATTAAGTTCTTCATGAATATTGTCTTAAATATCTTGTTTTTTTTAAAAATAGTTGGATGCCGTCACAAAAATGTTTAAAATAGTCGAATCTTTCTTAATATACGATATAATGTTTTGGTTCTTTTTTAATATTTGCTAAATTTATTCAAACCCGGAAAACCATTTTACAACTTGTGCAACTGTTTTTGATTATATCTAAAATATATTAAAGAAGAAACATTCATTTTTGCTTAGGTATCATCATCACATTAATTCTTAGTTTTTTTAATTGGAAGAATTACTTAAAATGATCTAAAAGTTGGATTTTTCTAAATGTATAGACATTTTATTGTATGTTTGGCAAAACAAATCCAAATGGATAGTGAAATTATAGTTCAGTCATTTATGGCTAAACAAAAAACGTCTGCCACAATTACTGTTGTATCCTTGGGATGTCTACTTATGGAGTCTAATACTATAGACTGCTAAAGAAGTCCACTGGTATAGACTGCCAAATAAGTCTACTCTGTAATTACTTTTAAAATTATAAATATAAAAATTATTAAAAAAATTGTTAAAAAGTTATATATATATATATATATATAACTAAAACATAGACAATTGGCATCTATATACAATAAAATTTTATGAAAATAAATCAATTTATAAATTTCATAAATATAAGGTTCAAAACGGTTAGGGTTTAAGGTTCAAAAGGGTTAGAGTTTGCCCCAGGACTGTCTTCCTAAAGATATTCTCTCTTAAAATTCTCTTTTTGGATTCGGCTCTATTCATAAATTATCCTCCATTTGGCTTCGTTTACCTCTTTATGAGGCTTTGTTTACCTCTGTGTGAGGATTGGTTACATCTCATATATCTCTCATTTGTGGAGTTTTCAGAAGTGACGGTAGTCCTCAAAAACTTTGTATGTTATTTGCTTTGGCTTAGTATACTAACCCACAGTCAAGTTTCCTCCTTTCTGGAGATGCCGGACCTTTCTTCTTCCTCTTTAGATGGGAAAAGTTATTTTGCCGCATTTGCGATATGTAAGAGTTTTGGTCATGTTGAGGATAAAATCTATGTCCTTATCCAATGTCCTTTTGATGGATGATGTTGGAACCTCATCTCTCGGTCCAAGCTCAGTGAAAACTCACAAGCATCTCTGCAGTTGTTGCCTCAAGAAGCTATTGTTCTCCCTTTGGCACTCAACGATGCTCTCTCCGCAAGTTTTACTTTGTCCCAAGTGATTTTGGACTCGGATGTCCTAGTTATTGCTCCTGTGTTGAGCACGGATCTGTTCGAGATAGCATGCTCTCTACATGATGTACAAAGCCTTGTTATACTCTTCTCTTCCATCTATGTTTATGTTTTCTCTTATTTCGGCACTATGTGTTCCAGTTGTTTTAATTTTGGTAATGTTTCATTTGGATTTCCTCTTTGTATGGACCATCTTCGGATTAGTTGAATGAAAACAAAACCCTTTGACCAAAAAAGGGTACAAAAATGTAATTGTTAGGGTAAACACATATTTTATATGAATCATGGTTTATGGTTTGGTTAATGATTTAGAGTCCATATATTTGTTATTTTAACAGTTAATTGTTATTATGGTAATAAAATTAATGTTTGATATAAGTTTTAATCAAAAATATTCGATTTAGGGTTTAGGATAAAGAAGAGTTCATCAGAAGACTTTGTGTATAGACTTCAAAAGAAGTTTAAAATTCAAATTAAACATAGCAGGAACAAGATCTAACCAGACCGGATTTGTTGGTAATTGAACAATTTCACTGGCTATGTAGACTTCTTTGGAAGACTTCTTTTGTAGACTTCAAAATAAGTCTAAAATTCAAATTAAACCTAGCGGGTATTAGATCTTTTATTTTAACTAATTGGGCGCGAACCTGACTTTCAAAGTAGACTTCTCTCAAAAAGACTTATATTACACATCAGACTTCTCCAGTAGACTTCGTTTGTAGACTTCAAAAAGAAATCTGCTTAACCGAAATTTTTTCTGCATATATAAAAAGATTTTAACCTAATTGTGATAAAAATAAGTCTCTGTCTCTCTCTGTCTCTCTCTCTCTCTCTCTCTCTCTCAAACAACGCCTCTCTCTCCTCTCCCTCCTCTTTGGTCATGAATCTCTTCTCCTTCCCCCCCTCGTCGTCAATCTCATCTCCATCCTCTCTATCTCGCCTACCTCCTGTCACTTGCCGGTTATGGCAGTGGTAAGCAAATCTGAGCTTATGTGTTCCTCTTTTTGTTTGGTTTGTGTTCATATTACAAATCTGAGCTTATTATTACAGACATAAGGTTATTGTTTTAGATTTGAGTTTATTTTTGCAATCTGAGATTATTGTTGTAGAAATTTTGTAGATTTTGTTGCAGATCTGAATTTTGTTGCAGATCAGAGTTTTTCGTTGCTGTTGCAGAGCAGAATTTTGTTGTTTTGTTGTAGACCTGAATTTTGTAAATATAATAAATTTTGTTACAAATCTGAATTTTAACGTTTCTCTTTTCTTATTGTTGCAGATCTGAGCTTATTCATATTTATGGTTTTGTTCTACAGATCTCAACAATGTTCTTGCTTGTCTCCGCCGGATTTAAGTGATTTTAAGGTTCAAAACGGTAATTATACGGTACAATTGGTCAGAATCAGACTTCAGTCACAAATTTCAGCCCCATATTTCTTGAGCAGACTTCAGTCGCAAACTTTTCGAGCAAACTAAAGTTTCAGACATCTTTTTCAGACATTTTAGCTTAAGACTGATTTCATATGCCAATTTTAAGATTAAGAATCACTGACCCTTAAATGTTTGTTTGTTTTAAAGGTCTACTTTATATGTAATGTTGGGTTGCATTGAATGATTTGTATCGTATTCCTAAATTATGTGTCTTTATGTATTCTGCAAAATAGACTTCACTGTCAGACTCTCTCTCTCTCTCTCTCTCTCCCTCCCTCTCTCTCTCTCTCTCTCTCTCTCTCTCTCTCTCTCTCTCTCTCTCTCTCTCTCTCTCTCTCTCTCTCTCTCTCTCTCTCTCTCTCTCTCTCAAACAACGCCTCTCACTCCTCTCCCTCTTCTTTGGCCATGGATCTCTTCTCCTTCCTCCCTCGTCGTCAATCTCATCTCCATCCTCTCTATCTCGCCTACCTCCTGTCACTTGCCGTTTATGGCAGTGGTAAGCAAATCTGAGCTTTTGTGTTCCTCTTTTTGTTTGGTTTGTGTTCATATTACAAATCTGAGCTTATTATTACAGACATAAGGTTACTGTTGTAGATTGGAGTTTATTTTTGTAATCTGAGATTATTGTTGTAGAAATTTTGTAGATTTTGTTGCAGATCTGAATTTTGTTACAGATCAGAATTTTTTGTTGCTGTTGCAGAGCAGAATTTTGTTGTTTTGTTGTAGACCTGACTTTTGTAAATTTAGTAGATTTTGTTGCAAATCTGAATTTTAACGTTTCTCTTTTCTTATTGTTGCAGATCTGAGAATATTAATATTTCTGGTTTTGTTCTACAGATCTCAACAATGCTCTTGCTTGTCACCGCCGGATTTAAGTGATTTTAAGGTTCAAAACGGTAATTATACGGCACCATTGATCAGAATCAGACTTCAGTCACAAACTTCAGCCTCATATTTCTTTAGCAGACTTCTGTCGTAAACTTTTGAGCAAACTTAAGTTTCAGACATCTTTTTCAGACATTTTAGTTTAAGACTGATTTCATATGCCAATTTTAAGATTTAGAATCACTGGCCCTTAAATGTTTGTTTGTTTTGAAGGTCTACTTTATATGTAATGTTGGGTTGCATTGAATGATTTGTATAGTATTCCTAAATTATGTGTCTTTATGTATTCTGCAAAATAGACTTCACTGTGAGACTGCATATGCTGACTTTGTATGCAGACTTCTTAACCCATATGTAAGAATAGTAGAGGACTTCGTATGCAAACTTCTTTGTCAGACTTTATATGAAGACTTCTCAATTAGAATTCTTTAGTAGACTTCACAAGTATACTTATATTACATAACATATGGTTTACCTTAATAAATTTATATTACATAATAGAATTCTTATATAAACTTTTGAAGTGAACTTCTTACGCAGACCTCTTCTTTGACATCTTACTCAGTCATCACCGTACTTCTTCCTTGACATCTTATAACTTAGTCATCAACATCTTTGAACTCCTAATAAAATAAGAAATTTAATTAGATTTTAACTATTGAGAAGAATTTTTTCGACAATATAATGAACACCGTTCTCAATGTCCAAGGGAAGACGAAGGACAATCTGAAGTCTAGATTGGACTTGCCAGAGTATTGTTCTCGTAAGACGCTACATGTATCAGCGAATGGAAAGGCTCCAGTCCCTGCATTTTGGTTAGATACACCTTCAAAGGCTGAGTTTTTTGACTGGATTGCCGAGAGCGTTAAATTTCCAGATGGATACGCTTCTAACCTTCGAAATTGCATTGATCGTGGAGAAGAGAAGTTTTCTGGATTGAAGAGTCATGATTGACATGTTATGATGCAACGCCTCCTTCCATTTGCTTTTGCCGGTCTTCTACCACGTAATGTCCATGAAGCAATTGCAGGTTCTTTTTATAAACTTTATTCTAGATTTCCTGCATATTAATTAATTAAATTTATAATATTTAAATATCTAATTTGATAATGTAAATTTTACAGGGATGGTTCATATTTTCGAGATTTATGCGCGCGATCTCTTACAGCAGATGGTATTCGAAACCTCGCAGATAGAATACCTGTAGTACTTTGCAACCTTGAGAAGATATTTCCACCTTCCTTCTTTGATGTTATGGAACATCTACTAATTCATCTACCTCGAGAAGCAGAACTTAGAGGGCCTGTTCAGTATCGTTGGATGTATCCTTTTGAGAGGTATATGTATCATCTAAAGAAGAAGGTGAAAAATTTAAGCAGAGTTGAGGGTTCTATTATCGCACAGAGCATCAATGAAGAAACTTCTAATTTTGCGGAGTTCTACTTTCCAACACAAGTTAAAACGAAGAGTCGAAGACCCCCTCGACATGATGACGGAGGCGAGAGACCATTATATCCGGTCTATGTTCCTAGTATCTTTTCTCAAATTGGAAGACTAAGTGGAAAAGGCAAGAAGCGGAAGCTTACAACCGAGGAGCGTAATCATTTGCATATGTATGTTCTCACGAACTGCGACGATGTTCACGAATATGAGAGGTATTAATAACCTAAACCTATTTAACTGCATGCTTAGTTTACCACATCATTTATAATTAACCTTTTAACGTGTGTTATTCACTTTAACAGGATATATATGGCTCAAATGCGTTATAATCATCCGCAAAAAATAGAGGAGGAGCTTACAGAGCTAAAACAACAAGAGTTTGGACGCTGGTTACAATATTATGTAAGTGTCTATCATTTAATCACGTCAATATTAATATATATATTATGTAAATGTTTAATTTAATACGACTGAAATATGCAGGTCAGGACAGAGGCGTCTCAAGGTCATGTATTTCCTACGTGGTTAGAAGAATTAGTGCAATTTCCACTAAGTGTCGCCACATCACATATGATGTATTGCACCCGAGGTTATGCTTTTAAGATTTTTCAGGATGGTAGGCGCAGGCAGACTTCTGATTATGGTGTATCCACTCAGTCCGATGATCTTGTGTACTATGGTGTACTTCGGGAAATTTTGGAAGTTCACTACCCAAGAATGTTAGACCTGAGATGTGTATTATTTTTATGCGATTGGTACGACCCAGTGGATGGAAGTGGTGTGCGACACGACTAATTTGGTGTTACATTACTACACAGCAGAAGACGCCTCCAGAAATATGATCCATTTATCCTTGCTTCACAAGCAGATCAGATATGTTACATTGCTTATCCTCGAGTGAAAAACAAGCAAGATCCATAGATTACAGTTACATCAATCAACCCAAGAGGAAAGGTTTATGGGATATCTGAACATGATCCGTTGCAACAAAACAGCAGTGGTTTAGCTTCCATAGATCATTCTCTCGAGGTTGACCTCGTGGTTGACTTCACCGAAGACGTTAACGATCAAGTATTTGAAGACTCAGAGCAAGAAGTTGACGAATTTGAAGAAGAATCAGATACAGATTCATCGGATTCAACAGATTCCCAAGATGAAGAGTAGTTTTCTATTCGTTTTCCATATAAAAAAACTTGTGTTAGATAATTTGATTTAATTTTTTCAGTAAGACATGTATGCATTTGAAAAAAAAAATGAATTTTTAGACGCATTTAATTTAATAAATACGATTAAAATTTTTTAAAAATTTCAAATACCAAACCCTGGTTATACCCTAAATCCGTCGGAAATCCGTAGGAAATTTCCGACGACTTTACTGTAAATGTGTTTTAATCTTTGCGATTTTGAGTCATTTTACATGTCTTACTAAAAAAAAATAAGTTCAAGTGTTAAGTTAGTATACAGATGTGTTTAAGTGTTAGAATGTGTTAGTATATAGCAAATAATATGTTGTGGTAAAGTATAAGTCTAAACTTGTAAAAATTATAAATCAAACATAGCTAAATCTCATATATTTGTAAAATCAACATATTTTGTGAATGTAATATTACCAATAGATTAACAAATTTTAAAATTTTCAAGTACCAAACCCTGGTTATACCCTAAATCCATCGGAAATCCATAGGAAATTTCTGACAGATTTCCGACGACTTTACTGTAAATGTGTTTTAATCTTTGCGATTTTGAATCATTTTACTGGGAATTCATACAATAATATACTAGAAGACATGGACAACTATTTAATCTTTTGAAATTTCAAGTGTTAAATTAGTATATAGATGTGTTTAAGTGTTAGAATGTGTTAGTATATAGCAAATAATATGTTATGGTAAAGTATAAGTCTAAACTTGTAAAAATCATAAATCAAACATAGCTAAATGTCATATATTTGTAAAATTAACATATTTTGTGAATGTAATATGTTTATTACCAATAGATTAACAAATTTTAAAATTTTCAAATACAAAAATCCTGGTTATATCCTAAATCCGTCGGAAATCCGTAGGAAATTTCCAACGGATAAAACCACGATCCGTGTGCTATGTTGGAATCTAATAGAAAAGGACAACAAAATCATATCTGTCATATCTGTCGGAAATTCGTCGGAAACAAATTAGTTGTTCCGACGGATTATTGACGGATTCTCTCCGTCGAAAATTATTAAATATAATTGAAAACCCTTTCTCTTTCCCGTACCTTTTTCTCTCCCGACCCAACATCACTCTCTCTTCCGCGAACGGTCGCTGCCGCAACTTATTGCTTCTCCAACAAATCTTGCCGTTTCTCTGCCGCCGCTGCAACACACGGCCGCCGCCGCCGCAACTCATTGCTTCTCCTTCTCTTTCCCATCTTTTTCCGTGAACGGCCGCCCCAGATCTCACTGTTTCTCCAGCAAATCTTGACGTTTTTGTGCCCATCACTGCCGTTTATTCTCGATTCATCAAAGCAGTAGCATGGATAACTCGTATGTTTTCATTTATTCTCTGATTTTGAAGTTTTTGATTTTGATTATCAATTTTTTCTTTGATTTTTAGTATATATATTGTTAAGTTGTTAGAAATATGAATTAGAATGATACATAATGTGGTGAATGTGATTATTAGAACTTAAGATTTATAGATTTCTAAGTATTTAAAAATTTCTTGTAGATTTTTTTGTTAAAATATGGAGAAATAAGTTTTTAATTTTGGTGATATGAGATTATAGAAATTATTGATTTTGAGAATTTAAAATTTTGTATAGATTTGTTATTAGAATATTTGCTATTGTATTGTAAATTAAATTTTTTATTTATATATATGATTAATAAATGTATAAAAACTTATCTATAAACCTATTTTAAAATATGTTATAATTTAGATTTTTTAATAATTTATAATATTAATAATTTTATGTTTTTGAAGGTGCGATAATACTCTAGGCCGTTCTAGCTCTCGCCGTCCATCCCGTAGCATGAGCAGTTGGAGTCCGAGTACCAAACGACTCGTGACAAGTTATGGAAAATGAAGGATATAATGAAAGCCAACTTTCCGGATTTGTTTAAGAAGTAGTTTGTTTAAAATAATATTTTTATTATCTTTTAATTTAAAATTTTAATTATAATTTCTTTTCAATATAGATTTTATTTATTTTAAATTATTTTGTATTTTTTTAAAAAATGTTTTATTTATTATTTCTCGTCTGAAATCAATCCGAAAACACCCAACAAATAGTACCGTCGCAAATTCATCGGAAAGGGTTCCGTGAGAAATCCGTCGGAAAAGGATCCGTCGGATTTCTGTCGAAAAAAGATCCGTCGGAGTTCCGTCGGAAAAAGATCTGTCGGATTTCTGTCGGAAAACGATCCGTCGGATTTCTGTTGGAAATACATCCGTCATATTTCCGTCGGAAATTAAATCCGTCAGAAATGCGTTGGAAAATTGTCTGATAACTGTTGTCGTTGAAACTTTGTCGGTTCACACTCATCGGTAATCCATCGAAAAGTTTATACGGATTACCGACGACTTGCTTTCGTCGGAAATTTAAGACTAATTTCCGACGACTTGCAACATTCCGACCACTTGTAACCGACAAACCATTTTTGTCGAAAATCCGTCAGAAATAGCTGTTTCCGATGGATTTTTGACAAAAATAGCCGTCAGTTACATGCTTCTTTCTTTTAGTGTTGATTCCTTATGTTCAACGCATTAAGTTAATTCAAGTTACTTCATGTTATGTATCCTCTCGAAAACATGTTCCACTAGGCTTAAATGGCTACAATTTAACCAATTGCTTCTCTGTAAAAGTGACTGGATCAGGCCTAAACCATCACAAATTCAAAAATATCAATTTCTAATAATATTAACAGAAAATCAGAATTTACGAAATAAAAGTAGATATATTTTTATTTTGACAAACAAAAAAAAATAATTTCATTCACAGTAAAACTAAAAAAAAAATCATGTGATTTTATATGATTATTTTCGAAACAAAAGGTAAGACAGAAAAGTTCAAGAACTGATGTCTAAATGCTTTCCTGTTGTGGTTTTTCCAACTAAGAGGCCACAGGTGTGAATTTCTCGCCTCTGTTGTTAGAAAAAAACATGATTACCATAAAGTTGAGTAATAACAGTCATTCTTGTCTCTTTTTTTATGGAAGTTGATCAAGTCTTACATCATGCGTGCTTGTTTTGTGCGAGGTAAATATTTATAAATTAAATCATATGCCCTAATCCGTAAAATATGAATCCCTATTTCTAAATTCTTAATATAGTTTATCTTCTGTAATCCTAGAATCTAAAAGATAAAGCCTAGTAGTTTTGAAAATTAACTATCCCTTTTTTAATTTTTGCCAAATCTATATCCCATTAAATGGCCTAAAATCCCTTATAAGTGTCTTGCTTTATGAGAATTATTTAAGTCTTTGTATTTAGGTTTTTAGTGATTTTAATATCGCTCTGAGTTGCTAATTTTATTTTTGACCATTATAAACAAAATGGATACAATTTTTGTTTCATGATTTTATTTTTAACCATTATAGACAAAATATGTATTATATTTACACTTTTTGTCCCATATAACACTTCTACTTGGGGCAGCAAAGACAGCGCCTAAAGCTGGTGTCATAGACAAATCCAAAGATTGAATACTGGTCTTTGAACGATTCTAGTACTAAGACTTTGGATACTTGTATCTAAAGGTATCGTAAGACATCTTCACCCAAGGTTGACTGCATAATTTGAGGAAATCTTTGGCTCTTTCCAAATTCTGTTTTGGGATTTTTGAGACCTTTCTCTTTGCTAACAATACACCTTTCCAAATAACTGTAGCACCTAAGTCTAACTCTTGCATCCAAACTCATTTTCTTTCTAATTACCCTTTTTCAGAATATTGAGCAATCAATTTATACCCACTCTACATTCATGAAATTGCCTCAACTTCACCACAAGATGAAATTCTCGTTTCTATAATAAATTCGCTTAGAGAGAACCACATAGATTGTTCACCAAAAGCAAACCACAGTTCATTATTTGATGTGAGTATCCTTCTTTGGAGAAGATGATGAATAAGATATCTTGAAAATTGAATTCCACCTATTGCCATATTTACTATTGATCCCTAAAATACTATTTCATGTGATTTATGGCTGCAGTAGCTTTATAAAGTTAAATAAAAACTGTTCTTATTATAAAACATGATTGGCATGAATTTGAGTAGTAAAAACCCTTTTTGTCATTTTTATGCAAGTTGATCAAGTATCATGCAAATGTGCTACGTGCGAGGTCAGAAGGAAACTTGTTTGTGCCTCCGCCAGCTTTTCAAAATGTCACTATTCACTTTATTCTATATCTTGCTTTAATTTTCTTAACAAGATATAATGTGAACTAATCTGAGGATTAAGTTAGATTCCAGTTTTTTAGTTGATGGCTTCGAGATCCATTGCGATATTTTTATGATTTTTCTCTAAATGATAAATAGATTTTATTTGTATCTGTTCGTATTTATGATAATTTCGATTTTTATTATTTTATTATATAAATTTTGAAATTGTTTATTGAAACTCGCTAGTCGCAATTGATTTTTTTAATGTGTTATCAATGATGTGAGTCCTACATTATTATCTATTTTCTTTATCTCGTGTAATGATGCTGTTGCCAATTTCAAACCATGGTTAAACAAAAGCTAACTACAAGTATGCACTTTAATACCTCAAGATTGTGAATACTAGATTACATGGAGACCTGCATATATCTACATTGAAAAGAAAACCAATGAATAAAAGTAAAAAAATTATGTCAATTATCACATCGTGGTTGAAGATACTTGAATTATCAATTCTATAGTATAGATTAGAGTTAAGGATTGTGTTTCGTAATACATGGACTAGTTATGTACAAACGGTCACATCACTTCTTAGTTCTCAGGTCAGATGATTTGCGTACGAAACTTTAGAAACAATATTCATACACCTCAAATCATAAACTCTAATCTAGGGTATTTCGTGTTCAGTAAGGAGGAAACTTGTCCCTCACCTCTGCGACATCAGTCCGATGATGTTCCTTTAATCTTATCTTGTTTCTTTTAGAATATTATCTGGAGTATTTGTTTCTTATATCGAAGTATGTGTGAGATAGAAAATATGCACGTATTTTAACCTCAACAAAATGTGTCGTGCTTTTCTCTTATTCAAAATAACATCGTTTTGTGTTTCCATATTAAAACCACCAAACTAATGTCATTTTGAGACATACCGAGCATACCTTATTGCTAATGTGTCACCTATATGTCATCTGACGCATTGAGAGTTAATGGTTGACTAAACCACCATTTAGGTTAACACTGTTTTACGCACCAATTATCTAGATAGGGTAGGTAGTTTATTTGAATTTGGTTGTGTTTTAGGATAGTAAAAAGCACAACTCAATTATATAGCTATAAAAGGATACAACGTGAAATAATTAGAGGATTAAGTTACAATCGAATTGATTCTGTGGTTGATAGCTTCTAATTTATTTTCTTCGTTCTTTAGTTGCTAAATATTCTTCGTTTTCGTTCTGATTCGAAAAATTTCAAATTTATTATCTGAGTTTATATACATAGAATTTTAGTTTGTTTATTACGACTTGGCATTCTTTACTTTTACACTGTTGTAAAATATGTGAGTGAAGACAACACAGTGATATGTTGTTGCCGCTAAAACAATTTTCACTTTTCAATTCTCTTTCCCTTGGTTATAATGAAGCCTTTGCACCAAAAACTAGCCGAAAGTGGTGCAATAGAATACTAATCTCCAAGACGAATGTGAAATAAATGATGAGTTACTTCAAATCCTTTAGGACTACAGAGCTGAGAGGTATAGCTTTTTGCAATTGTTTATGTAACTCATCGCAGCTAAGTTTCATCTTTTGAACAGCATAATATGGACAACATAAAATTTCTTTTTTTTGTCAACAAATTTTTCTTTTTGGTGCAACAACAACATACAAGTAATTATCAATTTTCTAATACAATTGTGCTCAACACACAAAGTCCATTACAAAAAAATGGATTCGTCTACAATCTAGTTAAATATATAATAATTATTCGTATATTAGATAATAAATAAAAATATAGTTTCAATGTCTAAAAAGTTATTGTATTTGAGTTTTTTCTTTTATTTTATATATAAATGTATTTGCGAATTCTCATGTATGAGTTAATGTGTAATACTGATTAAGTTCTTCATGAATATTGTCCTAAATATCTTGTTTTTTTTTAAATAGTTGGATGCTGTCACAAAAATGTTTAAAACAGTTGAATCTTTCTTAATATATGATAAAATGTTTTGATTCTTTTTTAATATTTGCTAAATTTATTCAAACCAGGAAAACTATTTTACAACTTGTGCAACTATTTTTGATTATATCTAAAATATATTAAAGAAGAATCATTGAAGGTCATTTTTGCTTAGGTATCATCATCACATTAATTTTTAACTTTTTTAATTGAGAGAATTACTTAAAATGACCTAAAAGTTGGATTTTTTAAAATATATAGACATCATATTGTATATTTAGCAAAACTAATTCAAATAGGTAGTGAAATTATAGCTCAGTCATTTGTGACTAAACAAAAAACGTTCGCCACAATTACTGTTTTATTCTTGGAATGTCTACTTATGGAGTCTACTATTATAGACTACCAAAGAAGTCTACTATTCAATTCATCTTGAAAATTGAATTCCGCCTATTGCCATCTTTACTATTGATCCCTAAAATACTATTTCATGTGATTTATGGCTGCAGTAGCTTTATAAAGTTAATAAAAACTGTTCTTATTATAAAACATGATTGGCATGAATTTGAGTAGTAAAAACCCTTATTGTCATTTTTATGCAAGTTGATCAAGTATCATGCAAATGTGCTACGTGCGAGGTCAGAAGGAAACTTGTTTGTGCCTCCGCCAGCTTTTCAAAACGTCACTATTCACTTTATTCTATATCTTGTTTTAATTTTCTTAACAAAATATAATGTGAACTAATCTAAGGATTAAGTTAGATTCCATTTTTTTAGTTGATGGCTTCGAGATCCATTGCGATATTTTTATGATTTTTCTCTAAATGATAAATAGATTTTATTTGTATCTGTTAGTATTTATGATAATTTCGATTTTTATTATTTCATTATATAAATTTTGAAATTGTTTATTGAAACTCGCTAGTCGCAATTGATTTTTTTTAATGTGTTATCAATGATGTGAGTCCTACATTATTATCTATTTTCTCTATCTCGTGTAATGATGCTGTTGCCAATTTCAAACCATGGTTAAACAAACGCTAACTACAAGTATGCACTTTAATACCTCAAGATTGTGAATACTAGATTACATGGAGACCTGCATATATGTACATTGAAAAGAAAACCAATGAATAAAAGTAAAAAAATTATGTCAATTATCACATCATGGTTGAAGATACTTGAATTATCAATTCTATAGTAGAGATTAGAGTTAAGGATTGTGTTTTGTAATACATGGACTAGTTATGTACAAACGGTCACGTCACTTCTTAGTTCTCAGGTCAGATGATTTGCGTACGAAACTTTGGAAACAATATTCATAAACCTCAAATTATAAACTCTAATCTAGGGTATTTCGTGTTCAGTAAGGAGGAAACTTGTCCCTCACCTCTGCGACATCAGTCCGATGATGTTCCTTTAATCTTATCTTGTTTCTTTTAGAATATTATCTGGAGTATTTGTTTCTTATATCGAAGTATGTGTGAGATAGAAAATATGCACGTATTTTAACCTCAACAAAATGTGTCGTGCTTTTCTCTTATTCAAAATAACATCGTTTTGTGTTTCCATATTAAAACCACCAAACTAATGTCATTTTGAGACATACTGAGCATACCTTATTGCTAATGTGTCACCTATATGTCATCTGACTCATTGCGAGTTAATGGTTGACTAAACCACCATTTAGGTTAACACTGTTTTACGCACCAATTATCTAGATAGGGTAGGTAGTTTATTTGAATTTGGTTGTGTTTTAGGATAGTAAAAAGCACAACTCAATTATATAGCTATAAAAGGATACAACGTGAAATAATTAGAGGATGAAGTTACAATCGAATTGATTCTGTGGTTGATAGCTTCCAATTTATTTTCTTCGTTCTTTAGTTGCTAAATATACTGATTCGGAAAATTTCGAATTTGATTATTTGAGTTTATATACATAGAATTTTAGCTTGTTTATTGCGACTTGGCATTCTGTACTTTTACACTGTTGTAAAATATGTGAGTGAAGACAACACAGTGATATGTTGTTGCTGCTAAAACTATTTTCACTTTTTAATCCTCTTTCCCTTGGTTATAATGAAGCCTTTGCACCAAAAGCTAGCCGAAAGTGGTGCAATAGAATACTAAACTCCAAGACGAATGTGAAATATATGATGAGTTACTTCAAATCCTTGAGGACTATAGAGCTGAGAGGTGTAGCTTTTTTCCCTTGTTAGCGCTTGGTTTTGCACCTTAATTAGCTCAATTTCCATTTATACAATATGACTCTTAATGATTTCTGTCGAATTGAATAATCTGATGGTATTTGTTTTCATGGTAGATAAAATTGATAGGAGTGTTGTCTTATAAAGATTGAAAGAACTCTTCAAAGGGAAACAAAAACTGTTTTTGGGTTTCAATCTATTCTTGCTAATTGGCTTCCAAATAAACCTTGAGGGTGGCCAAACTTCACCAAAGAAGCCTGATACGAAGTTAGAGGTAGCTATTAGCTTTGTCAACAAGGTCAAGGTAGAGATTTTGATTAATAATATCCTGTTTTTTCTCTTTGCTACTTGCATATAACGTACGTATCATTTGGTTTTTTTCCTGCATGCAAGGTTTATGGACGATGATCGGTCATACAATTCATTTTTAGACACCTTGAAATGTATCGAAAGTCCATTACAGATGTCTATGAAAAGGTTCGTACTTGCGGTATAAATTTTTTCATTGCTTTTGTTGTCCTTCTTGTCTTATTTTGATATGTATTATCTTGTAGGTGGCTATCCTTTTCCATGACCATCATGATTTGCTTGTTGAGTTCACTCATTTCCTCCCTCAGTAGTTTGGACTACTATTTTTGTTTGTTTTTTTGTAATTCTTATGAGGGAAAGTGAGAAATTGGAGAGGTCGAACCCTCACATAAGGGAGACCGTTTCTCTAAATATTGAACAATAACACAATAACCACAAAAAATAGCAAAACCCCTAATCCAAATATTTTCGGCGTGGTTTGGTGATCTCTTTTCGGTTAACTTGGTTGAACTCTTTATGTGCGCATCAATATCCACCACCTGGAAGATTATATACAGTTAAAAATTAATATCAATCAGGTAACAAAATTCACAACAAAATGGTCAAAGTATTTTCTTTTTTTTATATTCATTTTTTGCAAAATTGGGAACTATTAATATATACCAATAAATCTACTAATAATTATATTTTTAGAGTAAGGTGCTGGAATACATATCATGAAAATCAGGTAAGGAAAGGTGCTGGAATACATATCATGAAAACCAGGTAAGGACTTAAATTTTTTTATCTAAAATTTGGTTACCTTTTTTCTTTTGTTTTCTTATTCTCTATTATTTTTTTCTTTTTAACTCTTCTCAACTCCTCTTGTCTATCTTTGTGGGAATTCTTTAATTCTCTTCTCGTCCTTTGTGTGAGGTAAGGAGAACCTTTTCCCTCTAGATGACTTAGGTCTAGGCAAGAATTTATAATTTCACGATGAGCTTCTCTAGTTTTATCTTATCATTCTTGAGTGTTTTATGTTTATATTATGAAATAACATGTGGATGAAGCAAGGTTCAAATTTTCTGGTTGGTAGCTTCGAAATGCAATGCAATTTCCTATGATTATTCTCCGGTTATTAGATCTGATGCTTGGTTGTTTTCGTCAGAGTTTTGGGATGATTTTCGAGTTTGTTTATTTGATAATATAGGTTTTGAAGTGTCTTGCGATTAATTTACATTGATGTATTTTCTCTTTTCTGAATAATTAATGAAATTCTAGGCAATTTTCAAATCATGGTCACAACGAGGCTAACTATGATAGATGCACATGAACACATCTGTACTGTGAAGGATACATTTCAGGACAATCGTGAAATGTATGATACATTTCTGATGGTCATGAAGGACTTCAGAACTACTAGGTATACTCTATGTGTTAACGATTTGATTATCCTCTTAAGTTTGTTCCATTTCAGTCCACATAATAACTACTCTTATGATTAGTGACAGTCTTGCCATAGCAAAGGTTAAAGACCTCTTCAAGGGACACCGTGAGCTGATTTTGGGTTTCAATAAATTCATGCCAGAAGATTACAAAATAACATTCGAGAGTGACGAACAACATGAAAAACCTCCAGTAAAATTTGTAGAAGCTATTCATTTTGTAAAGGAGGTCAAGGTAAGGACACTCTTCCATTGTAGAAAACGGGGATGGACAATTGGATTAACAATTTGATTTGATTTATTTATTTATTCTATCAAGCTTTTGAAATTAAAACCAAATAGCCCAATTTTGTATTCTAGTCCTACTATATTGTTTTTTTTCTTTTTTGCCATTTTGCTCTTAAATATCGTTTATCTGTAGGCAACGTTACAAAACGATCGTGCTTTCGGGTCTTTCTTGGAGATAATGCAAATGTTTCGTCAAAACAAGAAGAGTGCTGATGAGGTCTACCATGAGGTAATATATATGTGTGTGTAAACTTATATTTTTTTCAGCTTTCTCTTATTTAGTTTAATGATTACATACATTAATATATATGCAGGTGTGTGATGGCCTTTTCCGAGACCAACCTGAGTTACGTGTGGAATTTGCTTACTTTCTCCCTCGTCGTGAAATGGGGTGGAAGTGCAATTTGAATAAACTGGGATAATAAGTTATGTATGCAATAAAGCCATGTTGTAACTTGTAATCACTAGTTTGTTGTTGAACTAGTACAACTGGTAACTATTTATGTTTATGCAACTCATTACAGCTAATTTTTTTATCTTTTGAACTGCATATTATGGACAACATAAAATTTATTTTTGTTTGTCGACAACTAATTTCTTTTTGGTGCAACAACAACGTACACCTTATTTTCAATTTTCTAATACAATTGTGCTCAACACACAAAGTCCATTACCAAAAAATGGATTCGTCTACAATCTAGTTAAATATATAATAATTATTCGTATGTTAGATAAAAAATCAAAAAAAAATATAGTTTCAATGTCTAAAAAGTTATTGTATTTGAGTTTTTTCTTTTATTTCATATATAAATGTATTTGCGAATTCTCATGTATGAGTTGATGTGTAATACTTCATGAATATTGTCCTAAATATCTTGTTTTTTTTTTAAATAGTTGGATGCTGTCACAAAAATGTTTAAAATAGTCGAATCTTTCTTAATATACGATATAATGTTTTGGTTCTTTTTTAATATTTGTTAAATTTATTTAAATCCGGAAAACCATTTTACAACTTGTGCAACTGTTTTTGATTATATCTAAAATATATTAAAGAAGAAACATTCATTTTTGCTTAGGTATCATCATCACATTAATTCTTAGTTTTTTTAATTGGAAGAATTACTTAAAATGCTCTAAAAGTTGGATTTTTCTAAATGTATAGACATTTTATTGTATGTTTGGCAAAACAAATCCAAATGGATAGTGAAATTATAGTTCAGTCATTTATGGCTAAACAAAAAATATCTGCCACAATTATTGTTGTATCCTTGAGACGTCTACTTATGGAGTCTAATACTATAGACTGCTAAAGAAGTCCACTGGTATAGACTGCCAAATAAGTTTACTCTGTAATTACTTTTAAAATTATAAATATAAAAATTATTAAAAAAATTGTTAAAAAATTATATATATATATATATATATAACTAAAACATAGACAATTGGCATCTATATACAATAAAATTTCATGAAAATAAATCAATTTATAAATTTCATAAATATAAGGTTCAAAACGGTTAAGGTTTAAGGTTCAAAAGGGTTAGAGTTTGCCCCAGGACTGTCTTCCTAAAGGTATTCTCTCTGAAAATTCTCTTTTTGGATTCGGCTCTGTTCATAAATTATCCTCCATTAGGGTTCGTTTACCTCTTTATGAGGCTTTGTTTACCTCTGTGTGAGGATTGGTTATATCTCATAGATCTCTCATTTGTGGAGTTTTCAGAAGTGACGGTAGTCCTCAAAAACTTTGTATGTTATTTTCTTTGGCTTAGTATACTAACCCACAGTCAAGTTTCCTCCTTTCTGGAGATGCCGGACCTTTCTTCTTCCTCTTTAGATGGGAAAAGTTATTTTGCCGCATTTGCGATATGTAAGAGTTTTGGTCATGTTGAGGATAAAATCTATGTCCTTATCCAATGTCCTTTTGATGGATGATGTTGGGACCTTATCTCTCGGTCCAAGCTCAGTGAAAACTCACAAGCATCTCTGCAGTTGTTGCCTCAAGAAGCTATTGTTCTCCCTTTGGCACTCAACGATGCTCTCTCCGCAAGTTTTACTTTGTCCCAAGTGATTTTGGACTCGGATGTCCTAGTTATTGCTCCTGTGTTGAGCACGGATCTGTTCGAGATAGCAGGCTCTCTACATGATGTACAAAGCCTTGTTATACTCTTCTCTTCCATCTATGTTTATGTTTTCTCTTATTTCGGCACTATGTGTTCCAGTTGTTTTAATTTTTGTAATGTTTTCATTTGGATTTCCTCTTTGTATGGACCATCTTTGGATTAGTTGAATGAAAACAAAACCCTTTAACCAAAAAAAGGGTACAAAAATGTAATTGTCAGGGTAAACACATATTTTATATGAATCATGGTTTATGGTTTGGTTAATGATTTCGAGTTCATATATTTGTTATTTTAACAGTTAATTGTTATTATGGTAACAAAATTAATGTTCGATATAAGTTTTAATCAAAAATATTCGATTTAGGGTTTAGGATAAAGAAGAGTTCATTAGAAGACTTTGTGTATAGACTTCAAAAGAAGTCTAAAATTCAAATTAAACATAGCAAGAACCAGATCTAACCAGACCAGA
Organism: Thlaspi arvense; assembly: GCA_911865555.2. Lineage (NCBI taxonomy): Eukaryota > Viridiplantae > Streptophyta > Magnoliopsida > Brassicales > Brassicaceae > Thlaspi > Thlaspi arvense. Next base: position 62,092,007 of record OU466858.1, on the reverse strand, counting down.
TTTGTTGGTAATTGAACAATTTCACTGGCTATGTAGACTTCTTTGGAAGACTTTTTTTGTAGACTTCAAAATAAGTCTAAAATTCAAATTAAACCTAGTGGGTATTAGATCTTTTATTTTAACTAAATGGGCGCGAACCTGACTTTCAAAGTAGACTTCTTTCAAAAAGACTTATATTAGACTTCTCCAGTAGACTTCGTTTGTAGACTTCAAAAAGAAATCTGCTTAACCGAAATTTTTTCTGCATATATAAAGAGATTTTAACCTAATTGTGATAAAAATAAGTCTCTGTCTCTCTCTGTCTCTCTCTGTCTCTCTCTCTCTCTCTCTCTCTCTCTCTCTCTCTCTCAAACAATGCCTCTGTCTCCTCTCCCTCCTCTTTGGCCATGAATCTCTTCTCCTTCCCCCCTCGTCGTCAATCTCATCTCCATCCTCTCTATCTCGCCTACCTCCTGTCACTTGCCGGTTATGGCAGTGGTAAACAAATCTGAGCTTATGTGTTCCTCTTTTTGTTTGGTTTGTGTTCATATTACAAATCTGAGCTTATTATTACAGACATAAGGTTATTGTTTTAGATTTGAGTTTATTTTTACAATCTGAGATTATTGTTGTAGAAATTTTGTAGATTTTGTTGCAGATCTGAATTTTGTTGCAGATCAAAGTTTTTCGTTGCTGTTGCAGAGCAGATTTTTGTTGTTTTGTTGTAGACCTGAATTTTGTAAATATAATAGATTTTGTTACAAATCTGAATTTTAACGTTTCTCTTTTCTTATTTTTGCAGATCTGAGCTTATTCATATTTATGGTTTTGTTCTACAGATCTCAACAATGTTCTTGCTTGTCTCCGCCGGATTTAAGTGATTTTAAGATTCAAAACGGTAATTATACGGTACCATTGGTCAGAATCAGACTTCAGTCACAAACTTCAGCCCCATATTTCTTGAGCAGACTTCAGTCGTAAACTTTTCGAGCAAACTAAAGTTTCAGACATCTTTTTCAGACATTTTAGTTTAAGACTGATTTCATATGCCAATTTTAAGATTAAGAATCACTGGCCCTTAAATGTTTGTTTGTTTTGAAGGTCTACTTTATATGTAATGTTGGGTTGCATTGAATGATTTGTATCGTATTCCTAAATTATGTGTCTTTATGTATTCTGCAAAATAGACTTCACTGTCAGACTCTCTCTCTCTCTCTCTCTCTCTCTCTCTCTCTCTCTCTCTCTCTCTCTCTCTCTCTTTCTCTCTCTCAAACAACGCCTCTCACTCCTCTCCCTCTTCTTTGGCCATGGATCTCTTCTCCTTCCTCCCTCGTCTTCAATCTCATCTCCATCCTCTCTATCTCGCCTACCTCCTGTCACTTGCCGTTTATGGCAGTGGTAAGCAAATCTGAGCTTTTGTGTTCCTCTTTTTGTTTGGTTTGTGTTCATATTACAAATCTGAGCTTATTATTACAGACATAAGGTTACTGTTGTAGATTGGAGTTTATTTTTGCAATCTGAGATTATTGTTGTAGAAATTTTGTAGATTTTGTTGCAGATCTGAATTTTGTTACAGATCAAAATTTTTTGTTGCTGTTGCAAAGCAGAATTTTGTTGTTTTGTTGTAGACCTGACTTTTGTAAATATAGTAGATTTTGTTGCAAATCTGAATTTTAACGTTTCTCTTTTCTTATTGTTGCAGATCTGAGAATATTCATATTTCTGGTTTTGTTCTACAGATCTCAACAATGCTCTTGCTTGTCATCACCGGATTTAAGTGATTTTAAGGTTCAAAACGGTAATTATACGGTACCATTGATCAGAATCAGACTTCAGTCACAAACTTCAGCCCTATATTTCTTGAGCAGACTTCAGTCGTAAACTTTTCGAGCAAACTTAAGTTTCAGACATCTTTTTCAGACATTTTAGTTTAAGACTGATTTCATATGCCAATTTTAAGATTTAGAATCACTGGCCCTTAAATGTTTGTTTGTTTTGAAGGTCTACTTTATATGTAATGTTGGGTTGTATTGAATGATTTGTATAGTATTCCTAAATTATGTGTCTTTATGTATTCTGTAAAATAGACTTCACTGTGAGACTTCATATGCTGACTTTGTATGCAGACTTCTTAACCCATATGTAAGAATAGTAGAGGACTTTGTATGCAAACTTCTTTGTCAGACTTTATATGAAGACTTTTCAATTAGAATTCTTTAGTAGACTTCACAAGTATACTTATATTACATAACATATGGTTTACCTTAATAAGTTTATATTACATAATAGAATTCTTATATAAACTTTTGAAGTGAACTTCTTACGCAGACCTCTTCTTTGACATCTTACTCAATCATCACCGTACTTCTTCCTTGACATCTTATAACTTAATCATCAACATCTTTGAACCCCTAATAAAAGAAGAAATTTAATTAAATTTTAACTATAAGAAACAAACATGTAAAAGTCATACATAAGCAAGATCAATAAATAACACAAAATTTTAAAAATAACATTAGACACATTCTTCTCCCACGAAACACCAGTCTTTCCACCATAATTCACCAATCTAAATCTATCACCACTTGGTGATTAACGTATTCCTTAGAAATCAATGTCTTATAAGTAGACTTCCCCTGTGCTACAAATACGCTACTATAAATTTTATTTGTTACAAATTTTTGATCAAATATTTTTATAAAACAATTAAAGTCGCAGACTTCAAACAAAGTCTACTAAGTAGAGTTCACCTAAACTCTGCTACTAATAAGTTAAATAGCAAATAACAAAAAAAATAACTAAAGCTAAACTATAACAAACAAATATGTCAAACTCATATATAAGCAAGACTAATAAATAACACACACTTAAGAGTCAAAGAATTAATTTTATTTGTTACAAATTTCTGTTCAAGGAATTTTATAAAACAATTAAAGTCGCAGATTTTAAAAAAAGAGATTAGTTTTGCAATTGACAAAACTTTGACTTTTTGTAGGAAGTCTACTAGTAGTAGTAGATCAATATTGACTTTCCAGAGTATACTTCATTTGAAGTCTACTTAGGTTAGTTTTAGGGTTGTCCAAATATTGAATCAATTTCCGAGTAGACTTTGTTTGAAGTTTAGTTAGTCTACTTTTACGAGTAGACTTCTTACGAAAAAAGTCAAAGATTGGTCAACTACAAAACTAACTTTTTATTATGTAGCCTTCTTTTGAAGTCTACGCCATTTTTTTGTTTTCAAAGGTAATGACGCAGACTTCAACCGAAGTCTACTATCAATAATCAGTACACACAGTCAATTGCAAAACTAACATGTGCATTGACTAGCAAACTTCTTCTGAAGTTTACTACCGTATGTAGACTTCTTTCTCGCGGCACAGATCCGAAAACTCACGAAAATCAACTGAATAATCACATATCAGTGCTATTTAGCTTCTTCAACTGCCGATTTCTTTGATTTTAGCCACCACCAAACAAGTCTGATCGATTTGCCAACCAAATCATCAGATATGGCAATATCTTAGAGCCCCAAGTTTTATAAAGTTAAATTTGAGAGTTTTGTGCTAAAAATGGAGAAAAAATGAAAGTTTAGAAGACTAAGAGCAGAAAAAATGAGCTTACAAAGCTAAAAATTGGGCTGTTGAAGCAAGAAAAGCTTCAAATTAGTTAAAAACGGTGGTTGGATAAATTGATAGTGATGGCATTTTCGTGAATAAGTGAGGAGGATGAAGATTGTTTGGTCAACTGGATTTTCAAAAAAAAAAGACAAAAAACAATAATCTGATGACATTTTCGTAAATACATGAAATTGATAAGGATAGAATTGAGAGAAAACAATTGATGTTAAAAGTAGTGAAAAGAGAGGTTATATTTGCAATTGACTATAATTTGTGGGTTATATTTGCAAGAACCCCTTTTTAATTTTATTTAATATCCTCTACATATTAATTGAGAAGCATTTTTAAAGAATAACCTTAGTTTTGTAAGAATTTACAGTGGTACCATTATTATGATGTGTCACCACCATAGAGTTTCTCACAAAACTTTAAAAAAAAACACTATGTTACTAGACTAACTAGGTATAACCCGCACCCTATGCGTGATGAAATAATTATTATTAATTTAAATTTAATATAATTTTAAAATTATATAATATTATATAACTACTTTATATGAATTTTATATAATATTATACTATAAAATTGACAATTTTTATGAAATATAGGGTAATTTAATTTTTATACAATCAAATTTAAATTAATTTAAAAATTAATTATCATGCATAGCACATGTTATAGCCGGGTTGAAATACGCAGACCCCATATAGCTTTTTCATATATTGCGATTGATGATATAATTCGGGTCCAAGATTTAGGTATACCATATTTGTGTGTATATTTAATTAGTTTTGATTTTTGAATAATAATTAAATATTATTAGTTAAATAGTTTGTTACTTATCTACTATATCAAATGAATTAAAGAAAGACACACTTTCTATGTTTTTGATTTGGAAACACTAATTATAGGCAATTAGCTCAAAATTATATTATACTAAATATTCAATACCACCGTATTTATTTTAAAGTTTTTATGATTCTATAAAATCTTGCGTTATTTGGATATTGATTTTAACCAATTTAACTCATGGAACAAGATTTTCGAAGACTTTCAAAATATTACATATATGGCTAGATTCTCAAAGTTATTATAATAAAATATTTTCATAGATTTTCTAAATAAACAAATTCTTTCCAAATTTAACAAATTTCTCAACTCTTAAAATCAATCAAAACTTTATAACTCCATCTCCCAATAGCTGAAGTGCAACGTGAAATCAAGGGTGCTGAAGTGCGATGTAAATGAAGATCAGCAATGACTTTCTTGAAGAACTATCCTTAAAGACACTCTCGACGAGCTGACGCTTATTGCAAGATCAAACCAAATTTTGCCTCATGAAGTTCGCCGAGCTGATTTGCAATCACCTCAACGAACTGGGAGGGGGGAACTTATTGTTAGAGGGGAAATAAGCACATGTCCTAAAAGGCTTTCTCTAGCAATAACATAAGCTCATCAAGACAAGGAGAATCACGCCGACTTATGGATTAAGGAGAATCTTCAATAGATAATGGTAAATCTCCGAAGAATAAGGAAAAGAAGAATTATTTCCTAACACGGAAAAGAAGACAAATTCCTAAATAAAAAAGGAAACTAGGTCAAAGAAACCGACCTAGCCTTCTTATAAAAAGAGAGCTCCTCATAAGTTGAAGATCATCAAAAGAAGGGATAAAAAACCCGATCTAAAAAAGCACCAAAAAATTTATAATCTAGAGAGAAAACCTTATTCTCTCTAGATTTCTTTTGTCTAAACACTTTGCAACCAAACTATGAATGGCTTGATCCCTTTGCAACATTGCCGGTCCAATGATTTTTCATGTCCTATGCAAATTTAAAATTTAAAAATGACCTAAAATTTGATTTGAATTGCAAATCTAACCCACAAAAATCACCTTTCCAACATTTGCCATTTTGTGTCCAAACAATCCTTCATAGTTTCAGTTATTCACGAAATTGCCATTATTTTTAATTAATTTCTTTTATTTTCGGAAATCCAAATGACCAACTAATCTTCATCTTCCTCACTTATTTACGAAAATGCTCCGAAAGTAGACTTCTCTCGGTCCGAATGAAGTCTACTAGTCAACGCCCAGGTTAGTTTTGCAATTGACCGCATGAAAAAGTAGACTTCTTTTGGTTTGAATGAAGTCTACTCAATTTCCTTTGATAACAAAAAAATGGAGTAGACTTCTCGAGTAGACTTCTCGAGTAAACTTCTTTAGAAGCAGGTCATTTTTGCAATTGACCAACCTTTGACTTTGTAGAGTAGACTTCTCTATGCAAAGTAGACTTCTCCGAGAAGTCTACTTTCGTAAGTAGACTTCTCGCAGGTCATTTTTGCAATTGATCAAAAAGTCAAATATTTTGCAATTGCAAAAATGACCTGCGAGAAGTCTACTTACGAAAATAAACTTCTCGGAGAAGTCTACTTTTCATAGAGAAGTCTACTTTTCTTGTTTTTTTTAAAAAAAACATTTTTATACAATATATAACGAATTTTTAAGATTTTTGTGATCCTAAGCTTCTGTTATTAAGTTTTCTTGCTTATGTATAAGTTTTGCATGTTTATATTTTATAGGTATAGTCGAATGAGTTTTCATGTTTTATATGATACTTAGCTTATTAAGAGTAGACTTCTTAGTCTACTGTAGAAACCTACTATGTAGACTTCATCCGACTTTCAGAGAAGTCTACTTATGCAATTTTGATGTCTAATGTGGTTTGGATTTTGTTCTTTTTTCACAGAAAATGGCTCACATACCCGCTGTTTATGGAGAATGGGTTAAGAGTGAATTAGTGTGGCAGTTTGAGGTGGATAATAGCAAAGGAGGACGAATGTTGTTCTTAAAAGATGGTTGCACACATGGTGAGCTTCTTGGTGAATGTTGGCAAAGGCGAATAGCAAAGGAGGGTGAATGTTGTCACCTTTAAGTTATATAAAATTAATGTCTTTAAGAAGTCTTCTCGAGACAATGAGAAGTCTACTTCAGAAGTCTACTCGAGACAAGAGAAGTCTACTCGGTTGACAAGTTATATGATATAAATGAGAGAAATGTCCCTCTGAATCACTTTTAAGTTATGTAAAATTAATGTCTTTTAGAAGTCTACTCGAGACAGAAGAAGTCTACTCGAGACAAGAGAAGTCTACTCGGTTGACAAGTTATATGTTATAAATGAGAGAAATATCCCTCTGAATCACTTTTAAGTTATGTAAAATTAATGTCTTTTAGAAATCTACTCGAGACAGGAGAAGTCTACTCGAGACAAGAGGAGTCTACTCGGTTGACAAGTTATATTATATAAATGGGAGAAATGTCCCTCTGAATCACTTATAACTAATGTAAAATTAATGTCTTTAAGAAGTCTACTCGAGACACGAGAAGTCTATTTTGTAGAATATATAAACATAGATAATTTAGGATTTTGATACAAAACATTCAATGCAATTCAACATTACATAGAAAATAACCCTCTAAACAAACAAACATTTAAGGATCACTAATTATAAATCTTAAAACCGGCATAAGAAATTACTAGTTAACTAAAATCTCTAAATATTATGTATGCAACTGAAGTATGCTTGAGAAGTCTGCTCGAGATCGAGAAGTCTACTCGAGAAGTCTGCTCGAGATCGAGAAGTCTACTCGAGAAGTCTACATTCAGATCTGCAAAAAAATCAACAAAATTCAGCTCTGCAACAATAACAAAAAATTTAAATCTAGAACAAAATCTATAAAATTTATACAGCAATAAACTCCGATCTACAAATATAAACTTAGATCTACAACAATAAGCTCAAATCGAAACTAATTAGCTCGGATCTATAATAATAATCTACTATATTTATAACATTCAGATCTGTACAAAAATCAACAAAATTCAGCTCTGCAATAATAACAAAAATTAACAAAATCTACAAAATTTATACAATAATAAACTAAGATCTACAAAATAAACTTAGATCTACAACAATAAGCTCAAATCTATAATAATAAGCTCAGATTTGCAATATGAACACAAAGCAAACAAAAAAAGGAACACAAAAGCTCAGATTTGCTTACCACTACCATAACCTGCAAGTGAGAGGAGGTTGAATGCAAGATAGAGAGGATGGAGAGGATATTGATAGCAAGAGAGGAAGGAGAAGAAATTCATGGCCAGAGAGAAGGGAGAAGAGAGAGAGAGGCGTTTTTTAGATAAAGAGAGGCTTTATTATTAATACAATTAGGTTAAACTCTCCTTATAAATATAGAAACAAATTCGTGTAAGTAGACTTCTCCAAGAAGTCTACTCGAGAAGTCTACTCGAGAAACCGAGAAGTCTACTCGAGAAGTCTCTTAGTATTGATTTTTATCTTAATTTATCTATGATGATTTAAATTGATTATTTTCCGTCAAATTTTATTTTAATAGTTGTAAAAAGTATATATTTGTTGTTATGTATCTAATTTTTTTTATCAAATTATCTTTTATTATTTTTAAAATTAACTGTAAATATATTATCAAAGAGTAGACTTTTTGGAGAAGTCTACTCGAGAAGTCTACTTAACTTCTCGAGTAGACTTCTCTGGGATAAAATAGTAATTGAGGTTGGCATTTTTTTGTTTGGTCATAAGGGTTAAAGTTGTAATTTCACTACTCCTGTGAGTTATTTTTATCAAACATGCAATAGGGGGTCTAGTTTTGTATTTCAACTCAAGTTTTGAGTCATATTCAGCAATTCCCCCTATATTGTATTTTATATTACAAAACTAGAAAAGAAAAAAAAAACTATAGTTAAAACTTCATTCCAAAAAAACAATTTTAATTCATAAATGATTTATAAAAAAAATAAAATAAAAACAGTAAAAAAAATTATGTTAACAAAAAAAAATAGTATTATTTACATTTTTTGCAAAATCATTGATTAAACTCACATAATCGAGTTTTTCAATCATACCTATCTTAATCAATAAGTAACTAATTCATTTTGTTTCTTTTCTGATACCGCACATCACAAATAATTTTTAATTAGGTCCAATACCAAAATAGTCAATAAATGCAAAAAGCAATTTAGGTGTTTGTATATCAATCCTTCATTTTTTTCTGGTATTAATATTTGGTATTGATACTCATGTTTATATAACAATCTTTCATTTTCGAAATTTAATTAATAAACATAATACTAAACTTAATTAGTATGTTTATTAATAAAAACCCATAAAATTGCTAACAAAAACTTAATAAACATTACTATTATAAGAAAATTAAAATTTTATTTATATATTATCACATTAATAGAGAACTAATCCTAATAAATAAAATATTTAAAGAAAATTTCTCTAAATAACCAATCTTAATAATGAACATATTTTAAGATGATGCCTTAAAATATTGCTGTCCTAATCCTTTGCTTGGATGGTTTAGCCTATGGGTCGGTCCTGCTTTGCAAGGGTACGTAGGCAGTCTTTCTTGAAGGTCCAGCTATAACTTGATAAAAACTTCAAGTAGTTCATATTTTCGATGACCTAATCTCCAAGCTCCAATTAGATATCCTCCAAAATCCAAACCGTAAATCGTTTAAACCTAGTGGTAATTTTCTGGTTCAACAGTTTGCACTACAAGAAAACATGCTTATTTCTGACAACGTTTCTGACAACAAATCATCCGTCGGAAATTTCCGACGATATAACGACGATTTTTTGATGAAAAGAAATCCGTTGGAAATTGGTCAGAAATTTTTGACGGAACTATATCTGTCGGAAATTCGTGAGATATTTCCGACCCATTTCCGAAGAAATAAATCCGTTATGGATTTCCGACAAATTTCCAACGAATTGTCGACGAAATTAATCCGTTATGGATTTCCGACGGATTTCCAACGAATATTGTTGCCGTTTATAGCCGTTAAATATTAATAATATCCGTCGGAAATCTCTTAAAAATCCGTCGAAAATGCGTGCCCAGTTTCTTTATAAATACAACTCCACTTCTCTCACTTAGTACCACAATTAAAAAAAAAACTCATCTTTAGTTATGTCTTCTTCGGATCCTTATAAGTATTTCCGATCATGGATGGACAAGCCTCATCAAATTCCAACGACGGGTCTACTTACGGAAGAGTACAAAGAAGGTCTGCAACAATTCATAGAATTTGCGAGTGCACAGCCGAGAGCCAAAAAGTCCGGTAAAATTTACTGCCCTTGTAGTAATTGTCGGAATCGTAGATACCTCTTAATAAGTGATGTATGGTCACACTTGTATTGCAATGGATTTGTGGTGGGTTACAAAATTTGGTACTATCATGGAGAAAATGATACAATGGTAGATTATGGTAGTACTAGTGAACAATATGCTGGGAATAGCTTAGAGGAACCTAGAACGGATCAAGTAGAAACTATAGGTCATGTTCAGATGGTGAATGATGCGTTTCGTGAAAGTATAGCATCGGTTGCTGAGTATGGAGATAGAGGTGAAGAACCTAACTTAGAAGCTCGGAGGTTCTTTGATATGTTAGATGCTGCTAAGAATCCGTTATATGATGGCTGTAGAAAGGGATATTCCCCTTTATCAGCTGCAACTAGGATGATGGGTATAAAGACAGATTTCAATTTGAGTGAGGAATGTGTGGATGCAATAGCTGATTTTGTGAAAGATATTTTGCCGGAAGATAATCTTGCACCAGCATCATACTATGCGATACAGAAACTTGTTGCTGGTCTTGGATTGCCGTATCAGATGATAGATGTATGCATTGACAACTGTATGATCTATTGGAGAGAGGATTCAGACCGTTCGAAATGTAAATTCTGTCAAAAAGCTCGGTATAAGGAAACAAGTGGAAGAGTGCCAATCCCACATAAACGGATGTGGTATTTGCCGTTAACAGAGAGACTAAAGAGGTTATATCAATCAGAGCGCACAGCAGCGGCAATGAGATGGCATGCAGAGCATACAACAACGGATGGAGAAATAGCTCATCCCTCAGATGCGAAAGCGTGGAAGCATTTTCAGTCTGTTTATCCGAGTTTTGCATATGAGGCGAGAAATGTGTACTTTGGATTATGCACTGATGGTTTTAATCCTTTTGGGAAGCATGGGAGGCAATATTCGTTGTGGCCAATAATTGTAACACCTTACAATTTACCCCCATCTTTGTGCATGAGAAGAGAGTTTCTGTTCCTTAGTATTCTCGTTCCTGGACCAGAGCATCCAAAGAGATCACTGGATGTGTTTCTTCAACCATTGATTTATGAGCTGCAAATGTTATGGGAGCATGGTGTTCAGGCTTTTGATGTTTCTTGTCATCAGAACTTCCTCATACGGTCGGTACTTATGTGGACTATTAGTGATTTCCCAGCATATGGAATGTTATCTGGATGGACGACGCATGGAAGGTTGGCATGTCCTTCTTGTCAAGATAACACACGTTGTTTAGAAAAAATTGTCGAGTATTTGATGGTCCACCTCCTGAGTTAGATGGACATTATGCGTTGACTCAGTTTAGAGATTATGGTGCAGAAAGGACTGTTGAATGCGGTGGTAATGGGCATTATCCTGTCAATGCTTGTGGAGACCAACATAATTGGCACAAGAGGAGTATTTTTTGGGATTTGCCTTATTGGAAGGATCATTTGTTGAGACACAATATTGATGTCATGCACATTAAGAAGAATTTTTTCGACAATATAATGAACACCGTTCTCAATGTCCAAGGGAAGACGAAGGACAATCTGAAGTCTAGATTGGACTTGCCAGAGTATTGTTCTCGTAAGACGCTATATGTATTAGCGAATGGGAAGGCTCCAGTCCCTGCATTTCGGTTAGATACACCTTCAAAGGCTGAGCTTTTTGACTGGATTGCCGAGAGCGTTAAATTTCCAGATGGATACGCTTCTAACCTTCGAAATTGCATTGATCGTGGAGAAGAGAAGTTTTCTGGGTTGAAGAGTCATGATTGCCATGTTATGATGCAACGCCTCCTTCCATTTGCTTTTGTCGGTCTTCTACCACGTAATGTCCATGAAGCAATTGCAGGTTCTTTTTATAAACTTTATTCTAGATTTTCTGCATATTAATTAATTAAATTTATAATATTTAAATATCTAATTTGATAATGTAAATTTTGCAGGGATTGGTTCATATTTTCGAGATTTATGCGCGCGATCTCTTACAGCAGATGGTATTCGAAACCTCGCAGATAGAATACCTGTAGTACTTTGCAACCTTGAGAAGATATTTCCACCTTCCTTCTTTGATGTTATGGAACATCTACTAATTCATCTACCTCGAGAAGCAGAACTTGGGGGGCCTGTTCAGTATCGTTGGATGTATCCTTTTGAGAGGTATATGTATCATCTAAAGAAGAAGGTGAAAAATTTAAGCAGAGTTGAGGGTTCTATTATCGCACAGAGCATCAATGAAGAAACTTCTAATTTTGCGGAGTTCTACTTTCCAACACAAGTTAAAACGAAGAGTCGAAGACCCCCTCGACATGATGACGGAGGCGAGAGACCATTATATCCGGTCTATGTTCCTAGTATCTTCTCTCAAATTGGAAGACTAAGTGGAAAAGGCAAGAAGCGGAAGCTTACAACCGAGGAGCGTAATCATTTGCATATGTATGTTCTCACGAACTGCGACGATGTTCACGAATATGAGAGGTATTAATAACCTAAACCTATTTAACTGCATGCTTAGTTTACCACATCATTTATAATTAACCTTTTAACGTGTGTTATTCACTTTAACAGGATATATATGGCTCAAATGCGTTATAATCATCCGCAAAAAACAGAGGAGGAGCTTACAGAGCTAAAACAACAAGAGTTTGGACGCTGGTTACAATATTATGTAAGTGTCTATCATTTAATCACATCAATAGTAATATATATATTATGTAAATGTTTAATTTAATACGACTGAAATATGCAGGTCAGGACAGAAGCGTCTCAAGGTCATGTATTTCCTACGTGGTTAGAAGAATTAATGCAATTTCCACTAAGTGTCGCCACATCACATATGATGTATTGCACCCGAGGTTATGCTTTTAAGATTTTTCAGGATGGTAGGCGCAGGCAGAATTCTGATTATGGTGTATCCACTCAGTCCGATGATCTTGTGTACTATGGTGTACTTCGAGAAATTTTGGAAGTTCACTACCCAGGAATGTTAGACCTGAGATGTGTATTATTTTTATGCGATTGGTACGACCCAGTGGATGGAAGTGGTGTGTGACACGACCAATTTGGTGTTACATCACTACACAGCAGAAGACGCCTCCAGAAATATGATCCATTTATCCTTGCTTCACAAGCAGATCAGGTTAATCTCTTTGTTTTGTTTGTAAATGTTACAATTAATTTCCTAACATATAGGACTTTGATATATAATTTTTTTTTTTATGGTGTAGGTATGTTACATTGCTTATCCTCGAGTGAAAAACAAGCAAGATCCATAGATTACAGTTACATCAATCAACCCAAGAGGAAAGGTTTATGGGATATCTGAACATGATCTGTTGCAACAAAACAGCAGTGGTTTAGCTTCCATAGATCATTCTCTCGAGGTTGACCTCGTGGTTGACTTCACCGAAGACGTTGACGATCAATTATTTGAAGACTCAGAGCAAGAAGTTGACGAATTTGAAGAAGAATCAGATACAGATTTATCGGATTTAACAGATTCTCAAGATGAAGAGTAGTTTTCTATTCGTTTTCCATAAAAAAGAAAACTTGTGTTAGATAATTTGATTTAATTTTTTCAGTAAGACATGTATGCATTTGAAAAAAACAATAAATTTTTAGACGCATTTAATTTAATAAATACGATTAAAATTTTTTAAAAATTTCAAGTACCAAACCCTGGTTATACCCTAAATTCGTCGGAAATCCGTAGGAAATTTCCGATGGATTTCCGATGACTTTACTGTAAATGTGTTTTAATCTTTGCGATTTTGAGTCGTTTTACATGTCTTACTGAAAAAAAAATGAGTTCAAGTGTTAAGTTAGTATATAGATGTGTTTAAGTGTTAGAATGTGTTAGTATATAGCAAATAATATGTTGTGGTAAAGTATAAGTCTAAACTTGTAAAAATTATAAATCAAACATAGCTAAATCTCATATATTTGTAAAATCAACATATTTTGTGAATGTAATATTACCAAAGATTAACAAATTTTAAGATTTTCAAGTACCAAACCCTGGTTATACCCTAAATCCGTCGGAAATCCGTAGGAAATTTCCAACAGATTTCCGACGACTTTACTGTAAATGTGTTTTAATCTTTGCGATTTTGAATCATTTTGCTGGGAATTCATACAATAATATACTAGAAGACATGGACAACTATTTAATCTTTTGAAATTTCAAGTGTTAAATTAGTATATAGATGTGTTTAAGTGTTAGAATGTGTTAGTATATAGCAAATAATATGTTATGGTAAAGTATAAGTCTAAACTTGTAAAAATCATAAATCAAACATAGCTAAATGTCATATATTTGTAAAATCAACATATTTTGTGAATGTAATATGTTTATTACCAATAGATTAACAAATTTTAAAATTTGCAAGTACAAAAATCCTGGTTATATCCTAAATCCGTCGGAAATCCGTAGAAAATTTCCAACGGCTAAAACCACGATCCGTGTGCTATGTTGGAATCTAATAGAAAAGGACAACAAAATCATATATGTCATATCTGTCAGAAATCCGTCGGAAACAAATTGGTTGTTCCGACGGATTATTGACGGATTCTCTCCGTCGAAAATTATTAAATATAATTGAAAACCCTTTCTCTTTCCCTTACCTTCTTCTCTCCCGACCCAACATCACTCTCTCTTCCGCGAACGGCCGCTGCCACAACTCATTGCTTCTCCAACAAATCTTGCCGTTTCTCTGCCTCCGCCGCAACACACGGCCGCCGCCGCTGCAACTCATTGCTTCTCCTTCTCTTTCCCATCTTTTTCCGTGAACGGCCGCCCCAGATCTCACTGTTTCTCCGGCAAATCTTGACGTTTTTCTGCCCATCACTGTCGTTTATTCTCGATTCATCAAAGCAGTAGCATGGATAACTCGTATGTTTTCATTTATTCTCTGATTTTGAAGTTTTTGATTTTGATTATCAATTTTTTCTTTGATTTTTAGTATATATATTGTTAAGTTGTTAGAAATATGAATTAGAATGATACATAATGTGGTGAATGTGATTATTAGAACTTGAGATTTATAGATTTCTAAGTATTTAAAAATTTCCTGTAGATGTTTTTGTTAAAATATGGAGAAATAAGTTTTTAATTTTGGTGATATAAGATTATAGAAATTATTGATTTTGAGAATTTAAAATTTTGTATAGATTTGATATTAGAATATTTGTTATTGTATTGTAAATTAAATTTTTTATTTATATATATGATTAATAAATGTATAAAAACTTATCTATAAACCTATTTTAAAATTTTAAAATATGTTATAATTTAGATTTTTTAATAACTTATAATATTAATAATTTTATGTTTTTGAAGGTGCGATAATACTCTAGGCCGTTCTAGCTCTCGCCGTCCATCCTGTAGTATGAGCAGTTGGAGTCCGAGCACCAAACGACTCGTGACGAGTTATGGAAAATGAAGGATATAATGGAAGCCAACTTTCCGGATTTGTTTAAGAAGTAGTTTGTTTAAAACAATATTTTTATTATCTTTTAATTTAAAATTTTAATTATAATTTCTTTTCAATATAGATTTTATTTATTTTAAATTATTTTTGTATTTTTTAAAAAAGTGTTTTATTTATTATTTCTCGTCGGGAATCAATCCGAAAACACCCAACAAATAGTACCGTCGCAAATTCATCGGAAAGGGTTCCGTGGGAAATCCGTCGGAAAAGGATCCGTCGGATTTATGTCAGAAAAAGATCAGTCGGAGTTTCGTCGGAAAAAGATCCGTTGGATTTCTGTCAGAAAACGATCCGTCGGATTTCCGTTGGAAATACATCCGTCATATTTCCGTCGGAAATTAAATCCGTCAGAAATGCATTGGAAAATTGTCTGAGGACTATCGTCGTCGAAACTTTGTCGGTTCACACTCATCGGTAATCCATCGGAAAGTTTATACGGATTACCGACGACTTGCTTTCGTCGGAAATTTAAGACGAATTTCCGACGACTTGCAACATTTCGACCACTTGTAACCGACAAACCATTTTTGTCGAAAATCCGTCGGAAATAGCTGTTTCCGACGGATTTTTGACAAAAATGGCCGTCAGTTTCATGCTTCTTTCTTGTAGTGTTGATTCCTTATGTTCAACGCATCAAGTTACTTCATGTTATGTATTCTCTCGAAAACATGTTCCACTAGGCTTAAATGGCTACAATTTAACCAATTACTTCTCTTTAAAAGTGACTGGATCAGGCTTAAACCATCACAAATTCAAAAATATCAATTTCTAATAATATTAACAGAAAATCAGAATTTACGAAATAAAAGTAGATATATTTTTATTTTGACAAACAAAAAAAATAATTTCATTCACAGTAAAACTAAAAAAAAAATCATGTGATTTTATATGATTATTTTCGAAACAAAAAGTAAGACAGAAAAGTTCAAGAACTGATGTCTAAATGCTTTCCTGTTGTGGTTTTTCCAACTAAGAGGCCACAGGTGTGAATTTCTCGCCTCTGTTGTTAGAAGAAAACATGATTGCCATAAAGTTGAGTAATAACAGTCATTCTTGTCTCTTTTTTTTATGGAAGTTGATCAAGTCTTACATCATGCGTGCTTGTTTTGTGCGAGGTAAATATTTATAAATTAAATCATAGGCCCTAATCCGTAAAATATGAATCCCTATTTCTAAATTCTTAATATAGTTTATCTTCTGTAATCCTAGAATCTAAAAGATAAAGCCTAGTAGTTTTGAAAATTAACTATCCCCTTTTTAATTTTTGCCAAATCTATATCCCATTAAACGGCCTAAAATCTCTTATAAGTGTCTTGCTTTATGAGAATTATTTAAGTCTTTGTATTTAGGTTTTTAGTGATTTTAATATCGCTCTGAGTTGCTAATTTTATTTTTGACCATTATAAACAAAATGGATACAATTTTGTTTCATGATTTTATTTTTAACCATTATAGACAAAATGGGTATTATATTTACACTTTTTGTCCCATATAACACTTCTACTTGGGACAGCAAAGACAGCGCCTAAAGCTGGTGTCATAGACAAATCCAAAGATTGAATACTGGTCTTTGAACGATTCTAGTACTAAGACTTTGGATACTTGTATCTAAAGGTATCGTAAGACATCTTCACCCAAGGTTGACTGCATAATTTGAGGAAATCTTTGGCTCTTTCCAAATTCTGTTTTGGGATTTTTGAGACCTTTCTCTTTGCTAACAATACACCTTTCCCAATAACTGTAGCACCTAAGTCTAACTCTTGCATCCAAACTCATTTTCTTTCTAATTACCCTTTTTCAGAATATTGAGCAATCAATTTATACCCACTCTACATTCATGAACTTGCCTCAACTTCACCACAAGATGAAATTCTCGTTTCTATAATAAATTCGCTTAGAGAGAACCACATAGGTTGTTCACCAAAAGCAAACCACAGTTCATTATTTGATGTGAGTATCCTTCTTTGGAGAAGATGATGAATAAGATATCTTGAAAATTGAATTCCACCTATTGCCATCTTTACTATTGATCCCTAAAATACTATTTCATGTGATTTATGGCTGCAGTAGCTTTATAAAGTTAAATAAAAACTGTTCTTATTATAAAACATGATTGGCATGAATTTGAGTAGTAAAAACCCTTTTTGTCATTTTTATGCAAGTTGATCAAGTATCATGCAAATGTGCTACGTGCGAGGTCAGAAGGAAACTTGTTTGTGCCTCCGCCAGCTTTTCAAAACGTCACTATTCACTTTATTCTATATCTTGTTTTAATTTTCTTAACAAGATATAATGTGAACTAATCTGAGGATTAAGTTAGATTCCAGTTTTTTAGTTGATGGCTTCGAGATCCATTGCGATATTTTTATGATTTTTCTCTAAATGATAAATAGATTTTATTTGTATCTGTTAGTATTTATGATAATTTCGATTTTTATTATTTCATTATATAAATTTTGAAATTGTTTATTGAAACTCGCTAGTCGCAATTGATTTTTTTAATGTGTTATCAATGATGTGAGTCCTACATTATTATCTATTTTCTCTATCTCGTGTAATGATGCTGTTGCCAATTTCAAACCATGGTTAAACAAAAGCTAACTACAAGTATGCACTTTAATACCTCAAGATTGTGAATACTAGATTACATGGAGACCTGCATATATCTACATTGAAAAGAAAACCAATGAATAAAAGTAAAAAAATTATGTCAATTATCACATCGTGGTTGAAGATACTTGAATTATCAATTCTATAGAATAGATTAGAGTTAAGGATTGTGTTTCGTAATACATGGACTAGTTATGTACAAACGGTCACGTCACTTCTTAGTTCTCAGGTCAGATGATTTGCGTACGAAACTTTAGAAACAATATTCATACACCTCAATCATAAACTCTAATCTAGGGTATTTCGTGTTCAGTAAGGAGGAAACTTGTCCCTCACCTCTGCGACATCAGTCCGATGATGTTTCTTTTAGAATATTATCTGGAGTATTTGTTTCTTATATCGAAGTATGTGTGAGATAGAAAATATGCACGTATTTTAACCTCAACAAAATGTGTCGTGCTTTTCTCTTATTCAAAATAACATCGTTTTGTGTTTCCATATTAAAACCACCAAACTAATGTCATTTTAAGACATACCGAGCATACCTTATTGCTAATGTGTCACCTATATGTCATCTGACGCATTGAGAGTTAATGGTTGACTAAACCACCATTTAGGTTAACACTGTTTTACGCACCAATTATCTAGATAGGGTAGGTAGTTTATTTGAATTTGGTTGTGTTTTAGGATAGTAAAAAGCACAACTCAATTATATAGCTATAAAAGGATACAACGTGAAATAATTAGAGGATTAAGTTACAATCGAATTGATTTTGTGGTTGATAACTTCCAATTTATTTTCTTCGTTCTTTAGTTGCTAAATATACTTCGTTTTCGTTCTGATTCGGAAAATTTCGAATTTGATTATTTGAGTTTATATACATAGAATTTTAGTTTGTTTATTGCGACTTGGCATTCTTTACTTTTACACTGTTGTAAAATATGTGAGTGAAGACAACACAGTGATATGTTGTTGCCGCTAAAACAATTTTCACTTTTCAATTCTCTTTCCCTTGGTTATAATGAAGCCTTTGCACCAAAAACTAGCCGAAAGTGGTGCAATAGAATACTAATCTCCAAGACGAATGTGAAATAAATGATGAGTTACTTCAAATCCTTGAGGACTACAGAGCTGAGAGGTATAGCTTTTTGCCCTCGTTAGCACTTGATTTTTTCACCTTAATTAGCTCAATTTCCATTTATACAATATGACTCTTAATGATTTCTATGGAATTGAATAATCTGATGGTATTTGTTTTCATGGTAGATAAAATTGATAGGAGTGGTGTCTTATAAAGATTGAAAGAACTCTTCAAAGGGAAACAAAAACTGTTTTTGGGTTTCAATCTATTCTTGCTAATTGGCTTCCAAATAAACCTTGAGGGTGGCCAAACTTCACCAAAGAAGCCTGATACGAAGTTAGAGGTAGCTATTAGCTTTGTCAACAAGGTCAAGGTAGAGATTTTGATTAATAATATCCTTTTTTTCTCTTTGCTACTTGCATATAACGTACGTATCATTTGGTTTTTTTCCTGCATGCAAGGCTTATGGACAATGATCGGTCATGCAATTCATTTTTAGACACCTTGAAATGTATCGAAAGAACAAAATGTCCATTACTGATGTCTATGAAAAGGTTCGTACTTGCGGTATAAAATTTTTCATTGCTTTTGTTGTCATTCTTGTCTTATTTTGATATGTATTATCTTGTAGGTGGCTATCCTTTTCCATGACCATCATGATTTGCTTGTTGAGTTCACTCATTTCTTCCCTCAGTAGTTTGGACTACTTTTTTTGTTTGGTTTTTTGTAATTCTTATGAGTGAAAGTGAGAAATTGGAGAGGTCGAACCCTCACATAAGGGATACCGTTTCTCTTAATATTGAACAATAACACAATAACCGCAAAAAATAGCAAAACACCTAATACAAATATTTTCGGCTTGGTTTGGTGATCTCTTTTCGGTTAACTTGGTTGAACTCTTTATGTGCGTATCAATATCCACCACCTGGAAGATTATATACAGTTAAAAATTAATAACAATCAGGTAACAAAATTCACAACAAAATGGTCAAAGTATTTTCTTTTTTTATATTCATTTTTTGCAAAATTGGGAACTATTAATATATACCAATAAATCTACTAATAATTATATTTTTAGAGTAAGGTGCTGGAATACATATCATGAAAATCAGGTAAGGAAAGGTGCTAGAATACATATCATGAAAATCAGGTAAGGACTTAAATTTTCTTATCTAAAATTTGGTTACCTTTTTTCTTTTGTTTTCTTATTCTCTATTATTTTTTTTCTTTTTAACTCTTCTCAACTCCTCTTGTCTATCTTTGTGGGAATTCTTTAATTCTCTTCTCGTCCTTTGTGTGAGGTAAGGAGAACCTTTTCCCTCTAGATGACTTAGGTCTAGGCAAGAATTTATAATTTCACGATGAGCTTCTCTAGTTTTATCTTATCATTCTTGAGTGTCTTATGTTTATATTATGAAATAACACGTGGATGAAGCAAGGTTCAAATTTTCTGGTTGGTAGCTTCGAAATGCAATGCAATTTCCTATGATTATTCTCCGGTTATTAGATCTGATGCTTGGTTGTTTTCGTCAGAGTTTTGGGATGATTTTCGAGTTTGTTTACTTGATAATATAGGTTTTGAAGTGTCTTGCGATTCATTTACATTGATGTATTTTCTCTTTTCTGAATAATTAATGAAATTCTAGGCAATTTTCAAATCATGGTCACAACGAGGCTAACTATGATAGATGCACATGAATACATCTGTACTGTGAAGGATACATTTCAGGACAATCGTGAAATGTATGATACATTTCTGATGGTCATGAAGGACTTCAGAACTACTAGGTATACTCTATGTGTTAACGATTTGATTATCCTCTTAAGCTTGTTCCATTTCAGTCCACAATCCACATAATAACTACTCTTATGATTAGTGACAGTCTTGCCATAGCAAAGGTTAAAGACCTCTTCAAGGGACACCGTGAGCTGATTTTGGGTTTCAATAAATTCATGCCTGAAGATTACAAAATAACATTCGAGAGTGACGAACAACATGAAAAACCTCCAGTAAAATTTGTAGAAGCTATTGATTTTGTAAAGAAGGTCAAGGTAAGGACACTCTTCCATTGTAGAAAACGGGGATGGACAATTGGATTAACAATTTGATTTGATTTATTTATTTATTCTATCAAGCTTTTGAAATTAAAAACAAATAGCACAATTTTGTATTCTAGTCCTACTATATTGTTTTTTTTTCTTTTTTTTTTTGCCATTTTGCTCTTAAATATCGTTTATCTGTAGGCAACGTTACAAAACGATCATGCTTTCGGGTCTTTCTTGGAGATAATGCAAATGTTTCGTCAAAACAAGAAGAGTGCTGATGAGGTCTACCATGAGGTAATATATATGTGTGTGTAAACTTATATTTTTTTCAGCTTTCTCTTATTTAGTTTAATGATTACATACATTAATATATATGCAGGTGTGTGATGGCCTTTTCCGAGACCAACCTGAGTTACGTGTGGAATTTACTTACTTTCTCCCTCGTCGTGAAATGGGGTGGAAGTGCAATTTGAATAAACTGGGATAATAAGTTATGTATGCAATAAAGCCATGTTGTAATCACTAGTTTGTTGTTGAACTAGTACAACTGGTAAATCTTTTTGTTTATGTAACTCATCGCAGCTAAGTTTCATCTTTTGAACAGCATAATATGGACAACATAAAATTTCTTTTTTTTTTGTCAACAAATTTTTCTTTTTGGTGCAACAACAACATACAAGTAATTATCAATTTTCTAATACAATTGTGCTCAACACACAAAGTCCATTACAAAAAAATGGATTCGTCTACAATCTAGTTAAATATATAATAATTATTCGTATATTAGATAATAAATAAAAAAATATAGTTTCAATGTCTAAAAAATTATTGTATTTGATTTTTTTCTTTTATTTTATATATAAATGTATTTGCGAATTTTCATGTATGAGTTAATGTGTAATACTGATTAAGTTCTTCATGAATATTGTCCTAAATATCTTGTTTTTTTTAAATAGTTGGATGCTGTCACAAAAATGTTTAAAACAGTTGAATCTTTCTTAATATATGATATAATGTTTTGATTCTTTTTTAATATTTTGCTAAATTATTCAAACCAGGAAAACTATTTTACAACTTGTGCAACTATTTTTGATTATATCTAAAATATATTAAAGAAGAAACATTGAAGGTCATTTTTGCTTAAGTATCATCATCACATTAATTTTTAACTTTTTTAATTGAGAGAATTACTTAAAATGACCTAAAAGTTGGATTTTTTAAATGTATAAACATCATATTGTATATTTAGCAAAACTAATTCAAATTGGTAGTAAAATTATAGCTCAGTTATTTATGACTAAACAAAAAACGTTCGCCACAATTACTATTTTATTATTGGAACGTCTACTTATGGAGTCTACTATTATAGACTACTAAAGAAGTCTACTGGTAAATAATTCTACTCCGTAATTACTTTCAAAATTCTAATTACAAAAATTATAAAAAAAAAAATTTAAAAATATTACTAAAACATAGACAATTGGCATCTATATACAATAAAATTTCATGAAAACAAATAAATTTATAAGTTTCATAAATATAAGGTTCAAAAGGGTTAGGGTTTAAGGTTCAAAAGGGTTAGAGTTTGAGGTTTAAAGTTTAGAGTATAAAAATGTAATTGTTAGGGTAAACACAAATTCTATATGAATCATGGTTTATGGTTTGGTTAATGATTTAGGGTCCATATATATGTTATTTTAAAAGTAAATTGTTATTATGGTAACAAAATTAATGTTTGATATAATTTTAATCAAAAATATTCGATTTAGGGTTTAGGATTAAGAAGACTTCATTAGAAGACTTCGTGTATAGACTTCAAAAGAAGTTGATATGCTCAAATTATCCATTGGGCTACTCTCTTAAATTAAGAGATCACTATAGTACTTAGGGGTCGAATCCACAAAGACTTAGATTATTGCACAATAAATTTCAGGTTCAAATCAAGCTAAGAAAAAACTAAATGAATGTAATGCAAGTAATAAAAAGAAAGCAGCAAATTGATTGGGAGGTTTTAAATCAAAGAGAGAGATACTAAGCCTTGGGAAATTTGCAGGTGAATCCGAATTGCAAAACTAGACAAAATGTTAGGAGTTTATTAAGCATTGTTCTTGAACTTGAAACACTAATATAAAATCAATCAACTTCCGCTGCAGAGATTATCTATGTCTAAATCCTAGAATCCCAAATTCTTTTGCAAATCCTATCAATTCAAACAAGCAATAAAATCAGGTTCAATTGTTCACAAAATCCTAAACCAAATTCCTTTGCAGATAGGAATTTTGCTCATCTAAGATTAGTTCTGGTGATTAACAATATTTCCGCATCTATTAATCAACCTAATATCATATTCTAGATCATGAAGCTATAATAAACAATAAACACAAATCAAGATGAAGAACTCTAATGATTTTATCCTAACAATTCAATTCAACCTAGCAATTCATCATCACCTTTGAAAAACCCTAAACCTAACAAGCAAACTACTCAGACATGATCAATGAAACACAAATCATAATTTGAATAGAAAGCATAAGAGAAATTAATAGAAGAAATAAGGGAGTTTAAAATCCTCTCTAAGGAGAATGATTTATCTCTCCAAAAACTCTCTAAAAATCTCTCTATAAATCTCTCTGTAAAAAAAATAAAACTTAGGTTTAAACAATGACCATAAAAAATCTTTTATAGACACAAAACACGATTTAAGGCGAAATTGCAAATATATAAAACTTCTGGACGAACATGTAAGTCTTCAGAAATCTTTAAAAACTCGGCAAGATTTGTGCACTTTTGGTGTCGATCGACACCAAGACCCTAGTGTCGATCGACACAGGATTTGTACGCGCACTGCACAATTTCTGCTCGACAATGTACAACTTTTGCACGACTTGATTTCTTCAGCAACATCTTCTGTTTTGCTTCAGAATGCTCCAATATCTCCAAATAAGCTCCAAACATATCCAAACCTGTAAAGACACAAAAATACTTGAAAAATACAAAAAAAGACTCTATAAACAAGACTTATCATGGTCAAAAACCCATAAAAACCATAATATATCAGATTAAACATAGCAGGAACCAGATTTAACCAGACTGGATTTGTTGGTAATTGAACAATTTCACTGGCTATGTAGACTTCTTTGGAAGACTTCTTTTGTAAACTTCAAAAGAAGTCTAAAATTTAAATTAAACCTAGCAGGAATTTAATTTTTTTTTTAACTAAATGGGCGCGAACCAGACTTTCAAAGTAGACTTCTCTCAAATGGACTTATATTACACATCAGACTTCGTTTGTAGACTTTAAAAAGAAGTCTGCTTAACCGAAAATTTTTCTGCATATATAAAGAGAGTTTAACCTAATTGTGTTAAAAATAAAGTCTCTCTCTCTCTCTCTCTCTCTCTCTCTCTCTCTCTCTCTCTCTCTCTCTCTCTCTCTCTCTATCTCTCTCTTTCTCTCTCTCTCTCTCTCTCTCTCTCTCTCTCTCTCTCTCTCTATCTCTCTATCTCTCTATCTCTCTATCTCTCATCTCCCTCGTCTTTGGCCATGAGTCTCTTCTTCTTCTTCCCTCGGTCGTCAATCTCATCTCCATCCTCTCTATCTCGCCTTCAACCTTCTGGCACTTGCCGGTTGTGGCGGTGGTAAGAAAATCTGACCTTTTGTGTTCCTCTTTTTGTTTGGTTTGTGTTCATATTGCAAATCTGAGCTTATTATTACAGACTTATGGTTATTGTTGTAGATATGAGTTTATTTTTGCAATCTGAGATTATTATTGTACAAATTTTGTAGATTTTGTTGCAGATCTGAATTTTGTTGCAGATCAGAATTTTTTGTTGTTGTTGCAGAGCTGAATTTTGTAAATATAGTAGATTTTGTTGCAAATCTGAATTTTAACGTTTTTTTTTTCTTATTGTTGCAGATCTGAGCTTATTCATATTTCTGATTTTGTTCTACAGATCTCAACAATGCTCTTGCTTGACTCCGCCGGATTTAAGTGATTTTAAGGTTCAAAGCGGTAATTATAACGGTACCATTGGTCAGAATGAGACTTCAGTCACAAACTTCAGCCGCATACTTCTCCAGCAGATTTCAGTCGTAAACTTCTTGAGCAGACTTAACTTTGAGACATCTTTTTCAGGAATTTTAGTTTAAGATTGATTTCCTATGCCAATTTTAAGATTTAGAATCACTCACCCTTAAATGTTTTTTTTTAAAGTCTACTTTATATGTAATGTTAGATTGCATTGAATGATTTGTATTGTATTCCTAAATTATGTGTCTTAATGTATTCTGAAAAATAGACTTCACTGCTAGACTTCATATGCTGACTTCGTATGCAGACTTCTTAACCCATATGTAAGAATAGTACAAGACTTTGTATGCAAACTTCTTTGTCAGACTTTATATGAAGACTTCTCAATTAAAATTCTCTAGTAGACTTTACAAGTATACTTATATTACATAACATAGGGTTTACCTCAATAAGTATATATTACATAATAGACTTCTTATATGGACTTTTGAAATGAACTTCTTACTCAGACATCTTCCTTGACAGCTTACTCATTCATCACTGTACTTCTTGTTTGACATCTTATAACTTAGTCATCAACATCCTTGAACTCCTAATAAAAAGAGATTAATTAAATTTTAACTATAAGAAATAAACATGTAAAACTCATACATAAGCAAGATCAATAATTAACACAAACTCTTAAAAATAACACTAGACACATTTTTCTCCCACGATACGTTAGTCTTTCTACCATAATTCACCACTCTAAATCTATCACCACTTGGTGATTTACGTATTCCTTAGAAATCAATGTCTTCTAAGTAGGCTTCACCTGTGCTACAAATAAGCTACTATAAATTTTATTTGTTACAAATGTTTTATCAAAGAATTTTATAAAACAATTAAAGTCGCAGACTTCAAACAAAGTCTACTAACTTGAGTTCACCTGAACTCTGCTACTGATAAGCTGAACTCTCTCTCTCTCTCTCTCTCTCTCTCTCTCTCTCTCTCTCTCTCTCTCTCTCTCTCTCTCTCTCTCTCTCTCTCTCTCTCTCTCTCCTCTCCCTCCTCTTTGGCCATGAGTCTCTTCTCCTTCCTTCCTCGGTCGTCAATCTCATCTCCATCCTCTCTATCTTGCCTTCAACCTTTTGGCACTTGCCGGTTGTGGCAGTGGTAAGAAAATCTTAGCTTTTGTGTTCCTCTTTTTGTTTGGTTTGTGTTCATATTACAAACCTGAGCTTATTATTACAGACTTATGGTTATGGTTGTAGATATGAGTTTATTTTTGCAATCTGAGATTATTGTTGTACAAATTTTGTCGATTTTGTTGCAGATCTGAATTTTGTTGCAGATCAGAATTTTTTGTTATTGTTACAGAGCTGTAAATATAGTAGATTTTGTTGCAAATCTGAATTTTAACGTTTCTCTTTTCTTACTGTTGCAGATCTGAGCTTATTCATATTTCTGGTTTTGTTCTACAGATCTCAACAATGCTCTTGCTTGTCTCTGCCAACGGTGTAGACTGCCAAATAAGTCTACTCTGTAATTACTTTTAAAATTCTAAATATAAAAATTAAAAAACAAATTGTCAAAAAATTATATATATATAACTTAAACATAGACAATTGGCATCTATATACAATAAAATTTCATGGAAATAAATCAATTTATAAATTTCATAAATATAAGGTTCAAAACGGTTAGGGTTTAAGGTTCAAAAGGGTTAGAGTTTGAGTTTTAAAGTTTAGGGTACAAAAATGTAAGGGTAAACACATATTCTATATGAATCATGGTTTATGGTTTGGTTAATGATTTAGGGTCCATATATTTGTTATTTTAACAGTTAATTGTTATTATGGTAACAAAATTAATGTTTGATATAAGTTTAATCAAAAATATTCGATTTAGGGTTTAGGATTAAGAAGACTTCATTAGAAGACTTTGTGTATAGACTTCAAAAGAAGTCTAAAATTTAAATTAAACATAGCGGAAACCAGATTTAATCAGACCGGATTTGTAGGTAATTGAACAATTTCACTGGCTATGTAGACTTCTTTGGAAGACTACTTTTGTAGACTTCAAAAGAAGTCTAAAATTCAAATTAAACCTAGCGGGTATTAGATCTTTTATTTTAACTAAATGGGCGTGAACCTGACTTTCAAAGTAGAATTCTCTCAAATAGACTTATATTACACATCAGACTTCTCCAGTAGACTTCGTTTGTAGACTTCAACCGAAAATGTTTCTGCATATATAAAGAGAGTTTAACCTAATTATGTTAAAAATAAGTCTCTCTCTCTCTCTCTCTCTCTCTCTCTCTCTCTCTCTCTCTCTCTCTCTCTCTCTTAAACAACGCATCTCTCTCCTCTCCCTCCTCTTTGGCCATGAATCTCTTCTCCTTCCTCCCTCGTCATCAATCTCATCTCCATCCTCTCTATCTCGCCTACCTCCTGTCACTTGCCGGTTATGGCAGTGGTAAGCAAATCTGAGCTTTTGTGTTCCTCTTTTTGTTTGGTTTGTGTTCATATTACAAATCTGAACTTATTATTACAGACATAAGGTTATTGTTGTAGATTTGAGTTTATTTTTGCAATCTAAGAGTAATATTGTAGAAATTTTGTAGATTTTGTTGCATATCTGAATTTTGTTGCAGATCAGAATTTTTTGTTGCTGTTGCTGAGCAGAATTCTGTTGTTTTGTTGTAGACCTGAATTTTGTAAATGTAGTAGATTTTGTTGTAAATCTGAATTTTAACGTTTTTCTTTTCTTATTGTTGCAGATATGAGCTTATTCATATTTCTGGTTTTGTTCTACAGATCTCAACAATGTTCTTGCTTGTTTCCCCCAAATTTAAGTGATTTTAAGGTTCAAAACGGTAATTTTACGGTACCATTGGTCAGAATCAGACTTCAGTCACAAACTTCAGCTGCATATTTCTTGAGCAGACTTCAGTCGCAAACTTTTCGAGCAAACTTAAGTTTCAGACATCTTTTTCAGACATTTTAGTTTAAGACTGATTTCATATGCCAATTTTGGATTTAGAATCACTGACCCTTAAATGTTTGTTTGTTTTGAAGGTCTACTTTTTATGTAATGTTGGATTGCATTGAATGATTTTTATCGTATTCCTAAATTATGTGTCTTTATGTATTCTGCAAAATAGACTTCACTGTTAGACTTCATATGCTGACTTCGTATGCAGACTTCTTAACCCATATGTAAGAATAGTAGAGGACTTTGTATGCACACTTCTTTGTCAGAATTTTTATGAAGACTTCTCAATTAGAATTCTTTAGTAGGCTTCACAAGCATACTTATATTATATAACATAGGGTTTACCTCAATAAATTTATATTACATAATAGACTTCTTATATAGACTTTTGAAGTGAACTTCTTACTCAGACCTCTTCCTTGACATCTTACTCAGTCATCACCGTACTTCTTCCTTGACATCTTATAACTTAGTCATCAACATCCTTGAACCCCTAATAAAAGAAGAAATTTAATCAAATTTTAACTATAAGAAAAAAACATGTAAAAGTCATACGTAAGCAAGATCAATAGATAACACAAACTTTTAAAAATAACATTAGACACATTCTTCTCCCACGAAACGCCAGTCTTTCCACCATAATTCACCATTCTAAATCTATCACCACTTGGTGATTTACGCATTCCTTAGAAATCAATGTCTTATAAGTAGACTTCACATGTGCTACAAATAAGCTAGTATAAATTTTATTTGTTACAAATTTTTGATCAAATTTTTTTATAAAACAATTAAAGTCGCAGACTTCAAACAATGTCTACTAAATAGAGTTCACCTGAACTCTGCTACTAATAAGCTAAATAGCAAATAACAAAAAAAAACTAAAGCTAAACTATAACAAACAAACATGTCAAACTCATATATAAGCAAGACTAATAAATAACACACACTTAAGAGTCAAAGAATTAATTTTATTTGTTACAAATTTCTGTTCAAGGAATTTTATAAAACAATTAAAGTCGCAGACTTTAAACAAAGTGTACTAAGTAGACTTCACTTAAAGTCTACTACTAATAAGCTATAACAAATAACACAAGAAAATTAATTAAAGCTAAACTATAACAAACAAACATGTCAAACTTATACATAAGTAAAACTAATAAATAATACACACTTAAGAGTCGAAGAATATATTTTTAATTGTTACAAATTTCTGGTCAAAGAACTATATAAAAAAAAATTAAAGTGGCTAACTGCAAACGAAGTCTATTATGTAGACTTCACTTCAAGTCTGTGACAAATAAACTAAATAACATAAAATAAGAAAATTGACTACACCATAACATGTAAAATTGATACAGAAGTAAGTACACTTACTAAAACAATCGTAAGACCAAGAAAATCTTAAAAATTGATTGTAAATTTGATGAAAACGTGTTTAAAAAAAAGGTAAAATAGTACACTTTGTTGGACGTCTACTTGAGTAGACTAACAATGAAGTCTAATTGTTAGGTTACTTTTGCAATTGTTAATAGATGAGTAGAATTCTTGGAAGAAGTCTACTCACTCCGAGAAGTCTACTCAGAAGTCTACTTAAATAAAGAGATTGGTTTTGTAATTAACCAAACTTTGTGTGTATATTTAATTACTTTTGATTTTTTAATAATAATTAAATATTATTAGTTAAATAGTTTGTTACTTATATACTATATCGAATGAATTAAAGAAAGACACACTTTCTATGTTTTTGATTTGGAAACAATAACTTTAGGCAATTAGCTCAAAATTATATTATACTAAATATTCAATACTACCGTATTTATTTTAAAGCTTTTATGATTCTATAAAATCTTGTGTTATTTGGATATGGACTTTAAACCATTTAACTCATAGAACAAGATTTTCGAAGACTTTCAAAATATTACATATATGGTTTAGATTCTCAAAGTCATTATAATAAAATATTTTCAAAGATTTTCTAAATAAACAAATTCTTTCCAAATTTAATAAATTTCTCAACTCTTAAAATCAATCAAAACTTTATAACTCCATCTCCCAATAGCCGAAGTGCAACGTGAAATCAAGGTTGCCGAAGTGCGATGTAAATGAAGATCAGCAATGACTTTCTTGAAGAACTATCCTTAAAGACACTCTCGATGAACTGACGCTTATTGCAAGATCAAACCAATTTTGCTTCATGAAGTTCGCCGAGCTGATTTGCAATCACCTCAACGAACAAGGGGGGGGGGGGAGGAGACTTATTGTTAGAGGGGAAATGAGCACATTTCCTAAAGGCTTTCTCTAGCAATAACCTAAGTTCATCAAGACAAGGAGAATCACGCCGACTTATGGATTAAGGAGAATTTTCAATAGATAATGGTAAAACTCCGAAGAATAATAAAAAGAAGAAGTTTTCCTAAACGGAAAAGAAGACAAATTCCTAAATAAAAAAGGAAAACTAGGTCAAAGAAACCGACCTAGCCTTCTTATAAAAAAGAGCTCCTCATAAGTTGAAGATCATCAAAAAAAGGGATAAAAAACCCGATCTAAAACAACCACCAAAAAATCTATAATCTAGAGAGAAAACATAATTCTCTCTAGATTTCTTCTGTCTAAACACTTCGCAACCAAACTATGAATGGCTTGATCCCTTTACAAGGGTACGTAGGCAGCCTTTCTTGAAGGTCCAGCTATAACTTGATAAAAACTTCAAGTAGTTCATCTTTTCGATGACCTAATCTCCAAGCTCCAATTAGATAATCTCCAAAACCCAAACCGTAAATCATTTAAACCTAGTGGTGATTTTCTGATTCAACAGTTTGATTCCCTATGTTCAACACATCAAGTTACTTCATGATATGTATCCTCTCGAAAACATGTTCCACTAGGCTTACATGGCTACAATTTAACCAATTGCTTCTCGGTAAAAGTAACTGCATCACGCTTAAACCATCACAAATTCAAGAATGTCAATTTTCTAATAATATTAACAGAAAATCAGAATTGACGAAATAAAAGTAGATATATTTTTATTTTGACAAACAAAATAAAATAATTCCATTCACAGTAAAACTAAAAAAAAAAATCATGTGATTTTATATGATTATTTTCGAAACAAAAGGTAAGACAGAAAAGTTCAAGAACTGATGTCTATATGCTTTCCTGTTGTAGTTTTTCCAACTAAGAGGCCACAGGTGTGAATTTCTCGCCTCTGTTGTTAGAAGAAAACATGATTGCCAATAAATTGACTAATAACAGTCATTCTTGTCTCTTTTTTTTATGGACGTTGATCAAGTCTTATATCATTAAATATTTATAAATTAAATATTTAAATCATAGGCCTCAATCCGTAAAATATGAATCCCTATTTCTAAATTCTTAATATAGTTTATTTTCTTTAATCATAGAATCTAAAAGAGAAAGCCTAGTAGTTTTGAAAATTAACTATTCCTTTTTTTATTTTTGCCAAATCAATATCCCATTAAACGGCTTAAAATCCCTTATAAGTGCCTTGCTTTGTGAAAATTATTGAAGTCTTTGTATTTAGGTTTTTAGTGATTTTAATATCGCTCTGAGTTGCTATTTTTGACCATTATAAACAAAATGGATATTATATTTACAATTTTTGTTTCATGATTTTATTTTTAACCATTATAGACAAAATGGGTATTATATTTACACTTTTTGTCCCATATAACACTTCTACTTGGGACAGCAAAGACAGCGCCTAAAGCTGGTGTCATAGACAAATCCAAAGATTGAATACTGGTCTTTGAACGATTCTAGTACTAAGACTTTGGATACTTGTATCTAAAGGTATCGTAAGACATCTTCACCCAAGGTTGACTGCATAATTTGAGGAAATCTTTGGCTCTTTCCAAATTCTGTTTTGGGATTTTTGAGACCTTTCTCTTTGCTAACAATACACCTTTCCCAATAACTGTAGCACCTAAGTCTAACTCTTGCATCCAAACTCATTTTCTTTCTAATTACCCTTTTTCAGAATATTGAGCAATCAATTTATACCCACTCTACATTCATGAACTTGCCTCAACTTCACCACAAGATGAAATTCTCGTTTCTATAATAAATTCGCTTAGAGAGAACCACATAGGTTGTTCACCAAAAGCAAACCACAGTTCATTATTTGATGTGAGTATCCTTCTTTGGAGAAGATGATGAATAAGATATCTTGAAAATTGAATTCCACCTATTGCCATCTTTACTATTGATCCCTAAAATACTATTTCATGTGATTTATGGCTGCAGTAGCTTTATAAAGTTAAATAAAAACTGTTCTTATTATAAAACATGATTGGCATGAATTTGAGTAGTAAAAACCCTTTTTGTCATTTTTATGCAAGTTGATCAAGTATCATGCAAATGTGCTACGTGCGAGGTCAGAAGGAAACTTGTTTGTGCCTCCGCCAGCTTTTCAAAACGTCACTATTCACTTTATTCTATATCTTGTTTTAATTTTCTTAACAAAATATAATGTGAACTAATCTGAGGATTAAGTTAGATTCCAGTTTCTTAGTTGATGGCTTCGAGATCCATTGCGATATTTTTATGATTTTTCTCTAAATGATAAATAGATTTTGTTTGTATCTGTTAGTATTTATGATAATTTCGATTTTTATTATTTCATTATATAGATTTTGAAATTGTTTATTGAAACTCGCTAGTCGCAATTGATTTTTTTAATTTGTTATCAATGATGTGAGTCCTATATTATTATCTATTTTCTCTATCTCGTGTAATGATGCTGTTGCCAATTTCAAACCATGGTTAAACAAAAGCTAACTACAAGTATGCACTTTAATACCTCAAGATTGTGAATACTAGATTAGATGGAGACCTGCATATATGTACATTGAAAAGAAAACCAATGAATAAAAGTAAAAAAATTATGTCAATTATCACATCGTGGTTGAAGATACTTGAATTATCAATTCTATATTATAGATTGGAGTTAACGATTGTGTTTCGTAATACATTGACTAGTTATGTACAAGCGGTCACGTCACTTCTTAGTTCTCAGGTCTGATGATTTGCGTACGAAACTTTAAAAACAATATTCATACACCTCAAATCATAAACTCTAATCTAGGGTATTTCGTGTTCAGTAAGGAGGAAACTTGTCCCTCACCTCTGCGACATCAGTCCGATGATGTTCCTTTAATCTTATCTTGTTTCTTTTAGAATATTATCTGGAGTATTTGTTTCTTATATCGAAGTATGTGTGAGATAGAAAATATGCACGTATTTTAACCTTAACAAAATGTGTCGTGCTTTTCTCTTATTCAAAATAACATCGTTTTGTGTTTCCATATTAAAACCACCAAACTAATGTCATTTTGAGACATACCGAGCATACCTTATTGCTAATGTGTCACCTATATGTCATCTGACGCATTGAGAGTTAATGGTTGACTAAACCACCATTTAGGTTAACACTGTTTTACGCACCAATTATCTAGATAGGGTAGGTAGTTTATTTGAATTTGGTTGTGTTTTAGGATAGTAAAAAGCACAACTCAATTATATAGCTATAAAAGGATACAACGTGAAATAATTAGAGGATTAAGTTACAATCGAATTGATTATGTGGTTGTGATATATCATGGTTTTTATAGTTTGTAACCATGATATAAGTCCTTTTTATTGAGTCTTTTTGGTTTTTTTAGAGTCCTAGTAGAGTCTTTGCAGGTTATAGCATGTCTGGAGCATAATTGGAGATTTTGGAACCTTTTGGAGCATTCTGGGTTGAAGCCACGAAGTACCAAGCTCGAAGCAGAAAGTATCACATATGGTGACGCTCGTCACCACCCTTGGTGACACTCGTCACCCATTAAGGAAGTAGCGTGGCTGTTTTATTAAAAGTATGAAGAAGATTTGCAGAATTGGCCCAGAAGTTCATTTATTTACTGAAGACTCCAGATCGTGTTTAACCTCTATTTATTAGGTTTTTCAGCCATTGTTGGCGATGATTTTAGTTTTTGAGAATTCAGAGAGCTTAGAGAGAGATTTATTCAGAGCTTTTTGGGGAGACAAATCCTGTACTCTTTTGAGAAGATTCCGAACCCCCTTTATTTCTTTACTCTTTCTCTTAATGCAATATTATTCAGTTATGTTTTGTGATCTCATAATCATGTCTGAGTAATCTGCTAGTTAAGTTAGGGTTTTTCAAAGGTTGATGAAGAGATTGTAGAATCGCTATCTGTTAGGAATACCTTATGGTTTTTCATCTCTGCTTGCTTTAAAATCGAATTTCTAAGACACATCATCTAGGAATCCGAAAATCTTAGGTTGTTAAATATATGTGAGAGCATTATTCATAACCTGAACTAGTATTTGATGAGCAAAACAACTTAGTGCAAAGACATTTGGCTTAGGAGTTTTGTAAACTATTGAATCTGATCATTCCTGCATGCTTAGGTTGTTAGGGTTTGCAAAGAGATTTGAAACTCTATGATTTAGGCATAGATAACTTTTGCAATGAGAATTGATTAGTTATGCATCAGTGATTCATGTTTAAAACAGTTCTTAATCATTCATGATTTCCTGCGTCACACATTCTTGGATTCAACCTGCGAACTGTCCTGACTTAGCGCTTTTAGTCACCTGAACTTAGATCATCTTACAAAATCGTTTGCTTACTTTCATTCATTCATTCGCATTACATACATCATATCTTGCTTAGCTTAATCCGAATCTACATTCGATAGTGTAGTCTGCATTACTCTCTTGGGATTTTGATACCCCTTGTACTACAACTGCTTTTGCTGTGCACTTGCAGTAGTTTTATTTGGGTAAAACCTGAGCCCTATCAAGTTTTTGGCGCCGTTGCCGGGGAGTAATAGCTGCCTATCGATTTTTAGTATTAGGATTTTGTCTAAGTTTTTATTTGTTTACTGACTTTCAGCTAGTTTTCTTTGTTCATGTTTCAGGTGTATGCCTAATCGCAGAACCAGAAGCAACAAAGAGAAGGAGCTTGTGACTTTGAGCATCGACGAGCTTGCTAGGTTGGAGAGAACTAACAGGAAAGCTAAGAAGCAATCTACAATGGTCGCTCCACTTATCTTGGTTGAAGATGTAGAAAGTCACTTGGTTGACAGGGAAGGAAACAGGAGGAACGAAGAGGGGCAGAGAATTGATCAAGAGGGGAATGTCATTGTTGAACAGCAGGTTCAGCAAGTGGCTGATAACGTGGGAGTCCCTGCTGATGTCAATAACGCTGCTGGGCGTTTTGTTCAGAGGACTCTAGGTGACTACAACAGACCTGATCAGTTCTATGCCAACAGAGCTGCAATCCGACCTCCTGCCTTCCAGAGGAACGATTTTGAGGTTAAACCAGTCTACTATCAGCTGGTTGGCCAGCATCCATTCCATGGTTTACCTCATGAGCATCCTATGGATCACATAGAGAGATTTGAGGACTTGGCTTCCAGTGTCAAAGCTAATGGGGTTAACAATGACTTTCTGTTCTGCAAGCTTTTTCCTTACTCTCTTGAAGGAGAAGCTGCATATTGGCTGAAGCAACTGGAACCTGCTTCATTGACCACTTGGGAAGACACCAAGAATGCCTTTTTGAATAACTTCTATGATGATGCAAGATCAGAGGACATGAGGACGAAAATTGCATCATTTACACAAGGCCCTACTGAAATTTTTAAGGCTTCTTGGATCAGGTTCAAGTCTTATCAAAGGGACTGTCCTCATCATGACTTTAGTCAGGTGCAATTACTTGGGATTTTCTTCAGAGGCGTTGACTGGAAATATCAGATGGCGCTGGATGCAGCAAGTGCAGGAAACTTCAACACCAACAGACCAGAAGAGGCGATCAGACTGATTGAGAACTTGGTCTGCAGCAACAGCACTAAAAACGCAGACTTTCAGAAGATGAAACAAGCTGGTGTAGCTGATGGAAATCAGATTGCTGAAGTTAAGGCTAAGTTGGATGATATGCACAGCCTTTTGGTGGGGAAGAAGTCAGTTCACTTTGCTGCAGAAGTGGAAACTTTTGAAGCTCCAGAGGAAGTTGAGCAGGAGGATGTAAATTTCATCAATTCTGGTGGTTTTCAGGGACAAGGGTATGGGAATCAGCAGTGGAACAGAGGATACAGCAACAACAATCAGAAGAACGCCCTTACAGGAGGACAGAACACCCATGGTTTCACTCCTAGACCCCCATTCCAGAAGACAGAGTACCAAAAGCCATTCCAGAACAGTGGAAATTACAGAAACTATGGTTCTTCTTCCTATCAACCAGCACCTCCACAAGGGAACAAAATAGAAGCAATGTTAGAACAGATCTTGGAAGCAAGGGAACAAGAGGCGTTGGCTACCCCTAATAATGATGCTGCAGTGGTTTTGAAGCTGTTTAAGACCATTATCTTTCCCAGATTTGGTGTCCCGCGGATTGTCATCAGTGATGGTGGTTCTCACTTTGTCAACAAGGTTTTTGACAAGCTGTTGAAGAAGTATGGTGTACAGCACAGAGTGGCCACGCCCTATCATCCCTAGACAAGTGGACAAGTTGAGGTTTCCAACAGGCAGATCAAGCAGATTCTGGAAAAGACAGTTGGGAAGACAAGGAAAGATTGGTCTGCAAAGCTGGATGATGCATTATGGGCCTACAGGACTGCATACAAAACGCCACTTGGGACTACACCATTCCATCTTCTCTATGGCAAGGCGTGCCATCTACCAGTAGAGTTGGAGTTCAAAGCAGAATGGGCCATCAAGAAGCTGAACTTCGATCTGAAGCCTGCTGCGGAAAGGCATTTGATTCAGCTCAATGAACTGGATGAGATCAGATATCTAGCCTATGAAAACTCCAAGTTATACAAGGAGAGGACAAAGGTATATCATGATAAAAAGATCATCTCCAGGCATTTCGAGCCCAATGACCAGGTATTACTCTTCAACTATCGTTTACAGTTTTTTCCTGGTAAATTGCGTTCTCGATGGTCAGGTCCTTTTACTGTCAAAGAAGCTCGCCCACATAGTGCAATTATCCTGAATAACTCCAAGGGAGAGGAGTTCACTGTCAATGGACAAAGGGTGAAGCATTACTGGGCACAAGCAGAGATTCCAGCAGGACACATTGTGTCTCTGGATGAGGCACCAGCTGTCTAAACAGCCAACCAAAGTCAAGCTAATGACTTTAAACAAGCGCTTAGTGGGAGGCAACCCACTGGTAAGTTGTAGATATAACACTTAGTTATTATTTTCGTGTTTAGGATTAGTAATTAGATTAATATTCAGTTAAAAAAAAAAAATGGTGACGATCGTCACCCTTAAGGTGACGCTCGTCACCCGTCGAAGTCGAGCGCGGGTATTAGTTTTCTCTCTTCTTCTTCCTCGGGCATAACTGTTTAAACATCGAACACATAGAAAATTTTCAGAGATTCATAACTTTGATTTTCTAAACCAAATTGAGTGATTCAAGAGTCTAATCCGTGTGGATTTTGCTCATCTTCCTGAATATCAACTCGGTTTTTAAGATCTGCAAGGTATGTGTTCGAAATCCCTAATTTTCAGTCCGTCATAGGTTTGGTAAAATCCGATTTTTGACTTGATAGGCTTGATTTAACTGTTGAATCATGGTTAGTTAGGTTGTATTAGAGGAATGGAACCATCTATGTGAGCTATTATCGGTTGATTTGCAAGTTTTGAATTTTTGAGTTCATGATGAAAATTGCAAAAATCTGGAAATTTTGGGTGATTTGGGTTGAACTGATGATTGAATTGTGTTCCTTGTAGTGCTGTAGTTGATCGTCATCAGTTATTTCACCCTGAATGGTTGATTTTTCGAACTTTGAAAAATTTGCTAATTTTAGTGATGTTTTTGGTCGATTTTGATCTTCAATTTTCAGATGCCTTGTCAGGAGAAACGACCAAGGCAAAGCTCGTCTTCAAGCACTGCAACAGGGTCTACGGATTCCTTCAGTCAACACCCGGTTTGCAGGCCCCCATGGCCCAAACGAGAAGATCGGAAAATAGCCTCAGGAGTGGCTTGGGCAAAGACTCCGAAGCAGGAAGTGTCCCGAGACACCTGTGTGTTCTGCGATATTCAGGAAGAGTGGGATGAATATGACACGCTGTTCTACAATGCGTGGTTGGGAGTGAAGATTATCCCCACTCGGTTCGCGGATTCTGCTGTTCTGCAGAAGATGGGGATCTTCGAGGAGGTTGTTCAGATTCTGGAGCGCATTGGGATGGGGACTATGCCGTTCCAGCAGTATGATCTCTACCCAGATTTGGTCCGCCAGTTTCTCTCTACAGTTCGCGTCTACTACGCGAATGAACTGGCGAAGCATGCGCAGGAAGGCACGATGACGTTTCTGATCCGAGGAGTTCGATACCGGATCAGTCTGATGGAGCTTTGTGGGATCTATGGCTTCTCTGACCATCCCACAGGCGTTCTCCTTCCCTCTCAGTGGACCCATATGCGGACATTTTGGTCCAAGTTCGGGAATGGAGTCTATGACAGCAAGACCAGCACGCAGACGGAGGTTCGACATCCGGTTTTGAGGTACATTCTGCGCCTCTTTGGTCATACCATTCTATGCAAGTCTGCACCTAGCAAGACTCGAGTTAGTGAGCTGATTCTCCTCTACTACGGACTTTATGAGATGCTGGATGATTCGATACCTATTGATAGCATGGTTCGCGCTAACTTAGGTGCTGTTTTCGCTGAGCATCTGGTCTCCTTGAAGACCAAGCCATTCACCAGTCCAGGGGAGAAGACTGAGAGTGTTGGCAGCCTGCTGACACCGATTTTCTATCATTTCCAGATCGATGTCACACCTTGCAGTCTGCGCAGTGACAGATCACTTATGGATGACCAGTATCTGCGCCATGTCACTTGGATGAAGATTGGAGTTGTCTGGACTTTCACTACCACTTCTGGAGAGTATGTTGGCATTAAGTTGCCACAGAGAGCCCTCACTACTATTCAGGGAGATCCACGCCAGCTATTCTTCATGCCAGCATAGACTCTTCTGCGCCCCTTGACTCTGCGTCCTGCTAGAGCTGCTACAGCTGGCGCCTCTACTTCTACTGCCGCTGCTGCTGATGCTGGACCTTCTACACGCCAGATTGGTTCTTCTACTGCTTTCAGGCGTCCTCCACGACCACAGACACCCATGGATATGGCTGCTTTTCAGGAGTATGTCATTGACAGCTTTGAGGGACTTTGGGATGCTGTTGCTACACTTAGCAATTGTGGTTGTGTCCGCCCCCATTACACCACTGAGCCTTGCGAGGATGAGGATTGAGGCTTCACTATCTGCTTACTTGTTCCTTTTTCCCTTTTATTTTTCTTTCTCTTGAGTCATTTTTATGTTTTCTTTGAGTCAGTTGTCAGTTTTTTTGATGATGTTTTGTGAGATTGTTGAACCAGGTTATTTTTGCTATGTTTGGATGTTGTTAATTATGTGTTTGAATGCTCAAAAAGTCTAACTTTAGAGTACACATGCAAACACTTCGTTAATTAACATCTGACATAAGAATTGGGCAATACAGGTCGTGGTGACGCTCGTCACCAGATTGGTGACGCTCGTCACCCGACCCCACGCGAGGTAACACTTTTCTGACTTGGTTTTTCGACTTCTCATTCATTTTTCTGACCAACTCTTGGCTTAATAACACTGGGGACAGTGTTGTTTAAGTCTGGGGGAGGTGGTTACTAACGTTGTGTGCTTTGTGTCATGTCTATAGAGTCTTAAAGTTGAGTCAAAAATCTGTTTTATATAGTCAAAATTTTTGAAACGGCAGTTTTTCTTGGAACTAACCATAGGACGTTTTTGCTGATAAGAACCATTGCCACAGTAGTTGATTACAAGTCTCACTAAGTTGAAAGTCATAGGTAGATCAGTCTAGCAATGAAGGTTTAGGTTCTTAGAGAGTCTGAAAAATTTGCTGTTAGCTCCACCTTAATGAACTTTAAACTTCTTGTCTTGGTGATTGATTCTTATTGATCTTGATTCTCTCTTTCAGTACTGACAATAAGGTTAAAATACAGTCTCTCTTTGATCTTCCCTGATGTAGTTTTTAAGAGATTAAGTCCAAAGAATGGTGCATTCATGACCCTGTCTCCTCACAAAGAACAACAGTAGTGACCACATTCAAGAACATGTCTCCTCACAAGGAACACAAGTATTGAGTAGCACCATATCTTAGACTGTAAAAGAAAAAAAAAAGAAGTGAAAAATCGAAAATATCCTAAGGAAAAGATTAAGGGAAGAGAAAATAGGAGGATTGTGTTGAGATCTATTTGTTCAGTTGTTAGGAAGGGAAAAGAATCTGTAAAGTGATTAAGATGATAGAACTTTGATGAGATATCACACTTAGATAAAAATAAGGAGTTAGCAGTAGAAATTTCGGGTTTCTTGAAGGGATTTTGACTGGATTTGAGAGATTTGCTAAGCTTGTGATGATTAGACTGAAATTTGATCTTGTGTCGACTATGTGGTATGTGGATTCGAAAGTTCTAACCAGTGTGGTGTTCCTGATGATTGACTGACTGTTTCTTGTTTTCAAACCTCGACCTTATTCTTTGTCTAATGTTTGCTTGAGGGCAAGCAAAAGCTAAGTCTGGGGGGAGTTGATATATCATGGTTTTTATGGTTTTTAACCATGATATAAGTCCTTTTTATTGAGTCTTTTTGGTCTTTTTAGAGTCCTAGTAGAGTCTTTGCAGGTTATAGCATGTCTGGAGCATAATTGGAGATTTTGGAACCTTTTGGAGCATTTTGGGTTGAAGCCACGAAGTACCAAGCTCGAAGCAGAAAGTATCACATATGGTGATGCTCGTCACCACCCTTGGTGACGCTCGTCACCCATTAAGGAAGGAGCGTGGCTGTTTTATTAAAAGTATGAAGAAGATTTGCAGAATTGGCCCAGAAGTTCTTTTATTTACATGAAGACCCCAGATCGTGTTTAACCTCTATTTATTAGGTTTTTCAGCCATTGTTGGCGATTATCTTAGTTTTTGAGAATACAGCGAGCTTAGAGAGAGATTTATTCAGAGCTTTTTGGGAAGACAAATCCTGTACACTTTTGAGAAGATTTCGAACCCCTTTTATTTCTTTACTCTTTCTCTTAATGCAATATTATTCAGTTATGTTTTGTGATCTCATAATCATGTCTGAGTAATCTGCTAGTTAAGTTAGGGTTTTTCAAAAGTTGATGAAGAGATTGTAGAATCCTATCTGTTATGAATACCTTATGGTTTTTCATCTCTGCTTGCTTTAAAATCGAATTTCTGAGACACATCATCTAGGAATCCGAAAATCTTAGGTTGTTAAATATATGTGAGAGCATTATTCATAACCTGAACTAGTATTTGATGAGCAAAACAACTTAGTGCAAAGAGATTTAGCTTAGGAGTTTTGTAAACAATTGAATCTGATCATTCCTGCATGCTTAGGTTGTTAGGGTTTGCAAAGAGATTTGAAACTCTGTGATTTAGGCATAGATAACTTTTGCAATGAGAATTGATTAGTTATGCATCAGTGATTCATGTTTAAAACAGTTCTTAATCATTCCTGATTTCCTGCGTCACACATTCTTGGATTCAACCTGCGAACTACCCTGACTTAGCGCTTTTAGTCACCTGAACTTAGATCATCTTACAAAATCGTTTGCTTACTTTCATTCATTCATTCGCATTACATACATCATATCTTGCTTAGCTTAATCCGAATCTACATTCGATAGTGTAGTCTGCATTACGCTCTTGGGATTTTGATACCCCTTGTACTACAACTGCTTTTGCTGTGCACTTGCAGTAGTTTTATTTGGGTAAAACATAAGCCCTATTAAGTTGATAACTTCCAATTTATTTTCTTCGTATAGTGTTCTTTAGTTGCTAAATATACTTCGTTTTCGTTCTGATTCGGAAAATTTCGAATTTGATAATTTGAGTTTATATACATAGAATTTTAGTTTGTTTATTGCGACTTAGCATTCTTTACTTTTACACTGTTGTAAAATATGTGAGTGAAGACAACACAGTGATATGTTGTTGCTGCTAAAACAATTTTCACTTTTCAATTCTCTTTCCCTTGGTTATAATGAAGCCTTTGCACCAAAAACTAGCCGAAAGTGGTGCAATAGAATACTATTCTCCAAGACGAATGTGAAATAAATGATGACTTATTCAAATCCTTGAGGACTACAGAGCTGAGAGGTATAGCTTTTTGCCCTCGTTAGCACTTGATTTTGCACCTTAATTAGCTCAATTTCCATTTATACAATATGACTCTTAATGATTTCTGTGAAATTGAATAATCTGATTATTTGTTTTCATGGTAGATAAAATTAATAGGAGTGGTGTCTTATAAATATTGAAAGAACTCATCAAAGGGAAACAAAAACTGTTTTTGGGTTTCAATCTATTTTTGCTAATTGGCTTCCAAATAAACCTTGAGGGTGGCCAAACTTCACCAAAGAAGCCTGATACGAAGTTAGAGGTAGCTATTAGCTTTGTCAACAAGGTCAAGGTAGAGATTTTGATTAATAATATCCTTTTTTTCTCTTTGCTACTTGCATATAACGTACGTATCATTTGGTTTTTTTCCTGCATGCAAGGTTTATGGACGATGATCGGTCATACAATTCATTTTTAGACACCTTGAAATGTATCGAAAGAACAAAATGTCCATTACTGATGTCTATGAAAAGGTTCGTACTTGCGGTATAAATTTTTTCATTGCTTTTGTTGTCCTTCTTGTCTTATTTTGATATGTATTATCTTGTAGGTGGCTATCCTTTTCCATGACCATCATGATTTGCTTGTTGAGTTCACTCATTTTCTCCCTCAGTAGTTTGGACTACTTTTTTTGTTTGGTTTTTTGTAATTCTTATGAGTGAAAGTGAGAAATTGGAGAGGTCGAACCCTCACATAAGGGAGACCGTTTCTCTTAATATTGAACAATAACACAATAGCCGCAAAAAATAGCAAAACACCTAATCCAAATATTTTCGGCTTGGTTTGGTGATCTCTTTTCGGTTAACTTGGTTGAACTCTTTATGTGCGCATCAATATCCACCACCTGGAAGATTATATACAGTTAAAAATTAATATCAATCAGGTAACAAAATTCACAACAAAATGGTCAAAGTATTTTCTTTTTTTATATTCATTTTTGCAAAATTGGGAACTATTAATATATATCAATAAATCTACTAATAATTATATTTTTAGAGTAAGGTGCTGAAATACATATCATGAAAATCAGGTAAGGAAAGGTGCTGGAATACATATCATGAAAATCAGGTAAGAACTTAAATTTTCGAGTTTGTTTACTTGATAATATAGGTTTTGAAGTGTCTTGCGATTCATTTACATTGATGTATTTTCTCTTTTCTGAATAATTAATGAAATTCTAGGCAATTTTCAAATCATGGTCACAACGAGGCTAACTATGATAGATGCACATGAATACATCTGTACTGTGAAGGATACATTTCAGGACAATCGTGAAATGTATGATACATTTCTGATGGTCATGAAGGACTTCAGAACTACTAGGTATACTCTATGTGTTAACGATTTGATTATATATCCTCTTAAGTTTGTTCCATTTCAGTCCACATAATAACTACTCTTATGATTAGTGACAGTCTTGCCATAGCAAAGGTTAAAGACCTCTTCAAGGGACACTGTGAGCTGATTTTGGGTTTCAATAACTTCATGCCGGAAGATTATAAAATAACATTCGAGAGTGACGAACATGAAAAACCTCCAGTAAAATTTGTAGAAGCTATTAATTTTGTAAAGAATGTCAAGGTAAGGACACTCTACCATTGTAGAAAACGGGGATGGACAATTGGATTGACAATTTGATTTGATTTATTTATTTATTCTATCAAGCTTTTGAAATTAAAAACAAATAGCACAATTTTGTATTCTAGTCCTACTATATTGTTTTTTTTTCTTTTTCTTTTTTGCCATTTTGCTCTTAAATATCGTTCATCTGTAGGCAACGTTACAAAACGATCGTGCTTTCGGATCTTTCTTGGAGATAATGCAAATGTTTCGTCAAAACAAGAAGAGTGCTGATGAGGTCTACCATGAGGTAATATATATGTGTGTAAACTTATATTTTTTTCAGCTTTCTCTTATTTAGTTTAATGATTACATACATTAATATATATGCAGGTGTGTGATGGCCTTTTCCGAGACCAACCTGAGTTACGTGTGGAATTTGCTTACTTTCTCCCTCGTCGTGAAATGGGGTGGAAGTGCAATTTGAATAAACTGGGATAATAAGTTATGTATGCAATAAAGCCATGTTGTAACTTGTAATCACTAGTTTGTTGTTGAACTAGTACAACTGGTAACTATCTATGTTTATGCAACTCATTACAGCTAATTTTTTATCTTTTGAACTGCATATTATGGACAACATAAAATTTATTTTTGTTTGTCGACAACTAATTTCTTTTTGGTGCAACAACAACGTACACCTTATTTTCAATTTTCTAATACAATTGTGCTTAACACACAAAGTCCATTACCAAAAAATGGATTCGTCTACAATCTAGTTAAATATATAATAATTATTCGTATGTTAGATAAAAAATCAAAAAAATATAGTTTCAATGTCTAAAAAGTTATTGTATTTGAGTTTTTTCTTTTATTTCATATATAAATGTATTTGCGAATTCTCATGTATGAGTTGATGTGTAATACTGATTAAGTTCTTCATGAATATTGTCCTAAATATCTTGTTTTTTTTAAAATAGTTGGATGCTGTCACAAAAATGTTTAAAATAGTTGAATCTTTCTTAATATATGATATAATGTTTTGGTTCTTTTTTAATATTTGCTAAATTATTCAAACCCGGAAAACTATTTTACAACTTGTGCAACTGTTTTTGATTATATCTAAAATATATTAAAGAAGAAATATTTTTTTTTGCTTAGGTATCATCATCACCTTAATTCTTAGTTTTTTTAATTGGAAGAATTACTTAAAATAATCTAAAAGTTGG
Source organism: Thlaspi arvense (assembly GCA_911865555.2). NCBI lineage: Eukaryota > Viridiplantae > Streptophyta > Magnoliopsida > Brassicales > Brassicaceae > Thlaspi > Thlaspi arvense. Next base: position 62,047,010 of record OU466858.1, on the reverse strand, counting down.
ATTTTTCTAAATGTATAGACATTTTATTGTATGTTTGGCAAAACTAATCCAAATGGGTAGTGAAATTATAGTTCAGTCATTTATGGCTAAATAAAAAACGTCCGCCACAATTACTGTTGTATCCTTGGGACGTCTACTTATGGAGTCTAATACTGTAGACTGCTAAAGAAGTCTACTGGTATAGACTGCCAAATAAGTATACTCTGTAATTACTTTCAAAATTATAAATATAAAAATTATAAAAAAAATTGTTAAAAAATTATATATATATATATATATATATATATCTAAAACATAGACAATTGGCATCTATATACAATAAAATTTCATGAAAATAAATCAATTTATAAATTTCATAAATATATGGTTCAAAACGGTTAGGGTTTAAAGTTCAAAAAGGTTAGAGTTTGCCCCAAGACTGTCTTCCTAAAGGTATTCTCTCTGAGATTTTGTTTTTGAATTTGGCTCTATTCATAAATTATCCTCCATTTGGCTTCGTTTACCTCTTTATGAGGCTTTGTTTACCTCTGTGTGAGGATTGGTTACATCTCATATGTCTCTCATTTGTGGAGTTTTCAGAAGTGACAGTAGTCCTCAAAAACTTTGTATGTTATTTGCTTTGGCTTAGTATACTAACCCACAGTCAAGTTTCCTCCTTTCTGGAGATGCCGGACCTTTCTTCTTCCTCTTTAGATGGGAAAAGTTATTTTGCCGCATTTGCGATATGTAAGAGTTTTGGTCATGTTGAGGATAAAATCTATGTCCTTCTCCAATGTCCTTTTGCTGGATGTTGTTGGGACCTCATCTCTCGGTCCAAGCTCAGTGAAAACTCACAAGCATCTCTGCAGTTGTTGCCTCAAGAAGCTATTGTTCTCCCTTTGGCACTCAACGATGCTCTCTCCGCAAGTTTTACTTTGTCCCAAGTGATTTTGGACTCGGATGTCCTAGTTATTGCTCCTGTGTTGAGCACGGATCTGTTCGAGATAGCAGGCTCTCTACATGATGTACAAAGCCTTGTTGTACTCTTCTCTTCCATCTATGTTTATGTTTTCTCTTATTTCGGCACTATGTGTTCCAGTTGTTTTAATTTTGGTAATGTTTTCATTTGGATTTTCTCTTTGTATGGACCATCTTCGGATTAGTTGAATGAAAACAAAACCCTTTGACCAAAAAAAAGGGTACAAAAATGTAATTGTTAGGGTAAACACATATTTTATATGAATCATGGTTTATGGTTTGGTTAATGATTTAGGGTCCATATATTTGTTATTTTAACAGTTAATTGTTATTATGGTAACAAAATTAATGTTTGATATAAGTTTTAATCAAAAATATTCGATTTAGGGTTTAAGATTAAGAAGACTTCATTAGAAGACTTTGTGTATAGACTTCAAAAGAAGTCTAAAATTCAAATTAAACATAGCGGGAACCAGATTTAACCAGACTGGATTTGTTGGTAATTGAACAATTTCACTGGCTATGTAGACTTCTTTGGAAGACTTCTTTTGTAGACTTCAAAAGAAGTCTAAAATTCAAATTAAACCTAGCGGGTATTAGATCTTTTATTTTAACTAAATGGGCGCGAACCTGACTTTCAAAGTAGACTTCTCTCAAAAAGACTTATATTACACATGAGACTTCTCCAGTAGACTTCGTTTGTAGATTCCAAAAAGAAATCTGCTTAACCGAAAATTTTTCTGCATATATAAAGAGATTTTAACCTAATTGTGTTAAAAATAAGTCTCTCTCTCTCTCTCTCTCAAACAACGCCTCTCTCTCCTCTCTCTCCTCTTTGGCCATGAATCTCTTCTCCTTCCCCCCCCCCCTCCTCGTCGTCAATCTCATATCCATCCTCTCTATCTCGCCTACCTCCTGTCACTTGCCGGTTATGGCAGTGGTAAGCAAATCTGAGCTTATGTGTTCCTCTTTTTGTTTGGTTTGTGTTCATATTACAAATCTGAGCTTATTATTACAGACATAAAGTTATTGTTTTAGATTTGTGTTTATTTTTGCAATCTGAGATTATTGTTGTAGAAATTTTGTAGATTTTGTTGCAGATCTGAATTTTGTTGCAGATCAGAGTTTTTTGTTGCTGTTGCAGAGCAGAATTTTGTTGTTTTGTTGTAGACCTGAATTTTGTAAATATAATAGATTTTGTTACAAATCTGAATTTTAACGTTTCTCTTTTCTTATTGTTGCAGATCTGAGCTTATTCATATTTCTGGTTTTGTTCTACAGATCTCAACAATGTTCTTGCTTGACTCCGCCAGATTTAAGTGATCTTAAGGTTCAAAACGGTAATTATACGGTACCATTGGTCAGAATCAGACTTCAGTCACAAACTTCAGCTGCATATTTCTTGAGCAGACTTCAGTCGCAAACTTTTCGAGCAAACTAAAGTTTCAGACATCTTTTTCAGACATTTTAGTTTAAGACTGATTTCATATGCCAATTTAAAGATTAAGAATCACTGACCCTTAAATGTTTGTTTGTTTTGAAGGTCTACTTTATATGTAATGTTGGGTTGCATTGAATGATTTGTATCGTATTCCTAAATTATGTGTCTTTATGTATTCTGCAAAATAGACTTCACTGTCAGACTCTCTCTCTCTCTCTCTCTCTCTCTCTCTCTCTCTCTCTCTCTCTCTCTCTCTCTCTCTCTCTCTCTCTCTCTCTCTCTCTCTCTCTCTCTCTCTCTCTCTCTCTCTCTCTCTCTCTCTCTCTCTCTCTCTCTCTCTCTCTCTCTCTCTCTCTCTCTCTCTCTCTCTCTCTCTCTCTCTCTCTCTAACAATGCCTCTCACTCCTCTCCCTCTTCTTTGGCCATGAATCTCTTCTCCTTCCTCCCTCGTCGTCAATCTCATCTCCATCCTCTCTATCTCGCCTACCTCCTGTCACTTGCCGGTTATGGCAGTGGTAAGCAAATCTGAGCTTTTGTGTTCCTCTTTTTGTTTGGTTTGTGTTCATATTACACTGAGCTTATTATTACAGACATAAGGTTACTGTTGTAGATTGGAGTTTATTTTTACAATCTGAGATTATTGTTGTAGAAATTTTGTAGATTTTGTTGCAGATCTGAATTTTGTTACAGATCATAATTTTTTGTTGCTGTTGCAGAGCAGAATTTTGTTGTTTTGTTGTAGACCTGACTTTTGTAAATATAGTAGATTTTGTTGCAAATCTGAATTTTAACGTTTCTCTTTTCTTATTGTTGCAGATCTGAGCTTATTCATATTTCTGGTTTTGTTCTACAGATCTCAACAATGCTCTTGCTTGTCACCGCCGGATTTAAGTGATTTTAAGGTTCAAAACGGTAATTATATGGTACCATTGATCAGAATCAGACTTCAGTCACAAACTTCAGCCGCATATTTCTTGAGCAGACTTCAGTCGCAAACTTTTCGAGCAAACTTAAGTTTCAGACATCTTTTTCAGACATTTTAGTTTAAGACTGATTTCATATGCCAATTTTAAGATTTATAATCACTGGCCCTTAAATGTTTGTTTGTTTTGAAAGTCTACTTTATATGTAATGTTGGGTTGCATTGAATGATTTGTATAGTATTCCTAAATTATGTGTCTTTATGTATTCTGCAAAATAGACTTCACTGTGAGACTTCATATGCTGACTTTGTATGCAGACTTCTTAACCCATATGTAAGAATAGTAGAGGACTTTGTATGCAAACTTCTTTGTCAGACTTTATATGAAGACTTCTCAATTAGAATTCTTTAGTAGACTTCACAAGTATACTTATATTACATAACATAGGGTTTACCTTAATAAATTTATATTACATAATAGACTTCTTATATAAACTTTTGAAGTGAACTTCTTACGCAGACCTCTTCCTTGACATCTTACTCAGTCATCACCGTACTTCTTCCTTGATATCTTATAACTTAGTCATCAACATCTTTGAACCCCTAATAAAAGAAGAAATTTAATTAAATTTTAACTATAAGAAACGAACATGTAAAAGTCATACATAAGCAAGATCAATAAATAACACAAAATTTTAAAAATAACATTAGACACATTCTTCTCCCACGAAACGCCAGTCACCATAATTCACCACTCTAAATCTATCACCACTTGGTGATTTACGTAGTCCTTAGAAATCAATGTCTTATAAGTAGACTTCCCCTGTGCTACAAATAAGCTACTATAAATTTTATTTGTTACAAATTTTTGATCAAATTTTTTTATAAAATAATTAAAGTCGCAGACTCCAAACAAAGTCTACTAAGTAGAATTCACCTGAACTCTGCTACTAATAAGCTAAATAACAAATAACAAAAAAAATAACAAAAGCTAAACTATAACAAACAAATATGTCAAACTCATATATAAGCAAGACTAATAAATAACACACATTTAAGAGTCAAAGAATGAATTTTATTTGTTACAAATTTCTGTTCAAGGAATTTTATAAAACAATTAAAGTCACAGATTTTAAACGAAGTCTACTAAGTAGACTTCACCTGAAGTCTACTACTAATAAGCTAAATAACAAATAACACAAGAAAATTAATTAAAGCTAAACTATAACAAACAAACATGTCAAACTTATACATAAGTAAAACTAATAAATAATACACTTAAGAGTCGAAGAATAAATTTTTAATTGTTACAAATTTCTGGTCAATGAACTATATAAAAAAAATTAAAGTCACTGCCAGCAAACGAAGTCTATTATGTAGACTTTACTTCAAGTCTGTGACAAATAAACTAAATAACATAAAATAAGAAAATTGATTACACCATAACATGTAAAATTGATACAGAAGTAAGTACACTTACTAAAACAATCATAAGACCAAAAAAATCTTAAAAATCCATTGTAAATTTGATGAAAACGTGTTAAAAAAAAAGTAAAATAGTAGACTTTGTTGGACGTCTACTTGAGTAGACTAACAATGAAGTCTAATTGTTAGGTTACTTTTGCAATTACCAACAGATGAGTAGGATTCTTGGAAGAAGTCTACTCACTCCAAGAAGTCTACTTAAAAAAAGAGATTAGTTTTGCAATTGACCAAACTTTGACTTTTTGTAGGAAGTCTACTCGTAACAGTAGAATTTTATGGAGAAGTCTACTTCTAAAGTAGACTTCAGAGAGGTTACTTTTGCAGTTGACCAATATTGACTTTCTAGAGTATACTTCATTTGAATTCTATTTAGGTTAGTTTTGGGGTTGACCAAATATTGAATCAATTTCCGAGTAGACTTTGTTTGAAGTCTAGTTAGTCTACTTTTACGAGTAGACTTCTTACGAAAAAGTCAAAGATTGGTCAACTACAAAACTAACTTTTTATTATGTAGCCTTCTTTTGAAGTCTACGCCATTTTTTTGTTTTCAAAGGTAATGACGCAGACTTCAACCGAAGTCTACTATCAGTAATCAGTACACATAGTCAATTGCAAAACTAACATGTGCATTGACTAGCAAACTTCTTCTGAAGTCTACTACCGTATGTAGACTTCTTTCGCGGCACAGATCAGAAAACTCACGAAAATCAACTGAATAATCACCTATCAGTGCTATTAAGCTTCTTCAACCGCCGATTTCTTTGATTTTAGCCACCACCAAATAAGTCTGATCGATTTGCCCAACCAAATCATCAGATATGGCAATCTTAGAGCCCCAAGTTTTATAAAGTTAAATTTGAGAGTTTTGTGCTAAAAATGGAGAAAAAATGAAAGATTAGAAGACTAAGAGAAGAGAAAATGAGCTTACAAAGCTAAAAATTGGGCTGTTGAAGCAAGAAAAGCTTCAAATTAGTTAAAAATGGTGGTTGGATGAATTGATAATGATGGCATTTTCGTGAATAAGTGAAGAGGATGAAGATTGTTTGGTCAACTGGATTTTCGAAAAAAAAAAGACAAAAAACAATAATCTGATGATATTTTCGTAAATACATGAAATTGATAAGGATAGAATTGAGAGAAAACAATTGATGTCAAAAGTAGTGAAAAGAGAGGTTACATTTGCAATTGACTACAATTTGTGGGTTATATTTGCAAGAACCCCTTTTTAATTTTATTTAATATCCTCTACATATTAATTAAGAAGCATTTTTAAAGAATAACCTTAGTTTTGTAAGAATTTACAGTGGTACCATTATTATGATGTGTCACCACCATAGAGCTTCTCACAAAACTTTTAAAAAAAACACTATGTTACTAGACTAACTAGGTATAATCCGCACCCTATGCGTGATGATATAATTATTATTAATTTAAATTTAGTATAATTTTAAAATCATATAATATAATATAACTACTTTATATGAATTTTATATAATATTATACTATAAAATTGACAATTTTTATGAAATATAGGGTAATTTAATTTTTATATAATCTAATTTAAAAATTAATTATCATGCATAGCACATGTTATAGCCGGGTTGAAATACGCAGACCCCATATAGCTTTTTCATATCCTGCGATTCATGATATGATTCGGGTCCAAGATTTAGGTATACCATATTTGTGTGTATATTTAATTAGTTTTGATTTTTGAATAATAATTAAATATTATTAGATAAATAGTTTGTTACTTATCTACTATATCGAATGAATTAAAGAAAGACACACTTTCTATGTTTTTAATTTGGAAACACTAATTATAGGCAATTAGCTCAAAATTATATTATACTAAATATTCAATACTACCGTATTTATTTTAAAGCTTTTATGATTCTATAAAATCTTGTGTTATTTGGATATGGATTTTAAACAATTTAACTCATAGAACAAGATTTTCGAAGACTTTCAAAATATTACATATATGGCTGAGATTCTCAAAGTCATTATAATAAAATATTTTCATAGATTTTCTAAATAAACAAATTCTTTCCAAATTTAACAAATTTTTCAACTCTTAAAATCAATCAAAACTTTATAACTTCATCTCCCAATAGCTGAAGTGCAACGTGAAATCAAGGTTGCCGAAGTACGATGTAAATGAAGATCAGCAATGACTTTCTTGAAGAACTATCCTTAAAGACACTCTCGACGAGCTGACGCTTATTGCAAGATCAAACCAAATTTTGCCTCATGAAGTTCGCCGAGCTGATTTGCAATCACCTCAACAAACTTGGGGGGGGGGGGGGGGAGGGGGATTTATTGTTAGAGGGGAAATGAGCACATTTCCTAAAAGGTTTTCTCTACCAATAACATAAGCTCATCAAGACAAGGAGAATCACGCCGACTTATGGATTAAGGAGAATCTTCAATAGATAATGGTAAATTTCTGAAGAATAAGGAAAAGAAGAATTTTTTCCTAAACGGAAAAGAAGACAAATTCCTAAATAAAAAAGGAAACTAGGTCAATGAAACCGACCTAGCCTTCTTATAAAAAGAGAGCTCCTCATAAGTTGAAGATCATCAAAAGAAGGGATAAAAAACCCGATCTAAAAAAGCACCAAAAAATTTATAATCTAGAGAGAAAACCTTATTCTCTCTGGATTTCTTTTGTCTAAACACTTCGCAACCAAACTATGAATGGCTTGATCCCTTTGCAACAGTGCCGGTCCAATGATTTTTCATGCCCTATGCAAATATAAAATTATGCATTTTCATATATTGTATTTTATATTACAAAACTAGAAAAGAAAAAAAAACTATAGTTAAAACTTCATTCCAAAAAAACAATTTTAATTCATAAATGAATTACAAAAAATAAAATAAAAACAGTAAAAAAATTATGTTAACAAAAAAAAATAGTATTATTTACATTTTTTGCAAAATCATTGATTAAACTCACATAATCGAGTTTTTCAATCATACTTATCTTAATCAATAAGTAACTAATTCATTCAGTTTCTTTTCTAATACCACACATCACAAATAATTTTTAATTAGGTTCAATACCAAAATAGTCAATAAATGCAACAAGCAATTTAGGTGTTTGTATATCAATCCTTCATTCTTTTCTGGTATTAATATTTGGTATTGATACTCATGTTTATATAACAATTTTTCATTTTCAGAATTTAATTAATAAACATAATACTAAAATTAATTAGTATGTTTATTAATAAAAACCCATAAAATTGCTAACAAAAACTTAATAAACATTACTATTATAAGAAAATTAAAATTTTATTTATATATTATCACATTAATAGAGAACTAATCCTAATAAATAAAATATTTAAAGAAAATGTCTCTAAATAACCAATCTTAATAATGAACATATTTTAAGATGATGCCTTAAAATATTGCTGTCCTAATCCTTTGCTTGGATGGCTTAGCCTATGGGCCGGCCCTGCTTTGCAAGGGTACGTAGGCAGCCTTTCTTGAAAATCCAGCTATAACTTGATAAAAACTATAAGTAGTTCATATTTTCGATGACCTAATCTCCAAGCTCCAATTAAATATTCTCCAAAACTCAAACCGTAAATCATTTAAACCTAGTAGTGATTTTCTGGTTCAACAGTTTGATTCCTTATGTTCAACGCATCAAGTTACTTCAAGTTACTTCATGTTATGTATCCTCTCGAAAACATGTTCCACTAGGCTTAAATGGCTACAATTTAACCAATTGCTTCTCTGTAAAAGTGACTGGATCAGGCTTAAACCATCACAAATTCAAAAATATCAATTTCTAATAATATTAACAGAAAATCAGAATTTACGAAATAAAAGTAGATATATTTTTATTTTGACAAACAAAAAAAATAATTCCATTCACAGTAAAACTAAAAAAAATCATGTGATTTTATATGATTATTTTGGAAACAAAAGGTAAGACAGAAAAGTTCAAGAACTGATGTCTAAATGTTTTCCTGTTGTGGTTTTTCCAACTAAGAGGCCACAGGTGTGAATTTCTCGCCTCTGTTGTTAGAAGAAAACATGATTGCCATAAAGTTGAATAACAGTCATTCTTGTCTCTTTTTTTATGGAAGTTGATCAAGTCTTACATCATGCGTGCTTGTTTTGTGCGAGGTAAATATTTATAAATTAAATCATAGGCCCTAATCCGTAAAATATGAATCCCTATTTCTAAATTATTAATATAGTTTATCTTCTGTAATCATAGAATCTAAAAGATAAAGCCTAGTAGTTTTGAAAATTAACTATTCCTTTTTTTATTTTTGCCAAATATATATCCTATTAAACGGCCTAAAATCCCTTATAAGTGCCTTGCTTTGTGAAAATTATTGAAGTCTTTGTATTTAAGTTTTTAGTGATTTTAATATCGCTCTGAGTTACTATTTTTGACCATTATAAACAAAATGGATAATATATTTACAATTTTTGTTTCATGATTTTATTTTTAACCATTATAGACAAAATGGGTATTATATTTACACTTTTTGTCCCATATAACACTTCTACTTGGGGCAGCAAAGACAGCGCCTAAAGCTGGTGTCATAGACAAATCCAAAGATTGAATACTGGTCTTTGAACGATTCTAGTACTAAGACTTTGGATACTTGTATCTAAAGGTATCGTAAGACATCTTCACCCAAGGTTGACTGCATAGTTTGAGGAAATCTTTGGCTCTTTCCAAATTCTGTTTTGGGATTTTTGAGACCTTTCTCTTTGCTAACAATACACCTTTCCCAATAACTGTAGCACCTAAGTCTAACTCTTGCATCCAAACTCATTTCCTTTCTAATTACCCTTTTTCAGAATATTGAGCAATCAATTTATACCCACTCTACATTCACGAACTTGCCTCAACTTCACCACAAGATGAAATTCTCGTTTCTATAATAAATTCGCTTAGAGAGAACCACATAGGTTGTTCACCAAAAGCAAACCACAGTTCATTATTTGATGTGAGTATCCTTCTTTGGAGAAGATGATGAATAAGATATCTTGAAAATTGAATTCCACCTATTGCCATCTTTACTATTGATCCCTAAAATACTATTTCATGTGATTTATGGCTGCAGTAGCTTTATAAAGTTAAATAAAAACTGTTCTTATTATAAAACATGATTGGCATGAATTTGAGTAGTAAAAACCCTTTTTGTCATTTTTATGCAAGTTGATCAAGTATCATGCAAATGTGCTACGTGCGAGGTCAGAAGGAAACTTGTTTGTGCCTCCGCCAGCTTTTCAAAACGTCACTATTCACTTTATTCTATATCTTGTTTTAATTTTCTTAACAAAATATAATGTGAACTAATCTGAGGATTAAGTTAGATTCCAGTTTCTTAGTTGATGGCTTCGAGATCCATTGCGATATTTTTATGATTTTTCTCTAAATGATAAATAGATTTTGTTTGTATCTGTTAGTATTTATGATAATTTCGATTTTTATTATTTCATTATATAGATTTTGAAATTGTTTATTGAAACTCGCTAGTCGCAATTGATTTTTTTAATTTGTTATCAATGATGTGAGTCCTACATTATTATATATTTTCTCTATCTCGTGTAATGATGCTGTTGCCAATTTCAAACCATGGTTAAACAAAAGCTAACTACAAGTATGCACTTTAATACCTCAAGATTGTGAATACTAGATTAGATGGAGACCTGCATATATGTACATTGAAAAGAAAACCAATGAATAAAAGTAAAAAAATTATGTCAATTATCACATCGTGGTTGAAGATACTTGAATTATCAATTCTATATTATAGATTAGAGTTAACGATTGTGTTTCGTAATACATTGACTAGTTATGTACAAGCGGTCACGTCACTTCTTAGTTCTCAGGTCTGATGATTTGCGTACGAAACTTTAAAAACAATATTCATACACCTCAAATCATAAACTCTAATCTAGGGTATTTCGTGTTCAGTAAGGAGGAAACTTGTCCCTCACCTCTGCGACATCAGTCCGATGATGTTCCTTTAATCTTATCTTGTTTCTTTTAGAATATTATCTGGAGTATTTGTTTCTTATATCGAAGTATGTGTGAGATAGAAAATATGCACGTATTTTAACCTCAACAAAATGTGTCGTGCTTTTCTCTTATTCAAAATAACATCGTTTTGTGTTTCCATATTAAAACCACCAAACTAATGTCATTTTAAAACAGTTGAATCTTTCTTAATATATGATATAATGTTTTGGTTCTTTTTTAATATTTGCTAAATTCAAACCAGGAAAACCATTTTACAACTTGTGCAACTATTTTTGATTATATCTAAAATATATTAAAGAAGAAACAATGAAGGTCATTTTTCCTTGGGTATCATCATCACATTAATTCTTAGCTTTTTTAATTAGAAAAATTACTTAAAATGCCCTAAAAGTTAGATTTTTCTAAATGTATAGACATTTTATTGTATGTTTGGCAAAACTAATCCAAATGGGTAGTGAAATTACAGTTCAGTCATTTCTGACTAAACAAAAAACGTTCGGCACAATTACTGTTTTATCCTTGGGACGTCTGCTTATGAAGTCTACTATTGTAGACTGCTAAAGAAGTCTACTCGTGTAGATTGCCAAATAAGTCTACTCTGTAATTACTTTTAAAATTCAAATTATAAAAATTATAAAAAAAAAAATTGTTAAAAAATTATAACATAGCCAATTGGCATCTATATACAATAAAACTTTATGAAAATAAATCAATTTATAAGTTTCATAAACATAAGGTTCAAAAACGGTTAGGGTTTAAGGTTCAAAAGGGTTAGAGTTTGAGGTTTAAAGTTTAGGGTATAAAAATGTAATTGTTAGGGTAAACACAAATTCTATATGAATCATGGTTTATGGTTTGGTTAATGATTTAGGGTCCAGAAATTTGTTATTTTAACAGTTAATTGTTATTATGGTAACAAAATTAATGTTTGATATAAGTTTTAATCAAAAATATTCGATTTAGGGTTTAGGATAAAGAAGAGTTCATTAGAAGACTTTGTGTATAGACTTCAAAAGAAGTCTAAAATTCAAATTAAACATAGCAGGAACTAGATTTAACGAGACCGGATTTGTTGGTCATTGAACAATTTCACTGGCTATGTAGACTTCTTTTGTAGACTTCAAAAGAAGTCTAAAATTCAAATTAAACCTAACAGAAATTTTTTTTTTTTTTAACTAAATGGGTGCGAACCAGACTTTCAAAGTAGGCTTCTCTCAAACGGATTTATATTACACATCAGACTTCTCCAGTAGACTTCGTGTTAAAAATAAAGTCTCTCTCTCTCTCTCTCTCTCTCTCTCTCTCTCTCTCTCTCTCTCTCTCTCTCTCTCTCTCTCTCTCTCTCTCTCTCTCTCTCTCTCTCTCTCTCTCTCTCTCTCCTCTCCCTCCTCTTTGGCCATGAATCTCTTCTCCTTCCTCCCTCGTCGTCAATCTCATCTCCATCCTCGCTATCTCGCCTTCAACCTTCTGTCACTTGCCGGTTGTGGCAGTGGTAAGCAAATATGAGCTTTTGTGTTCCTCTTTTTGTTTGGTTTGTGTTCATATTACAAATCTGAGCTTATTATTACAGGCTTAAGGTTATTGTTGTAGATTTGAGTTTGTTTTTGCAATCTGAGATTATTGTTGTAGAAATTTTGTAAAATTTGTTGCAGATCTGAATTTTGTTGCAGATCATAATTTTTTGTTGTTGTTGCAGAGCTGAATTTTGTAAATATAGTAGATTTTGTAGCAAAACTGAATTTTAGCGTTTCTCTTTTCTTATTGTCGCAGATCTGAGCTTATTCATATTTCTGGTTTTGTTTTATAGATCTCAACAATGATCTTGCTTGTCTTTGCCGGATTTAAGTGATTTTAAGGTTCAAAATGGTAATTATACGGTACCATTCGTCAGAATCAGTTTTCAGTCACAAACTTCAGCCGCATACTTCTCGAGCAGACTTCAGTCGTAAACTTCTCGAGCAGATTTAAGTTTCAGATATCTTTTTCAGACATTTTAGTTTAAGACTGATTTCCTATGCCAATTTTAAGATTTAGAATCACTGACCCTTAAATGTTTGTTTGTTTTGCTTTATATGTAATGTTGGATTGCATTGAATGATTTGTATTGTATTCCTAAATTATGTGTCTTTATGTATTCTGAAAAATAGACTTCACTGTCAAACTTCATATGCTGACTTTGTATGCAGACTTCTTAACCCATATGTAAGAATAGTAGAGGACTTTGTATGCAAACTTCTTTGTCAGACTTTATATCAAGACTTCTCAATTAAAATTCTCTAGTAGACTTCACAAGTATACTTATATTACATAAAATAAGGTTTACCTCAATAAATTATATTACATAATAGACTTCTTATATAGACTTTTGAAGTGAACTTCTTACTCAGACTTCTTCCTTGACATCTTACTCAGTCATCACCATACTTCTTCCTTGATATCTTATAACTTTGTCATCAACATCCTTGAACCCCTAATAAAAAGAAAACTAATTAAATGTTAACTATAAGAAACAAACATGTAAAACTCATACATAAGCAAGATCAATAAATAACACAAACTCTTAAAAATAACATTAGACACATTTTTCTCCCATGAAACGTTAGTCTTTCCACCATAATTCACCACTCTAAATCTATCACCACTTGGTGATTTACGTATTCCTTAGAAATCAATGTCTTCTAAGTAGACTTCACATGTGCTATAAATAAGCTATTATAAATTTTATTTGTTACAAATTTTTGATCAAAGATTTTTATAAAACATTAAAGTCGCAGACTTCAAACAAAGTCTACTAAGTAGAGTTCACCTGAACTCTGCTACTAATAAGCTAAATAGTAAATAACAAAAAAAAATTAACTAAAGCTAAACTCTAACAAACAAACATGTCAAACTCATATATAAGCAAGACCAATAAATAACACACACTTAAGAGTCAAAGAATTAATTTTTATTTGTTACATATTTCTGATCAAGGAATTTTATAAAACAATTAAAATCGCAGACTTCACCTGAATTCTACTACTAATAAGCTAAATAATAAAACAACACCAACCATAACAAACAAACATGTCAAAATTATACATAAGTAAAACTAATAAATAATACACACTTAAGAGTCGAAAAATAAATTTTTATTTGTTACAAATTTCTGATCAATGAACTATATAAAATAAAATTAAAGTCGATGACTGCAAACGGAGTCTATTATCTAGACTTCACTTGAAGTCTGTGACAAATAAACTAAATAACATAAAATAAGAAAGTTGATTACACCATAACATGTAAAATTGATATAGAAGTAAGTACACTTACTAAAACAATTGCAAGACCAAGAAAATCTTAAAATTGATTATAAATTTGATGAAAACGCGTTTAAAAAAAAGTAAAATAGTAGAATTTGTTGGACGTCTACTTGAGTAGACTAACAATAAAGTCTAGATGTTAGGTTACTTTTGCAATTGTCAATAGATGAGTAGGATTCTTGGAAGAAGTCTATTCACTCCGAGAAGTCTACTCAGAAGTCTACTTAAAAAAGAGATTAGTTTTGTAATTGACCAAACTTTGACATTTTTGTAAGAAGTCTACTCGTAACAGTAGACTTTTATGGAGAAGTCTACTTCTAAAGTAGACTTCAGAGAGGTTACTTTAGTAATTGACCAATATTGACTTTCCAGAGTACATTCATTTAAAGTCTACTTGGGTTAGTTTTAGGGTTGACCAAATATTGAATTAATTTCCGAGTAGACTTTGTTTGAAGTCTAGTTAGTCTACTTTTACGAGTAGACTTCTTACGAATAAGTCAAAGATTGGTCAACTGCAAAACTAACATTTTTTTTACGTAGCCTTCTTTGCAAGTCTACACCATTTTTTTGTTTTCAAAGGAAATGACGCAGACTTCAACCGAAGTCTACTATCAGAAATCAGTACACACAATCAATTGCAAAACTAACATGTGCATTGACTAGCAAACTTCTTATGAAGTCTACTACCGAATGTAAACTTCTTTCGCGGCACAGATCAGAAAACTCACGAAATCGACTGAAAAATCACCTATCAGTGCTATTTAGCTTCTTCAACAGCCGATTTCTTTGATTCTAGCCACCACCAAACAAGTCTAACCGATTTGCCAGACCAAATCACCAGATATGGCAATATCTTAGAGCATCAAGTTTTATAAAGTTAAATTTGAGAGTTTTTGTGCTAAGAATGGAGAAAAAATTGAAAGATTGGAGGATTAAGAAAAGAGAAAATGAGCTTACAGGGCTAAAATTGAGCTGTTGAAGCAAGAAAAGCTTCAAATTAGTTAAAAATGGTGGTTGAGTGAATTGATAGTGATGACATTTTCGTGAATAAGTGAGGACGATGAAGATTGTTTGGTCAACTGGATTTTCGAAAAAAAAAAAACAAAAAATAATAATCTGATAACATGTTCGTAAATACATTAAATTGATAAGGATAGAATTGAGAGAAAATGATTGAAGTTAAAAATAGTGAAAAGAGAGGTTACATTTGCAATTGACTACAATTTGTGGGTTATATTTGCAAGAACCCCTTTTTAATTTTATTTAATATTATCCTCTATATATTAATTGAGAAGCATTTTTAAAGAATAACCTTAGTTTTGTAAAAATTTACAGTGGTACCATTATTTTAATGTGTCACCATCATAGCTTCTCACAAAACTTTTTTAAAAAGCACTTATGTTACTAGACTAGCTAGGTAATAATCCGCACCATATGCGGGGATGAAATAATTATTATTAATTTAAATTTAGTATAATTTTAAAATTATATAATATAATATAATTAATTTATATGAATTTTATTTAATATTATACTATAAATTGACATTTTTATGAAATATAGGGTAATTTAATTTGTATATAATCTAATTTAAATTAATTTAAAAATTAATTAACATGCATAGCACATGATATAGTTGGTTTGAAATATGAAGATGTCATATAGATTTTTTTATATTATGTGATTGATGATATGATTCGGGTCCAAGATTTAGGTATACCATATTTGTTTGTATATTTAATTACTTTTGATTTTTGAATAATAACTAAATATTATTAGTTAAATAGTTTGTTACTTATCTACTATACCGAATGAATTAAAGAAAGATACATTTTCTTTGTTTTTGATTTGGAAACAATAACTATAGGCAATTAGCTCAAAATTATATTATACTAAATATTCAATACTACCGTATTTCTTTGAAAGATTTTATGATTCTATAAAATTTTGTGTTATTTGAATATGAATTTTAAACAATTTAACTCATAGAACAAAATTTTCAGAAACTTTCAAAATATTACCTATATGGCTTAGATTCTCAAAGTCATCATAATAAAATATTTTATAGATTTTCTAAATAACCAAACTCTTTCCAAATTTAACAAATCCTCTAACTCTTAAAATCAATCAAAACTTTATAACTCTATCTCTCAATAACTCCCCCAGATTCTATCCAGCTTCTTGGATATAACTTTTTTTTTCTTTTGTTACACCATGTGAATTTTGGACCTTGATAACCCATATCTTGCAACGAGAAATAACGGGTTATATCTTGAAAATCTCGCATTTCTAAGGGAATAGATGGGGCATTAACATAAATTGAGTGATTATCCCACTTAAATTCTCATTATAATCTCCACATAATATCCACGGTTTATTATGAAACAATGGAGAGTCATGGCCGCTCCGAATGTCATCCCATAATTGCTTCTTTCTTCAGCAAAATTAGAAGCATATATAAAACTGCAAAAAACAAAAACAAAAATCGTCTTCTTGACCATCAAGCAAGATTGAACATAATTTAAATTCTATGATCAATCGGAAAATATAGATGAAATGGTTCTTGATGATTTGCTTTCCTTGACTCACATCCAAACTGCATTGAACTATTATGTACCCAGTTGTTAATAACGGAATGTTTAGTGGATTTGTGTAAGTCACTGATATTCTAAAAGAACTTTGACATTATTAATATTTTGGATTCTTTTTGCCAGTAACGGTAGGGGTTATTGAAACGCCCTAACCCGGAAATCCGAACTGCGGTAAGGATTTGACTCGGTCACTTCCTGATCAGTCTCGGGTATTTTTAAGTTTTTCTCATACTTAGTCATTTTCAGCGTTTTCTTTTGATTTATTCAAGCTATTTTAAACACAAATGCATTACTTAAGTAAAAACGAGGTTCGAGCATACAATGAAAGTTAGCTATAAGCTAATACAGTTTGCTATAAGGTATTACATTGTTCTACTCGACCATAGTCTACCCAAGCCTAACATCCTTCTTCCTTGCCTTAGTCCCGCGGTCCAAAACAGTTCCCATCACAGGCTAAATCACCTGCATCCATGAAAAGGAGACATAAGCAACAGAATTGCTTAGTGAGAGCGGTCATCCCGTCCCACTTAGCCACAGTAAAGAAAATCGCAATCAAACAGTCCATTCAATCATCCAATAATCACTTAAACAATCACTGATCGGCTAATAAGCCCTCATCCGGCCTCGGACCTCACTTTTGGCCTCGGGCCTTCTATGGTCATCGGATCTCATCGGCTATAAAGCCTAACTTGGCCTCGGGCCTTCACTATTATGAAGAGAAACAGAATATAACAGTAAATGTACCATAGAACAGTTCAAGCAATCAGTAAATAATCGAATCTATGCTAGATCACGAATCTAAACTATAGCCCACGGCCGCGCACTCACCTTTGTTTCTCGGATGTTGCAGATTCAAGAAGATAGCCGACGGTTTTCAGAAGAACTCCCCGATTCAGAACGTTTCTCTCGGACGCAGACGAAGTTTCTCGACGATAGACGGAATCACCCGGCTATCTCACGATCGGATTCGATGAACTCTCGGATATCTCTCGGTGAAAACATAAACTCTCGGATGAAATCTCTTTCGGTTGTTCTTTCTCTTTTCTCTCTGTTTTCTCTCAGAAACTTAGGCAGATAATGAAGTTTCTCTGGTTTTCCCGAGTTAAATGACGGTTCTCGGATATAACTGATCAATGACTCAATCCGTTGCGTTTTCCCTCAAGTAACCGAATGTCAGAACCGTTCCCGCACTTTTTCGCTCGATCAATTAACTTAGCCGGACCAGATTGATGTTCCCGTCCCTTAACCGGCGATTTTGGCTTGGTTTACTGAAATAGCCGGCCTGATTGAAGTTATCCGAACTGTTCCCGCCGATCTTGTCCGTGCCTTTTTCAATAACTCCCTCGGATATAACCGCTTCCGCTCGGCTATTTTTTTTACTTAGCAAATATTTCAATAATTCATCCGATAATTCACTAAGTCCTTCGATCATTCCAGCTCAGCTCCGATAAAAATAACCGTCCTGTCCGAATCCCGACCAGATGTCCGAGAAACACGGTTTGTCCGATACTGCCTTGTTTGAATCCCATTTTCCCTCGGACATAATTAGCTCAGCTCCCTTCTAGCTCGGACTTCAGTAAACTGACCTGTCGGAAATCCGACCAACTATCTGAAATTCGCGGACTGTCGGATTTTCACTTGTCCGAACCATTCCTTCCCGGCTAAACATTCGAATCAGCTGAACTGGCCCGATCCAGCTCGTTTTAGCTCGGCTATACCTCTTTTCCAACCGATAGCCCAATCTTTACTCAGACAACCCCCTGATTTTTCATATTCATGGTCTTAATCCGACTCATTCAGTTTGATCCAAGGATCACGGATGTTACAACTCTCCCCCCCCCTTAGCTGAGACTCGTCCTCGAGTCTTCTTTGGTCCACTTAACTCCGGATTTTCCTTAAGTTTATTGAACCACTTAGGAAATTCTGCTTTCATTCTCGCCTCTGGTTCCCAGGTTACTTCTTCTTCACCATCACAATCCCAAACAACCTGAATCATCTGAACTTTCTTCCTGCGTTCTGCCTTAACTTTCCTTCCAACAATTCGGACTGGTCTCCCTTCAATAGTCATGTTTTCCTTTAAGTCTGAAGGTGGTTCAGGCACCACGTTATCCCGGTCACTTATGCATTTCCTTAGCATAGAAACGTGGAACACCTTGTGAAACTGTTCCATAGACGGTGGCAAATCCAGCCTATAAGCCACTGCTCCGATCCTCTCAAGAATCTGATACGGCCCCATGTACCTCGGACTTAGCTTTCCATTCAGTGAAGCTCGGTCTTTTCCCTTGTATGTGACTGTCTTGAGATAAACCATGTCGCCCACTGCAAATTCTAACTCTTTCCGGCGCTTATCAATATAACTCTTCTGTCTGTTCTGAGCTTCTTTCATCTTAAGCTTCAATACTCGGATTCTTTCAGTTGTCTCCTCGACAAAGTCTCGGCCAAATATACTGCCCTCCCCCACTTGAGTCCAACATAAAGGAGTCCTGCAAGGCCGGCCATACAAAGCTTCATAAGGCGACATCCCGATGCTAGCTTGGTAGCTATTATTGTAAGAGAACTCGGCCAAGTGCTGATAATGTTCCCATTTGCCGCCCCAATCCAGGACACAAGCTCGCAGCAAGTCCTCAAGTATTCGGATAGTTCTCTCGGACTGTCCATCAGTCTGCGGATGATAAGCGGTACTCATGTGTAACTTAGTTCCCATCGCCTTATGCAAGGCTCTCCAGAAAGCCGAAGTAAACTTGGAGTCTCTGTCGGATACAATATTAGCCGGCACTCCATGTAACCGGACTATCTCCTCAACATATCTCTTGGCTAGAACCGCAGCATTATCCATCTTATTAATCGCCAAAAAGTGTGTTGACTTAGTCAATCTGTCAACTATAACCCATACTGCATCCTTCTTATCCACGGACGGTAACCCAGTCACGAAATCCATCGTGATCATGTCCCACTTCCACTCGGGAATCGGTAAACTTTGCAGCAATCCACTCGGAACTTGATGCTAGGCTTTGACCATCTGACAAGTCGAACATCCGGCTACCCACTTAGCCACATCACGCTTCATTCCGACCCACTGATAATAACGCTTGAGGTCACGGTACATCTTAGTCGTCCCGGAGTGAATCGAAAATCTCGACTGGTGTGCTTCCTTAAGGATTTCCTCTGGGAGTTTCTGATCGTTCGGAACACACACTCGGCCATTCACCACTATAGTCCCATTGTTCGAAGTCTGGTACTCGGACTGATCGTTCTTTGCTGCCTTAACCAAATCTTCGTCTAAATCCTGAGCCAACCGAACCCTAATCAGCAAGTCTGCCTGATCCGCAGCACCAAGACCCAACGGTTCCAAGTCGTCAGTCAAGGCATTCAAGTGTAAGGTGCCCACCATGTTCACTAGCTCCTCCATATCCTTCTCTGAATCCATGGCTACTCTCTTCCTGCTCAAAGCATCAGCCACTAGATTAGCCTTTCCCGGATGGTAAGCTATATCCAAGTCAAAGTCTGCAACTGTTTCCATCCATCTCCTCTGTCTCATGTTCAACTCTGGCTGAGTGAAAATGTATTTCAAGCTCTTATGATTCGTGAAGACTTGGACTTTTTCCCCATATAAGTAAGCCCGCCAAATCTTCAAAGCAAACACTACAGCCGTCATCTCTAAGTTATGTGTCAGATAGTTCTGCTCATGTTTCCTTAACTGTTGTGATGCATAAGCAATCACACTTCCGTGTTGCATCAGAACACAGCCCAGTCCAGTCTTTGATGCATCCGTGTACACAACATAAGGCTCATTGGGTTTTGGTAGAGCCAGAACCGGAGTACTCGTAAGCATGTCCTTAAGCTTAGAGAAACTCTTCTCACAGTCTGTTGACCAAGTAAAAGCAACATCCTTTCCAGTCAGCAGAGTCATGGGTTGCGCCATGCTCGCGAATCCCATAACAAATCTCCGATAGTAACCAGCCAAGCCGAGAAAACTTCTTATCTCTGATGCATTCTTAGGTCTCGGCCATTCTGCTATAGCCTTTATCTTCTCCGGATCAACAGACACCCCTTTGTCCGAGACCACATGGCCCAAGAAATGATCTCCCTTTGCCAAAAACTGCACTTGCTAAGCTTGGCGAATAGCTTATGCTCCCTTAGTCTAGCCATGATCGTGGCCAGATGTTTTGTATGCTCCTCCGGGTTCTTGGAATAAACCAGGATATCATCTATGAAGATGATCACGAACTCATCGAGACAATCCCTGAACACGCTGTTCATTAGTTTCATGAATGCAGCCGGTGCATTAGTTAAGCCGAAGGGCATCACCACGAACTCATAGTGCTCGTACCTTGTCCGAAAGGCTGTCTTCCGAACATACGCCTCGTCTATTGAGATCTAATGATAACCCGAAGCCAAATCTATCTTGGAGAACACAGTAGCCCCTCGGAGTTGGTCCCAACAACTCATCTATCCTCGGAAGAGGGTACTTGTTCTTCACTGTCACTCGGTTTAACCCACGGTAGTCTATGCAGAGTCTCAAACTACCATCTTTCTTCTGGACAAACAGAACCGGTGCTCCCCACGGTGAACTGCTAGGCCGCACAAACCCTTTCTCAGTCAGCTCATCCAACTGTTTCTTTAACTCAGCCATCTCAGCAGGAGCCATCTGATACGGTGCCTTAGATATAGGAGCTGTCCCAGGCTCCAGCTCGATAGTGAATGGATCAGATCGCCCAGGAGGTAATCCACTCAACGCTTGAAACACATCCTCGAACTCACTTACAACCGGAATCTCACTAAGCTGCATATCTGGACCAACTTCCACGGTGAGACAGAACACCACTCGCCCTCATCTTCTGCTTTAGAATCTCTTTTTTGCCCTTCTACCTGACTCTTGGGTACGAGTAATTCATTCTTCTGAAATTCTTTGTTCTCTGAATTTTCCACTACAGCTTTTGATTTAGGCAATTCGATCCCTTGAGTTTCTGAGATTTTCAAGTGTCTTGTTTTCTCTACTGCGACTTGCATTTTATCCCTTTTTTAGACTGTAACTTTCGTTACAGTTTCTGTAACTTCCCTTCCTATAGTGACACCTTCTTTGTCTCCCGTTTTTCCTATTTCTTTACCCTTTCCCACAATGCAGCCTTCAGCCAAGTAACCCCACTTTGAATAAGTTTTACATTTTGGTGGTAACCACAGATATTTGAATTCAACAACTGCATCTTCTCCTTTGTCTGATTTGAACCTAAAATATTTGGGCAGATCTTTTGTCAAATATGCTTCAACAAAAACCACATTTGCCTCCTCAAATCTGTTACATGTCTATGTAACTGGATGTAAGCGCTTTGGAACACCAACTGGACTAGAAAGGAATCCCAACCCTTTCCATGAAAACATTTTGTGCAGACCCATATTCATGATAAATTTGATTTCTGGCTGACCCAGAGACCACTTTGACACTATCATCGATATGTCAGCTATATTCCACAGGATATCGATATGTCAGCTATATTCCACTACTTTATAAATTAAAAATATATGGTATTATAAACATATATAAAAGAGTAGATTGGAAAATTAATCATTTCTAACAAAACGTTTGGTAATTTGCAAACTCTTTTGACAAAATAAAATTATATATCAAAAGTTTGCAAACTAATTTTTTTATCTCTTTTTTTCTAACAAACTAAACAACCACGAAAATCCTAGAGTTTCTACTAAAATACAAGGGGGTATTATTATATAAAAAAAAAGACTTCAAATGTATTTGATATATGTGATTACTTTGCTAAAATGAAAATTAAAAAGAAATAATTTTCTAATTGTCCTTATATAAAATTTGGTCTTTTCAACAATTGAAAAATAGTAGTAATTTTTTTTTAGAAAATTATAATATATGTTTTCATGTATCTAACATTTTTTAAAAGCAAATTTATGAAAACTTATTAAAGATATATGTTTATTAGCTAAATTTTCGACATTATTATATTAATAAAATTGATTCTTTAAAAAACAAACTTGACAACAAATAGTAAATAGTGGTATTTTGTTTCGATAATTATTTCTCATATAGAATGTTAATATATATGCTCGTGTGTATACCAATTTTGGTAATTTAGTTTATCTACTATTTCTAATAGGAAAAAATCCATGTTACACACAAATCTGATTTTTATTTTGTGTATTAAATAATAATGTTGTTAGACATTCATTTGACTATCTATATGTTTGGGAATAAATTATGGATTCCTTATGCAGGGTGTATTTGTCTGGATTCAGATTCGTCTTCTAGAGATGAGAGATATGTGATTCCTGTGTGTAAAATTGTTCGGGTCCTGCAAACATTTTCAACGGATGAACTGGGTCTTTGGCAGATCAGAAAAGAGTTTTCCTCTCGAAGATTTTCTGACACTCAAATTGAGAACAAATAACCAGGAGGGTGGATGAGTGGTTATGGTATTATTGTTTGGGTACCCTGTTTAATGATCTTAATGGGTTCCAGCGGAGCCTTAGTGTTCGTACTGCCCTTTATATTCTTATTTCTTTCTCTAGTTCCATCGTCTTCTTTGCCTTCCTTCAAGATCTGCCCTTTGAATCTCCTCATATCTGATCCCATTCCTCTTTGACTTTCTCTTCCCTTTTTATACATATTTCCCTCTAATCTGTCCCATCTGAGAGGCAGTCAGAGGGAGCGGATACACTACCACAGGACGCTTGTGCATTGGAAAGCGTGCCAACTACTAGGGAATAGTTGGTTAAGGAGTCGTTGGGAAGACCTAGGCGCTAAGCTCATCATTTCGGTCAAACTTACTACTGATGTGTCGTTTACCAATAGGACACGGTGAAAGTGGGCTCAATAATTGCTTCCAACTTCTCGACTGATTTTAAATAAGTCTGGAGTCAACCCTTTTGCCGTTCCTTCAAAATATTTCAAGATTCTTTTTTTGATACCCGAAGGTTTGGAAAGTGCAATGCCACATTAAAAAGATTCACTCCTGACTTTGTCGCGCATCCTGGGAGAGTACAAGCTTGGCGAAGGTGGAGAGTGTTAGGTTTCCAGAGAATCAATCCCAGATTTTATGTTTAAGAACCTCATGTACTGTGAAAAGTCTTTCGCTGGTCTGAGAGGTAAACAAGTTACTGTAATAATCTGTAACTACTTTACAAATTTCTTTTTTATAAACCAGGTTTCCATGAGTATCCTTAATGACTGAGAATTTTTTTATTGATTTTCTTCCTAATGTAGTTACATGAAAGTATCATGTATTTCTATGTCCTAAAGCTAACCAAAGTTGTTTGCTTTTTTTGCTTCTGGAATTCTTCCTCTTTCTGATAGGTCAACTTCAGATTAGTCAGTGTTTGGTAGATGAGCTATGTATTTGGGGTTGGGTTAGATAGAGCTTGTTCTTATGTTGTTTGGAACTCTTCAATGATTCTGCGGCTGTTGACGTGTTGCTCTTTGTGCCAGCTAATTATTGTTTTCCTGCATCTGCTGATTCACACTTTTATTACGTATGTGACAGATAAGTTTCATGCTTTGTGCACTAGTTTCTTCGCATCCACATTGTTTCTCAGTCTGAGATCGTATCGAAAAAACCCCTTTTTCTTTTAAAGTGGGTCAGAAATTGTTATTATTGATCAATGGTATGATCCCTTATATCAAACATATTAACTTCTGCCCATATGATATTCGACATTGTTCTATCAAGTTCGCATTGAACAAAGTGATCATATCTTTGTCCCTTGCATGAGTCAAAATTCCCAGAAAGCAAAGGTCATATAAGTCATTCTCTGCCTTAAAGGATTTCAACTTTGCAAATTATCCTTCTGTTCTATTAGATCCACCTACTTTTTCTGAAGCTTTTATGATATCGTTGAAATTTCCGATCAATAGCCACTATATGTCATGTTTTAGGGCTTAAGTTAAGATTTTATCCCGTATCAACTTTTTTCTCTGTGGCCAGAAACTCTGTGTATACGAAGGTTGTAAAAAAAGATTACCCTTTTGCCATTCCTCCAAAATATTTCAAGATTCTTTTTTTGATACCCGAAGGTTTGGCAAGTGCAATGCCGCGTTAGAAAGATTCACTCCGACTTTGTCGTGCATCCTGGGAGAGTACGAGCTTGGCTAAAGTGGAAAAGTGTTTGGTTTCCAGAGAATCAATCCAAGATTTTGGGTTTAAGAACCTTATGTACTGTGAAAAGTTTTAAGCTCGTCTGAGAGGTAAAAAAGTTGATGTAATAATTTGTATATTAATTGATTTCCTTATGTAGTTACATGAAAGTATCATGTATTTCTATTTCCGAGAGCTAACCAAAGTTGTTTGCCTTTTTCCTTCTAGAATTCTTCCTCTTTCTGACAGGCCAGCTTCAGATCAGTCAGTGTTTGGGAGATGAACTCTGTATTTGGGGTTTGGTTAGATAGAGCTTGCTTTAGTGTTGTTTGGAACTCTTCAATGATTCTGCGCTTATTGACATGTTGCTCTTTGTGCCAGCCAATTATTGCTTTCCTGCATCTGCTGATTCGCGCTTCCACTACGTCTGTGACAGATAAGTTTCAGGCTTTATACACTAGTTTATTCACTTCCACATTGTTTCTCAGTCTGAGATTGTATCGAAAAAACCCCTTTTTCTTCTTTTGAAGTGTTTCTCTTTGTGCCAGCCAATTATTGCTTTCTTGCATCTGCTGATTCGCGCTTCCACTACGTCTGTGACATATAAGTTCATGCTTTATACACTAGTTTCTTCACATCCACATTGTTTCTCAGTCTGAGATCGTATCGAAAAAACTCCTTTATCTTCTTTTGAAGTGGGTCAAAAATTGTTATTATTGATCGATGGTATAATCCCTTATATCAAACATATTCACTTCTGCCCATATGATATTCGACATTGTTCTATCAAGTTCGCATCAAAAAAAGTGATCATATCTTTGTCCCTTGCACGAGTCAAAATTCCCAGAAAGCAAAGGTCATATAAGTCATTCTCTGCCATAAAAGATTTCAACTTTGCAATTATCCTTCCGTTCTATTAGATCCACCTACTTTTTCTGAAGCTTTTATGATATCGTTGAAATTTCCGATCAATGGCCACTGTGTGTCATGATTTAGGGCTTTCCTGGTCTGATAGGTTAACAAGTTACTGTAATAATCTGTAATTACCTTACGATTTTCTTTTTCATAAACCAGGTTGCCATGAGTGTCCTTAATAACTGAGAATTTGTTTATTAATTGCTTTCCTTATATAGTTACATGAAAGTATCATGTGTTTCTATCTCCCATAGCTAACCAAAGTTGTTTGCTTTTTTTCTTCTAGAATTCTTCCTCTTTCTGACAGGAGGCCAGCTTCAGATTAGTCAGTGTTTGGGAGGTGAACTCTGTATTTGGGGTTTGGTTAGATAGAGTTTGCTTTAGTGTTGTTTGGAACTCTTCAATGATTCTGCACCTCTTGACGTATTTCTCTTTGTGCCACCCAATTATTGCTTTTCTGCATCTGCTGATTCGCGCTTCAACTACGTCTATGACATATAAGTTTCATGTTTTGTACACTAGTTTCTTTACATCTGCATTGTTTCTCAGTCTGAGATCGTATCGAAAAAACCCATTTTTTCTTTTGAAGTGGGTCAAAAATTGTTATTATTGATCGATGGTATGATCCCTTATATCAAAGATATTCACTTCTGCCTATATGATATTCGACATTGCTCTATCAAGTTCGCATCGAACAAAATCATCATGCATAAGTTAAAATTACCATAAAGCAAAGGTCATATAAGTCATTTTCTCCTATAAAAGATTTAAACTTCGCAAATTATCCTTCTATTCTATTAGATCCACCTAATTTTTTCAGAAGTTTTTATGATATTGTTGAAATTTCCGATCAATAGCCACGGGATGTTATGATTTAGGGCGAAGTTAAAATTTTATCCCATATCAACTTTATCTCTCTGTGAACAGAAACTCTATTATATATACAAGGTTGTAAAAAAAAGATTTCCCTTTCAAGGAAATGTTAGTATAGATAAAATTATTACAAGTTAGGAGAACTTCCACCTCGATCTCTTGTTTCCAGAATAAGGCGATCTCTTGTTTCCCGAATAGGGCGAGACCATGAGTGAAGACAAAGGTGTGAGACACATAGGTCGAGTCTGTCCACCACTAACTTGTTTAACACATTCCTCAGGTTTTTTTTTGTCTGAAAGAGGAATGAACCTAAAGAAGGGTCGATTCGATTTATAATATGCTGTTAGACTTCATTTGATTTGACTATCAATATCACTTGTGTATTTCTTTTATTTTAGGGGTGATACGATTTTCCCTGACTACATTAGACTACAATTTTTATTGTAAACATTTTGTCTGGTAAGTAGACAACTTTCCAGATTCATGATATGTGCGTCTCTAACAATATCTCTATCTACAAACACACGCAAAGTACATCATCATCATATGTCATAATCATCTCTTTTAAAAAAAAACTAGTGAAGAAATAAGAAAAAAACTTGTCCCGGAAAAGGGGACCAATCCAAAAAAAAGAAGAGAAAAAAAAGAATGTGTTCAATGGGTTTCTCCAATAACAAACCTGTCTTGTAAACCAAAACAGGTTCTAATACCTGTAAGATGATCCAGAAGACTGTGGCGGTGCCGGTGGGAGCCGGTTCGGCGTGGTGCGACGGCTGCTACCACCAGAACCAGAAGAATCCTCACCGTTCTGAGCTGGATCGCTGTACCGTCGGCTATGACCACCAGATCCATACCTCTTCAATGAGTCCGGTCCACTAGCAGCAGCGTTAAACGCGTTCATCCAATCCTCGCCTGAAGACCCGCCATTGGTTCTTGGGCTGCTTTCTGCGAATATATAAGAACGAACGAACAAGAAACTGAATTAGTTTTTGCTGTTAACATATTAGCACAGAGTTGAAAGTGTAGATGTGTTGTGTATATATATACCCGTGCCGCTGTCGGACCAGCTCGAAGCAGCAGCTGCGCGGTTATCGTGGACGCTAAGCTGTCTTGTGAGCTTTGAGAGAAGAGAGGACTGCTTCTGGTAACGGTCTCTTCGTCTTTTCACGTTTTGATCCTCTTGAATCAACGATTCTATCCTCTCATTACCTATCGCACTGTAGATTTGAGAGAGAAAGAGATAAATCAGCAGTCACAGCCATATTGAGGTTTACAATAATAGATTAGGGAAGGATATGAAACCTGATAGAACTGTAGAGCTGATTCAGCATGTCTTCCTTTGATTTCTCCACTTGACAAAGAACAACTGCCTGTTGAAGCAAGCAACGGGTTTAGATAATGTGATCGAGTGAGTAATAAAAAAGCGAGATGGAGTTTAGAATTTGAAGATTCACAAGAATGTTAAATTAGTTTTACCTTTGGGACATTTGCTGCTAAGCTGTTGAGAACAGCTTCAACGTAACCTCGTACTTCTTGGGACATCCACCGTAATTCCTCTTCTGGGTCAGCCGGTTTCCTAACCATCTTATCCTGAAAGAAATATAAATGAAAATCAAACAACCAAAGCAAAACCGTAATTTTTACCACCACATCAAGGAAACTAAATGCTTTACATGCCCAAACAAAGCTATCTTCAACGTTTACGTATAACAAAATCTTAACCCTCTTCAAGTACGAACCACAGAGACATCAATTTCACTTTTTACACATTCAACAACAAAGTTATTAAATTTCACTTTCTCCTAAGTAAGAAATTCATAACAAAGACTTTTATCATCATGATATTGGTACTGGATTAAGACCAGCAACTGCAACTTTTGTGCAGGTTTGACTTTAAAGGGAAAGTGGAAAAGAAAAATCACACAATAAGAAGGATAGTTTCCTTGTGTAACTTACAAGTGAACCTTCTGAAAGGCTTTGTCTCATGGAAGCGCCACCAACTTGGCCTCCTCGGGATTGGATAACCTTTTGCAGCTTATTAATCCATTCATTCTTATCGACCATGCTCTCGGCCTTAAGAACCAGTGCATTGTGAGCTGCAACATGAGAGCTTTTTAGATGTTGCTTACATATAAGAGCAAAAAGAGGGCCAAGCACCTAATGTTGCTTATCGCTTGACATACCTTTAAGTACAGTCTTATATGGAACCCTGCATGTTATCTTAAATACAAGGCCTGGTCCTTTCGAATCAGGTCCATTTGATTTCTTATCTTTAGAGCTCTTTGATTTTTCTCCTTCATCATCAGAAATTTCTTCGATACTGCATTCCTGAGCAGATTAACAGAGTTTCGTGAGACAAAATCGCAAAAGGCTGCATGTTATGAAACATCCAAGGTTTTTCTAATCAGCAGTAATGGTTATTAAAACGTTTTGCAGAGTAGGCATCCTAATTAGAGGTAATCATCACTTTTCACAAAGTACCAGGTGGAAGAGAAACGTAAATATGAAACCCTATTTTTACTCTTTTAATTGCAGTTACATATCCGACCAAAGAAAAGTGAGTAATAATACTCAATGATACCTCCAAAGTTACAGTGCCGCGGAAGTTCCTTTCTTCTTGCTTTTTCGTATAACCAAGCTGAAGAGAGGCAAATACAGAGGCAGATCACTTCAGCAACAATCATAAGAAAATTCTTCTAGAAAAAAAAAGAGAGAAAATTTCAAAAGTGTAAGGTATAATATACTGCTAGCATTAAGTTTAAATTACAATGACACACCTTTCTCTTTTGCAAATATTTGGATCAACTACTCAAGGATATTTGTGATAAATGCTAACCTTTCCAGTTTTTTCATTTAGAACAAACCATCGCCTACTCCACCCATTTGTCTTTGCACTTTTCTTCATTAAGTACCCTGCACGACAGAGTAAAATTTATCTATGATCGAAAGGAAAACCAATTTTGTCAGGCAGCCTCTGTGTAGAAGTATGTTAGAATAAGGACCTGCGGTTATCTCCCCCTCAGGTCCAGCAGTCTTTAGACCAGAGACCTCTGGCGTTTCTTTATCTTTATCCTTATCTTTATCTTTATCTTGTGGAATAAATTTGTCTCTCAACGATTTCAAGCTACCACCAGTCGATGGTCCATCTGGCTGAGGACTCGTTGCCTGATTTACAAGAATTGTTACATTATGTACTTTCCATATAATAAAAAGAAGAAAGCACTATCCAGAAAGTGAATCGAGAATGATTCTGAGATAAAGGCAAACCCGGCCTAAGAGAGACTGCTCTGCATCTTGTCCCTTCTTGGAGGAACGGCCTTTTAGCTCTTCCTCACGACGCTGCCTTTCCATTCTGATGAAAACCATACAACCAAAGAGCCAAAAAAATAGTGAAAATCATAAAACGAAACAATCAAACTTGTAAACCGCCATACATTGAAAGATAGAAATAAGATAATGATCAATAAGTAAGAGTCGCGAATTCACTAGAAATGACAGACCCGAAAAGTAAAGAATGGCAATCTGACGTTACCTTCTTTGCACAAGGCGGATGAAGTGCTGCGGTGGCACAAAGGCACGTTCCATATCAACTAGTGCAACTACCATCTTCTTAGCTTCACTCTTGAATCCATCAAGTGCAGCACTTGCTATAGCTACAACCTGGTTGATGATTATTTAAGAAAAGGGATAGCTATTATGAAGTTGAAAAATGTTAGTGATTAAGGAGTGAAAAGCACTATTACCTCTCTCTTAAAAGGAGGATATCTCCCAAGACCAGGTGTTGCATTCGCGGAAGCTGAAACTATGTCAACAAGCACTCTGTGAACCTAATCAAAAGTTCAGACCATATAGCTCATCAACAAATGAGACGGTCAGGAAACAATGTATGAAAATCTTCAGAATAAAATGAAACGTGACAGAATTTACAGTATGAGTGAGTAGGGCTCCAATAAATTGTGATCAGGAAAATTCAAATATCATAGTGCATATGATGAAGAAGACTATGTGTAACAAGCCATGGCCAATGTTTCGCAAATCCGTAAATTTCAGAATTTCAATCTTACGCAGCTCTCATACTAGAGGAAAAAGACACAAGATAAACTATAAACACTAACATGGACACACCTCATCAACGCATAGTCGTGCCGGGTCTTTAGCCAACTCAAGAACAACTTTTATTAATGATCTCAACCCTTTCTCCGGAGATATAAGATAAGGTTGATAACCATCTGCCTCTAAAACGATCTGAAACCATTGGGAAATCAATCTGTCAAACTCCAGTCTAGATTGTTTAACTGTTCATAAAATTCGAGGCAGAAAAAAGTAGAAACCCACCCTTTTGACATTATTCAAGTCAAAATATCTATCCAATGGAAGCTGCTTGATACGGTTGGGGAAATTGCCTTCAAAACTTGCAACAACTTTCCAGCCACTTCCCTGAACCCAAATTGTTAGAAAAATAATGTACTAA
Source organism: Thlaspi arvense (assembly GCA_911865555.2). Classification (NCBI taxonomy): domain Eukaryota; kingdom Viridiplantae; phylum Streptophyta; class Magnoliopsida; order Brassicales; family Brassicaceae; genus Thlaspi; species Thlaspi arvense. The sequence continues at coordinate 62,015,932 of OU466858.1, read as the reverse complement.
GCAGCAAAAGGGGCTTCAGATAAAAGGCACAACCACAAGACATGCAATTCAAAAACTTTCAGTGAACCATATAGCAAACACATCCAATTAAAATCCAGATGATATACAGTAAGCCCATCTTTCTAATTTTTATTATCCTATAATTCAAAACAGCACCACACTTATTCCATTGCAAGTATAAAAATGAAGAGGCTGATTGATAATATTTTACTTGGCGACCGGTGGTTGCTCTTATTTAAAAATTCCAGATGAAAATATTGTTCAGCCAATGTAAGAAAATACTCACTTCACCACCAGCTAAGTGGAGAAGAAATTTGTCCTCAAACTCACGGCACAACTCCAAAGCTATAGCCCTTGTACCTTCAGCACTGCTAACCAGTTGTTCACCAAGCCTTGCTAATTCGTCCTGCACTATTTGAGACTTGCCCTGGAGCCTGCGCATGCAAGAAAGAAATTTGAGAGTTCAGATTTTTCATAAGAATCATGTCCCTGAATAATCATCCAGAAAACTCAAACAAAAGACAGTCGACGCATATTGGGAGACGAAAGAAACATATCAACTTAATAGAGGATGAGTATCGACCAGTGACCTTGCAAGCAAGAGATGTTATGTTCAAAACTCAGTAATAATGGTGGACAAAATCTAAAGATTGCAAGTCTCTCTAATCATCAATTTGGTAGTTCAGAATATTCATAACTAAGACTAAAGATTGACTTCAACTACAAAGATAAAAAAACAGGGTTGTCTTTCATAAAGCAAATTGTAAGTCTCCCTAAGTACAGGAAATAGGCAGAAGAAATAATTGCAAATATAGCATATTAAAGCAAACATATGGAGAGAGGAAATACCCAGACAAGATATTTGGTAGCCTGAGCTTCATTCTGCTTCGAATCTGGCTAGCAAGGGTGTCCACCAAGGCAATTCTGCCAAGTTTGCTTGGTGGAGCACCAGTCAAAATGGATTTAAGACTTTCACTCTCAGCACGCCAAGCAGTTTCTAAAGAGTTCTCACTGCCTCCAGACTGCGCAGATGCAATTGAGACAGATTGACCGATAAGTGCAACCCATGGAATATCCGTTGTTTTTGAAGGTCCCTGGTTTGAAAGAAGAGCCTGAACTGCTGCAAGGGCTTTTGGGTTCTCTGCTGCCTGGTCAATTTTGCTGATAATTCCTACAGTCCTAGTGCCTATAAACATGGAAAGATGTCAATATTATTTGTTATCATATACAAAAAAATTAAAATATAATGCTTTAATCCAAATATAGCAAGGTCACCAGTTAGTAGGTATTGAGAAATATAATGAAGGGTAAATGTACTCACTGTCTGGATCATACTCCTTTGCGATCTTCAAGGCTCGAGATGACGAAATTTCAGATGCCTGGCTAGCGGGCACAACAACCAGCAGTATGGCATCATTATGCTGTGCATGTTCACCAATCTTGCCAAGAGAGTAAAGAAACAAATTACAAGATGACAAGGAATATATGATATGAATCTAGGTTGCTCTTTCAGCCAGAATGTTGAATAAAAAAATATTGAAAATCTCTATGGTTGACAGGTGGATTAGGGGCATCACAAAGGCATCATACAGTTCATAATCTTACCATTGAATCGTCCACAATTCTCTGGTCCAGTCCAGGCAAATCAATCAATTTCAAAGGTGGAGCTGAAATTCAAAGGGCACAAATATGTCATGATGTAACAGAGGACAGTAAGAAACCAATTGAAATTGATTATTAATGTTCCAAAGAATGGCATATTAAGTTAGAGCTTCACTTAGACATATAATCTAATATCCACAAATTAGCTACAGATTGCCACAAAAAAATATGAAGCAGCTAATGTGCATAGACTTATTTAGTGGTGGCAACACATTACAGCTGAGCCGCTCACTGATGCCAATGACATATTCAGATACCCAACTTAGCTTTGATAATATGGATGTTAAATTGACCAATAAATAGGGCTGCACAATTATGACTGAGCAAGTAAGAAACGACCTACCTGTGCTTGTACGAAGTTTTAGGTATATTTCATCACGACCCCTCCCTGTGGCTCCTTTGCTAAGCCTATCCTGTAGAGAATGTCTTAGGGCACCTATAATACACCCATGCAAAAAATAAAACAGAAAAATTGCAAAAAAATTAATCAAATGAATTGTATCTTAAACGCAGACAGAGCTTCATAAATCAAGCCTTACTTGCAGAAACTTGTTGAGATTTATTGTCGATCTGCAAGATTATTGCCTTGCTGCTCAGAGATTGCTCCCTACTCAGGTCAATGATTATAGGAGCCCGTGTAGCACCATTCTCACCCGTAGGCTGTCCATAGCAATTTGTAGCACACAGGCGCAACAGAAGGTCGTTAACTTCAAAAAATGTATCAACCAATAGTGACGTAAACAAACTCCCACAAACTCAATATACAACTTACCAGAACTGGATGTCCAATAAGGCTATTCAGAACTGCAGACTTTCCAGCTCCCTGGTTAAGCAAGCAAAAGGAGATAACTTAAGTCTCTAAACTTATAAAATATTTGTTCCAATCGCATACACAGAGCAATCTATTCTTCCATCTTCCATCAGACGAGTGTTTTACATAACAGAGAGTTCGATTGAAAGACATATCACAGTGGTTAGGAAAACCTCGATCTGACTAACAAAGCTCATAAGTTTTTCTTCCTGAAATACACTTTTCTTGAATTGAATTTTCTTCTCATAGTTTCATAAATCAAACACATCATCAATCTTCTCTCTTCAAGGTTTTAATCTCACAGAATCAAACAATTTTTAATAAAAGAGAAACGAAACAAAACAAGCTACGAACGAAGAATCCATCCTACCAAACTCCTACGTTACGGGAACATTTCGACAAAGCTCATCGAGATCCACAAGATCCACGATATAGTATCCAACATTTACACTCGATCACATCATAAAACAAACAAATAAACCCTGAATACAACCACATCGAGGAGAACAAAAAGGAGCAAGAGAAAACCCACCACATTCCCTAGGGCAACGACGTTGAGAGAAGTGGCCGGTCGTCTAGAAGAAGAGCTCTCCTCGGGATCTTCGTCAGCGAGCAGCGCCGCAGCTTGTCTCATCGAATCCGAAAGCTGAGACAACTCATCGATCGCCTCCATCGTGACTTGCGCGAGTCAAGGTCGAAATATCGGATTTAAAAGTACGAGATCTGGACGAAGAAATGGAGCCACTAGATCCGAGGAGAATCGATATCGATAACCACACGGGCGGTGGATTTTCCGGCGATAAAGGTTACCGGAATTTCGAATTCGGTCGCGACGGTGCTAAGCTAAGATTTGTTTGGGTGTGTGTTTCTTCGTCAGGGAGTCATATAACACCGAAAGAAGTAATAATTAATTAACAAAGATTTCAAATTTCAACAATAAGCTGAAAATTTTACACAAATGTGAAACCGTAATAAGAATTTTAACAGAAAGCTCTTTGCTTATAATCAGAAACATTTTCATCGGCTAAACCCATCCGATGTATATATATAGAATCATTTTTCAGTCTTTTGTGATGAAATGAAATTCTACCAATATGTATTCTATAGATGGGATTTAAATGTTATGTGAGAGTTTATTATACTGTATACTCTTTTTGTTTCATAATATATAATATTAGTTGTTTTGAAAATATTTTTTATTTTAAAATATAAGTTATTTTGATATTTTTTATGTATTTTATACTTTATTGAATATTGTGTAATCAAACATGTTTTTAACTTTTTGATAATTATATTTAACTTATATATTTAATATATTTATGGAGAAAAATTGTTAATTTTTGTGTTTTGGTCAAAATAACTAATATTGTGAAATAGAAAGAGTAACCTACCTATTATAGATAACAAAAGTTTTGGGGTTGATTTCTAGACAAATCAGTGGTTTCGATCAGCAAATTTGCTCTAGCAAAGAGGTGAGCAGTTTTTAGTCTATAAAACTGGATTGCGAGTATTCGCATGTAAAAGTTTGTGGTTTTCTTTGACGTTTTCCCAATGGTGTTTCAACGATCTGGATCCTTAAGTTTTTTATTGATGCAAATTCATTGGTTTTGTGGAGTTTTGGTGTTCGTAGTAGTTTATGGTGCTGCTGGTGAGTTGGTTGTACGCTCTTTTTATTTCGTTGTTGTTGCTGCTTCGAGCTTGGAGTAGTTCTTTTTGTCTTGGTTCTGCCAAGTGTGGTTGTTGGTTCTTGGCTTAACTTCGGTTTCTTTGGTTTATATAAAAAGATCATGGTTGAAACTCATTTTATCAGTCTTAGTTGTAGTATCGATGGTTCATTTGCTAGTATATCTCTTGTTTTTTTTTTTGCTAAATGGTATTGATCTACCTAATAACATTGGTTCCATGGCAAAAATTAATTAAAAAAAAAACATGGAAGCAAAAGTAATCAATTTTTTGTTGGTTCTGTTACCGTGAAGCAATGGATGGTAACAAAGAAGCGATAATCATCTTGAAAGTTTCAGAGGAAAGCGAGACTGTTAGAGATGAGATCTGTACCGTCTCTAACAAGCCCGATATGAATTATGGTCGGTCCGTCTAACAAATTTCAAGTCGGCGACATAAAAGGAAATCTTCCATTTATCGAGCCTCAGGAAAAAAGGAAACTCCTTCTTGCCGACAAGAGTTTCCTATTCTGAACAGGTTGAAGACCGACCTGATCGGCTATAAATACAGGAAGTCCTCGACTCCTCAATCTATCCAAAAATCACTCCTCGAGACCTAAGGCAGATTAAGCAATCTAATCGTTCTTAGTTCTCGATTTTACTTTCTATAAAGGTTTAGGTCAGCGTTCTTGTTCCGACGACCTAAACACCGTTGTATTCTATCAAGCTCCGGCTTCTTCTAATAAAAAGATCTCTTCTTAAACCCTCAAACCCTAGTTCTTCTATAAGTCGAACTTGAGTTTTTACAGTTGGCGCTGTCTGAGGGGATTAGGAGAACATTCTTTGACTTATAACGAAGCTCGAAGATGGTTGAAACACCGATCAACACTACCGACCTCACAGGAGCCTCCGATCCGACAAGAAACACCCAGGATCTGATCGTCGACCCAGCCACCGGGCTTCTGATGGGCCACCAGACCGATCAGGAAGATAACACAACTACCGCGCGGAACATCGGAGGGACAAATCAGGTCGGTCAGGCCGGTGGCACAAACACGACCGGCCTACCACAGCCACCTCCCATCGATATGACCACCATCATCAGGTCGGTCGCAGCGCAGTTGCAGCAGGGGGTGGATGCTCGCTTCGAATCTCTCCGTGCCGAGCAGATCGCCTACAGAGAAGACCTAGATCGGCTTCTCAACTCTAGAGTTCATACCCAAGAGCAGGCCGATCTAATCACCCCTCCCCGCCCTCCGATTCGCAACACAGATACGACCAGGCTAGTCAACAACCTGTTCGGCACGACACCGACAGACGACCTGCAGAGAGCACAGGCAGAAGGCTCGAACGCTCGTTCATCGCGCAATACCGCAGGTACCGACCCGACGACGGTCTCAGAGCTTGATCTTCTCCACCAACACCTTGACGATATCCACAGCAAGATCCACAAGGCAACGACCTCAGCACCAGAGTTGGACAAGATCCTCCAGGAGACCCAACAGACCCCGTTCACGTCAGCCATCACCAGCGCTCCTCTCAAAGACATAGGCCGGATGAAGCTACCTCCAAGCTACACCGGTACGACAGACCCGAAGCGACACCTGACCGCGTTCAACGCAGTCATGGGACGTGTTCGCTTCACCGATGAGGAACGGGAAGCATGCCTCTGTCAGTACTTCGTGGAGACACTCTCCGGAAGCGCCCTCACCTGGTTCTCGCAGCTTACCAAGAACTCTATCGATAGCTTCAAGGAGCTCACAGCCAGGTTCCTGAAGCATTATTCGATCTACATCGACACGGAGTCCACAGCGCTCGATCTATGGGCGTGCGTCCAGGGCGACACGGAGTCGCTGTGCAATTTTATCGATCGGTTCCGATCGATCGTCTCCCAGTGCAGTCTGTCGGATGAACTGTGTTTCAACATTCTTATCAAGAATTTGAAGGATGATTCACCATTCAGTGAGCGATTGAAGACAGGAAAAACCAAAACCCTCAAAGATGCTTTGCACAAGGCATCCGGCTACATCAGAGTCGAGGAGGATCGGGCAGCCAAGGCCAAGGCCAAGTTGGCCGATGAGAAATCTTCGCGCGACAAGAAAGGCAGATCGTCGAGTCAGGACGATTACAAAGAGCTCCGTTAGCACTACGACAAGGATGACAAGAATCGCAAGAGCATCAACGCAGTTGGACGACCAAAAAAGCCATGGAACGTGTGGGACCGCTCGAGCGACAGAGACCCCGACAGCAAGAAGCCGTGGTGCAAATACCATAGGGCGCACGGTCATCATACCGATGATTGCCGCACCCTCCCAGCCCTCTTGAGGAAGAGGTGGGACGATGGCGAGATCACCCTTCCAGAACCCTGGAGTTCACGACGATCCGACGATGAGGACAGGCGACCCGATGACGATCGTGATAGAAGAGATAACACCGATCACTCTTCTAAACGCGAGGGTAAGGAAGCAAAGCGTGACCGTGAAGATGATCACACACCTCCAAGCTCACCATGTCGGCGGATCAACATGATCATGGGAGGGCTCCTCTCGTGCACCGACTCGATAAATTTAATTAAACGGCATGAACGGAAGGCAGCCAATCCTCCGAAGGACGCCCCACTACTATTCAAGGACGACCTACCAATCACATTCACAGAGCAAGACGCGCAGTTCATAGACCGACCTCATAACGATCCACTCGTCATCTCACTACGACTCGGAGAAGACGACGTCTCTAAAGTATTGATCGACACTGGAAGTTCGGTTGACCTCATCTTCATGGATACTCTACGGAAGATGAGTATCCCGGAACGGGACATCAAAGTCGCACCGTCACCCCTCACTGGATTCGCTGGAGACTCGATCTCAACGATAGGAACGATAACGATGCCTGTTACCATACGCGGGAAGTCAATTACGGTCAAGTTCGAGGTTATCGACCGATCTGCGATCTACAATGCCATCCTTGGAACGCCATGGCTGAATGCCATGCGGGCCGTCCCTTCTCATTACCATCAATGCATCAAGATGCCGATCAGGGGCTGTGTCATCACCATCCGTGGTGATCAGACAGTGTCCCGACACTGTTACATCGACAACAAGCGCGCCCGCAAAGCATCGACGTTCGTGATCGGCAGTAGTAGCGATTTCGATCCACAAATTGTTCATCACGACGAGCAGCCGAAGAGCGATCTTATCGCCCAAATCAACATCGATGCTGCCCACCCGGAACGTTGCGTCGGTATCGGTACGGAACTGTTGCCTAGCATGCAGGACAAGCTGATCAGTTTCCTCCGAGAGAACGTCGCAACGTTTGCGTGGTCAATGGCCGACATGAAGGGCATTAACCCCCGAATAACGAGTCACGAATTGAACGTCGACCCGACTTTCAAGCCGATCAAGTAGAAACGACAAAAGTTAGGACCTGAGCGAGCACAAGCCGTCCACGATGAAGTAGATAAGCTCCTGAAGGCCGGATCAATCGCCGAAGTAAAGTATCCGGATTGGCGAGCCAATCCGGTGGTCGTCAAAAAGAAAAACGGCAAGTGGCGGGTCTGCGTGGATTTCACCGACCTCAACAAAGCTTGTCCGAAGGACAGTTTCCTTCTTCCTCGTATCGATCAGCTCGTCGAGGCTACGGCAGGCAACGAGCTACTCTCCTTTATGGATGCATTCTCAGGATATAATCAAATTCTCATGAATCCGGACGACAGTGAGAAGACCGCATTCATCACAAATCGGGGCACCTACTGCTACAAGGTCATGCCGTTTGGTTTAAAAACGCTGGAGCCACTTACTAGCGCCTGGTCAACAAGATGTTCATCGACCAGCTTGGGAAGATGATGGAGGTATATATAGACGATATGCTCGTCAAATCAGCTCAAGCAGCCGACCATATCATCCATCTGCGAGAATGCTTTCTCATACTGAACCAGTATGGCATGAAACTCAACCCCGCAAAATGCACCTTCGCAATCACAACCGGCGAATTTCTAGGATACTTGGTCACTCAGCGTGGCATCGAAGCCAATCCTAAGCAGATCTCTGCGATCTTGGAGCTACCCTCGCCAACTAACACTCGCGAAGTTCAGCGCCTAACAGGAAGAATAGCCGTGCTAAACAGATTCATATCACGATCTACAGACAAGTGTCTTGCCTTTTATCAACTCCTACAAGGCAACAAGCGATTCGAATGGGACAAAAAGTGTGAAGACGCGTTCGTGCAGCTCAAAACCTACCTCTCGACACCACCGATCCTGGCCAAACCTGAGTACGGCGACACTCTGCTACTCTATGTTGCGGTCTCCAGCGCAGCAATCAGCGGAGTCCTGGTTCGAGAGGACCGTGGGGAGCAGAAGTCGATCTTCTACTTCAGCAAAACCTTGGATGGTGCTGAAGCTCGCTACCCGACCTTAGAAAAACTCGCTCTTGCTGTGGTCGTCGCTTCAAGAAAACTATGACCTTATTTTCAATCTCATTCTATTGCCGTCTTAACCAGCCAACCTCTTCGTTCGATCCTGCACAGCCCGACGCAATCTGGCCACATGGCGAAGTGGGCAATCGAGCTTTCCGAGTTCGATATCGAGTATCAAACGCGGACTTCTGCGAAATCACAAGTTTTGGCAGATTTTTTGATCGAACTATCACCGGAGCTCTTAAGCGCCGACCCAGTAAATTCAGAGATATGGACGCTACACGTCGACGGAGCATCGTCACGCTTCGGAGCTGGTATCGGCATTCTATTGGAATCTCCACCGGAGAACTTCTCGAGCAGTGCTTATGTCTAGAATTTAATGCATCCAACAACGAAGCCGAATACGAAGCGCTGATCGGCAGTCTCAGGCTAGCACGGGGGATGAACATCCAACACATCCGGGCATTTAGCGATTCGCAGCTCGTCGTTAAACAGTTCAGCAGAGAGTATGACGCGAAGGACGATCGAATGGACGCCTACCTGAAGCTGGTGAAGCAGTTAGCAGTAGAGTTCACGACCTTTGAACTACATCAGATTGACTGATCTGCCAACACCAGTGCGGATGCTCTAGCTGCTATTGCATCAAACAGAGATTCAGCCCTTCAGAGACCAACGAAACGTTGAACAAGGTAGACATCTTGAAGGCTACAGAAAACAGCTACTAAGCAAGACGGAAGTTGTTTCACTGGAAACCCGAACACAGAATCTTTAAACTAGGAAGAAAACAGAGTCCCGAACGAAGACTGTCCTTGACGTATGTCTCTTGTTAGTATTGAATTTTATGTGTTTTCCTTTGTTCGGATTTTGTGTTCGAGGAATTCTCGTTAATCCACCAGTTTTCGTATCTCAAAACTGTATCTCAACTTATATTACACTTTTATTTTTAATAATAATCAGATGGGAAGAAAAAAATAAGAAAAAGAAGAAACATAGGTTGCAGCTGTTGAGGAGACTATGGATCACCGTTTTAGAAGTATCTAGAGAACATCTGTAGTTCTTTCTTCTCTAGATTTTTACTTTGGTGTAGAAATCTTTTATTTTTTTAACAACTTTCTGAAACTATGTAACCACAAAATCATATATTTATATTGTTTATTTTCCTTGCGTTTAAATTGAAAGTCTTTCGTAAAAACACAAAAAATGCTTGACATAAATTTGATCAATAATTGTTTTTATATACAGTAGTAAAAAATAATGCCTCTATTACTGTGGTAGAAATTGCATATGACACAATTTTAGAAGATTAGACTCCTGAACCGGCTGAATAGATACGCATTCAAGTCTAACTGTAATGCGTATAATGTTTGTATTAACTAAAGATTCAAATTGGTACAGCGTTAGAAGTCGCACACACTCCACACTTTTTGGTCTCAATCTTATAAAACTCAAAATAAATTATTTTGCTTTATCAGGTGGAACGTCACTTAACCATTCCATGTTTATGCTTTCATGTTTAGTGACCAAACGATTAAGGAATGCGTTCATTAACATCATTGAATATATGTATATGTTCCCAAGTATACAGGGATTTATATAGCTTTTAATTGTCTCAGCAACTTCACTAACATCACTTGTTTATAATAGGTTGTATAAAAGAAATAAGTAAAAAATATAAAAGAATCTGAATTCTTTTCTCAATCGAATAGAGTATTAAAATTGTCTCCCCAAAAACTTTGGAACAAAGCTTTCTCTAAATCTTAATAGAATAAAAACTGAATGTCTAACAATAGTTTTGAAAACTTAAATATAGTCTAAAAACACAAATGAGGCTGATCCGCAAATAGATGAAACTTCTAAGGTTTTAATGCATAAATACTAGAATTCAAGTATTTGTATGGTCAATACTTTATTCAGGAAAACTTAGCAAAAAGATGCATAATAAAGCAAAAAGAACATTTCAGGAATCAGTGCGAGATGGCACAAGTCTAACTTCAAACAGAGACATTTACACCACGAGATCAAGCTATATTTTGAATACAAGATAGCTTGAACTGTTACCTTTTACGTTGAAGTGATTTGAAGACAATCTCACAGTTGTATATCAAGTTACAAGGCAAGTAAGAAGGCTTCAAGCAATAGAAGCAGATCCCAGACGACCCACTGCCGCGCCAAGGATCCCCTCCTGCCGTGCCACCAGTAGTCGCTTGTAGGGCAATTTTTAAAAGATGTTTTCCGAGCCCATTTGCAGCCCAACTCATTTCCCGAGCCGCCAGGCGCAAGCCCAACCTAATGGACACCCTAGAAGACTTCAAAACCTATAAATGCTTAGCTCTAAGGTTTTATATTCGTGTGGCCAGTTAGTGACAAGTTGGAGTAGGAAACATGTGAAGATAGGGCAGCTGAGTGGTGCACTATCAAGCAGTTAGCCACCAAAGTTTTAGGTTTTATTACTTTTGTTCTTTGTTCTCAAAGGGAGATGGATCTACTCTTGTACCCTCTTTCTTTCAACACAACAATTTTGTTTCATGCAATCTCTTTCATCTTTGATTTTGTTTCTCTTTATCATATCTGAGTGGTCCACTTTTGTGTGGACGATTTCCAATGGGTTCTTAAGGGTATTTCATCAACTGTTTCTAATCATCTTTTCATATAGCCGTATTCTAGAGATTTCTTTGTTTAATTAATTTTTTAATGCATAAATCTAGCATCATGAACTAGCATATGATCTTAGGATTGCTAGAGCCATCAAAATTGTTGAATCTGACCAACAGAACTAGCTTAAACGAGCGAACATGTCATAAGGTGCTTATTGCTCACTTACGAGGCCTCATGCACCTAATCGCATGAAGCCCCAACACAAAGACAATTTATTTTATGAAAGTATTTAAATAATGAAACCAATGATTCGAATTTGTGGAAATTATGTCTAGTCTCCTTTGCTTTTAAATGTTTAATCTATAGTTAGAACCCTTAAGAATTCCAGGAAGGATCCCAACAACTTACTCTCATTGTTTTATCTTGTTTATTATCTGCACTACCTTTACTTTTATGCACTTCCTTTTAATTTAATTTTTTTTTTCCATTCTATATAGGCCTAAGCGAGAATCAGTCTATATACACAATTACGTTGTCTTTCTTTTATTTACTTTTTTTTACAGATCGTGACACAACAAACTAAACACTAAACCCCATGCATTTTTGGTTGCTATATTTTTCCTGTTCTACAATAGACATCTATGTGGTTCGGTCCCTAAGTACTACATCGCACATTGTGCACTTGCAGCATATGGTCTTTATAAATTTAAAGATCAAGAAAATCCCTAAGAAGCATCCACATTTTGGATAGCAAATTTAGATTCTATCAGCGATCGGTGTCAATCAACACCAACGGACTGTGTCAATTGACATCCTATCCATAATTGGTCTCCGACTTAATCTCTTCAGTAACATCTCCAACTTGATCTCTTCAGCAACATCTTATTTGACTCCAAAATGCTTCAATATCTCCAAATAAGCTCCAGACGTACATAAACCAATGAAAACTCGAAAAATACCAAAAAACTATATATACAAGTCAAAAATCCAGAAACCCCATAATATATCACTTACACTATCCCAATCAAACCTTTGTTGTTCTTCCTTTAATATATTTTTTACCTTTTCATGAGGTCTTTGTACGATAGGCCTTAATGTTGGCTTAAGTCCGGTCTTAGTGAATTTTATGTGTCTTCTTGGACATGAATACAACTCGTACTTTTATTAATATGTGGAATCGGAGTCTATGTCATTGGCCATTTGTTGTGTTTAGTGGACCACAACTTGCCGCCTTTGTGTTTATGTTGCTTTAATAGATGTCAGATTTCTCACATGTGGAATGATTGTAAAATATCATTTACTTTATATTTGTTTATTTATTTATAATTAGATATTTACCTGCGTTATGCTGTGAGATAATTTTTTAGATTTTGTATATATTTTTAATACAATAAAATTAGTTTATAATGTGAATGAGTATTATATTTGTTTTTTATTAGCTTAAATTATGTATTTATATATTTTAAATCTGAATAAATATTATATATCCTTAATTTTTTTACTTTTTAAAATTATAATCTACTATCAAATTTGTTTAGTTAACTATCTATAAATGTATATGTAAGAATAAAACAATACATTTTTAAGTACCTTCATGCTAATGGCAAATATAATTTATTTTCTCTACTAAATTGCCACTTGATCCTCCTTTAAAATTATATAAAGCTAATTGACATTTACAAAAATTATTAATTAATATGATTATTTTAAATTATAAAATTTATTTATTTATCAAATATTTATTATAAACATATGTTTCTAAAATTACCAAACTATAATCAATAACATTCATATCAAAACCATTGTGATTGCTTTAGAACTAAATAGAAAGTTATGTTTGAACTGTTGAAATATCAATTTAGTTGAAGTTAAATAATTCAATTTTGGTTACTATAAACATATTATAACTTGAAAATTTAGTACAGAGAAATTTTATCTTTTTGCAAAAACTGAGAAATTGCATTTTTCGATAAAACAAAAAGTTTATTTTCCCATAAAACTGAGAAATCGCTCATTCCCGCAAAAAAAAAATTATTTTCTCGTCAAACATGAAATTTTATTTTCCTACCAAAACAAAGAAATTACATTTTCCTGCAAAAACCAAAACATTCATTTTCTCGCGAGAACTTGTGTTTTCACTCTAAAACAGAGAAACCAAGTTTTTTCACCAAAACAAAAAAATCGTATTTTCCCGTCAAAACCGAAAAAATTATTTTCCTGCAAAAACTGAAATCGTATATTCCCGCCAAACAAAAAAAAAATTACTTTTCTCGTCAAACCAAGAATCACGCCTTTATACCAAAAGCCATAAACTACAATTTCCCGTGAAAACCAAAAAAATCACATTATATGTCAAAAACTGTAAATTTGCATTTCCCATCAAACCGAGAAATTGTTTCTTCCTGCCAAAATCGAGAAATTTTGTTTTTCCATCAAATCGAGAAATTGCATTTTCCGCCAAAATTAATATTTCTCTATATTTTGTATATATTTTGAATATAATAAAATTATTTTTATAAAATAAATGAGTATTATATCTATTTTTTATCAGCTTAAGTTATGTATTTTATATTTATTAAATCTGAATAAACATTATATATCCTAATTTTTTTTTATTTTTCAAAATTATTATCTATTATCAAATTTGTTTAGCTAACTATATATAAATGTTATGTATAGAATAAAACAATACATTTTTAAGTACCTTCATGCTAATAAAAAATGTAATTTATTTTCTCTACTAAACTGCCACTTGATCCTCCTTTGAAATTATATAAAGCAAATTACCATTTAAAAAAATATGATTATTTTAAATTATAAAATTAATTTATTTATCAAATATTTAATATAAACATATGTTTCTAAAACTGCCAAACTATAATCAATAATTTCATATCAACACCATTGCTATTGTTTTAGAACTAAATAGAAAGTTCTGTTTGAACTGTTGAAATATCAATTTAGTTGAAGTTAAATAATTTAATGTTGGTCACTATAAACGTATTGTAACTTGAAAATTTAGCACAAAATTTTTTTATCTTTTTATAAAAACCGAGAAATTATATTTTTCAACAAAAAAAAGATTTCATTTTCCTATGAAACTGAGAAATGGCTTATTCCCGCCAAAACCAAAAAAATTCATTTCTCGTCAAATCTGAAATTTCATTTTCCTACCAAAACAAAGAAATTGCATTTTTCCACTAAAACTAAAAAATCACATTTTTCCGCGAGAATCTGTGTTTTCACGCCAAAACAGAGAAATCAAATTTTTTCACCAAAACAAAAAAAAATTCATCTTCCTGCAAAAAACCAAAAAGTTATATTTCCCGTCAAAACCGAAAAAAATATTTTTCCGCTAAAACTGAGAAATCGGTTATTCCCTTCCAAAAAAAAATTTATTTTCCTCGTCAAACTAAGAATTACGCATTCCTACCAAAACCGATAAATTACAACTTCCCGCGAAAACCAAAATTACATTATCTCCTGAGAAATTGCTTTTCCAGAGAAAACTTAGAAATCACATTTTTCCGCGAAAATCAAGAAATCACATTATCCATCAAAAGCCGAAAATTTGCATTTTCTATCAAAACCGAAAAATCATATTTTTTGGTCAAAATTGAAAAGTTACATTTCCCTCGCATTTTCTCGTCAAAACTAAGATATTTTGTTTTCGCGTCAAAATCAATTTTTTTTCTCACCAAAACCAAAAATTCACATTTTTCCGCCAAACCCGAGAATTCACTTTTTCCGCTATAACCGAGAAATTATGTTTTCCGACCAAAACTGAAAATCACATTTTCCTATCGAAACCAAGAAATTATCTATTCCCGCCAAACCTAAGAAAATTTGTTCTCGGTAACTACCAGAAATAGGAATCTCCAAGCTATGGTGGTCTGAGCTTCTCCTCATTTGCTTTCGACTTCCATTTTTTTGTAAATTTTATGCTTTTTAATGGGTCAGCAAAATAGTAAACTGATTTTATTAGTGTGTCAATGATATGTATTATTGTTATGTTTTTATTGGTTCAAAATTTTGGTGATGTGTGAGCTTTTTATAATATAACGCTTTTTGCGTTGTTGTTATGGAAGCATAGTTGATGATGAGTCTACACTTTCTTCTATCATATATGTCTCTATCAAGCAAATACATAGTTAGAAATTTTAATTTTTTTTTTGCTGTGATTTATTATTTGAGTTTCGGTTTGGAAAAAATATAAAACAAATATTTATTTTTTTTATTTGTTGTTATTTATTATTTGGATTTGGGGATGGTAAAAAATAAAATAACTTTTTTTTATTTGTTGTGATTTATTATTTGGGTTTGAGTTTGGCAAATAAAACAAAGATTAACAAAGAAAAATATTTGAGTTTTTAATGGGTTTAAGTTAAAAATAATAAAAGTTAGTAGATGATGTGTATTAATAAAATATTTTGATTGATGAATATTTTTATTGATGTGTCATCTTCAGAAAACTTTAAAATTCTGAAGTGTCATCTGCATGAGAGACATTGATGTTATTGTTGCTTTGATGTGCATCTAAATATTTTATCTAGATAAGAGTATTTTAATCATTTATTATTTTGGATTGGATAATTTCATCCAAATAGTCTAATTAAGTCCATTCAGATGAGTTTAATAAATTTGCCTAAATTTTTATAATCTATTCAAATAAATCATCTAGATGTTTTTCGTTTTTATTTATAAACGAACATTAATTTCATCTCCATGTAGACAGCCCTGGCCCAGTAAAAGTCAGGTCCCTAGGGCCAAAAATTTTTTTGGGCCTTTTATTAAAATTACAACTGAATTTTTTAAAAGAATTTAGGTTTACTTTAGAATTAAACTATGTTTTTCTAATTTTTTGAGCCTTTTAGTAGCAAAAAAAACAAATTTGAGCCCCTGAGTAGGAAAAGAAAACAAAAAAAACTGGGTCCTAATTACAAAGAGTTTCTATAAAAATGTTAAAAGACCCCTGAGTCATCGCACCTCTGCCCACCCCCTTTAAGCCGGGCCTGCATATAGACGAACATGCCTTTATCCTTCTTGTGTGTTGTTCAAAGTAACATATCTTTAACTTTAATCATAATCACAAACATGTAAGTTTAACATTGATTTTAGGCAAGTTTAACATTGATTTTAGGCAAGTTTGACATTGATTTCTCTATTATTCTAGTAAAAAATAGTATTTTTATTAATCTGTAGAAATTGCATCTTTTACAAAATTAATCCTCATATTTTATAGTATAAAATCATTAATGAAATTTTTATCAACCACTTTTAAAGAACTTCACAATATGGTGGTGTATTTTGAATAGAAAATAAATAAGTAAAATACCAAAGAATTTATCGGTTTGATAGTGGTGTCGAACCAAATCGAAAACCGAATAAATTTAATTCTATGATGATATTAAGTCTGAACCGAAAACCAAAACACTTCGGTTCAATTTGGTTCAGTTTCATTCGCTTCGGTAAAAAAAATCCCGGGACAGTACTCTCTCTTTTCTCCTAAACCTCATTCGAAGGCGAGCAGAAGAAAGTAGAAACTGTGAAGAGCCAAATCGCGTTTGAATTTACATCGACGGCGAAGAATGCGATCGTTAGAAGAGCTATCTCCGACAGAAACCCTAGATATCGAGAATGGCCTCGCTCTCGTCTCACGCGTCAAGCTCTGCCTCACAATCTACCCTCTTGTCCCTTCCGTATCTAAGCCCATCGACGAATGGCAGCTCAAGCGATCCTTAATAGATTTCCTCAAGAACTCCGTTTTCCCCTCCGTGACGGTCCCGGAAGAGGATATCATTGTTCGGCGTCACAAGGACTTAAAGAAGCGGAAGCGCGAGGAGCCAGTCGCTCATGGATCGCTGTTCATCCGCGATTTAGGGTTTCTTGAAGGTAAGAAGAAGAAGAAGAAGGAAGGTGATGAGAACGATGAAGAGAGGGATGTGAAGGGTTTGGAGAAGAAGTTTATTGATTGGAGGAAAGTTTTGGTGGAGAAGATGAATGGTATTGAGCTTACTTTAGCAGGAGTGAAGTATAATCTCACTGTGGTACTTCCGGTTTCGGATGATTTCGAGAGGTTGAAGAAGGATTGGGAGGAGTTTTACGCTTTTGGTAATCTGGGTTCATTGATTTGGAACTTTACTTTGACGATTTTGTAGCAAAGTGTTTCAATTTTTTGTGTTGGGTGTTTTGCTTTTGCAGGACATCCAAGGGAAGGTAGACGAGAAGCTGATACAATTATACTCCGAGGTGTGCCATCAAGATGGTTTGCAGAACCCATAGTTTCATCGAAGCCTTCGATGTTGGTTACGCATACAATCTTCTCCAGCTTTGGAAAAATAAGGTAAGATTATATTACCTTTCATGTGTCCACTTTGACTATGTTTATCAAAAATTGTGTTTTTCCCTATCTAATTTTGCTTAATGAATGTGACACTATGAGAGTTGAGAGTGGAGAGTGATCTATGTCTAGCTTATTGCAGTTTTCATTGGTTTTGTGGTGCTTTGGGTAGATTTCATGTAACTACATTTGCACATAGGATGATAGAACTGACATTTTTTTTGTAGAGGTCAATGTATGACTTAAGTTTTATCGTCGCAATAGCTATAATTAAGAAACATATTCCGGAATTGGATATATGAAACTGAGGACTAGCTTTGAGGTTCTGGTTCACTTAAGGTTTAAGGTAAAACTCAGTTATCATTCATGGCTAATTTGGTTAAGGGTATTCAAAACCGTGTGTTTCTCTAATGATAACTTTCTATCTGAGAGAATAAAACATTCATAAATTTGCTTCAAGAAGGTAACACTATGGACTTGAGATTTTTATGTTGCTTGGTTATTACAAATTTCATTGGTTTTGTGTTGATTCCGTAGATTTAATGCTTCTCCATTTGCACATAGAGCTGACATTTTGTATGAAGTTTCTTGATTAAGTGAAATCGGTGGATGAAAATCTTTCCTAACAACTAATTATTGTCTCACTTTAACCTCTCTGCGGTAATTATCTTTATTATCGTCGTCGTATTGAACTTGTTGTACCATGTATGCTCGAGTATTATATTCTTCTAATCAGATGATCTCATTCGTTCTGTTTGCCAATGATAGTCTAATGTTAATGCAAAGATAAAATATCTTTAATTTCAATAATTCCATGTTGTGCTGCTTTAACTCATCCTATATAGGAATTTTAATGTTGCTGAGGACGATAATCTAGGTAAGGACGCAGATGAGGACAGTGGAGACCTTGTATCAGGTCTCCATTGTAAGATTGTGGTTCAGTTCGAGAAGTACAACGATTTCGTGAATGCCATGAAGGCCTTCTGTGGTCGCTCAATGCAAAAGGTAAATTTCTATCCTGCTACGAAGCATTTTACTATGGTATGATGTTAGGTTTCTCTGTTTTGCTGTTGCATAAGCTTCTTAAATAGCACAAACGTTTTCTTCATTCGCAAAAACTTTTCTGTTGGATGCTTCTTCCGAATCATGAACTTGATTGAATGTAAAACTAGATTCTGCTGTTTGAAAGTAAGTAGATGGAGTTTTATTTGATTGTTTATGGGGAAAGATTAGGGAACTTGTGGGCATTGCAACATGAGTGATGTATTCTGTTTTGTTGTCATATGAGCAGGAAGGAACTCGGCTAAAGGCAGACTATGAACTAACATGGGACAAGGTTGGGTTCTTCCGGAACTCGAGGAGAGTGTTGGAACACAGAGATGGAGGATACAATAACGAGGCTGTTGGATACAATACGGATGATTTGCGCCGAAAGAGATTCAGGGTATGTATGATTTATGATCAGTATACTATTAATTACTGATTAATCCAGACAAAAGATGATTCTGATGTCTTTAAATCTGTTTATTGGCAGGAGTAAAACACTGAGATGAGAACTTTCGAGGAGGTTGGATTTGTATTTTAAAACTATCTTTTCAAGATTTTCAAGTTCAGGATCTGATCCTTGTTCTTGTCCAGAATCATCCTTGTTATTTTGGTAAAAATACGTCGCACCGAATTGGACTTGACTCGACTTTTTAAATCTTCAATATCGGCAAAACAATCATTCTAGAAGCATAAACCCTTTATTAAAAAAAAATAATAATCTAGAAGCATATAATCCATTTCCATAACCAATCAGTCATATTTCTCATTTTGGTTATATAAAATTCGATAAATAAACCATAAAAGAGTAAAGAAAGTCATTTGAACTGGACAAAATGAGTAAAATAATCCCATAAATGACTTGTAATCTCAGAGTTTCTTGAGAGGACCGCAATCTATAAACTTTCCACTGAAGTTTCAAGTTTGACAATTGATGTCTACAATGTGTGCAAGACAAAATCCTTAAAAAAATATAAAGTCACAATCTCTATCTTTTATATTCCCTTAGCTATCGTTGATGATAGGTTGAAGTTTTTTATAATTCTATTTTGATGTCGATAACTCACACGCATAATAACAGATTTCAATCTAGATAACAGCATTACTGCAACAACACTAGTACAAGAAGAATACCATAACACTAGGTAATAACCCGCACCATGTGCGGAGTGAAACAATTATTATTTATTTAATATAGTATAATTTTAAAATTATATAAAAAAATACAATTGATTTTATATAAGTTGTTTATAACATTATGCTGTAATATTGACAAAATATTTTTTTGTTTATGTTATGAATTTTAGGGTAATTTAATTCTAATGTAAATTAGTTTAAAAATTAAATATATATTCACAATCTGGATAGAAATAAGAAGTCTCTCTTTATACTTTCTATAACCTGTGATTAATAACATGATCTTAAAATTAAAAAAAAATAGAGGGAGTATATTTTGATTAAATTATTAAGTATCTAATAAAAAATTTATTACTTCCTCTGTTTCATAATATTAATTTTTTTAAGGTTTTTTTTGTTTTAAAATATAGTTATTTTTTATATTTTTTACTACTTCCAATGAATACTATGTGACCGATTATATTTTTAAATTTTTCATAATTAGTTGAATTATATTTAATTTATATACTAAATGATTACTTTTTTAAAAGAAAAGTTACTTTTTAATCTTTGTGCTTTAATACAAATAACATATATTTTGAAATAGAGAGTATTAAAATTGTAAAAATAAAATTTGATTTTAAAATTTTATAATCGACTTTAATATTTCTAATACGAATGTAAATGCATATTTAGATTAACCCGCAAAAATTATAATCATAAAAATATTAACTTTTAAAAAAAGAAGATTACTGTAAAATTTATTTTAAATACTAAATATACATAAGGATTATATAAAAATAAATTATTTTTTTTATTATTTTTAATAAATTATCTAAAATTGTATATAACTGAGTCAATGCTTATCCATTCTTAAATTTTTGATTTAATAAAAATATTTTTAATATCAAAAAGTTTAATAAAATTATTATATAATATCCTTACAAAAATATTTTAATTTTTTACCAAGTTATTTTATTGTATAAATTAAAAATAATAATATCTATTAAATTAAGCTTCATGTTTTTTTATCATTTATGTATTTTTATATTGATTTATGAATCATCTATCTATACATCTTTATTTTCAATTTTAGTCTTTTAAAACATACTTTTATTTATTAATCATTTAAGTAATTTATATTTTTTATGAAATTCAAATTATAACACAGAAAAAATATATATATATATATATATATATATTTTACTATATGAATGATGTGATGATTTATTTTTCTATAAAAATAAAAGATAAAATATAGTATTTAAAGAAATAATTAATATGATATATTTTTGGTAAGAAATAGGAAAAAAGAATATCTTGATGAATCATCATCAATATAATTGATATAAACTAATGTATAACCAAATTAATGTGAGTGGCATAACATGTAATTAATCTAGTAACATAAGTCTATTTATATAACTTTGCTGAAAATGATTCTGGTGATGACACATCAGCAAAATGGCACCACTGTAATATTTTACAAAATTAAGGTTATTTTTAAAAAATGCTTCTCTTTTAATATATATGGGATAACACAAAAACACTAATAAAACTCAGGAAAATAAACAATTAAATGTAAAAATAATCAAATCTTGCTTGATTAGAGAACTAAATCTCTGAAGTTTTGTTAACTAATCCTGCTAAATATAAAATCCATAGTCGATTTCTAGATGACTTTTATAAAGGAATCAAACTAGCAATATTTCCACAACGGAAAAGACAAACATTTAATTTCCATCAATTCTCATTTATGATAGGTTGGTTATTTTGTCATAATCACTCTTTATCGAAATATACTGTATCTATCTGTCACATTTCCAGTGAACTAAGTTGTGCAACTAATTATTGTTTTCATAGAGAAAAAATCATTCCTTTTTTTTTGTATCTCACCTGGCTCTTTGTTTAAACCATTTGGGGAGCTTTGGGTCGAACCTCGTTGCAAGGTTATAGTTTAATATGTTTTTATCATAAAACGATAGTAAACTAAGATTTGAAGATTTTTTACTGTAAAATATACCTAAAAAACCACCGATGATTCTCCATAATGAAAAATATAGTTTAGTCTTTAATTTAGAAGTCAAAGGTTCAGCAAACTACTGTGATATCACAAATGAGAAAATTCTATAAAAATACACCAACTAAATTTCTCTAAACTTTTTAATACCTAATTTATTTTTATACCCAGTTTATTATGCCAACTATTTTTCTTTCTCAATTTAAAGCATCAAATGTGAACCATATACTTGGTTTTTGTCATATACGAAACGGCTGTGAACGAGAATATGAATGACGTTTGATTTCCGTCATTGATTTAACTACGACTGAACTGTAGTTAAACAATCCAAACCCGATAAATATACCCGTAATACCTGATAAACATAACCCGTAAATCCCGACCCATCTAATTACCCGACCTGTTTTTTTTATCCCGACAAAATCCCCAAATCTGGAAACAAAACTTAAAATCCTAATTTCATCGATGAACCCTAAATAAAAAAAAATCGACTGAATTACAGCAAAATCAAGCAATATGATGTATGATTCTAGGCGATATTTTGGTTTTGTGGTCTTCTTCTATGGATTTCTCGGTTTCATATCTGTAATAACTTTTTTTTGTTCTACAGTTACGAAGATGAAAAGCTGAAGATGCATATTCACTAAGGAGGTGTAATGTCAAAGGAAGGGGAGAAGCTATGTTTTATAGGTGGATCGATTGCTCCAGATATGTTGGTGGATCCCGATTTTCTCACCTTCTCGATTTTTGAAGATTTCACCAAAAGTAAGGAAGTTGTGAGTGACGTCGAGAAAGTCTGGTATAGACTACCTGATGAAGATATGTCATTGGCAAGATTGATATGGCAGGATAAGGATAGTAAGATAATGAAGATGGCTTCAGAAGCAAATGAATGTGGAGAAGTTTACATCTACATGGAGCATAGTGTTGCTCCCCCAAATGTTGTTGAAAATGTTTCGAGTTTTGTGACTGCTATTGGTGAAAATGAAGCTACTGAAGACTGTTTGGATGATGGCGAGAAGGCTGATGATGAAAACGGTGGAGATGAAGAAAACAGAGAGGAAGAAGAAAATGATGATGAAAACCGAGTGGAAAGTAGCGAGGATGAGAGAGAAGAAGAATGTCATGAAGAAGAGCGAGAGGAAGAAGGTGGTCAAGAAATAACTAGACCGGAAGAAGAAGCGCAATCTAAGGATGAGAACCAGATATTAGGTGAAGCTGGAGCTGATGACCCACGGTTTGCAAACTTGTTTGCACTAGCTGAACTAGAGACTCCTACAGTTCATTCAAAGGGTACTCAACCTAATGTGGATGTTGAAGCTGGTTACGACAGTGAAGTCGAGGGTGAAAGAGTACTTCCCCTGGTAAATATCCAGATTCTCCATAAGACACTGATGAAGAGTGGTGGAACTGGGACAAGAAAGATGACCGTGGAAGACCTCATAAGCAAGAGAAAAGTAAAGGTGAGTATGATAAACCTCCGTACTTATGGCTGATGCAGACGTTTAACAGTGGAGATGAGTTTCAGGATAAACTTCTGAGATATGTTTTGAAGACACAGTTTGATGTGAAGCTGAATAAGTGGCAACCTGACAAGCTTGCAGCAATATGCACACACAAAGAGTGTAAATGGAGGATCTATTGCTCTGTGGAGAAACCTATACGGAAGTGGATGGTGAAAGTGTATGAGTGGCAACACAATCATTTGCCTACAGGAAGAGCGAGGATGTTGAAACAGGGAACAATTGCTAGACTATTTAAAGAGGAGGCAAGAAAATGACCTGACATAAGGAGCTCTGATATCAAAGATGAGTTAATGCATAGGTACAACATCTCAGCTTTGATATATAAATGCAGAAAAGCAAGGAGAATTGCCTTAGATATGGTGTTAGATACTCAGAAGGAGCAATTTGCTAAGCTAAGGGACTACGAGGCTGAGTTGGTGAGAAAGAACAAAGATGTTACAACAGAGATAGTAACCGTTGAGAAGGATGGAATACAAGTGTTTGAAAGCTTCTATGTTTGTTTTGAACCTCTAAGGAGAACTTGGAAGAACTATTGTAGACCTCTGATAGGCGTTGATGGTGCATTCTTAAAATGGGAGTTAAAGGGCGAGATATTAGCAGCAGTTGGTAGAGATGCAGAAAACAGAATTTATCCTATAGCTTGGGCTATCGTTAGAGGTGAGAACAAGGAGTCTTGGACATGGTTCTTCGAAAAGTTGGCAACTGACTTGGACTTGGATGTAGGAGATGGCGTCACCTTCATATCTGATAAGCAAAAGGTATGCTTCTTGTCTTTAATTTATTAAAGTTGCTTTAAGTAGTTATACACTGTTTTAAGTAGTACTAACTGACTATTAACGTTCGCAGGGTTTAAAATTAGCTCTAGCTAGTGTTCTTCCAAACGCTGAGCATATAATTTGTGCAAACCATGTCTATGGTAACTGGAAAAAGAAGTACAGGGATACTGACTACAAACCTTTTTTCTGGAATGTGGCCTACAGCAAAACGAAAGGAGAGTATGATTTGCACATGGAGGAGTTACGTGTATATGACTGAGAGGCTCATGATGATTTGTTGAAAGCTGATCCAACGAGTTTGAGTCTAGCTTTTTTCTCGACAAATGCAAGATCTGCTAACGTTTGTAACAGCTTACCAGAGAGCTTCAATAGGACAATTAAAGGAGCTAGAGAGTTGCCTTTGATTAATATGATGAAAGCAATTAGGCGACAGGCTATGATGCGCATTTCTCGTAGATTTAAGAGAGCAAGCAGGTGCATACTGCCTTTCCCGAAGAAGATTGCAGACATTTTGGAAGCAAACAGAGCAGAGAGCAAGGACTGTTCTGTAATGACAAGTTCAGACAACTTGTTTGAATTTTTGTTGTACAATTGTAGCTATGAGGTCAGTCTTCGTCTGCGTACTTGTGTTTGTAGGGAGTGGGATCTAACTGGCATACCTTGTCCACATGCAATCATCATTATCAATGAGAACCACCAGCAGCCAGAAAAGTAAGAGTTTATCATTTTGTTAAAAAAAAATTCTCTTGTTTTATGTTGCTTATCATTATGATCATTTAATTGTAGTCATGTGGAGTACTATTACAAGACTGAAGTTTGGCAAGCGACGTATATGAACAACATAAAACCAGATAATAGAGAGAATTTATGGGAAAAGACTGATAAAGAGCCCATTGGAGTGCCAGGTTTCAGGAAAATGCCAGGAAGACCTAAGAAAAAAGGATAAAAGCAGCACATGAATCTTCGTCCAGGCCAAATAGAGTAACTCTAGGAGGCAGGACAATAACTTGTGGTAACTGTAAGAAGGAAAGACATAACCGTGGTACTTGCAAAAATGAATCCTTCGTGGTCTAGGTTTCATCACACAAACGTGGAAGATCTCGGAAGGTAATTCTATATTTAGATATTCCTCTATAACAAGGTGCTTTCTTATGAAATGTTTCTCACATGTTAAAGAGTTTAACATATCTGGATGCTGGAGGCAGCAACCCATATCCACCAAGAAAATGTAGGGCTACTAAATCACAGCCTATAATTCCACCATCTACGCCTAATCAATCCCAACCTTCTACTGCGCCTCAACCCTCAATAAGGCCACAAACTGAAGCTTCATCATCAACTGTACCTGCTTTTACTGCACCTCAAGTCTCAACAGGGCCACAAACCGAAGCGGGATCATCTACTGCAGCTGCTGCAACAGGGCGTCGTCGTGGACGTCCTCCTGGAAGAGGACAAGCTTGTAAGGTGACAGTTCCGAGAGGAATCGGTGTGTACATGTGCCCATTTTCTAATCGGGTGTTTGAATGCTTTGGTTTCACATCAAGAGAAGTAGGAGGTGACTCTTCCAAAGGTCCAAATTCACGCAAGTAATATTTTGCAAGTACTGTGTTTCTTTTGGTTTGTAAACTCCAAATGTTCATTTGGTTTTATTTTGTATCGGCTATCAAAACTTTGTCTTAATCATGATTTGCCTTTTCTTTTTGTAAACTAAGATGATGATGAATTTTTAATCTTGATTTGGCTTTCCATTTTTAATGCATCTTCCTTTGTAACATCTTTGACTTTATGAAATTTGTCAATTCGTTAATTCGAAACACAATAAAAGTCGAAATGTTAATAACAAACTCATTTGTGAATTCATAACATATGTTAAACATTACAACGATAGTTATACCTTCATACCAAAATGCAATAGGAACATTACAACCATTATCAAAGCTACAACAAACAACAAAACAACTTACTTCAAAGCATTGACGATTACGGCAGTAACACCTACAAATCCTATCCATGAAATCAACATAAATTGTCGGAGAAGCTTCTCCTTTTCAATACACAACACAATTTCTTGCTTCAGCTTCTTGTTCTCATTTTCAATCTGAACCAACAACTCTGATTTCTTCTTTCCTTCTTCATCTTCATTTTTAATCGTCGCATGGCCCACTAAAGCTCTGAGCTTCTTCAGCTCCTCAAATTGCTCCCGAATTAGATCTCGTGCTTCCATCAAAGCGGTTTTTTGCCAACCATGAGGCTTCTCATCATCGAACCATCGGAAGAAATTGCAAGACTTCCAGTTTGCATCTCCACAGCTGTAGAACCTTCTTCATGGATTATCGTCTGTCCACGCCTGCTTCACGACTGATGGCTTTCCAAAGTGACATCTCACTTCACCCATCATCAAGCTCATTCTTCCACTCATTGCATTTGAGTTCGACCCACTTCCAGAACCTTCGCTTCGATTTATCTTTTCCAATGTTGTTTCTCTCACGCATCTCTCTGTCGACAAATCTGAAACCAAAATCGATTTTTTATTTATTTATTTAGGGTTATAGAATTAGGGATGTATAAGAGGAGAAACACTATATATTAGGAAAGTCGAGTATAACTTTTTAACCATAGTTATATATTTAACAGAAATTTAGTCAGTGTTTAACTCCGTTTACAATGACGTTAAACTCTGTTAACGAGTCAACACACGGTTCACAGTTGGTGATTTAAGTGGGACAAAAAAATTAGTTGAGGTAACAAACTGGATACAAAAATACGTTAAGTATTAAAAAGCTTAGAAAAATTAAGTTGGTATATTTTTATGGAATTTTCCTTATCTAAATCTACTTCATTTTCGTAAACTAAACTATCTGTTTTCATTGTAACCGACATCCATTTTTTCTCTCTCAAAAATGGCGAAGCTTTTCGGGATCTAGGGTTCTATGGTCACACAATTAAGGGGGTCGACGGTCTGGAGAAAGAGTGAAGGTGACAATGGGGAATCAGTTAAGGATTGAGCTCGAAGACATACGACGGAGTCGGTCTCTAAGGTTCAGGGAGATGCCGAACGGACCCGGAATTGGAATATGGGTTTGAGGAACTATGAGCTCAGGTGGGGGAGCTATGAGGATACGAAAATTAAGGAGGCGCAGAGTTTTTGGTGGGGGATTTATATAATTCTGGGAGATCAATTTTTGGTTTTTGTGGGGGATTGGGAGAATGCAGAGATTGGAGTTAATCAGATCAGATACGGGGCTAAAAAAGGAGGGCAATCATATCAGGATTGGTTCACACTAACGATCAAGGGTAACATTAAAACTCTGGAGATAATGCATCAGGTCCATGATGTTCGAATCTCTTTCATCTCTGCACTCCCGGTGATTCAGGGGATCCAGAAGAGGCAATTGGGACAATTAACCAAGAATTGGGGAAGTGATGGATTAAGAAATCTCATAAATACCCGAGAGTCACGGAGTCAAGGCTTGGAGGTTCATGGGGAAATCTTCATTGGGGATATTGGTTTATCCATAATAATGGGAGATCAAGATGGCTGTATAATTCGGATCAAGGTAATGAGATCTTCTCTGGATCTATTTGCGTTTATTAGAGCCGATCACGACAATTCCGTTGGTCTAATACTAGAGTTAACAGTGGTTACCATATGTGATACTGAGGAGGTGAATAAGGTTGGTATAAAACAGGGCATAGAGAGGGATAGAGATATTCACATCTCTCGGGTTAATTTTGGCCTTCACTCACACGAGTATACAAAACTTGTTCTTTCAGGCTTCGTAATGTCTCAAGCAGCGAGATTGGTTAATGGTGGTTCTAGCAGGAGGAAGGAATCACTGGCCCCGCGCCTGAAGATTACGGTCCCTAGATTTGATAACTCGAAGCTCATTAACGGCTACAGCCGTACACTCATCAGGCATTGTATGAACCCCAAAGTTCAGGAGATGAAGGCACTGTTATTCATGCTACCCAGGATATGGAAAGTCGAAGAACGGGTGGCAGGAGCGGACCTGGGCATGGGGCGTTTCCAGTTTGATTTCGATGAAGAAGAGGACATTCAGATGGTGCTGTAGATGGAACCCTTCCATTTTGATGGGTGGATGGTGGCATTAGTCAGATGGGAACCGGTTATGGACGTGAATTATCCTTCGGTGCTAACTTTCTGGATCCGAATGATGGGGGTCCCGCTTCACTTCTGGGCTGAACCGACGTTCCGCAGCATAGGACAGGCTCTCGGGACAGTCCAGAATGTGGATTTGGATGGAGGGAGGGTGCAAGTTGTCATTGACGGGTTTAAGCCAATTTCCCTTGAAACAACTGTGGAGTTTCACAGTGGAGAAGAAGCCATTGTCATCCTTCGATATGAGAGATTACATGGGTACTGTCGGGAGTGCTTCAGCCTCTGCCATGACTCCAGTAGGTGTCATACCCTGCAGCAGAGGAAAGATCATCGAGAGGAGGTGTTTCACCCGGAGGAGAAACCAAATGGAGGGTCCAAAAGCTATAAAGGGGCACTCGACTTCCTACGGGCACGGCGGAAGAAAACGCAAGGCAGAGACGTATGCAAGGAGATACAACCAAGGGTAAAGGCAAAATGGGGGAGGTTCAAGAGGAGGAGAGAGCTTCGAGACTCGGGAGAACTCAGCAAAGGTCAAACGGAGACGCTGTGAGAAGGTCTTCTCGATCTTTCCCACCAAGGGAGGCGAGGAAAAGAATTGGTGGGACATCCCGAAGCATACACTGAACCACAGAAGAGCATGAGCCAAGGATGGTGGATAATTTGCCAAAGGCCGGCCTGGAAGAAGGAAATCTCAGAGAGGGACATGATAGGGACAGTCCTACTCAACATTCTGCTAAGAAAGTCCGTAAGGGACTAACATTCGAGGAGCCAATTATGGGGATGGAGGAGTTAGAAAATTTGATCGACAGGGTAGTGGTGGAGGAAGTGGAGGATACAGAGGTAGTAATAAGAGAGTTGGGGGATGGAGAGGAGGTGAAAGGAGGAGAGGTGGAGGATCAGCCCAAGGAGTTCAACCTCGACCTCGACCTTGATCAAGAGGGGCTCATGGACGATGTCTCGGGTGACTTTGACATTACAGATTTAGAAGATATTATGGAGGAACCAGTGGACGATCAGGTACCGTGCATTGAGATTGGTGGAACCGAGATAGAAGAACGCGAAGGGGGACAAACGTTAATCGGAATGGAACGAGAGGCAACTTCATAGGGGGTGACGAAAGTTCAAGAAAAAACTGGCGCCAAGAAAAGGCTTTTCAAATCATCCTTTGGTGTGGGTAGCGGGTCCCGAAAAATGATGAATCCTATTACACCAAGGAAGAAGGGGATGATCAAGGAGGTTAAACGCGGTGGAGATAAAGGGCCGGCTCAACAGAGGAACAGCGAAGGTATGCTGGAGGGGCAGGGGGATAATCACAAGAATTAATGCGGGTTTTGAGCTGGAATTGTCAAGATCTCGGTAATAGGTATACAATAAGTTATCTTAGGGAAATATGGAGAAGGTTCAGACCGGATTTTTTATTTCTCTCAGAAACAAAACAGTGTTTTAGCTTTGTTGAGCAATTTCAATTACACTTTGGTTATGATGTGTTATTTACGGTTGATCCGTGTGGTTTCAGTGGTGGACTGGCTTTAATTTGTAATAAAAACTTTGATGTAAAAGTTATTTTTTCTAATAAAAGGATCATTGAAATTGAAGCTTGTATTGATGGTAAATTAGTTTATATGTCATTTGTATATGGTGACCCGGTTCAAAGATTCAGGGAACAATTTTGGAAACGGTTAACAAGAACAAGCCTAACAAGAAATGAACCGTGGTTTATAATTGGAGATTTTAACGAAATAACAGGCAATCATGAGAAACAGGGAGGAAAAATAAGACAGCCATCCTCCTTTGTGGATTTCAACACTATGATTAGTAATTGTGGATTACTTGAATTTCCAAATCGCGGGAATACACTGTCTTGGAAGGGGAAAAGAAACGGTCAAAATGTACGTTGCAAATTGGATAGGGGACTCGCAACGGAGGAATGACATGAATTATTTCCATTTTCATATATCGAATATTTGAGGATGATAGGATCGGACCACAGGCCAATTGTAGTAACAATTGAATCAAAAAATATTAAACAGAAAAAAATAATTTCGGTTTGATAAAAGATGGATTGGTCAAGAGGGATTAATGGATGCCATAACTCGAGGCTGGCAGGAGTATAATACTCAAAGCTCTCAAACTTTGGTAGATAGGATTATCACTTGTAGACATGAGATCTCAAAGTGGCGACAAACGATTAAACCATTTGGCAGAGACAAGATTGAAGAACTCTAGCGCCAATTGGAGGAAAGTCAGACAGATGATTCATGTTCTCAAGAGGAACTTAATGAAATTACGCAAAAGCTAAAGGATGCATACCATGAAGAGGAAGAATTCTGGAAACAGAAGAGCCGCAATCTCTGGAAAAAATGTGGAGATCTCAATACAAAATTCTACCATGCTATTACAAAACAGCAGAGAACAATTAATAGGCTTGTCGGGTTACATGATAACCACAATGTTTGGGTAACTGGAGAGCAGAAGATAGGAAAGGTGGCAGGGGATTATTTTTCACAGTTATTTACGTCCACCTTACCAACGGACTTCGAGAATATATTAGGGGAAATAAAGGCGGAAATCACAGACCAAGAAAATGAGGAACTTCTTAAACCGGCAACAGAATCAGAGTCAGAGACGCACTCTTCATGATGCATCCTACAAAGGCCCCGAGACCAGATGGAATGACTGCACTGTTTTTTCAAAAATCATGGAATGTTATAAAGAGAGAGGTGGTACATCAAGTGAACCAATTTTTTACTTCAGAGACTTTTGACAAGAGGTTGAACCTGACTAACATATGTCTCATCCCTAAGACGGAGAGGCCAACTCGAATGACGGATTTACGGCCCATAAGCTTGTGTAATGTAGGATATAAGATAATATCCAAAGTTCTATGCCAACGGCTAAGATATCTATTACCTCGGCTGGTCTCAGAGACACAATCGGCCTTTGTGGCAGGAAGACTTATATCGGACAATATTTTAGTAGCACAGGAAATGTTTCATAGATTGCGGACTAACAATACTTGTAAGAAACAATTTATCGCTGTTAAAACAGATATGAGCAAGGCGTATGATAGAGTGGAATGGTCTTTCATTAGACAATTACTTCTGAAATTGGGGTTTGCTGAGAGATGGGTTAAGTGGATAATGTGTTGCATAGAGTCAGTCCAATACAGGGTGCTTATAAATGGGAGTCCAAAGGGTAATATACAACCAAAACGAGGCCTAAGGCAGGGGGATCCACTGTCATCTTATTTATTCATACTTTGCACCAAAGTATTGATTGCTAATTTGAAACGAGCAGAAAAGGATGGTCTTATCACAGGGATGAAGGTTGCCCGGGCGAGTCCGGCAGTATCGCATCTGTTTTTTACGGATGATAGCTTGTTCTTTTGTAAGGCTACACAGGCAGAGACGACTGTATTACTGCACCTCTTGAAACAATATGAGCTAGCGTCGGGGCAACAAATTAACTTCACTAAATCGTCTGTCCAATTTGGATACAAAGTCCCACCAGCGACACGAGAGTTGTTACACAATGAGTTAGGGATTAGTAATATTGGAGGAATGAGTACTTATCTGGGGATTCCGGAGAGTCTGTGAGGAGCAAAAACAAAGGTCTTCAATTATATTGTCGATAGACAACAAAAAAGGGTAAATGGGTGGACATCAAAATTGCTATCCAGAGGAGGAAAAAAGATCCTAATAAAAACAGTGGTCACAGCAGTTCCGACATATACTATGTCATGTTTTCATCTACCACAAACCATCATTACCCAACTTACGAGTGCAGTAGCAAAGTTCTGGTGGAGTAAAAACGGGGAAAAAAGGGGCATGCACTGGATTGCTTGGAACAAACTGTGTAAATCAAAGGAGGAAGGAGGACTTGGCTTTCGGGTGCTAAAGGATTTTAATTCAGCCCTGCTGGCCAAACAATTATGGAGGCTCATAGATTACTCAGAGTCGTTATTTGCAAGGGTGTTTAAAGGAAGGTATTTTAGAGACGGTACTCCGCTGGATCCGATACGATCATACTCATCATCGTATGGATGGAAAAGTATTACATCTGCTAGATCTTTGGTACAAAAAGGGCTCATTAAAAGAATTGGATCTGGACATTCTATCTCGATATGGAATGATCCATGGATTCCGGCATCACACCCGAGATCAGCAAAAGGCAACGGGGTAAATTACTTCCCTGAGCTAACAGTCAATCAATTGATTGACCCTATAACCTCAACGTGGAATATTCCACTACTTGCACAACTGGTGGCACCGGAAGATATCCCTATAATAACTGGAATGGCAACAACACGAGAATATAGGCAGGACATATGGGGCTGGCTTTACACAAAGACAGGAAGGTACACTGTTAAGTCAGGATATCTGACAGAGCAACTGTGCCCAGATAAGAAATCGGTCCGGGTTTATGGACCAGATATTAGCCCCTTACAGACAAGGATTTGGAAAACCAAGTGTCCCCCGAAGCTAAAACACTTTATGTGGCAAGCACTTTCTGACTGTTTGGCGGTAATGACACGCTTACAAGCTAGAAGTATCGGTTGCGACCCTCGTTGCAGTAGGTGTGGGGCGGAGGAGGAAACTATAAACCATATGCTATTTATCTGCCCTCCGGCACTACAGGTATGGGCGCTTTTGCCAATACCTACACCGACACAACGATTTCCAACAGAAGCATTGTATTCTAATATGGCATATTTATTTTGGAATCTCTCGGATCATGAGGACATGAAGATATATCCGTGGTTACTATGGTATATTTGGAAGATGAGAAACGAGAATTTTTTCAAAAATGTCACCCGTGACCCCAGGGATGTTGTTAAGCTTGCAATGGCAGAAGCATATGCATGGGACGAGGCTCAGAAGGGCGACACAGTAGGATCTGGTCCACATCTGTTGCACAATGTGGTTCAACCCAGGGAAGGGATCCTTTGTTATACGGATGGATCATGGAAAATTGATGTTCCAAATACAGGATTAGGCTGGTATAGCACAAATACAGAAATGTCACGTACTTTAATGGGTGCCCAGAAGATTGGAAAAAGTTTGACACCCCTACACGCAGAATTGGAGGCACTTATTTGGGCAATGCATTACATGCTGGATGCTGGGAGATACGAAGTATCCTTCTTTACGGACAGTTCGGATGTCTTGGCAATGGTGGGGAATCCGGAGGGGTGGCCAGCTTTCTCCTTTCATTTGCAGGAATATGCAGTGATTAGACGGGAATTTAACCAATTCTCAATATCAAAGATCCCACGTACGCAGAACACGAAGGCAGACAAGTTAGCACAGAATGCTCGAGATTACTTTTACCATTTATATTATGTAAACTCAACCTTTTCTGAATGGTTAACACCATGTTAGAAGAGTTTTGAGGATGTCGACCAAAAAAAAAAATCTACTTCAAGATCACAGGCTATTTTTTTAATTACCACCCACCAGTGGTCTAATCATATACTATTATTGTATGATCGGTGCTCTTAACAAGATATAATTATTTGTAATAATTCTGCAAATCTCCCAACAATTTTGTATTTTCTTTTTGCGCTGTCGTGACTCTCGTGGCATTGTTTAAGAAGAAAATGTAGATCATACCAATTATCAAGATACCCAAAACAAAACTTAGGAAAAATCACAAACTACCTTTGCAGAAAATAATCCGTATTCCCTACACACATATCAAGAAATCGATATAAACAGTTGGGAAATTTTATCATCAGTTCGGTGACTTATATTATACAGATAAGGGAGATAAAGATGTTCAAGCTATGTTTGCAGTAGCCAGTATACATCTTGCAATTGCATATTTACATCTTTTTGTTTTTTTGGTCGATGCATATTTACATCTATAAACATTTAAAATCCTAAGAAAAATAAAAAGAGAAAAAGATACATAACTTTCTGCTAATTCAGCTGTCTCAAAAATAACAACTATGAACGAAACAGAGAATAAACAAATAGTAGCAAGAAAAAAAACAAAAGAACTTTTACACAACAACCGAAAAAAAAAACGTTCTTGCTCGATCACGCGTTTTTTTCACGAGCAGCCAGAAAACGAAAAATCTACTTGAGAGGAGAATTATCACGAACAGTTCTTGGGTTAAACGATGCTCTGTCTTCGATACTCAATTTCCTAGCGAAATCTCTCTTCTTCATTGCATATGATGAAGATCCTTTGTGTCTGCTTTGTTCCTTGATCGTTGGAACCAAGTACCAAACGATACAAGTGCACATAATCGCAGCAGATCTTCCAAAGAAAACCAAGAAAACAAGAACCAAGATCATAGTCACGGGAAAGAAATGATTCGGTCTCGTCATCTTCTTCAAATTCTCGTTCGTGATCTTCTTCAGATTCTCGTTCAAAACACAGACGTGTTTCTGCTCTGTTTCAGGCTCTGTTTTCTTAGTTTCCTCCGTTTTCGATTCGTTGACCACTGGTTTGACTTTAGCCGCAGCAACATCTTTGGTCTTCTTCTGTTTTTTATGAAGATAAGATGATTTGATCACGACGGGGACACACTCGCCGGAGCTTGTGAACACGAATCGGACAAGAGGCGGGCCACCGGAATCGAGCTTCTTCGAGTATATGCTCTGTCTCTTCTCGTCGAGCACCGAGAGAAGCTCAGAGAATTTTTCAAGTCCACGGTTTGAATAAGGGTTCTTGCTCTCTTTTCTTGATCTTCTTGGCGAAGAACATGGAGATCTAAATGGGCTCACCATTTTTATTTCAATCGATGATCCTTTGGTTTCTTTAATTTTGTGATGTTTTTTGTGAGATTAGGAGAGATTCAAGGTTTTTTTTTGGCTTTGTTTTTGGTAATGGAGAGTTTGTTTTACAGAAAGAGAGACGACCTTTAATATTAATATACGGGATTTGTATTAATTTTTAAATGGCTTGACGCGACAAGAATATTTTTTTATAAAACCGATAAAAAGAATATGGGGTTTTTTACATTAAAATATGGATTTGAGAATTTGACCGGATCTGATGAAGCGTTTATAACTTGGTCAAATCTCAGGGTCTTAGAATTTTATATTCTTGTGATAATTTGTTTTTGTGTGGGATGAAGATAAGAAGTTTCCACGAATAAATGGACATCATGGCGTATGTCAGTATGTGTATAAGTGTATAACGCTGGTCAGTTGGTCCTATTGATTGACTTTCTTGGGGCAGAAGTTTAAAAAAAAGTCACATTTTTTTCTTTCTCTTTTTGGTTACTTCTTAAAAGTATATGTTCAAAATTTTAAACAATACAAATTAGTATTACAAAGTTATAACATGCACATACTAAACAACAAATCAAATACAGCAAAAAGAACTGGTACACTTCTATACAAATAAACACATACCAAAATGAAATTTAAAGATGTTATACAATTCTACTTTTAGATTTATGTTTGTTCCATTATTTTACATTGGTTTGTTAAACTTTGTTCTCACTCTAACCATAAACCATGTTGATTTGTTTATTTACCCAACATTCAAGAACTGTTTAATCGTAGACATGCTAGTTTGAGATCAGTTATTAAAAGAACATCTGGTGTATGAAAGACAAAATGGAGAACCTTAATTAGACAGGAAATAACCGAAATATAAGCTGAAGAAATGGGTCAAAATTGTGACAGCAAGAATGGCTCTGCATAATTTTATCAAAGATTCACAACAAGAGAATTCCAATTTTTCGTATCCTCTCTTTGTGTTATTGCTTTGTCGATCTTGTGTGTCGCATTTGTATTCATTAAGGTTTATTGTCTTTGGTTAATAGTGAAAACCTTCTCTGTATTGTATAAGAACTTACTCGACCTCATCACTCGTACTTCTGGTAGAGTACATAAGGAAGAGCGTTCTAAGTTCCATTGGCTTCACTTTGTTCCAAAATATAGATGAAAAGTAAGGTATATGTTATTTCTATATGCTCTACTTTACTTATCGTTATGTTGATCTTGCATTTAAATTTTTAGTCGAGGAGGAGAAAATCATGTATGCAAACTTTTGAACTCTTCTAATGTCATCACTAAAAGACTACTGTCATCGTTTTGTTGTTACAATTTGTGTCCTTTGTTGCCTAGAAGATAATGGACTAAGCTTGCAATTTGTGTTCTTTGTATTACAGATTAAAGTTTGGGTCATGTTTTGAAGACCATAAAGCAGACATGTTGACTTTTGATAATTTTGTGTTCTAATTTAATATTTTGATTTATTTCTTGAGAAATTGTAAGGAATGGACTCAATTAATATCAAAATTAATCGACTATTTCTGACAGCTTTTTCACCACACTGTTGTACATAAAAAGACGAATGAATTCTTCTATCTTATCTAATTGCTTTTGACTCACAATTCTTTTCTTCTATTCATGTTTTTCACACGTTTTCTCTTCACATCTATTTAAAATAAAAATAAAAAAAATCAAGAAAAAATAATGTTGATCGTGATTGTTGGTAGCGGTAGTATTGGTGATAGAAGTGTTGATGGTGGTGGTGGTAAGTGTGGTGATGTCGGTGATGGTTGATGATGGGGATAGTGTTAGTGGTGGTGTTGGTGATGGTGATGGTCGATGGTGGTGGCGGTGGTGGTGGTGGTGGTGTTGGAGTCGTCGGTGGCTGTGGTGGTGGTAGTAATGGTGTTGTCGATAGTGGTGGTGGTCGGTGGTGGTGATGGTTGCGGTGTTGGTGATGGCGGGTTGGTGGTGGTGGAAGTGATGGTGATGCCGGTGGTGGTGGTGGTGGTGGTGTCGGTAATGACGATGGTGGTGACAATGTCGGTGGTGGTGGTGATGGGGTGAAAGAAGATGTTATCAACGTTAACACGATAGTTAGCATACTCACAATGTTAGTATGATAAGTTTTTGATACGATAACATTGTTAGCATGATTATTTTGCATAACTTATACAGTTAACAAATTTAATTCATTTTTTTCATGAAATAATAGCAACGTTAACACGATAGTTATCATGTTAACTCGATATTCGTATAATATGCTAATCGAACAAAGTTAACTCTTATTTTTCATGAAATAATAGCAACATTAACACAATAGTTATCATGTTAACTTGATTTTTATACAATGTGCTAATCGAGTATCATATTAGTTGTTAGCATGGTTAACACAGTTATCACGATATCATATTAGTTAGCATGATCATTGAATTGTTATCTACCTGAACCATATCAAATAAATATAAGGGCAAAATAGTCATAATTTTTATGTATAATATGTATCAACATCAATTATTGGCTCGGAATCTTTAATTTTTCAATTAACTTGGGCCATTCCCTCAATTTTCCTTTATTTCTTTTGATTTTGACTCTGCTTTTGATAATTTTGTGTTCTAATTGACAATTTTATTATTATTTGTAAACTTATATAATATGTTTTTTGTATAATTAGTTGGATAATTATTTGGTTATTTAAAAATAATTATTGTTAAAATGAAGAATAAAAAACTAATTAGATAAAAGCAAGAGTAATTCAGTTATATTTTTGTTAAACTTATCTTGATGGAAATGTAAACTAGTCAAAACGGTATTCATATTTTTGTTAAATTCAGTTATACTTGATGATCCATTTATATATTGTTTGTTTTATTTTTTTTGTTATCATTTGAATGTAAACTACTCAAACAAACATATTTACAGACATCTACATTCAGATGATTCATTCAAATGATAATAAAAAATAAAACAAACAATATATAAATGGATCCTGTGGATGGATTATCTAGATATATTATTTAAATGGAGATGATAAATGAGCAACCAAACAGCACCTAGATAAGAGATTGGAAGTTGGAATAGTATAGAAACGACCAATGACATGAACTAATGAACACGATAAGGATTCCTTGACTTGCAATTTCAGGACTTGACATGGTCTTCTAGAATCTTTATCTATTCTGGCTCTAGATTATTTTTAGGTTCAAAGATCTTATTAATCAAGTTTAACTTCTTTGGCACACTCATTTTTTTTATACAAAAGTAAAAGATTCTTATTCACACACTGTTCATCAAACGAATTTTCCTTTTTTTGCATTATTCCCTAAATAAAATCATGCAAGCAGAATACTATCATAAAAACAACCCATATAATTTTGTTTTTTTCCAGATTAAACAAGATCCTAACTTCTTTTGGGGTAACTTTGATCCAAACTGCATCAGAGATGCGCATTACACATTATGCATATAATAAGAACTTTAAAACGCTATCGCTCGACTATTTACAATACACCTTTCGATTAATCTCAAAATACATTTAGAAAATGTTTCTACCGAATTTTTAACTAAGGACCCAAAATTCAGTTTGCCTTGCAAAGACCGAATGACATGTTGGCGCCGCAAGTGATACAACCCTAATAATGTGTTTTTCCCTACCTGTTCTCATATTAACTTATTTTAAAAGACATTTGATTTGGTGAAACATAATGTTTTTTTTGGTAAAAGGTGAAACACAATGTTAATACAATTGACAATGTATTTTAAGAAAAAAAGAACTACAATGCATGAATCCGACTTGAACGCAGCTTAAGGAGCAAGTTTGAATTCAGGAGTAGGTGTGAAAGTGAGAAGAAACAATTTTTTTTTTTTAAAACACAATGCATTGCCGCATCGGAACATTCTATGGATCATTCAAATTCCACACGTACATTATATATATGGAGTAAAATAATACTTTCTATGATTTAGAAAATGTGTTCTTCAAAGTTTTTCACACATATTAATCAAACTAGTATAAAAATATATATTTTATTAATATATTAAATAAATGTATCCATCTACCAAATATATTGAAGTAATATGATTAAACTATAATTTTAGTCAAAATCTATTTATTAAAACAATAGAAAGGAGGTAGTAGTTATTCTCCCCAAACAGCGTTGCAGTGTTGCTACGTGTTTCATATATATTTTTGGCAACTACGTCTGTGAATAATATACGTTAGGACTTAGGAGTATTATCTTCAAACTGTATTCAAATAAATTAAATTAAATAGTTCGAACATTCGAAAATCTTCAAAATTTTAAAACTATATAGCCTGAAGTCAATATATAGTATAAAGCCTAGAAAGCATTAGTAATAAAATAAATTTGCCAAATGATAATAACCTTAAAAGAGATTAGCAAAATAGCAATGAAGAAACAAAAACAATTTTGAAATAATTCTACCAAAAATTGTTTGTTGTTCCTAGTTTCTGTTGATAATATACCAATTCTGCTAATTACTCTAATTAATAAGAAGATCCAAAGAGTAATGAGTTTTAAGGAGACATATTACAAGGCAGAGGTTTCAGGACTCTTATGTACAAACGTTACAAACACTTTAGCTTGTCACCAAAAAAAAACAAAAACAGAGCTTCCATGACACAAACAAATCGCGGTAATTTATATGTTTTTCTTCTTCTTCTCTTCCTCTTCGACACTATTATTAAACAACTCTGTTAGAATCAAACATCAAAGATAAATAACAAAAAAAGTAGTTGAAAGATCTCTCTGAAAAGTACCTGCAAAAGATTTGAGCTCAGAACTCAGAGAGCTCAGTGTTTATGGTATCATTTTCTGGATGATAATGAACCATTTCCTTCCACATCAACTCTCTTATCATCTCTGCACCCAAATCCTCGTCTTCATCTACATCAAGATCAATAGGAACCTGAGCAGGAGGATTCGCATTCGGGTCATACAAAGGCGCCATGTAAGGATGCTGAAGCGCTTCCGTGACACTAATCCTTTTCGAAGGATCAAGAACAAGCATTCTCTGAAGCAGATCAATGGCAAGAACGTGCGCGCCAGGGTAAAGACGAGAGAACGATATCCCCGGCGAGTAAGGTAACGATTCGATGTATCTTTTAGCTTTCGGGTTATCTATAAACGCAAGATCTTCCTCTCTCTGGCTTCCCAAAATGTTAATGATGAGTTTAATCTGGTTAAGACACTCAGTTCCAGGGAATATCGGTTTTCTTCCAAGAAGCTCGGCGAATATGCAGCCGACCGACCAAACATCGATGGATGTCCCGTAGTTGTCGCAGCAGAGGAGAAGCTCCGGTGCTCGGTACCATCGAGTCACGACATACTCAGTCATGAACTGACCTTTGGTGTTTCCCGTGCGCGCTAGCCCGAAATCGCATATCTTTAAGTCGCAGTTCGCGTTCACAAGGAGGTTACCAGGTTTAAGATCCCGGTGTAGAATGTTGGCTGAATGAATATACTTGAGCCCTCGAAGCAACTACACAGAAAAAAGAAACAATCAAGATCTAGCAAGAACCATCATTCTTTAAGTTAAACTATTGGGAGATTAAAGAGATCGACCATATTAAGATTATGATTTTCAAGAAAGACCTAATCGCATACCTGGAACAAGAAGTATTGGCAATGGTCATTACTTAGCACTTGAGAGGACTTGATAATCTGGTGAAGATCAGTGTCCATGAGCTCATAAACAAGATACACGTCTTTAAAGCTTCTCTTGTGATTAGCCATCATTACATCTTTGAGAGCAATCACATTTTCGTGTCGGAGATGTCGTAGCAGCTTGAGTTCACGTAGAGTCCTCAACGCATCGATCCTGTTCTCAAACACATTGTGTATCTTCTTGATCGCCACCCTCTCGTTGCTCTCTCTGTTCACCGAAGAGCAGACTACACCGTACGCGCCACGGCCTATCGGTTTGATCGGAACGTACTTCGTGTCGATCTCGAAGAGTGTTTGCCACATTGAGAAGTAATGCTTCCCTTGGCTCCTTACTCCGTTCGGTGGATCAACCGGAGTCGCCATTATTGCTTCTCTTCCTCCTTCTCATAACATGATTTGACAAAAAAAAGATCGAAACTTTTTTAGAAATTGCACATCCAATAACAGATTTAACAAGTTTTATGATAACATTCCTAGAAACTGAAAATGACTATCAAGAACACAATTTTGAACTGCTGCTAAATTAGATTGTTCTGTAAAGGTGAGAAGAAAAGATCATTTTTAAAATTTTTGATCATTCTTTGATCTTAAGATTCTCTAAGCTAAGCACTTATCTGTTAATGATGAATTAATGCAATTAACTGTTTCAGATCACTGGAATTACCAATTATGAAAAGCTTCTCAGAAGAATAGGATCAAAAAATGAAACTTTGATCGAAACTGAGACTGAACTGGATCGATCGGAATTTGCAGAGAGCTTACCCGGTGAATCAGATACGTCGGTGAGGAAGCGAAGATCGCCGGTGAGATTCGGGCGGAGAGAGAGAGAGAGAGAGAGAGAGAGATTTGGCTGGTGAGAGTGAGAGATTTGGTCAACGCTCTGACCGTTGACTCTCGAGTTCCTCGTTTATTACCATTTAGAGGTTAGTGTCTGTATTCTCCTCTCTCATTCTTAATTAATCTTTCCTTATAAACTTGGGCTTAATTTAAGCCCAATGTGATTTGCAACAGTAACTATTTGTTAATATATATATATTTGTTTTGGAGCTGATAACAACAAGTGGACGTGCCGGAGTGGTTATCGGGCATGACTAGAAATCATGTGGTCTTTGACCGCGCAGGTTCGAATCCTGCCGTTCACGTTTTTCGTACTTTTTTAGATTTTGGTTTAGGAAGAAAAGGAAGCTTTTAACGTTAATAAATTGGGGGTGTCCATTGCGGTATGAATATTTCGGTTTATTGACAATAATATCCAAAGAATAATTTTTTACATGATTGTTTTCGTATCGTTAATATTGGTTCGGATTTGGTTTTATAATATAAAAATCAAAATCTATTTAAAACATATTATGGTTCGTTCGGTTTAGATCGGTTTGGTTTATCCAGATTGAACGAGTTGTTTCACTTGCACATAAAGCTCATAACCATTACATATTGTTTATCAATGAAATACATAATTTAATTGTAACAATGGCATAAACATTAACACACAAAGAGAGCTTTTAACGTTAATAAATTGGGGGTGTTCATTGCGGTATGAATATTTCGGTTTATTGACAATAATATCCAAAGAATAATTTTTTACATGATTGTTTTCGTATCGTTAATATTGGTTCGGATTTGGTTTTATAATATAAAAATCAAAATCTATTTAAAACCATATTATGGTTCGTTCGGTTTAGATCGGTTTGGTTTATCCAGATTGAACGAGTTGTTTCACTTGCACATAAAGCTCATAACCATTACATATTGTTTATCAATGAAATACATAATTTAATTGTAACAATGGCATAAACATTAACACACAAAGAGAGCTTTTAACGTTAATAAATTGGGGGTGTCCATTGCGGTATGAATATTTCGGTTTATTGACAATAATATCCAAAGAATAATTTTTTACATGATTGTTTTCGTATCGTTAATATTGGTTCGGATTTGGTTTTATAATATAAAAATCAAAATCTATTTAAAACCATATTATGGTTCGTTTGGTTTAGATCGGTTTGGTTTATCCAGATTGAACGAGTTGTTTCACTTGCACATAAAGCTCATAACCATTACATATTGTTTATCAATGAAATACATAATTTAATTGTAACAATGGCATAAACATTAACACACAAAGAGAGCTGTTTCTGCTACTGAGATTTTGGATTTTGAGTGGTTAGTTTCTGCATTTTGGATTTAATTTCATTGTGAAAAGACATAAGAGACTTCTGCCTGCTAGCAAAAGCAAAGCTGATTTGCTTAATCTCTTCCTCCATCTCTTTCCTTCTCTTCACTTCCACATTTAGATCTTTCAAAGCATTCTCTTTATCATTCGCAATCACTCTCAATCTCTGAGTTGATCGAGAGACTGCTACATCTAATGAATCTCTTTCTTCCTTCAGGAAGTTCACTTCCTTTTCTAACCTCTCATGGCTTTCTCTTGAAGCTCCAAGAAGCTCTTTATCCAAACTCAACTCTTTCTCCAGCTCCTTATACCTTTCCTTGATGATGCTTAGCTCAGACTTTAGTTGCTCCTCCAAAGCAGCCGTCGTTTCTTGTCCCTTAAATCACATTCAAAACCTATCTTAGTAATACTACTCTGACCACAAGATCTAACCAACCAAACAAGAATCAATGCCTGCTTCTTTTTTTCTGGCAACATGGCATAGATAGAGATTCAAGCGAAGCTCCCAGGAGATGAAGCGTTTACCCCAAATGAGAAAAAAGCGTTACTGTAAATTCTTAAAATGTCATTAGTGTTACTGTAAAATGGTGACGACTTAGTTTGATGTGAGTGAAGTCAAGACACTGAAAAAATTATAAGCTATATAATCCAAACTCAGAGCTTTGGCTTAGTAGTA
Source organism: Thlaspi arvense (assembly GCA_911865555.2). Classification (NCBI taxonomy): domain Eukaryota; kingdom Viridiplantae; phylum Streptophyta; class Magnoliopsida; order Brassicales; family Brassicaceae; genus Thlaspi; species Thlaspi arvense. The sequence continues at coordinate 61,972,578 of OU466858.1, read as the reverse complement.
TGCAACAAAGTGTTATGCTATTTATTTGTAGATAACGAAAAAAGAAAGAACGCCACTTATTTGATTTATCTGCACTTCAACATATGCAGAGGTTTCACTGGAGTAAAGTCCTAACAAGAGAGACAAAGTATCCTAGCAAAACTATTGAAAAAACAAGTAAAATTGATCCGTATCTTGATGATTGTGACAAGGAAGCTACCTTGTTGTGGCAGTTAAGAATTTCGTCTTTTGCTTGTGCGTCTGAGACCAAGGTTGTGGTTGTGTTCTTCAGATTCACACGAAGTGTGTCCCATTGATTTACGCTACCCGCTTTCTGACCATCCATTATCATTGAGAATTGTGTTTCTAGTGTTAACAGAAGGCTCGTTGTGATGTCTGTTGTACCAAAGAGAACCTTTGCTGTTGGAGATTCTTTCTCAGCCATTAAGCTCTGGCAAATTGCAAAGAGAAAACACTTGAACTTAAACGTCCATTTACTGATAAATCTTCAAATTAAAATCACACAAGAAAAAGTAAGTTGTTCACCTTCATTGTGACTATGACATCCTTGAAGACATCATTGCAATTAGCAACTGACTCAGACAATCGTTTTGGAATTTCTCTCATGGGAAGCATTTCTTGTTTGAGCTCAGAAATCTCTTCCATCAGTTTGTTGTTTACAAGTACTTGTTCGTCGAATTTTACCTGAGAGTACATAGTTGATGCATAAATGATCACTATAAGCACTACAAGTAAACCAAGAAGAAGAAAGGAAGGAAGTAGAAGTAAAGTAAGTTCAATTTATGCTCAGAGCTACCTGAGAGAACTCTCTAGCTAAAACAGAAAGAAGATCTTCACTTGAACAACCAACGAAACTAATTAATACTAACCTGCAGATTGTCCTTCTCAGTGGTAAGAAAATCAATTTGATTTTTGAGATCTTCCACCTCTTTGTGATTCTCAACCTTGCATTCCTAAATGAAATTCAACAAACAATTATGGCCAGCTTAGGGCACATCTTTAAAGGTGCTAAATTCCTCACCACAGTGTTGTTGAAACCATACAAGCAGCATAAATTTGAAGAATCTCTGGGTATTAATCTATATGAAGTTCAAAAATAAGTTTTTCTCAACATACACGAGCTAGATGCCAGTTTCAAATAGAAAAGAGTGTTTGAATAGCTAATATGAAAAGGATAACGACTAGTAAATGAAGTCAAATAAAGTAAGTTGATATCCAGCATATCAAATGCAGTTTAACTATAAGAAACTAAAAGTGAATCAATTTATGCTCAGAGCTACCTCAATCAGTTTAACTATACAACTAAAATGGAAAGAGCGTCGTCACTTGAACAACCAACAAAATACGAAAGACTAACCTGAACACTGTCCTTCTCATTGGTCAGCAACTCAATCTGACTTTTGAGATCTTCCACCTCTTTGTGAACTTCACGCGAGCATTCCTATATGAAATTATAACGAAAAATTATGGCCAGCTTCCGGCACATGTTTTAGGTGCTGAATTCCACACACCACAGTGTTGTTGAAAACCATACAAGCAGCATAAATTTGGATAATTTCTGGGTATGCATTTATTTGAAGTTTAAGAAAATCAGTAAGCATACACGAGCTAGATAGCAACGTGAGTCTTTACTCAACGTGATTCTGTGAGATTATCATGCACAAATAATTTTCACTATCGGAAGATAATAGGAGTGAAGTAAATGTACTCACCGTGGTCGACATAGTTAATGTAGTAGGTTGACTTTTCATAGCAGGTGTAAACTGGAGGCTGTCAAGGTCTGCGACAAAACCCTTGTTTAGTTTCGTCCAAGTGTCTTCATCGGCGACGTTGCCCAGGGAATCAACCATTGGACTAAAATCAGACAGTGAATAATTTGACCGAGAAACCACAAAGGAATGTGAAGCTGATTTAAAGCAAGGAGTCCCAAGAACATCGCTGCTATCATTGACATTGCATAGCCCATCTGGAGTCTTTCTTAAACTGATATAGTCCTGCCAATAATGATGTTACATTAACAAAAGTTTTACATAACCAAGAACAAGAGTCCACCACATTAGCTTAAAAAGCAGCAATAACTTCACTAACAGAACTAATGGAGTTTGCTATCTTTGATTCATTCTTTGCTTTCCGTAATTCGTCAGCCATATAAATTGTATGTTCAATTGAAGTTTAATGAAACCCTATTTTTTCTTTTTAAGGTTATGTTAACTTCAGCAAAATGTCTGGATGTAATGGTTAAGAAACATCACTCAGAAGTAACAATCCAAGAATAGCAAGACATTGCCTAAGGCAATGAATGCATCCGTACCTCTGACTGCTTCCTCTTGAAGTCTGAATTAGTGACAAGATTGTTTAAGTTTTCAATTTTCAACTGTTGCTCTTTGATGCATTGTTCCTGCTCCTTCTGTTTCCTTCTCTCTTCTTCCAGTTGTGTTTTTAGCCTTTCACATTCTAACTCATACTGGAAATCCAACAAAAGGGTAGCTGTTTAGTATACTGTATCTGCTCAATGTATATTCAATACATACACAAGAAAAAAGCGCAAAAAAACTACCTTAAGCATCTGATTGCTTAACTTTAATATCTCTTGTTCCAACACTTCAGCATGAGATCCCTACAAAAATTACTAACATCAGTATCGTCCCCAAACCAAGACGTAATAGAAATAAAGATTTAATTATACCTGAAGCTTCATACGTAGCTCTTCTATCTCTAACTTTTGGCGCTTCAATAAGGCAGCATCAGTCAAGATCTGAAGCATTTAAACACTATCAGTTTCTATTTACGAGATTAAAACCAGTCAACATAACACATGTAGCCAAGGATCTTTTCTCAAGGGAAGAAAAATATAGAGCCTTAAGGAGTGAAGTAATATGCAGACCTCATTCACTTGAGCACAGTTGGTGATACGCTTGGCTCTGCTTGCAAACTGTAGAGTTCCTTTTGATTCCTCAATATGATACTACACACATGATCATGGACCTTTGATAAGTCAGCTCATTAATCTTGCGCTCCCGATGATTAATAAAAGCCAGTAAAATGCAAAACCTGACCACTAAAAAAAAGAGAAAAAAACTTCGTTTACCTCTTCTGGTGCGATGGTGCATATAATGCAGGTCTTCGCATTACCACCAAGCGCAGGCTGAAGAATTCGAGTCAGCTTACTATCTCGGTATGGAATATGTGCCCTATAGTCAAGAACGTCAGAAACGGGCTGAGCTGTATCGTTGTCACGTGTAACCAAATCAAGTGTAAGAAACTACCTTTGCTTTGCACTCTCACTTAGTTTATTGATGACATTACCAAGGATCATTAAGCTCTTATTGATGTACTTCCCTTCTGTCAAGCGTACTCCACCAGCACCAGTTTTAGCAATTCTCTCAGATCCAGCCAAGTCAACCAAATTCTAAATTCCATTAAAAGAACACCCATAAGAAGATAAACAGCCTCTACATTATCAAATTTTTGCAAGAAACTTTTTGAAAGATGTTAGCCTTAGTGAAAATGATCACTCACCAAGACAGAGACACGGATAGCATCCGAAGAACTGTTTTCTTTTCCCCTGCTCTCAATCACCTATCACACCAAGAGAGATCGGATCAGAATAATTACATTAAAAATAGTTGAAGTTTTCGCTCACAGCTTCTGAAAACCGTACCATTCTGAAGATGGTGTGAGACCTGCTACTGTGAACGTTCATGTTTGTCTCACCAAAGTGTCTATTAACTGTTAATTGAATAAGACCATGTCAACATACACTATAAATCAAAATGCAGGAAAAACAAAAGCTTGTTTAGTTTAGCTTTGGCTTAAGAACCTTCTCCAGAATCTAAAAGTTTTAGAATCTGTTCAGCGTCACTAACAATTTCTTCCTTAAGCCCAGCAACAAACACTCCACGCTACATATCAACGAGAAGAAGCAAGTGAGTTTAATCACTCTAAACAAAACTAGAAGATGAAACATCACTTGTGAAGATGATTCAACCAACCTCCAAATGCTCATGAATTTGAAGTCTTTGGTTCTCAACAGCTAAAAGATCATTAATTTCTTCGTTGTAAATTTCCATGTACGAAACCCGGATGAGAAACTCTCGATCGGATATCTACAAACCAAGAACATAAAACACACAAATTAAAAGTTATACTCTTCGTATTCTATCAAACACCAACAAAACCTGAGGGCCTACCATTTGTATTCTTTCAAATACATCTCTCACGGATCTTCGAATAATTCCTGGATCGGTTTCAGATCCCGTCATTGTAAACGTCTTTCCACTACTAGTTTGCCCATAAGCAAATGCAGTACCTGAAGCAAAATCATAGTAGCTCCGTACATCAAAGCTGTGAAAAAAAACTAAGACCGCTCACGAAAAAGTTCATTTTTCAAGTTTCGATCAGATTAGATTACCATTGAAACCCTCGACGGCGGCATGAATGATATCCTTGGTAAGAAGCTCGTAGACGCAGGCATTCGTAGACCTTTCGTCGAACACATGATCTGCGAAAAGATAAAACACCACCAAAATCATAAAGATGAAATTTTGAAGCTACCCAAATCCATAGAAATCGAAACCCAGAATAATTGAGTAGATTAGATACCGAAAGCGTAAGAGGCTGTTGAGATTGGTGTGTCGAGAGACTTGTGAAGAGAGATCCGATTGTCTTCGACTTTCCAAAGAGAAGATCCGTTTTCCGGTGATACTTCCGGTGCCGGCGGCCTCACCCGGACTGCTACACAGATCTTCTCCATTTTCTTCTCCGATCTGAAATTGCCGTTTGAATTTTGAATCCCCGAGGACGAATGAGAAATCTTTATCCCCCTCAAAAACAAGATCCCATATTTGAATGCAAATCAAATTACAATAATATCCTTATTTCCTTTTATTTGATATTCACTTAATTTAGGCATACCGGATGTTGAACCAAAAAAAAAACATACCGGATAAAATTCGGATAACCGTGCTCAATTGACATTTGCATGGATATTATACCGAATATCAAACGAAAACAAAATCAAAACATGTTAACCATAACAATTATAATCCTTACGGAAGGGTTGTAAATCTCGAAGGGAATGACATAATTGTAGGAACGCAATTAGTACAACTTGCCTAAATAATTTATAAATAAATTATATAAAATAAATTAATAAATATAATATAAAACGATGCTGATTAAATATAAAATTAAAAAAAATAGATCGCAGAGTTAAAACATAGTGATATCTCTTCTAAACGCTTACTTAGTAGTGTGTGACGGTTGTATGACATTCCAAATTCTATAATATAACTACATTATTTTTATGATTCATATTATTTTTAATTTATAAGTTTTGAACCTTTTATGTGTTATACTCTCATAAAAAACCAAAATAAGATAATTTAGAAAAATGTGAAGAATTGCATGTGTGTATCTCTATTTAAAACATTTAGCCCAAAACGTTTTTGCTATAATAGAGATTCTTATTGCTGTATTAATCATGGTATTTTATTAACTTAATAACAGAATTGAAGATGAGAGTTTATTCCATTTTGACTAGTTAAAAATATCTGTAGTGGTCAATTATAGAATTAAAAACTGATGCAAACAAATATTTTAATGGGCTTGCGACTCATTTACATAAACCCGAACTTGAGTCCAAGTCCATAACGACTTAGCTCGGTGTGCACGCATAGGTTTTCTCCTCACTTTTCACAAAGTAATCCCAAAGGATTTCACCTTGTTCGGACTTCTCCATAATATGTTAGTTAGTCCATTTTGTTCATTCCAAGCAACAAACATTAGACAAATATTTTCTCATTCAAACACACTCCAATTTTGATATATGAGTACATTCATAATCCGATATATTTTCTCGGAAATATGTCGGGAGTTGCTCGAAAATGTACCGACGCATCATGCCTTAAAATTGAGTTCCAACAATCCTCCATGTGAGCAGCATTTGCATCTCAAAACCAAAAGACCAAAATATTCTTTAATATGATAGAAATAATACAACTAGACTTATATTTATTACCTTTTTGCCAAAATTGTAAAATAAAAAGAATAAAATCATGATTTCCATAAAAATCGTAAATTTAATTTTTCGTAAAAATCGCATTTTTGCGCCAAAACCGCAAAATTAAATTTTTAACCGTAAAACGCAAAAGTTGTGTTTTTTCCACCAAAACCGCAAATTAAAGTTTTCTCGCCAAAAGTGGAAAATCGTGTTTTTCCGCCAAATCCTTAAAATTGTGTTTTCCCGCAAAAACCCAAAAAATTGAGCTTTCCCAAGAAAATCGTAAAAATAAAATTTTCCGCCAAAACAGAAAAACCGTGTTTTCCCACTAAAACCGCAAAATGAAGTTTTCCCGCTTAAACCAAAAATCAAGTTTTTCTGTCCAAATCGGAAAATTGAGTTTCCCTACCAAAACTGTAAAATCGAGTTTTCCCGTCAAAACCACAAAATCAGGTTTTCCGCCAAAACAAGAAAATCGGGTTTTCTGCCCAAACCGTAAAATCGTGTTTTCCCGCCAAAATCGAAAATTTCAGTTTTTCTATCAAAATCGTAAAATCGTGATTTTCCGCCAAAAATGTAAAATTGTGTTTTCCCACTAAAACCAAAACTCAAGTTTTTCTGTCAAAACCGGAAAGTCAAGATTTCCCGCCAAAATCGTAAAATCAAGTTTTTCCCGCCAAAACCAGAAAATCGGGTTTTTCCACCAAAACAAAAAAAACGTGTTTTCCACCAAAACCGTAAAATCTTTTTTTTTTCGCTAAACCGTAAAATCAAATTTTCTCGCCAAAACAAAAAAAATCCAGTTTTCCACCAAAACTGGACAATCAAGTTTTTCCGCCAAAATGGCAAAATCAATTTTTCCGTCAAAACAAAATTGAGTTTTCCCACCAAAACAGTAAAACCGGGTTTTCCCGTCAAAAAAAAAAAATCAAGTATTCCCGCGAAAACCAGAAAACTGGGGTTTGCCTCCAAAATAGCAAAATCGAGTTTTTTTCCATTAAAACCGTAAAATTAAGGTTTTCTGCCAAAATCATGTTTTCTGTCAAGACCGGGAAATCAAGTTTTTCTGCCAAAAAACTGTGTTTTTCAGTCAAAACCGCAGAACCGAGTTTTCGCGCTAAAACTATAAACTGGTATTTTTTCGCCAAAACCGTAAAACTCTTTTTTTTTGTTAACTTTGCAAAATTATGTTTTTCCACCAAAATTGTATATTTTGTCAAACTTTATTTTTTGAAAAACTATTAATTAGTATTATCATAAATAAATTATTTTTAATGTAGATAAAATTAATAAATTGAAAATATACCCTTTTGGTCATTTGAGATATTTTGCATTCAGAATTTTTTTACAAATCTATAAACAAACAATATTGCATTCAAATATTGTATCCAAACACAAAACCTAATTTTAAAAATGAACAATATCTAAATGTTGCATCTGAAAATTGTACCTAGATGCTGAATCTAAATCAAGAAACGAACAGGGCCATAATCTATTGAGATAGCTCCATTTGAGATCAATTGCTTTTTAGTTTTATATCGTCTTCTTTAAAGACATGACTAACCATTAAAACTAGTGACGAGCCATAGTTAATTAACTATCATGGTGTATACATATGCTCGAACTAGTGTTCCTATATCAGATTTTCTTCCACGAAGTTCAGAAACCAGTTGCTTCATTATTTTATCGAAAGTTATGAACTTTGGTTCTATAATTAATTTCTTTCACAATATTAATTTGGCAGATTTCAATGATGTTGTTTCACTGCCAAGCGTAAAAACAAATTCACTCATGGACTTTTAGTTCTAGAATCAGATCACCATTTAATATAATTGTATCATTCCAAAACTATTTGTTCTTTACCATTGTGCATTACATAACTTTTAGTATATTGTACTTAACTTAATACTTTAGTGATACATTTTCAGTATATACAACATAAACTACTTATTTGACAACTTAGTACATGTACAAGTCTGCAAGATTGAGTAAAATACAATTGTTTAAATACTTCTGATCACTCGACTAGATCTTAAATCTATCGAGTATGGCTTTAGCATAATTAAGTTGAGAAAAGATAATTCTTTTTGAATGTCTAGTGATCTTAATTACTAGAATGACATCATTTAGTCACGTGTCTTAAATGTAAAACTCTAAATATATCATTGAAATTCAGTTTTAAGACACGTTGCACCAGTATGTAATCACGTAACAACATTACGGCACCAATAGCTGTGATGAAAGATACAGCAAAAGTACCATAAACACAGAACCGTTTTCCAACAGAGAAGTGAACAGAAAACCACAATGGAAGAAATACATTTGGAGTAGGCATCCAAGGAAGGGCAACTAATGGACAGACCAGGTTTACAAGAAGAACACCGGTAATCAGCAGGAAGAAAATGCCTCATTTCGTTTCTTGTTATCAATCATACAACATAATAAGGCATAAGGTGTATAACATGTCAGAGTTATATTAATGTGGGAAGCCTAGTCAGATCAATGTTTTCTCTTACATATTTCTTGAGTCTAGAAACAAAATGATTAGACATGAACACCATCGTCGTGATATAGATAGAACCAAACAAGTGTGGGTGAACAAAAAGAATCTGTATAGATATGTAGCTTACACAGCTGATCAGAGTTCATCCATGGATCAAGCGTGGTTTATTGACAGTGAATGTTCCAAGCACATGACTGGAACTGGGGATCATATGAAGGATTTTAAAAAGTGTCAGTCGACAAAGTAACTTTTGAAGGAGGAGCCTGTGGGAAGTCAGAGGAAAAGGACAGATATCAGAACCAAACAAACTTGATCTTGTCAATGTCTAATTTGTAGAAGGGTTGAAAGCTAACCTGATTACTGTCAGTCAACTCTGTGATGAAGGTCTGTATGTGATGTTCACTAGAACAAGTTGCAGTGCATTTGATGAACAAGGAGTGATACGGATGTATAGTGTTCAGTCTGGAAATAACTGCTACATATGGAAGTCCTCAAAAGTCTGCATGCTACAACCAAGCCATGTGATCTTCAGCTATGGCATCAAAAGTTTGGTCTTATGAATGTTCGAACTATGATCAAGTTGGGAGAGTAAGAGGTCATGCATGGAATGCCAAAGCTGAAACTGAAATCAGATTTTGTGTGTGGACCGCGTGCCAAGGGAAAGCAAGTCAAGATGCAACACAAAAAAATTTAAGAGATTCAATGTAAGCAAGCGTTGGACTTGATTCACATGGACTTGATGAGACCAGTTCAGGTAGAGAGTATTGCTGGAATAAAATATATGTATGTTCTGGTAGATGAATTCACCAGATACACTTAGGTGAGATTTCTCAGGGAGAAATCAGAAACTGTTAACAGCTTCAAGATTCAAGAACTTCAGTTGATGAATGAGAAGAAAACCAGAATCAAATGTATTAGAAGTGATCATTGAGGAGAGTTTTAGAATGAGGTTTTCGACAGATTCTATGCAGATCAGAGGATAGTGCATCAATACTCAGCACCATGAACCCCTCAGCAAAATGAAGTAGTCGGAAGGAAGAAGCACATTGTAAGCACGAGTACAGCCTACAGAGTGTACAACAAACGTGCGAGACAAATACAGGAAACTTTGATTGTTGTATTTAATGACACATGTACAAGGCTTACCTCTTAGCTTGGTTGGCACTGAAGGAGAAACAGCTCCAATAAACGTGCGAGAAAAGTACATGAAAAGAGGTGTAAATCTAATTATTTGAAGCATTTAAGACATGCTTGAACAAACTAAGAAGATTCTTATTGTGTTTGCTGAACTCCTTTGACAAATCGAGTCTGACTACCAGATGTCTCACCAAGTTAAAAACCCCAAACACCAACTGCCTTTCAAGATTTTTTTTCCATGGCTAGTATTTTGTCAGGACCTTCCGTACTTTTGCTCAGCATCTTTATATTCTTCAGTTTCCCTCTAAACGCCCCTCTAGATCTTTGGATTTTTTAGAGCTTACTGAAGTTTGTCAACCATTACCATAGTAGTCTGTTTTCTTCCTTCTCATATTTTATAACTGATCTAATTTCTTCACACTCTTTGATCAGCTTCTCATTCGCCTTCATCAAAGTATCTTTTTCTTATTGATTTTTAATGAGTTTCAACCAGGAGGTTATTTTTTCGCCATACATGACACTTGCATCATCTTCTTCCTGTTCTAATTCCGCTTTAGAGTGTGCTCCTTCATCGATGACCCCTAGATATGCAATAAAATTTTGTAAGTTTATCCCATCTTCTTCACTATCGTCATCCGATTCAGAGCCGAATATAAGTAGTATCTTTTTTTGCCGGTTCCAACATAGTCGGACAGTGTCTCCAATTCCTATGCATTTAGTGCATCAGAGAGATTCTCTCTTCTCGATAGTCATGGCACTGGACATTCAGCCTTGATGTGACCAAAACACTCACACTTATGGCACTGGATATCAGAAGTCTTATCATACTTCAGTTCACCGGCAGCTTTGTTGAAGTCGTGAACTTCTTCTAACCTTTCTCAAAATTTTTAAAGTACTTTTTCAAAATCAGAGCCACTTTGTCTTCCAATCCTTCTGGTTGATCCACAGTACTTGCAGCAAAAGTAATTCTTTTCCCTATAGCTGACATTTTGGTGTTCCTACCCAATTCATATATCTACATCATGCCCACGACATTATCAAACTTTATGTTGTCAGAGTTCTGAAATACTTCGAGGGCTGAACGATGACACCTAAGGAATATTTTTCACCAGCTTCTTATCTTTATAGTTTTTTTCCCCAAGATGATAGCTTCATTGGCAATCGCTTCAGCTTTCCAATGAAGGATTCAATAGACTCATCTGCTCCCATGGTAAGCACCTCAAACTGACTTCCTAGTATATCAATTCGGCTTCTCTTCACACTGATTGTTCCTTCATAAGACGTTTGCAAAGCCTCCCAAGCCTTCTTTGCAGTGGCACACCCTTAAACCATTTGGAACTCGTCTTTAGTAAGTGATGTCCAAGTCATGGATAACGCCTTGGAGCTGAACTTTGACATAGTTTTTTCTTCAACTGTCTTTTCTCTTTTAGGCTTAGGATGCACAATCTACTTTGTGTCAATGACAGAAGGTGAAGTCCACCCTTCTTCCACCATGGTCCAAGCATCTTCATCTATTTCCTTGATGAGTGCCTTGATCTGAACCTTCCACCATCCAAAGTTCTCTTTCTCAAGCAACAGCATTTTCATTGATCCAAACTGTTGCATGCTTTCCATACTCTTTCCAGATCACACCTGATATTTAAAGAACAAACAATCTCTAGAAGATGTCTACTTTGATACCAATTGTTAGTGTAAAAACCTAAGCAACAATCGGTTCTATGTCTTGGACAGCATCAAGACGAATGCTTTTATAAAACTTGAATCTGACAAAAATTAAACTTACAAGAATACAATTTTTTGGTGTTATACAACTCTAGACTCCTAGATTGACCCCAAACAATTCTAAGTTTTTAACTGATAAACAACTAGATCTTACAAAAACAAATCTAGTTTTTTAAGGCACTCACCTCTCAGCTCTCATAATCTAGTTGAAGCTTTTTAGTATCAGATCTATTTGTGTATAAAAGTGTTAACCCTAACTCTTTCTACCCTTGCCTCTTATATACTCCAAGCATCTAAACCCAAACTCGCATATCTTCAGTCTTATTCGTCATGTTCATGCTTTCCTTAATCACATCTCTGTATCTATGCCAATATACGAAGAATCCTCTTTAATCATTCTAGCCACATCAACTCCTATCCGTTCGCTGCTGCTTTCCAAGTTCCACCACTTCTTCTGATAAGCATCTTGTCAGATTCATGTCAAACTCACATCTCAGCTGCATCTTCAACTTTCATCACCATTTTTATCTTCACCTCCTTTTGCGTCTTAGTTCTTGATCATATTTATTTTAAGATTATGGAGTGATTCCTAATTTTGTGTCAGACAATCATGAAGTACAAAATCATTGACTCTCCTTAGCTAGCGTGTCAAGTAGATGCTTGGAAAAATACATCCTACAGATTTACAGTTCATATGTTTGGAAGTGTTGCGTTCTTTGATCCTACATCTAGACTTTTTGATATTTCATGTCTTTTTAGAATTTATTAATAACAGAAACCGTTTTTTGACGACAAAAAATGCGGCTACTTCAATAATATTACTATAATCGTGTTTTGTTGAATAGCAGGACCGGCCCTGGGCTAAGTCAAATGAGGCTTTTGTTTTGGTCCCTATTTTTTACTAGCCCAAAAATAAAATTTTTTTATAGTATATATACAATAATTTGTTTGATTTTTGCTGGCCCATAAAAATTTTTAGTAGTTTTTTATTAATGTTTATGATTTTTTTTATATGAAACTTACTTTTATTTATTAAAATAATAAAATTTTAAAAAATAATTTTTTATTTGGCTATATTATTTAATTTGGCTCAAGCTCCCAAAATTTCAGGGCCTGTCCTGTTGAAATGTCGCAAATTTATTTAGACAATAGGATGAGAACTAGATAGTGTCACTCATAAACACTTAAGTTATGATGATCTGAAAAGATATTCGGGGAATCGACTATAAAAAAATTCTATAATTGGTTAAGCAGTTTATTAACGTTAAAAACCGGAACTGAACAAAACAAAACCAAACAAACAATTGAAAAAAAAAATCTTATATCTGTAACCATACATATATACGTTTTAAATTTTAATAGATATAAATCATATAGTAAGGATTAGATTTTTATGGTATTTTAAGTTTATTTTTTTTTGAAACTAAAACCTAACTGAATCGAACCAGAAAGCAAACCAAATCAAGCGGTAACTACCAACTTAAGGTATTTATTTAATGTTTAAAAAAAAAAAAAACTTAAGGTATTTACAGGAAAAAAAAACGTTTACTCGATCTTCGCGTGCGAATGTGTATCACGTGCGATACGTAAGGCTAAATGATATTTGATCTTCATGCTGTATTTTTGGTTAAAATGGGAAAAAACTTGTGCTTTTTGTTTCTTTTACGTAAAATATCTTGTCCTTCCTACACTACTGTGGCTGTTGTCATGTTAAATTCGTTAATGGAGGTCACTCACTCTTTAGTCACAACCTTAAATTGTTTTGTTTTGTCCCAATTTAAACCTTAGTGGTGGAAGTCTCGAAGGTCAGATTATTAACCGCCTTGTCATGCAACCACCATAGATTTGACACCACTGGACCAAGAGCCTTAGGCAAAAATAACTTTTTCACCCAAAACAACTGCACGTATGAAAAGAGTTGAGATATATTATTTAAATAGAAAGAGACAAAAAAAAGGAAACTATTTGAACGAGGACAATACAAAGGGGGTGAGCAATCCTGTTGATTTTAGTTTTGGTGGTCACCAAAAAAAAAAAAAAACTATTTAGCCTACTGCTTACAGTCTATCGGTAACTTAGTAACACACTAAAATAAACTGATATATAAAAACAATATCTCCTCAAGTTTAACACACCTGATGTATTAGCTTAAAATGTTCGAATTAATCGCCTCAGCTATCTAATATCCTGGAATGATGTATCTTAACGTTTTCCTAAAACTAATTAATGAACACCAATAAGAAAGTAATTTTTATATATATTTCATATGTTCAATCGACAAAATAAAACAAAATATGATCAAAGAAAAAACTATAGTTAAGCAGTATACAATTATAATTGTTATTCCTCCACTTCCCAAAAGAAAACTGAACACAGAGAAATACATGTTTATCCCAATAATTAAACGAATCTCTTACACTTGCAGTTTATTTATTATTATACTAGCATCTTATGAGATTAAGACCTTGGAGAAACAGTTATTTTTTTCACATATCCCCTATCTCTATAATATTATTTGAGAGGTTGATTTTTGAAATATTCGAAAAAAATAATGTATTTATGAAAAATATTATTACCTTACTGAGTAAATTATGTTTGGCTACATATTTATTTAAGGGTAAAACCGGCGAGTTAACTGAGTTAACTCAGTTGACATGATTCGATCATGTCCAAACAAAAATATTCGACCCGTAGACTCGTTAACAAAGACATGGATCCTCTTCAACTTGATTTAAACCGGTTTTTGTGGTCTGTAATAACTGTTAAACAACCGGTTAGATTAATAGAATTGGAATTCAAAACAAGTTAGGATCAATATCTAAATATATGGCAACTGCTATATTTATTTTCGTTCACTCATCTAAACGGTATCCTAAATTACCATTTACAATCTAACATTTAACTCAGATCCTAACTAAATATTCTTAACAAAACAAACCGAACTATATCATAAATTATCAGAATATTCTAATCAATCTACATATTCCTTCATATGACAATCTAATCAATCTCATATATGTAACAATATATATTTTTAACTAATCTGTTTACCTATAGTCATGACAGATTTGAAAGATCTTGCTATAATAATGAAGGTCTCTAAATATTGGCGACTATATTCTTTCAAAAAGATACTACTAAAACCTAATTGATTACATATAAATAGAAGAAACATTTAGAGAAGTCGCCATACCTTTTTACGCAAATCTTTGAAAATGGCTTCTAAAGTTCCAATAACTTCTGTTCAAAATATTAAGCCCTTCAAATCCAGTTGGAGAATTCAAGTCAAAATCCTGCACATTTAGAAGCAGTTTGCTTTCGCCTCAGGAGAATCTATTGAAATGGTTTTAGTCGACAAAGAGGTAATTTATCTTACTATAAGAAACTTAACGTCCTTATGATGTTAGCTAAAACATTTTATAATTTTTCACAGGGTACGAGAATTCATTGTTTTATTAAGAAACAACACTTGAAGAGATACGAGAACCATCTATCCGTAGGAAGCTGGAAATTAATTGAAGAGTTCAACGTTAGCAATTCAATTGGACAATACAGGACTACCAAACATTGTTACCGGATTAGTTTTGTCAAAGACACAATTGTGTCTAATTCTGTAACCGTGTCAAACTCTGACTTCTTGGACTTGGTCCGGTTCAGTGATATTCATGAAGGAATACATAATCAGAGCATTTTGTGTGGTAAAAATATTAATCACAGAATTGTATTAGTCTGATTTACACTATATATTTCTAACCTAATATGTTCAATTTTATTAGATGTTCTCGGCCAGATAGTGAATGTGGGGCAACTGTCTACGATGCATGTCAATAACAAGGACGCAAAGAAAATTGATTTCTAACTGAGGGATGAGCAGTAAGTATAAGTAATCTATTTCTTTTAAAGTCAATATATGTTCTGTTAATGTTATGCATTGCAAAATCTGAGTTATATTGATGATTTACTTTGAGTTACTGTTACTTTGGTACACTTTCTACATTATCCAGTTAGAAGCTTCAATATTTTCAAATCTGTATTCCTTACTTCTATTTTGTCTATTACCTTCAGAAATAAAAAGTGTTTCCAACGCTTTTGATGCCAGTTTAGTCATTATAAACCCGTCTGGAGCACATATTGACCAGTTTTTGGATGCGTGAGTCCTATATTTTTGAAAGTATTTGAGATAATGTACAATTGAATTTGTCTATTAATACTTCCTATGATTTCATGACATTCATATTTTGATTGCAGCTTACCAGATGATGGCTTGGCTCTTACTCTGTTGGAAACCAAACCTAAAAAGGAAATACTGGCAAAGACGTATGATTACTGGAACCAGTTTCCAATGGTCACTGTTGCTGAACTAAAAGAATTAACCGAGGTATGTATTTGACAATGAAGATCAAATGTACTTCACTATAGTGTTCCTTGAATGTTTCTTTCAATTTTATAGGTCGGCAAAGTAAGGATCATTTGCACAGTTTACGCCATTGACACTGAATGGGGATGGTATTATTTTGGGTGCAAAATCAAAAATCATAAGAAGGTTAGAAAGATCGTCGCAGGAACTAATGGTGTCGTAGTTCTCGGAGGGATACCTAGGTGGCATTGTAATGAATGCAATAAGACTGTCACCAATGTTGTGCCCAAGTAAGTGACCTAACTTATGATTTGAACACACCATAACTCTATAATAATAGTCACGATTTCATTGTTTTCTTGTGTCAGGTTCAAGCTGCATCTGAAGGTTATGGATACAACAAGTGAGATTACTATATTGCTATTCGATACATCGGCAAGTGAGATGTTAAAATGCCAAGCATCAGAATTGCTCAACGGATCATTCGATGAGGTATCTAAATTATATTATCTTTAAATTTAGCATGTAATTTAATTGTTAGAGCTTTGATTGCATTGAAACTTTTTCAGTTAAGTTTAGGTTTTATTCTATGCTAAATTGGCAAGTTAGATTTTAAAATGTCAATTGGATGAATAATTTAGTTGTTTATTTATGTGTGTTATATATTATTGTCTAATTGCTTAGATTGAAGATCCTGAAGAAATCCCAGAAACATTAAAGAACTTAGTCGGAAAAACTTTTCAGTTTGTTCTTGCTGTTGATAAAGAGAATCTCGGTGGTGGTCACAATACTTTCAAGGTTTCCAAGATTGTGAGTGATAATGGTATTGTTGAAGATTTAACTGTTGATGATTCAGAAAAGCCAGTGAATATTTCAGAACTGGTTTCTGGTGATGAGGTATACTTTTATTATTATTTTAGGATACAAATTTTACTGGCTTTAATGGGCACTTCATTAACCTTAGTCTATTGTTTTTTTGCAAACAAGGTATGTTGACTCTTACCAATACAGAGCCAATTGTCGATGATGAAATTCCAAACCAAGTTACCCTTACTTCGAAGAGAAAAGTTGAGCCTATAATTGAAGTTCTCGAAGACCAACATTCAGCAAGTAAGAAGCAATGCAAACTTCAGGTCAAAATTGAGAAGTTTGGAAATGAAAGCAAAAGTGGCTAATATTGAATTAAAAATTTTTCTGAACTTTTTTGTTATTTTGTTACCATTTCTCGGAGTATTTCACTGCGTGCGCTTTGTCATAAAACACACCACTTCAACATTATCTTAAGTGATTCAAGTATTTTTTTGTCTTGCTTATTCACTATCTTTTAATTGCTTTTTTATATAACTATGTTATCTAATTCATATAATAGTTTTTAATTCTCTACACTGTTCTAAATTGGCGTGTTGTGATTATCAATAACACTAGATGAAATAACTAGGATATACATCACATACCTAATTAGCTTTGTCGTTACATATATGAATAAGAAAACTTACCGAGAAATGAAACTTGGACAGTGTGTTATTTTCGTATCATATTTTTCCTGATTTTTAACCAATGCAATTAAATGTACCTGTAAAAAATGGAATTTTGTTAACCGAGATTCATTAATAGATACATATATGGTTATCCAATATTTAGATATTATACGTATAGGCATCAATTGCGTCTTTTCAATTGATGTCTTTTAGGTTATTGATAATTTTAAATTTGAATTTAAGATGCATCTTTTCGATATTATCGAAAACCCTAATCGTTGTTTTGCTATATATATGAGGGAAGACCTTATGTGCTTTTATCACCCGAAACCTCTCATTGTTCTCTATGTCTTTGAAACCGTTAGTTTTTTTTTCAGTTAACTATGAATGGTATTTTTCACAATATCAGGAATTTAAACCAGTGGAGATCTAACTGGTACATTCATATCATGGTTTTTAAGTCTTGGAAATCCCAATCTAAAGGAGAAAGCAAAGTGTTAAACTTCATCTTTGTCGATATAGAGGTATGTTTTACTCCATCATATTCTATATCGTACTGTTCTTTTAGTAGTATGTTTGTCTAATGTATAGTTTATTAAAATTTTGTAGGGTGATAAAATTCATGCTATATGTGATGATCTTCAGAACCAGCCATATTACAGAACAAAACTAATTGTTGGTAAATGGTTTAAGTTGCATCATTTTACTGTCTTCGAAAGTGATGCAGTTAATCGTTTGGTCGATTGCATGTAGAAAATTCGTCTACTCGACAACACTGATGTGAGGAAAGAGTATGATGTAACCGATGAGCATTATATGAAATTTACAAGTTTTGATGATGTTCTTGCTGGAAGATTCAACCGTGTCCTACATGTTCGTAAGTATTTTTAGTTTGTTTATAAGTTAAGCTTTGTTAACATAATTATTAGTTAACATATTATTATTTTTCGTCTATTTTGTCAGATGTGTTGGGTAGGATATCTATGCTTACAGATATTGTCAAAGTAAAAGATTCGGACTTTGGCCCTATGTGTCCTGCCAACACTTGCCGTCTCGAATTTGCTATTCAGAACACACAGTACGTTTTAATTTCATATATACAATTGATAATCATGAATGATCTGGATTTATAGTTCACATATGTTCAAACTGTCTCTCACTATTATATGTGTTTTGTCTTTCTTAATAATTAAATTTTTATCAGAGGGACAAACTTAACTTGCGTTGTTCATGAAAAACTTGCCCTTGAAATCACTAAAAAATGGTGGAATTTCAGTTCGAACAATATGGTAGTAATCCTAAGTGATTTTCGTGTGGTCAATGTTGGAGGTATGTTGAAAAGCAT
The DNA here is from genome assembly GCA_911865555.2 of Thlaspi arvense. Classification (NCBI taxonomy): domain Eukaryota; kingdom Viridiplantae; phylum Streptophyta; class Magnoliopsida; order Brassicales; family Brassicaceae; genus Thlaspi; species Thlaspi arvense. Next base: position 61,954,035 of record OU466858.1, on the reverse strand, counting down.
AATTATTCAAATTAATTAAAAAATTTTAAATTGTACACTTTTAGCGAGTTATATGTTATTCTTTTTATATAGAAAATGTTCGTCTGATTGATGCGGGAGAAGTATTAAGAGTTTTATACGATGCAGACATTTCTGAGGCTAGAAGGTTTAAGCGTGCATTGTAAGTAGTTTAAACGTTGTCCGAGTTTTTTACATTTTGCCATATTTGATTGTTACGACCATTTACACATGTTGTTTTTCATTATTTCAGAAATGGCAATGATGAAGATTTTAAATAGCCTATTTTCAGGGTTTTACCAATTCCTGTCATTAAGAAACTTTATTTTAAAAGATATTCTCTTTTGGTCTCCCTTATGCATTTCAATATGTTGAACAATTTAATATTTTCGGGGATAAGTACTACATTTTATTCATATTCATGCTTGTTTTTTCTATTGCTACTTTTGTTAGTGGTTGTGTAATATAAGTTTTTAATCATTACGAAACAAACTATTTTGTGGCAAAATCTATAACAGAGTTATGGAAAGTGGCTTACCTACAAATCCGCAGTCTGAGGGTACCATCGTTGCCAGCACTAAACATAGGATCTCGATGATTTAATTGTACCCTACAACAATCATACAAATTTGAATTACTTATTAAAATCATCTTACCAAAATTTATAACAGAGTTAAGGAGAGATTTCTCATCTAATCTATTTAATATTTTAATTCTGTACAATGTTCTAAATTTGCTTTTTGATTATCAATAAAACTAGATCAAAAAATTAGAGAGAATATACGTTACATACCTAATTGCCTCTGTTGTTACATATTTTTTCCAGATATGTTTATTCTTCACCTTGGTATTTACAATCCGCATAGTAAAGTGTTCTTTTACTATCAAAATAAACCAGTAAATGAAAAAGTATTGTTACTTTCAAAATATAATCATGAAAAAGTTTTTACTGTGCGGACTGAAAAGTTTTTAATGGGGAAACTTACCGAGAAATGAAATTTGGATAGTGTGTTGTCGTATCACATCTTTTCCGTTTTTGAGAAAATGCAATCAAATGTACCTGTCAAAAAGAAAGTAATTTTGATACTCGAGATACGGCCTACAATATCGAATAAAGAGATATCAACTGATATATAGTTATGTATCACGTTAACCTACAATATCTCCCCATATATATACGGCCTCAACCCATAGCAGTTCTATCATGTTCTAGAAAAAAACTACCCATTATACTACTTAATTTTCCACAATTCAAGCAATGTCTGAGTATGATAAAATCATAGATCTGCATCCATGGTAATCGAATTGGAAAATACGTGTCAAAGTTCACAGAAAATGGAAAACAATTACGATTGACGGAGAAGAGTCTATCCATTTCTTATTGGGTGATGAACATGTAAGTTTGGATCTTATATATTTCAAACAAAATATCATTTTTCCTAGAGTTCTTATAATTGATGAGTTTGATTTTGTTTTTGGTCGATTTCATTCTACTAATTTTAAAGCTTTTTTCGAAAACATTTTTGATTTAGGTAGACAAGATCCATGCTGTTTGTAACTGGGCATGGTTGTATGCTTATTTCGACAATCTCATGCATGAATGACAGTGGAAAAAAATCAGCAACTTTACAGTTGTTGGTGTCGTTAATGTGCAGCGTTTAATTGACACATAGAAGGAAATTCATTTCCTTGAGAACACAGATGTTAAGCGATCTAACTATAACTCCGAAGAGCACTATCTGTCATTCAAACCATTTGATGATATCTTTCATCATGGTGTACACATAAATCTCCCTGTTGGTAAGATCTCTAAATAACACTATTATATTTTTCTCGTATAAATCGCTTTGTTTATGGTTTTAAGATCTTCATATAGATGTCATGGGGAGAATCACTAATGTCGAGAATCTAGAGTTAGTCCATGATGACTTATTTGCAGCTGATGTTCTTAAAATGATTTGTCGTCTGAGATTTAGGATCGTCAATAATGAGTAAGTATTTATTGTTAATGATTAAAATTTCCTTAAGTATACATATTGTATGGCTATTAATTTAATTATTTGATTACAGTGATCATGATATACTATGTACCGCTTTTGGTAAATTGGCTGAAGACTTTAACCATTATTGGCATTGTCTCCATGATGATCAAGTTGTTTCTGATTGGCGTCCTAGGACTATGGAAGGTAAATTCTTAGAATTTTATGTACGAAACATATGGAAAAATTCATCAAACTATTTTATCTACCATTTTATTTGTTAACTAATTTATTATTTATCTTGAGGAGGTATACAATTGGTGGATCAGCGAGGTGTTTCTAGATTTTTCTTCGATCTTCCTATCCCAGAGGTGTTTGAATTCAAAGATAACATGTAAGTTATATATCAGTGTCTTAAATTAAATTTTAGAGATAATATCTATTCATCATATTGATGTATAACTTATGCAATTTGGAAATCATTTTTTCAGCCCAAATCCACCGATTGAGATCGATTAATCTTCAAGCTCAAACCATGGCATCAAGTTGAAGGAGACAAGTTTCTGTGCGATTGGTACCCTTTACGTTTATGTTACTTTTAAGTTTTATGTATTATTTTATCAGATTTTATTATCGTTTTCTTATTATGTTTTAGTACTTTTGAGTTTATGTTTAATTTTCGCTGGTTTTGTACTTTTCAGTTTATGTTTTATTTTCAGTATTAGTGTTTGGATTTATTGAACTTTTCCCCAAACCATATTTGTAATATTATATTATTAGTTATTTCACTAACTTTTTTTAATTCAAGCTCCAAAAATCTGATCGTTGGAACAGACATCATTCTTTTCCATGAAGTTCCAATGTATCTGTAAATATGAAAAAAATATACACATTAAAATTATTAAAGTTCATAGATATGAGATGAAACACGTAAATAATCTACATTTATGTTTATGAGGATTAAAATGCTTTACAAATCCTATACTTCTATTGTATATGTAAGTATGTAACTAATGTTTTTGTTAGGATATCAAGTATCTAAATACAATATACTTAAACTTAAATTAACAACTCAATATTAGATGATTGATCTCATTATTATTGTAAATCTATTTTTTAATTGTTCAATCTTTCTTTCCATCAAATAAATCTCAACAAATCCTACATGCATATTGCTATCCAAAAAAAAAACCAAATCTAATTATATATAACTACTCTTTCTGTTAGGATTTGAAAAACGTATATACCTAACTACCATATATGTTAACTTATATTAACCAGTTAATATTGACTGATTGATCTAATTATTATAGTAAATCTTTTTTCGTGATTACATATGCTATTTATTTACCAATTAACCTTAGAAAAGTTTATTCGCCAAAACTAAAGTGTCTGATATTAACAAAAAGGTAATGAAGAAGAGGAAGGATGATCCCATACGACGATTTCAAAGTCCAGAATCATCAAAGAAGAGTAAACATGTATTGACAGATGAAAATTCAGCAGCTAAAGTACTATATCAAGCAATAGAACTCTATCAAGCAATAAAGATGGAAACGTCATTTTGAAATCAGTATTCAATAGAATTTTGGGAGATATTACCAATTTTCAGTCTGATGGGAGTTCACTTTCTCAATGTACTCCATCTGTCTCTTCCTCAGTTGCATCTAATCTGAAATAGAGAGATATCGCTGGTAAGTTAACTAATATTCATAATTGTTCTTATGTTCTACAATATAGAGCTTATTCAGATTTTTGAAAAAATTATTCATTTACGCACTATTAAAATGCCTTTCTAATTTTACATTTGTTATGCACAATTAACCATTATCAGAAAAGGATAGAAGTGCATCACACTCTCGGGGCAAAATGTCAGTGTTGAAAAAACATAATGGTAAGATTTGATTCACTTTTGTAAAATCTTAAATTGTATTTTACTTTGAACATACTAATTTACTATATTAATAATAATAAAAAATATTAACAGGTAGAGATACAAAAAAAATAACAACAAACAAGTCGAGGAAGAATTCATTGTGTAAATGTTAGTATACAATTTAAACACTAAAACCAACTACAAAGATCAATACATTATATTTTAGATTGTATTATGAAATCTGATGTGCTAATGAAGATATGATCAAGCCTAATAAGACGACCAAGAATACTGACATTTTGCATGATTTCTTAGCAATGACAGAAGGTACTTACCTTACTACATATTAATGGACTATGTTTATAATTTCAGTTATATTTTAACTATTTTTCAAATTTCTTCTACAGAAGAACACCAAACATGTTTAGAAGAGATTTGTGATTGTTCCAGTCCTGAATGTACATCCGATGACTACTCAGATGATGATAAAGAAGGAGATGTTCATTCGTCTGATTTTCTAAGTACAATTGACGAATTAAGAAAATTCAATATTGAAGTGACGTTGAAAAAAGCTTTCCAAAAAAAGAAACAAGATACTCAGAATTCGGTTGCTTCAGAATCAGGTCAATTAACTGGTATGAAAATGTTACTGAACATATTTTGTTAAGTGGATCTAATTGTTATATTGAATGAACTAACTTTCCAACCTTTATTTCCAGGTTATGAAGATTGCATACGATCAGACGGGAGTTCGATAAGAACGATCAATCTGTATAAACTCTGTTTCATATAATTGTATCTTTAAAATTTTGAATTTTTTTTTAAAATTACCAAGTGACTTTGCGACGTTCTTGCGAGAGGGCCGTCGTAAATCGGTCGCAAATTGACAATTTGCGAGGGCTTTACGTCTGCCCTCTCGCAATCCCGTCGCAAAATCACTTAGCAATTTTGCCCAAACTCCTTGCTTTGTGGATAAACATGTACGATCTGTTATGTTGTCGCGAATGCGTTGGATTAACTAAGTAATATTACGACAGTGGTGCGACGGATCCATCGCAAACTCCTCGCAAAGGGTCAACTTGCGACGTATTTGCGACGACAGCCTCGCAAGACCGTCGCAAAATCACATGGTAATTTTTAAAAAAATTACAAAATATTTAAAAACTTAGTGATTCTAAAAAAAATTACAAAATATTAAAAATACAACATGTGAAACGGAGTTCATTCAGATTGATCGTCCTCTGAAGTATCCTCATCACTGTCTTCTGCTTCATCGGTCTCATCAAACTCGTCTGATCCTATGCCTTCTGTTGAATCATCGACGATGTCCTCATCAATCTCTCTACTTTGTGGATCAACATGTATGATCTGTTCTGTTGTTACGACTGGCATGAAGATTGCATCTACTCTTTCAGCTTGCATTGCGACATCATCTGTTTGTGCGACAATACAGCCTCGCGGATTCACTTTTATCACTGATAGCCATCTTTCGCGTTTAACTTTAATCCGAGGGTAAGGAATAAAACACACTTGCTCCGCTTGCGAGGCCAGACAAAAGGGTTTGAACTTTGAAAAACGTCTGTTTGCATTTACGTCGATCACTCCTAAGTTGTTCGCACGGACCCCTCGAGCACTCGGATCATACCATTCACATTTGAATAGTATGTATCTCAAATTGATGGTTCCTGGATATCTGACTTCGATTATGTCTTGTAATATGCCGTAGTAGTCAGTTTCACCCTTGACATGGATTCCATAATTGGTGGTTGACCTCTTTAACCCATGTTTATATGTATGAAATGTGTATCCACGGGTAGAGTACATAGGACCAGAAACAATTTTTGCTATAGGTTCCTCTACAAGTTCGTGCAACCATAGTGGAGAAGGCTCAGTCGAACAATGCTTAACCTGGACAAATTAATTAACACATTAGTGTAAATAAAACAGAGAAATATATGTATATATATATATATATATCGATCTTACGTACAAAGTATTTAAGCCACCCAGCAAAATCACGTTCGTTTAACTTCTCGTACTCTTTCTCTTCTAAGCCAGGATAGTGTTCTTGAACCTGAGAGTCGAATAACCTAAATTGTACTCAAGAGCCAGTTCGAGCAAATTGTAATATTATATAATTAAAGAATGTACTTATTAAGTTATTAACTTATACCTTTCAAACGGCTGTATATACTCACAGTTCCGCAATATGTAATTGTGAGCCGCACGACAATGATCAATATCCTCCCACCAAACTTCCTTAACTTTTCCAGCAAGTCTGCCTATCTGATCAAACATATCTGGCACATCAACATGATAAGTCAGTGCTTCCCCTCCATCATCATATCGCTTAGTGGCGGTCTTTTTCGTCTGCACCGTTGGACTGAAGTAGTATGAGGTGAAGTGAGAAGTTTCCTTAGTTAAACTTCCAGCAACAATCGATCCCTCCACCTTAGCAAGATTTTTAGCCTTCCTTTTAAGATGTCCCATGAATGCTCAAACGGGTACATCCATCGGAATTGCACAGGCCCCCGAGCGCTGCTTCATATGGTAGATGGATTGGCAGATGTTCCATGACATCAAAAAATGAAGGAGGGAAAACCTTTTCTAGGTTACAATGCAACACGGCGATATTCTCTTCCAGTTGGGCGATGCCCTCCTCAGTCAATGTCCGGGTGCATAAATCCCTAAAAAAAGCTCCAATGCCTACATGAAGATATATATATATATATATATATATATATATAGTTAATAACTTACTGAAATAAGCGTTAATTAATAGTCTTAATCACTTATAAAAAGAACATTATATAATTTTTTTCTCATTTTACCTGCAATAGCTTCATGGCTTTGTTTTGGCAAGAGCTCGGTTAGTGCAAACGGTAGCAGTCGCTGCATAAATACATGGCATTCATGGCTCTTCATGCCTGAAAATTTCTGGCCTTGCTCAACACATCTTGAGAATTTGGACACATATCCATTTGGAAAATTAACATCAGAATCAACCCACTCCAATAATGCCCGCTTTGCCTCTCCGGACAATCGAAAGTTTGGAACAGGTAATTTTCCCTCGCTTGTAATATGCAACTCAGATCTTACACATAGTTCAGGAGAGTCCAACCTTGACTTCAAATTGTCTTTGCTCCTTCCCTTGACATTCAAGATTGTATTGGCAATGTTATCGAAATTGTTTTTCTCGATATGCATCACATCAAGATTGTGTCGTAAGAGGAGATTCTGCCAATACGGAAGCTCCCAGAAGATACTCTTTTTATGCCAATTATGAGATACGGTATATCCGTCAGGCATGTTAGCTGGTGTGTGCCAATTTCCCCCCTACTTTACACGTTTCCTGCACACTATAGTATTCAATTTGCTCATACAATTCATTGCCTGCTGGATAAACGGGGGAGGGATACGCACAACCTTGTTCCTCCTAAACAACCTCTTGTTGTTCCGGTATATATGACTCAACGGCCGAAATCTACGATGACAATCAAACCAACATGGCTTTCTTCCATTCTTTAGTTGAAACGCATCTGAACTATCCAGACAATATGGACGAGATAATCTTCCATGCGTAGTCCACCCTGACAACATTCCATACGCTGGAAAGTCACTGATAGTCCACAATAACACTGCACGCATGTTGAAGTTCCATTGCTGCGAGTTGTCAAATGTGCGAACACCGAAATGCCATAACTGTTTCAACTTATGAATCAGAGGCTGTAAGAACACATCAAATGCGCGCTTTGGATGCTTATGACCAGGAACTAGAATACTCATGAACAAAAATTCTCTTTGCATGCACATATCAAGAGGAAGATTGTATGGTGTCAAGATGACAGGCCATAGAGAATATTGTCTCCCAGACATACCAAATGGAGTAAATCCATCAGTACATAAACCAAGGTAGACATTTTTAACCTCACTAGCAAAGTCTGAATATACCGTATGAAAGTGCTTCCACGCCTTTGCATCTGAAGGATGTGTAACCTCTCCATCCTCTGTGGAATGTTCTGCATGCCATCTCATTGCCGACGCCGTCCTTTCTGAGTGGTATAACCGCTTCAATCTTTCAGTGATTGACAGGTACCACATACGTTGGTATGGAACCCGAGTTCTTCCAGTAGTTTCTTGATATCTCGGCTTCCCACAAAATCGACATTCCTGCAGCTTGTCGTCGTCTTTCCAGAATATCATGTAATTGTCAGTGCATACATCAATCATTTCTGATGGTAAGCCAAGACCCACAACCAACCACTGTATTTCATAATAATTCTCAGCAGAAAGATTATCAGCCGGTAGGTACTCTTTGAAAAGTTGAGCCCACGAATCCATGCAAACCTCAGAGAGATTATTATCAGTTTTAATTGTCATCATCCTAGATGCCAATGACAGTTTCAACTGCCATTCTCTACATCCATCGTAGATAGGCTCATTAGCAGCATCTTACATATCATTAAACTTTTTTGAATCTACGTTGGGTTCTTCCCTAATATTATCAACAAATGAGGTTGGTGGAGCTTCATGCATTGCATCTACAACCATATCATAAAACTTATTCCCTTGTTGATACCCTTCATCTACATTTCCAAACATATTTTGCCCATAATGTTCATAATCAACATTATAATTGGGTTGCTCAAATCCTGACCCATACTACTACTTCCAACCGTAGCATAACTACTATCTTCCCCATGCAAAAACCATATATAATAGTTCGGCATAAATCCTCTATTATATACATGCTTCTTCACGGTATCAATTTCTAAATATGGGACATTCTTGCACTTCCTACATGGACATAATATTTTATCGTTTTCCCTTGCAAATGATTGGTTTGTCGCCTGATATAAGAATGCTCGAAACCCATCCCGAAACTCTTTTGTCACCTCGCCGGTCTCCGAATCTCGATGATTGTACATCCACGATCGTAACGCATATATGCTATGCTCTGAAGACAGTCTCTCAGTATTTCTATCTCACTTCTCTTTTTTCTTTTTTTAAAAATCTATCATTTTCTTATTTTTTTTAAAGTATAAGATTTCTTTCTTTCTTTCTTTCTTTCTTTCTTTCTTTCTTTCTTTCTTTCTTTCTTTCTTTCGTTTTTTCTTTCTTTCGTTCTTTCTTTCTTTCTGTTGTGATTGTTTCACTAACCCCCGAAGGCTATTTATAGACATTCAAAAAATTTTGCGACGGCCTCGCGACGGACGAATGCGACAGATTTGCGACATCATAAAATATTGCGAGCAATTTGCGACGGATTTGTGACACAGAACCGACTGATTTGCGACTCCATACCTAACTACTTAGGCCGGTGGGAAGGGAGTAAAACGTGGTTCACCTACTTTGAGTATCCATGCAAATTCGTCGCAAGTTGGTCGCAAAGTTGCGACAGAATTTCTTCCACACTATCCCGTCGCAAATTGCGACATACTTTGCGACCGCCTTGTTTGTTCGTCGCAATTACCCCTATTGGTTGCAAGTTCGTCGCAATGACGTCGCAAAGCTGCGGTCGGTTTGCGACGGGCTTTTGGTGTCGCAAATTGCGACGGATTAGCAGGACACTATTTTTCTCTGGCAAATCCGTCGCAAACGCGTCGCAAATTGCGACCACCATTCGTCGACGCAAAAGGGCTGTTTTCTTGTAGTGGATACAAATGTAAGTACACTTACTAAAACAATCGTGGGACCAAAAAAATCTTAAAAATTCGTTGTAAATTTGATAAAAATGCGTTTATAAAAAAGTGAAATAGTAGACTAACAACAAAGTTTACAAAAGTAGACTAGCAACGAAGTCTACAAAATGTAGACTACGTTGAAGTCTATATTTTAGGTTCCTTTTGCAATTGTCAAAAGATGAGTAGACTTCTTCAAAAGAAGTCTACTCACACCGAGAAGTTTATGTAAAAAAAGGTTAGTTTTGTAATTGACCAAACTTTGACTTATGCGTAAGAAGTCTACTTTCAAAGTAGACTTCTGATAGGGCTCAGGTTTTACCCAAATAAAACTACTGCAAGTGCACAGCAAAAGCAGTTGTAGTACAAGGGGTATCGAAATCCCAAGAGAGTAATGCAGACTACACTATCGAATGTAGATTCGGATTAAGCTAAGCAAGATATGATGTATGTAATGCGAATGAATTAATGAAAGTAAGCAAACGATTTTGTAAGATGATCTAAGTTCCAGAAGACTAAAAAGCGCTAAGTCAGGACAGTTCGCAGGTTGAATCCAAGAATGTATGACGCAGGAAATCAGGAATGATTAAGAACCGTTTTAAACATGAATCACTAATGCATAACTAATCAATTCTCATTGCAAAAGTTATCTATGCCTAAATCACAGAGTTTCAAATCTCTTTGCAAATCCTAGCAACCTAAGCATGCAGGAATGATCAGATTCAATTGTTTACAAAACTCCTAAGCCAAATCTTTTTGCACTAGGTTGCCTTGCTCATCAAATACTAGTTCAGGTTATGAATAATGCTCTCACATATATTTAACAACCTAAGATTTTCGGATTCCTAGATAATGTATCTCAGAAATTCGATTTTAAAGCAAGCAGAGATGAAAAACCATAAGATATTCCTAACAGATAGTGATTCTACAATATTTTCATCAACCTTTGAAAAACCCTAACTTAACTAGCAGACTACTCAGAGATGATTATGGAATCACAAAACATAACTGAATAATATTGCATTAAGAGAAAGAGTAAAGAAATAAAGGGGGTTCGAAATCTTCTTAAAAGAGTACAGGATTTGTCTCCCCAAAAAGCTCTGAATAAATCTCTCTCTAAGCTCTCTGAATTCTCAAAAACTAAGATAATAGCCAACAATGGCTGAAAAACCTAATAAATAGAGGCTAAACACGATCTGGGGTCTTCATGTAAATAAAGAAACTTCTAGGCTAATTCTGCAAGTCTTCTTCATACTTTTAATAAAACAGCCACGCTCCTTCCTTAATGGGTGACGAGCGTCACCAAAGGTGGTGACGAGCGTCACCATATGTGATACTTTCTGCTTCGAGCTTGGTACTTCGTGGCTTCCCCCCAGAATGCTCCAAAAGGTTCCAAAATCTCCAATTATGCTCCAGACATGCTATAACCTGCAAAGACTCTTCTAGGACTCTAAAAGGACCAAAAAGACTCAATAAAAAGGATTTATATCATGGTTAAAAACCATAAAAACCATGATATATCAACTCTCTAGACTTAGCTTTTGCTTGCCCTCAAGCAGACATCAGACAAAGAATAAGGTCGAGGTTTGAAAACAAGAAACAGTCAGTCAGTCATCAGGAACACCATACTAGTTAGAGCTTTCGAATCCACATACCACATAGTCAACACAAGGTCAAATTTCAGTCTAATTATCACAAGCTTAGCAAATCTCTCCAGTCCAGTCCAAATCCCTTCAAGAAATCTGAAATTTCTACTGTTAACTCCTTATTTTTTATCTAAGTGTGAAATCTCATCAAGACTCTATCATCTCAATCACTTTACAGATTCTTTTCTCTTCCTAGCAACTGAACAAATAGATCTCAACACAGCTCTCCTATTTTCTCTTCCCTTGATCTTTTCCTTTGGATATTTTCGATTTTTCACTTCTTTTTCTCAACTTTTACAGTCTAAGATATGGGGCTACTCAATACTTGTGTTCCTTGTGAGGAGACAGGTTCTTGAGTGTGTTCACTACTGTTGTTTCTTGTGAGGAGACAGGGTCATGAATGCACCATTCTTTGGACTTAATCTTTTAAAAACTACATCAGGGAAGATCAAAGAGAGACTGTATTTTAACCTTATTTTCAGTGCTGAAAGAGAGAATCAAGATCAATAAGAATCAATCACCAAGACAAGAAGTTTAAAGTTCATTAAGGTGGAGCTAACAGCAAATTTTTCAGACTCTCTAAGAACCTAAACTTTCATTGCTAGACTGATCTACCTATGACTTTCAACTTAGTGAGACTTGTAATCAACTACTGTGGCAATGGTTCTTATCAGCAAAAACGTCCTATGGTTAGTTCCAAGAAAAACTGACAGTTTTAAAAATTTTGACTATAGAAAAACAGGTTTTTGACTCAACTTTAAGACTCTATAGACATGACACAAAGCACACAACGTCAGTAACCACATCCCCCAGACTTAAACAACACTGTCCCCAGTGTTATTAAGCCAAGAGTTGGTCAGAAAAATGAATGAGAAGTAAAAAAACCAAGTCAGAAAAGTGTTACCTCGCGTGGGGTCGGGTGACGAGCGTCACCACGACCTGTATTGCCCAATTCTTATGTCAGATGTTAATTAACGAAGTGTTTGCATATGTACTCGAAAGTTAGACTTTTTGAGCATTCAAACACATAATTAACAACATCCAAACATAGCAAAAATAACCTGGTTCAACAATCTCACAAAACATCATCAAAGAAACTGACAACTGACTCAAAGAAAACATAAAAATGACTCAAGAGAAAGAAAAATAAAAGGGAAAAAGGAACAAGTAACCAGATAGTGAAGCCTCAATCCTCATCCTCGTAAGGCTCAGTGGTGTAATGGGGGCGGACACAACCACAATTGCTAAGTTTAGCAACAGCATCCCAGAGTCCCTCAAAGCTGTCAATGACATACTCCTGAAAAGCAGCCATATCCATGGGTGTCTGTGGTCGTGGAGGACGCCTGAAAGCAGTAGAAGAACCACTCTGGCGTGTAGACGCGAACTTTAGAGAGAAACTGGCGGACCAAATCTGGGTAGAGATCATACTGCTGGAACGGCATAGTCCCCATCCCAATGCGCTCCAGAATCTGAACAACCTCTTCGAAGATCCCCATCTTCTGCAGAACAGCAGAATCCGCGAACCGAGTGGGGATATTCTTAACTCCCAGCCACGCATTGTAGAACAGCGTGTCATATTCATCCCACTCTTCCTGAATATCACGGAACACACAGGTGTCTCGGGACACTTCCTGCTTCGGAGTCCCTGCCCAAGCCACTCCTGAGGCTATTTTCCGATCTTCTCGTTTGGGCCATGGGGGCCTGCTAACCGGGTGTTGACTGAAGGAATCCGTAGACCCTGTTAGAGTGCTTGAAGACGAGCTTTGCCTTGGTCGTTTCTCCTGATGAGGCATCTGAAAATTGAAGATCAAAATCGACCAAAAACATCACAAAAATTAGCAAATTTTTCAAAGTTCGAAAAATTAACCAATCAAGGTGAAATAACTGATGGCGATCAACTACAGCACTACCAGGAACACAATCCAATCATCAGTTCAACCCAAATCACCCAAAATTTCCAGATTTTTGCAATTTTCATCATGAACTCGAAAATTCAAAACTTGCAAATCAACCGATAAAAGCTCACATAGATGGTTTCATTCCTCTAATACAACCTAACTAACCATGATTCAACAGTTAAATCAAGCCAATCAAGTCAAAATCAGATTTTACCAAACCTATGGCGGAATGAAAATTGGGGATTCTGAACACATACCTTGCAGATCTTAAAAACCGAGTGGATATTCAGAAAGAGGAGCAAAATCCGCACGGATTAGACTCTTGAATCACTTAATTTGGGTTAGAAAATCAAAAGTTATGAATCTCTGAAAATTTTTATGTGTTCTTGGTTTAAACAGTTATGCCCGAGGAAGAAGAAGAGAGAAAACTAATAACCGCCCCCGACTTCGACGGGTGAGGAGCGTCACCATAAAGGTGACGATCGTCACCACTTTTTCTTTTTCTTTTTTTTTAACTGAATATTAATCTAATTACTAATCCTAAGCACGAAAATAATAACTAAGTGTTATATCTACAACTTACCAGTGGGTTGCCTCCCACTAAGCGCTTGTTTAAAGTCATTAGCCTGACTTTGGTTGGCTGTTTAGACAGCTGGTGCCTGATCCAGAGACACAATGTGTCCTGCTGGAATCTCTGCTTGTGCCCAGTAGTGCTTGTGCCCAGTAGTGCTTGTGCCCAGTAGTGCTTCACCCTTTGTCCATTGACAGTGAACTCCTCTCCTTTGGAGTTAATCAGGACAATTGCACCATGTGGGCGAGCTTTTTTGACAGTAAAAGGACCTGACCATCGAGAACGCAATTTACCAGGAAAAAGCTGTAAACGAGAGTTGTAGAGTAATACCTGGTCATTGGGCTCGAAATGCCTGGAGATGATCTTTTTATCATGATATGCCTTTGTCCTCTCCTTGTATAACTTGGAGTTTTCATAGGCCAGATATCTGATCTCATCCAGTTCATTGAGCTAAATCAAACGCCTTTCCGCAGCAGGCTTCAGATCGAAGTTCAGCTTCTTGATGGCCTATTCTGCTTTGAACTCCAACTCTACTGGTAGATGGCACGCCTTGCCATAGAGAAGATGGAATGGTGTAGTACCAAGTGGCGTTTTGTATGCTGTCCTGTAGGCCCATAATGCATCATCCAGCTTTGCAGACCAATCTTTCCTTGTCTTCCCAACTGTCTTTTCTAGAATCTGCTTGATCTGCCTGTTGGAAACCTCAACCTGTCCACTTGTTTGGGGATGATAGGGCGTGGCCACTCTGTGCTGTACACCATACTTCTTCAAAAGCTTGTCAAAAACCTTGTTGACAAAGTGAGAACCACCATCACTTATGACAATCCGCGGGACACCAAATCTGGGAAAGATAATGGTCTTAAACAGCTTCAAAACCACTGCAGCATCATTAGTAGGAGTAGCCAACGCCTCTACCCACTTAGATACATAATCAACAGCAACCAGAATGTATCTATTCCCATAAGATGAGGGAAAAGGTCCCATGAAATCAATACCCCAACAATCAAAAACTTCAACTTCCAGAATGAAGTTCTGTGGCATCTCATGTCTCCTGCTGATTTTTCCTCTTCTCTGACAAGTATCACAGCTTGTGATGAAGGCTTGGGCGTCTCTGAACAAAGTAGGCCACCAAAATCCAGCTTGCAATACCTTAGAGACAGTCTTGAATGTAGCAAAGTGTCCAGCATATTCTGATCCATGACAGTGAAAAAGGACGTCCTGGACTTCTTCTTCTGCTAAGCATCTTCTGTAGATACCATCAGCACAATGCTTGTAGAGGTATGGCTCATCCAAATAGAATCTCCTAAGTTCTCTCAAGAACTTCTTCTTAGCATAGCCTTTAAAATCATGTGGTTCATCCTCTGCAGTAAGATAATTTGCAATATCGGCATACCAGGGCCTCTTTGGATCATGTAAAGCATAAACAGGTTCTTCAAAAGCCATCCCCAAGCTTGCACAAATCGCAGATAAGTGTTGAGATTGGTGACGAGCGTCACTAATATTGGTGACGAGCGTCACCTCTCTCGTATACTTTAGTCGCGACTGTTCTGGGTTGGTGACGAGCGTCACCCTCCTGGTGTCGCTCGTCACTCCCCTGCAATTTCGTGAAAACTACAGGTTTTCAGTAGTTTCCTCCTGTTCTCTGGTTTCCACCAAGTAAACATTCTCTTCAGGCAAGAAATCATTGATTGGAACACTGTCTTCGACCTGAATCTGGGATAAATGATCAGCAACTCCATTCTCAACCCATTTCTTGTCCTTCACTTCAATATCAAATTCCTGAAGAAGCAGGATCCATCTTAACAGCCTTGGTTTTGCATCTTTCTTCTGCATTAGGTACTTCAGTGCTGAATGGTCAGTATGAACCACGACCTTGGAGCCAATAAGATACTGCCTGAACTTCTCAAAAGCAAACACAACAGCTAACAATTCTTTCTCAGTTGTTGCATAATTCTTCTGAGCATCATCCAAAGTCCTACTTGCATAGTAGATGGCGTGGAGTTTCTTGTCTTTCCTCTGTCCCAGCACTGCTCCAACTGCAAAATCGATGGCATCACACATTACCTCAAAAGGTAAGTCCCAATCTGGAGGCTGCACAATAGGGGCTGTAACCAAAGCCTGTTTGATCTGTTCAAAGGCGGATTTGCACTCTTCTGCGAACTCAAACTTCACATCCTTGCAGAGGAGAGCAGTAAGGGGGCGTGCTATCTTGCTAAAATCCTTGATGAATCTTCTGTAGAAGCCTGCATGACCCAGAAAACTCCTCACTGCTTTGACTGAATCAGGTGCTTGCAGACTTGTCATCACCTCAATTTTCGCCATATCCACCTCTATGCCGTCTCCTGAGACTCTGTGGCCAAGTACAATACCATCCTGAACCATAAAATGACACTTCTCCCAGTTTAAAACCAAGTGCTTCTCTTCACATCTCTGCAGAACTGCACACAGATTATCCAAGCAGTTCTTGAAAGAGGACCCATAAACAGAGAAGTCATCCATGAACACCTCCATAAACTTCTCTATCATGTCTGTGAAAATCGATATCATGCATCTCTGGAAAGTTGCAGGAGCATTACACAGCCCAAAATGCATTCTGCGATATGCAAAAGTGCCATAGGGACAGGTAAAAGTAGTCTTCTCCTGATCATCTGGATGGATGGGGATCTGAAAGAAGCCTGAATATCCATCAAGGAAGCAGTAATACTTGTGATTCGCCAGCCTCTCTAGCATCTGATCGATGAAAGACAGAGGAAAATGATTCTTCCTTGTTGCTGCATTCAGTTTCCTGTAGTCTATGCACATCCGATGTCCTGTCACAGTCCTGGTTGGAATCAGCTCATCCTTGTCATTCTTTACCACTGTGACACCTCCTTTCTTAGGCACCACGTGCACTGGACTCACCCAAACACTGTCTGATATAGGATAGATGATACCAGCCTGCAACAACTTCATGATCTCTTTCTAGACCACATCCTGCAAATTCGGATTCAGCCTCCTCTGGTGCTCAACTGATGATTTCGACTCATCCTCCAAGTGTATCCTATGCATGCACAAGTCTGGGGAGATACCTGAAATGTCATCAAGAGAATAGCCAAGAGCTTTGCGAAATTTTCGCAGCTTACTTAGCAAAAGGGTGAGCTCTGCATTGTTCAATGAAGCATTAACAATAACAGGATAGGTGGAGTTTTCTCCCAGAAATGCGTACCTTAGCCCTGCAGGGAGCTGTTTAAGCTCAACTTTTGGTGCTTTTGCTGCAGACCAATCACCCATTGTGGCAGCTTTCGCAGATGTGGAGACAAGCTCATCCTGTGCAACCAGTTGCATCACTTGTGCAGTAGCATCCATCATCTTTGTGTAGCCTGTTGCAGCAGCATCTAAATGCTCATACTCAGCTGTAGAAGTGGTCAACGCCCTTTCCAAGGGATCCTCTGAACTCATCTCATGGAAGATCTGATCAGCAATGTTTGTGAGAACATCCACATAAAAAGTCTGTCCATCTATGGTTGGCCTCTTCATCAGCTTGTCCATTTCGAATTTCATCACTAAATCGCCAACATTCAGCTCTATTCTACCCTTCCTGACGTCAATAATAGCTCCTGCAGTAGCTAAGAAGGGTCTGCCAAGAATCAAGAGGTCTTTGGGCTCTTCTCCATACTCTAGAACCACAAAATCAGTAGGGATCATACAATCTCCTATTTTGATAGGAACATCCTCTATCACTCCTTCAGGAACTCTGACTGATCTATCAGCTAGGACAAGAGATATCCTTGTAGCCTTAAAATCGGTCATCCCCAAACTCTTGGCAACAGAATGAAGCATGAGGTTCACACTAGAACCAAGATCACACAATGACCTCTCAAACTTGTCATTGAAGATGGTGCAGTCTAAAACAAAGCTTCTTGGGTCTGTAAGCTTCTCTGGAACTCTATTCTGAATCACTGCACTGACCTGCTCGTTGATTATCATAGCTCCAACCTCAAGACTCAAGTTATTGGTCACCATCCTCTTCACATACCTCCTTATAACAGGAGTGATCCTTACAGCATCTATCAATGGGATCTCTATTACCAACTTGTCCATGATAGCCTTGCATCTTGCATCTTCAAGCTCTTGCTTAGACTTCTTAGGATGCTTAGGATAGGGTATCTTGGGTTTATACACGGTTTCCTTAGCATTATCTGAAGTCTTAGGCGAAACTGCAGCATATGGTGTCTGGTGACGAGCGTCACTGGAATGGTGGCGAGCGTCACTCACTTTGGACGAGTCGGGATCGATCACTGGATATAGGTGACGAGCGTCACCCACCTGGTGACGGTCGTCACCAATTTGTGAAGAGTCGGGGTCGGGGTTGTGCTCGATGGGTGACAAGCGACACCCATTATTGGTGACGAGCGTCACCCGTGGTTCTTCAGTAAATATTTTTTCATCTTCATACTCTTCCACACCCACGAAATTCCTTGAGGTTAAATCCTTCTGCAACACTGGTTGCAGGTTCTTTCCACTCCTCAATGTGATGGCATTCACATGGTGTTTGGGATTAGCATCAGTTCTTCCTGGAAGAAATCCTTCTTGCCTCTGAACAGCTCCTGCAGTTTGGGCAACTTGAACATCAAGCTTCTTCATATGAGAGTTCAGACTCTCAATTTTTCCATTCAAATCCTGATAGAGCAAATCTATCTTGCCATTAAAGTCCACTGTAAGCTTCTGTTGTCCTTCCAAGATCTGTTCTTAACATTGCTTCCATTTTGTTCCCTTGTGGAGGTGCTGGTTGATAGGAAGAAGAACCATAGTTTCTGTAATTTCCACTGTTCTGGAATGGCTTTTGGTACTCTGTCTTCTAGAATGGGGGTCTAGGAGTGAAACCAGGCGTGCTATGTCCTCCTGTAAGGGTGTTCTTCTGATTGTTGTTGCTGTATCCTCTGTTCCACTGCTGATTCCCATACCCTTGTCCCTGAAAACCACCAGAATTGATGAAATTTACATCCTCCTGCTCAACTTCCTCTGGAGCTTCAAAAGTTTCCACTTCTGCAGCAAAGTGAACTGACTTCTTCCCCACCAAAAGGCTGTGCATATCATCCAACTTAGCCTTAACTTCAGCAATCTGATTTCCATCAGCTACACCAGCTTGTTTCATCCTCTGAAAGTCTGCGTTTTTAGTGCTGTTGCTGCATACCAAGTTCTCAATCAGTCTGATCGCCTCTTCTGGTCTGTTGGTGTTGAAATTTCCTGCACTTGCTGCATCCAGCGCCATCTGATATTTCCAGTCAATGCCTCTAAAGAAAATCCCAAGTAATTGCACCTGACTGAAGCCATGATGAGGACAGTCCCTTTGATAAGACTTGAACCTGATCCAAGAGGCCTTAAAAGCTTCAGTAGGGCCTTGTGTAAATGATGCAATTTTCGTCCTCATGTCCTCTGATCTTGCATCATCATAGAAGTTGTTCAAAAAGGCATTCTTGGTGTCTTTCCAAGTGGTCAATGAAGCAGGTTCCAGTTGCTTCAGCCAATATGCAGCTTCTCCTTCAAGAGAGTAAGGAAAGAGCTTGCAGAACAGAAAGTCATTGCTAACCCCATTAGCTTTGACACTGGAAGCCAAGTCCTCAAATCTCTCTATGTGATCCATAGGATGCTCATGAGGTAAACCATGGAATGGATGCTGGCCAACCAGCTGATAGTAGACTGGTTTAACCTCAAAATCGTTCCTCTGGAAGGCAGGAGGTCGGATTGCAGCTCTGTTGGCATAGAATTGATCAGGTCTGTTGTAGTCACCTAGAGTCCTCTGAACAAAACGCCCAACAGCGTTATTGACAGCAGCAGGAACTCCCACGTTCTCAGCCACTTGCTGAACCTGCTGTTCAACAATGACATTCCCCTCTTGATCAATTCTCTGCCCCTCTTCGTTCCTCTTGTTTCCTTCCCTGTCAACCAAGTGACCTTCTGCATCTTCAACCAAGATAAGTGGAGCGACCATTGTAGATTGCTTCTTAGCTTTCCTGTTAGTTCTCTCCAACCTAGCAAGCTCGTCGATGCTCAAAGTCACAAGCTCCTTCTCTTTGTTGCTTCTGGTTGTGCGATTAGGCATACACCTAAAAAAGGAACAAAGAAAAGTAGCTGAAAGTCAGTAAACAAATAAAAACTTAGACAAAATCCTAATACTAAAAATCGATAGGCAGCTATTACTCCTCGGCAACGGCGCCAAAAACTTGATAGGGCTCAGGTTTTACCCAAATAAAACTACTGCAAGTGCACATCAAAAGCAGTTGTAGTACAAGGGGTATCGAAATCCCAAGGGAGTAATGCAGACTACACTATCGAATGTAGATTCGGATTAAGTTAAGCAAGATATGATGTATGTAATGCGAATGAATGAATGAAAGTAAGCAAACGATTTTGTAAGATGATCTAAGTTCCAGAAGACTAAAAAGCGCTAAGTCAGGGCAGTTCGCAGGTTGAATCCAAGAATGTATGATGCAGGAAATCAGGAATGATTAAAAACCATTTTAAACATGAATCACTAATGCATAACTAATCAATTCTCATTGCAAAAGTTATCTATACCTAAATCACAGAGTTTCAAATCTCTTTGCAAACCCTAGCAACCTAAGCATGCAGGAATGATCAGATTCAATTGTTTACAAAACTCCTAAGCCAAATCTCTTTGTACTAAGTTGCTTTGCTCATCAAATACTAGTTCAGGTTATAAATAATGCTCTCACATATATTTAACAACCTAAGATTTTCGGATTCCTAGATGATGTATCTCAGAAATTCGATTTTAAAGCAAGCAGAGATGAAAAACCATAAGATATTCCTAACAGATAGCGATTCTACAATCTTTTCATCAATCTTTGAAAAACCCTAATTTAACTAGCAGACTACTCAGAGATGATTATGGAATCACAAAACATAAACTGAATAATATTGCATTAAGAGAAAGAGTAAAGAAATAAAGGGGGTTCGAAATCTTCTCAAAAGAGTACAGGATTTATCTCCCCAAAAAGCTCTGAATAAATCTCTCTCTAAGCTCTCTGAATTCTCAAAAACTAAGATAATAGCCAACAATGGCTGAAAAACCTAATAAATAGAGACTAAACACGATCTGGGGTCTTCATGTAAATAAAGGAACTTCTGGGCCAATTCTGCAAATCTTCTTCATACTTTTAATAAAACAGCCACGCTCCTTCCTTAATGGGTGACGAGCGTCACCAAAGGTGGTGACGAGCGTCACCATATGTGATACTTTCTGCTTCGAGCTTGGTACTTCGTGGCTTCCAACTAGAATGCTCCAAAAGGTTCCAAAATCTCCAATTATGCTCCAGACATGCTATAACCTGCAAAGACTCTTCTAGGACTCTAAAAAGACCAAAAAGACTCAATAAAAAGGACTTATATCATGGTTAAAAACCATAAAAACCATGATATATCAACTTCTTCGGAGAAGTCTACTTTCAAAGTAGACTTCTTAGAGGTTAGTTTTGCAATTGACCAATGTTGAATTTTCAAAGTAGACTTCGTTTGAAGTCTACTTCAAAAGTAGACTTCAAACGATGTCTACTTGGGTTAGTTTTGAGGTTGACCAAACATTTAATTAATTTTCGAGTAGACTTTGTTTGAAGTCTACTTAACGAAGTATACTCGGAAAAGTAGACTTCAAGCGAAGTCTACCCGAAAAAGTCAACATTGGTCAATTGCAAACCTAACCTCTAAGAAGTTTACTTTGAAAGTAGAATTCTCCGAAGAAGTCTACTTTTGCGAGTAGACTTCTTATGAAAAAGTCAAAAGCTGGTCAATTGCAAAACTAACCCCTTTTTACGTAGACTTCTTTTGAAGTTTACACTATATTTTTTTGTTGTCAAAGGAAATGGCACAGACTTCAAATGAAATCTACTGTCAGAAATTGGTACACACAGTCAATTGCAAAACTAACATGTGTGTTGTTAAGAAGTCTACTTTCGCGGCACAGATCTGAAAACTCACGAAAATTGACTGAAAATCACCTATTAGTGGTATTTAGCTTCTTCAACCACCGATTTCTTTGATTCCAGCCACCACTAAATCAGCCCAATCGATTTGCTATACCAAATCACCAAATATGGCAATATATTAGAACATCAAGTTTCAAAAACTTAGATTAGAGAGTTTTTATGCTGAAAATGGTGAAAAAATAGAAGAGTAGAAGGTTAAGAGAAGAGGAAATGAGGTTACAAGCTAAAAAATGGATCTTTGAAGCAATAAAAGCTTTGAATTGGTTGAAAATGGTGGTTGAGTGAATTGATGGTGATGATATTTTCGTGAATAAGTGAGGAAGATGAGGATTGTTTGGTAAAATAGATTTCCGAAATAATAAAAAAAAAACAATAATCTAATCGCATTTTTGTGAATAAATAGAACTGATAAGGATAGAAGTGAGAGAAAATGGTTAATTTCAAAAATGGTAAAATGATAGGTTATTTTAGCAATTGACTTTAATTTGTGGATCATTTTTGCAAAATCCCCTAACAAATATGTTATATAGCATTATTGCTTACTTTTTTTTTTGGTAAGATAATACCACCAGTATCTCTAAAAAAAAAAAGATAATACCAGTATTAATTATTTATTGTTTTAATTAATGTTTGATTTATCATATGTATTAAATTTTAAGCAAGCTTTGTTCATGTTTTTTTTTTCTTAATTTTTCGGCTTTAAATCAATCAATTTAATTACTGTAAATTTTTTATAAATTGATAATATTGTGATTTCAGTATTTTATTATTTTATAGAATTATAAATTTATCGGTTTGAAATTAAATAAATTATTTATTAATAATTAATTAGAAATTATATTTGTATTAAAATTCAATGATATCTTTAAATCTTTCACTTTTAAATTGTAAATAAACCATAATATTATTATATTAAGAAAAACAAACCATTATATATTTATATTTTAGTAAATTATCATATTGATATATTTATATAAATTATTTTATGGTAACTATTAATTTATGATATTAATGAAATCATATATTTATATAGATTTTCCTAAAAAAATATTATCTTATCGATTTGTATCATATTTTGAACAAGTCCAATTTGGAACTAGAAAAATTTATTAATTTATTTAACTAATAATAATTATTAGATAGGTAAAAAATTATTTAACTAATAATATATAATTCTTTAAGAGTCAATAGTAATTAAATATATACATAAATATGGTATACCCAAATTTTGGACATTGGTGAAAATAATAAATCATATCATCAATTACGGGATATAGACAATCTGTATGGTAACATTGTACATTTACCCAACTATATCATGTGTTACGCATGCTACTTAAATTTTAAATTAAT
Organism: Thlaspi arvense; assembly: GCA_911865555.2. Lineage (NCBI taxonomy): Eukaryota > Viridiplantae > Streptophyta > Magnoliopsida > Brassicales > Brassicaceae > Thlaspi > Thlaspi arvense. The sequence continues at coordinate 61,931,049 of OU466858.1, read as the reverse complement.
TTAAATTTATTTACTTTACAATTAAACTATCTTATATTTCATAAAAAAAAAAAAAACTTTATTGTCAATGTTATGCTACAATTACAATTTTAAAATTATATTAAATCTAAATTAATAATAATTATTTCATTTCATACAAGGTGCGGATTATTACCTAGTTAATTATTAAAAGACTTGTTATTAGTCTTTTAATTTCACTTAGATCTTTTGTACCCTATAAAGTTAAAAATTCTTGTTTTCGGACATTTCTTTCCTAGTCAATCATTTAATAAACTTCACATAGTTAATTTAACATAAAAAGTACTAATCAAAGACTCAATGAGCATTGTTTTTCTGAAGATGGATCATAAGTATTTTATTCCCAACAAATTGGAATAGGTTGGACCCTTTATATTAAGTAAGCCAAATCGGTTGTTAGGGCTCTGCGGCTTCAGCACCTACTCCACTTTAAACTGAAGCCGAGGATTTTTGTATGGCAAATTGGCAATCGTACAAATAAAAAGGCTCCGATATTTCATTGTTACATTAGTCAGATATATATTGTGCAAATAGCTAGAGGAGCTTCCGGGTTCATGAAGAACTCAAGGAAAGCAATTACCACAGCTGACATATTAACTAAAAATGCTAGAGTTAATCTGCTCAGCTATGTAATATTTTGCAATGATGTATCTTAACGTTTTCTTAATACACTAATTATAATGAATGTATTGCCAAGAAAAGTAATTTTTTTTTTTTTGATATGTACGATCGATAAAAAAAAATATGATCAAAGAAAAACTATAGTTAAACACTATAACTTGCTCCGATTGGTAAACCTTGCGGAATGGCGGAATGGCGAATAACACGATTCCACAAGAATTTTGTCAATCAGAAAAATCTGCGGAAAATCGCCAAAACTCAAGTTTTATGGAATGGCGAAAATACTTACAAAAAACTTGATTAAGTGGAAAAGTGTATTTCAGATATATTATTTACAGAATCAATATTTTATATCATTCAATTATATAACTAATTATATTTTATTATTTAAATAAAAATATATATATATATACTACACATATTTATATAATGTCAGATTATATCTATAGATTAAATTTTCAATATATTTATATATTTTGTAGTAAATAAAAATAAAAATAAATAATTACAATAAAGTTTGAATTTTTTCTAAATTATATTAAAATTATGTTTTTAATAATAATTAATATATTAATTTTATGATATCAAATTATATATAAAGTATATTATTATGAAAAATTAATATTATATATTTTCTGTCATTCCATCATTCCGCCATTCTGCACAGTTTATCCAATTATACCAAAAGTAATTATTTCGCTATTCTGCATTCCGTCATTCTACAGTTTAATTTTGTTTGTGATTCCGCAATAAAAAAATATGTTACCAATCAGAGCTTACTGGGTTCAAAATCTTAGGTTGGTAGCAACTGCCCAACCCGCTTCCCGAGGTTGGACATGAGATTAAAAAATCTAACAATTGGTAGCAACTGCCCAACCCACTTCGAGAGGTTCACATTTTCTGAACTTTGGCTCTGCTACCAATTGTTGGGCTTTTTAAGTTAATGTCCAACTTTCTTATTAGTATGATATTGTCCGCTTTGGGTTTAAGTAGCAAATTCCGCACGGATTTGTTTTTGGACTCCTATCAAAATGCCTCATACTAATCAGAGTTAGACATTACTTTTATATATGACTATTACTGTATAATCTTCCGAAGTATAACTTGGATTGATATTCCAATCAGGACCGTACCTACCTCGAATAAATAGAAACATTAGCCTGTAGCCCCATCTTTTTAAAAATTATTACAGAGATTTTTTTCTTATTTTTAAATTCTTAATTTTAATAATTTCTATTAAGCATAATTTTATACTCTATCACTGCATAACTAGTTCTAGTTGTAGTGCTTCTTTTTGGAACTGATTTCCAGACAGGTTTATATTTGCACCACATTTTGTTAAATATTTTTTCCTAAGTCATACACAAATAATTTTTTATATGTAAAGTTGTTTCTTTTTATTTTTCCTCTTTTATTGACTTTTTTAATTTATGTAAAGTTACAATTTATTAACTACAAAATTACTACAGATTTTATAAAAAAATAAATATAATATTTTAACAAAAAAAATTATAGTAAACATTTTTGATATAAATATTTTTTTTTAGTAGCCGCATCCGAAAGGCACGGCTCTGTATATGATTGATTTGGTTGGTTCAATCAGTTGAGATAACGTCGAGCTTCGTTACACATTCTCAAACTATGATTTTGGTAAAAGAATATGTAGTTGGAGTTAAATTGGAAAAATAAATTAAACTTAAGAAAATGGAATTAACTTTGATGGAAAAGAGTTGTTATCATGAAAATTTTAGTGCATAGAGAAATTTTGAGAAATGTTTAGCCTAAAGGTTCTGCATAAACTGTAGGCTTCGACAACATATGTTCTAACTTCAATACCCAATATATCCAACTAAATAATTAACATATTTGTCTCATCTTATGTAAAATAGAGATATCTAACGTGGATAATTTGAGTGCTAAAAGGATGCATTTTCAGTTATACAGTGAACCGTCAAAACCCAACTATCCATGGAAATATCTTAAGAGAAATTGTACCTTCATCTTTTTTTCGGTCAGTGAAATTTTAGCTTTTATAGCCGACATCTTAAATATCTAGAAAATATACTTGTTAGGGTTACAAAAGATAAAAATTTGTGTAGAACTTCTGCGAAGATATGTCGGTAGTATAAAAGCGACAAAAATAGATTTGAGTTCAATTGATGAAGAGCTTTATATGATATCCACCGAGAAGATCCCATCACATGACACATCTCTCTTTTTCCTTCTTCATACCATACACAGTCACACACTACCTTATTTTTTGTTCTTTAACGTTTGTAGCTGCAGTACCATTTTTGGTATTAATTGAATCATCCAGATTTGTTTTGGGTAAAATCTTCCTATATTTGAATTTGAGAGTTTCTCTTCCAATATTTGTTTTGTTACCCATGTACTATAGTGTAGGGTTTATATTTCTGTTTCGTGTTCTAAAGCTTATGCATGCTAAGTACTACATATACATATATTGTAGACATTTTTTTTGGGGGGGGGGGGGGGGTGGGGTCAATAGACGATTTTTTTTGGTCAATAGACTTTTAAATATATGTTTTTTAGCCCTAAAGATAGATGGGGATACTTTGAATTTGATGTGTTGTGTCGTTGTGACAATGAAAATCAGGACTATAAACATGCATGCATCTTTTTTTTTTTCGTGTATGTTCATATACTTAATTAGCTATACAAATAAAGCCCCACGTACGTTTTCTTTGTGTGATTTGGTCCAAGATTTTTATTCAAATCCCGACATATATAGTGCACGCTACCAAAAAGTATTTGTGATTTTGGGAGGAACACTTTCTCTATCCAAAAAAGATCATCGTCCAAATTCAAATAATTGTTTCACAAGATAACTACGTCGTGAATTTTAGATTGTAATTAATTGCACAGTTAAACGACAAGGTTAATTGGTCTCGAGATGTATTAGAGGCTCATGTTACCTCTCAAGGACAAGTCAGAGACTCATAATGAAAATTTCAGTTTACATTATGTCTTGGTTAAATTATGCAAGTAATTGTCTTCACACCAACGCACTTTGGGATTCACTTGTCGAATATGATACAGATGAATACAAAGCGAATCGCAATACCCAAATGTTAAACCTGATTTTAGAGCTGGTCGACTACTCCGACCTGGACCAGATTTTTGTTTTTAAGTTAACCAATTCCTCTTGGAGATACTCCAAAAACTCTCTTTCTTTCTTGGGGAAGTCATATCCTCTCTACGATATATATAAAAAAATACTATTATATCTTTCGCTCTTTCACCATAAAATGAAACATGTCGTTGGCTCTTCTGAGTCTTCTAAACCCGGCATAACCTAACCAAGTTTTAATACCTCATTCATTTCTATTCTTTTGTTCTGCCAAGTTTAATTATGTTAATAGTATTCTGACTTTCAAAAAATCCTTTAAAAATTACCACCGACTTTAAAGTGTTTGTTTTTTTTTACTCGCAATAAAATTTTCTTAAAAATTAAAAATTTTATAGATTTTTGACGGTTTTCTGCATCAGAAATTGACTGTTTTTAGTTGATAAACATATAAAATGATTTTTCCTAAAACAAATAATTATAAAAATAATAAATTTATTAACTAATATAATGAAAATAAAATTGAAGAAAGAAAGTTGTTAAAAATCAAAATTTCTTAAGTCATCGATATCCATTTAAATAAATTTAACTTCAAATTTATTCGGTTTGAAGAATATGAGCCGGTCTTGTTTTGGTTATATACATGTTTTGGACCTTTTTTTGGAACAGTTATATGTTTTGAATCTTTCAACGATAGAATTAAAATAGACATTATGAAGAAGGACTCAACTTTCACAAATATAATATCCGTTGTTGTATAGAATGCATAAAGAAGAATTTCACATAATATTTACATAAACACATGCATCTTTTAACCACAATGTGAAAATTCCACGTAAGAAAAAAAAAGTGACAATTCTTAATTAAAATCGCTCAACCTTTTACAAAAATACTCAAACTCGTTTAGCATCGTTTTTGTTTTATTTTTGTTTCAAACTTAAATCTCGAGCTCTATGTAACTTAACCTCGTTGAGAATGGCGATTGCATGGCCACCAAAAACCGGTATAACTCCAGAAGCCTTATTTCAAGGCAAACCGATTCGGTTTTCAATCGGTTATTCTCCCTTGATAAGAAATTACCACTGCTCAAAACATTGGCCAGCTGTTTTTTCAGCTCTTGGTTCTTTAGATTTAGTCGGTTTACCTCTTCGGTTAAGTCCTCAAAACGTCTCTTCTTTCTCAACCTCGATCTCTTTGCTGATTCCCGGTTTGACATCGTCCGTCTTCGCTTCTTCTCATCAAATGGTTCTACCAATTCGTTTGAACCGCTCGGATTGTCGGAATTGCTTGATTGAAGAAACGCCAAAATTTCTGTGATTTCATCGCCGGTTATCGTTGCATCATCAAAGCAGATATGAACTGGCTCAAAACTTGTTGAAAACATTGCTATTTGTTGAAGAGAAATCCGGTTTAGTATTGAACCAGTTTTTGGTATTATTGGTATGTAAGCAAGACAGAAAACAAGAGGGGAAGGGGAAGATCCAAATGAACCACGCATGGTTATTTATAGAGTGAAAGGAGTAAGAACACGTGGGACCCATTTAGAGGTTGTTTTGTCCATTAATAAAGTGCCAAGTATTTAAAATGTCATAATCAGACTAAATCTAAGAGATTAATTGCAATGTTTGTCCATTAGTGCCCTGGATATTGTTATTACTATTTTCTTTGAATTTTTTTGTTTTTTTTATCCTTTTATACCTTTTGTTTGGATATTGCTTTTTAACCTTTATCCTTTAATCTCTTAGCACTACTTTTTAATTACATAGATAGTGTAATAGTTTCACATTGTCATTGTAAGATTAGTGTATTTTTAGATTAATAAACTACAAATACGTCGACTACCATCAGCAATTGATGCTGAAGATGTCACATTGTTTTATATATATCTATAATTAAGAAACAATACATCTTAAAAACTATATATGTAAAAGATAAAATACTAGTCGTCGGTTCAATAATATCTGGAAGATTATAACACAAAATTATATAGTTACTAATTAATAAAATGCATGGTTTTTCTCTGGCCATAGTTATAAGCGTCATATACTGAAAAGAAAGATTTGGTATTTGTATTCAGCCTTTTAAGTTATGACTTAAGGGGGAGAAAATGGAGTGTGTATCTTGACGAAGAAGAAGATGAGAGCTTAGCAGCCTTAGCTTAATGACGAAGAATCTAACAAAAAGCAAATTACGTATAAGTTTTTTCATGTGTTTGGATTTTCTTATCTTTATCGATAAGATAAAGTAAACAATACAAGTGAAACTACAGCTGCATTCTCTTTATAATCTATGTATCAATTTATTTATCTTGTGAAACTACAGCTGCATTCTCTTTATAGTGTATGTATATCATTTTTTATCATAACGTTTCCGTAATAATAATTATGTCAGCTTTTATAAAATAATAATAATAATAATAATTATGTCAAAAATATCTCAGTATTTTCATATATTTACATAATTTATAAGAAAATTTATCGGTTAAAAAGTATAATACTATAGTTATATGTTTTGTATTATTCCTTTTTTTATCAACTATTTTGAATACAATAAATCTGATATATTGATAAAACAATTAAATAATATTTGATTTATTTACCATGTTTAGAAATTAATTCTTTTATAGTAAAGATAACTAAAACATTAGCTATAAGAATGAAAATAGTGAAAATTTAGTATCCAATCTTTGGAATCCATTTTAAAATAGAAAGAAAGATATGTTCTTCTATATCTAAAGTTGTTTTTTGAATCAAGTACAACCATTTTTGAAAAATCACTGAGAGAACTGGTATATATGAAAAAAATATTCAACCACTAGGCTACCATGGCTTGGTTAAGATGGTAATTTTATGTTCGTAAATCGTAGTAGTCAATCAGCATGACAACACGTAAAACATTTGTTTATTTTCTTGAAATATCCATTGTTATAATAAGTTTTAAAAGAGTACAGACATAATTTGAAAAGGTTTTTCCTTAATAATAAGAGCCAAAAAGTTAAAGTAAGTATTCTTCTTGACACATGGACATGAGTACATAATTCATAAGTTAAAGTATATATTATTTCCTCATTAGAGTATATTAATAAATTATAACTAATCATATTTTTGTCTAAAAAAAATAATCGTTTGGTAGCAGTTTTTTCTTTTTTCCTACAATTATTCGCAGTTAAAAGGATGTTAAAGATCAATACTATTCTTAGATTTGACTTTTGTAATCACGTTTCAAGAAATTCCAGAGTCCACTGTTTGCGACTTTTGTGGCTTTTGTTAGTGGACTCAAACATGCACAACTTCTATTAACCGAATCTATATTTTAACACAATTCTTTTCGTTATAAAAACAGAAACATTAATTTAACCTCAAACAGAGTGTTGTCATCTAATCAGGAAATGTCTAAGCATAATTCTTTTGGTTAACCTTTAATTAACCTCAAACACATAGTTTTGTCATCTAATTAAGCAATGTCTACCACTAAGAGTTGGGATTCATGTGCTTATTCCCCATCTGCCGACCTCAATTTTGTTTTTTCTTTAGCCTTTGCACATTCTCAAGTATAGTCCAAATAAAAGCAAAAAAAAGCTATTTCTTTTCACAAATTTAATAATTTGTATCCTAAAACAAATTCTATTGCAGAAATTGGTAGATCTTACTCGGTGATTTCTTGATGGAACGAGGCAGACCAAATATGTAGATCGAGTTTACATTAGACTTATTTTTCCAAATTCACAACTTAACTTTCATTTATTGTTGGAGGTATAAACTGTTATGTAGTAAAACCAGAGTCAAGTCACAGCACAAAAGGAGAATTCAATCAAAGAACATAACTCATTTGGGACAAAACACACAACTCCTGTTTCCTGCACTTTCATTTCTTCTTCTAATTTGAGTTGCAATGTTCTAATCCATGTTTACTGGTGGAGATCCCTAAATCAACACGTTAAGTGGAAGCAGTCAGCGTAAGATATAATCCAATTTAAAGATTTACTCATGTTTAATTTGTTTACCTTAAATAAGAGATCATGAGCAATAGTGTCCCACGGTAATGAGATGGACATTAAACAGCACTTAAGAGGGAACATCTCGTCTTCATCGTATGAGGCTGTAGCAGCTGCAATTGCATGTTTAGCTGCGACAGATGCAACAGATGCTGCTTTACGGAAAATGGAGCCGAGATCGATGCTCTTCTTCGAAGACATTGGTGAAACAGGACCTAAAACTACTTGGCTCTGATCTGAGAAAAGCAATTTCTATACAATCATCCCTTAAAGCATTACTACTTTTTTTAACTTTGAGCGACTGGAACTTCAGATAATCTTACTGTTAATTACATCTACCCTTTTAGACAATCCAAAGCAACAAACTGTTGCTGAGTCTACTTTTTTTTTTATTTTTTTATCTTACATGCTATATTACTAAATGTGGTGTAAAACTCGGGAAAATAATGAAGTCAGGGTTTGTGCAGCAATTTAAGAAAGAGAAGCGAACAGTACCTATAACGCCAGAAACAGCTACTTCGACTTCTCCACGTCCTCCTGGACCTTTCATATAAAGTCTGTCTGCTTTTCCTGTGTGATGAACTAGTGATAGAAGACTTCCGAACCGGTTCCTTCCCCCTGTAATAAAAGATAGAGATGACAGATAGATTAAGAAGAAAGCGTGAGAATTTCAATTGGAGCACCTAGAAGACTAATGCAGGTAACCAGCGAAACAGAGCATCAGGACCATATGAGATTCTATAAATGGATAATATATATATATATATATAAATGAAACTGTAAAGTGACCTTCATAGGCTTCTCGAACCATTTGATAGCTGACAAACCCAGAAAACAGAGTAACCTGCAACCAAAAGCACCAGCATGTCAATTCTCTTTTTTCATTAGCAAGTCACTACCATGTAATGTTGTCCATATGTCTTAAATATCACATAGCTTGAATCTATTAAACATATATGAGACTCAGGTAGCGAAGGATAAAATTGGTAGATGATTGGCAGCAACCGCTGATAATAATCAATCAGAGATAGGAAACCAATAGACCTTAGGATCTTTCACCCTTCTAGGATCAGTATTTGTATTAGAACCAGTAGAATCCTTATCAATTTTTCCATTTTCACTAGGAAAGGCTGCCCCATCATGAGAATTAAGAAGTACGCAATAGCAATGATCTTTCTCTGTCAGAACCTGCAAACGTTAATGAGAAAGCCGATGAACATGGTTATAACAATTTGGGCAATTAACCTAACCATACAAGTTTGAGTTATTTACAGGAACTATACAGCCAAACTCCTACGTGCCTTAGAAAAAAAAACTAGAGAAGTAAGGCTGGCCAATCCCCTGGAGAATATAATTGAAAAACAGGCACTAGACTAAAATAAGGAGTTCCAAAGGGCAAAGGTAGTTGAAAATTAACGTCTGGATTCTGTTCCAAAGGGCAACTAGGATTTTACTATCCACTTATGAGGAAACTAAAAATGCATGTAACTTGTCCCCAGTGGCAAAGGAGAGACTTCATGCAGATTTTCTCACCTAAATAATAATTCTTCCAGAACGGATTTCATTACAAACAGAATGTCACACTTCCTTAAAATCCGTTCATGTCTAGATTTTCTTCGAAAGAAAGGACTTCGAAATATAGTACTTGGAAGAATAATACAAAGAAAAGAGAAGAAATATGTTACCACAGCATCAAAGGTTGAGTCAAAATCATCTACGGCAAAACAAATTTCTGGGTAGGCAGGTGTTGTCTCCACTTCCTAGGTACACAAAAAAATCAAATACGAATTCCAAATACATAAACATTGGTACGTAAAAAACGACTAAACTTGCCTTCTTTGAGTCCAGATGAAAATTCACGCGACTAGGTGATGCATATACAGTTTTTACAACCTGCATGATATGACTGTAAGATCAGCGAACATGATTGTCACTGGCTTACAGAATACGAAACCAACTTGAGGCTCAGAAAGAAATGTCCAAATATAAGTTTGGTCCAAAACTCCTGTGGAATGTCCTCTCTTTTAAAATAAAAAAACCAAAGCTGGATTCGTATTCCGTTTCCTTAATCTTGTCTTAACAGGCTCATGATAAAAAGAAGCTGGACTGACAAATTTTGAACAGCAGAGTATATAACTAATCTTTGGCTTCAGTTGCTTTTTTCATATGAAATTTTTTAAAAAGAGCTGAAAGTCGAGAGTAGTTTCATCCAATACTCTTACGATCTCTAACCTTGTATATAGGAGAGAGTGTTGTGTCTTTACTTCCTTGGTACTTCTTCAGGGCCTCATTACTAAAAACACGGGGAGTTCAGAGTTACCATGATGCAGTAAGATGGAAAGACGAAAAGCCTCGTGATAAATATAATATGGACAACCAAAGAAACAGGTCATAAAAACGACTCAAGTCCTAATCACGCAAACGAAGAAGAGGGTAGCAAACATTAAGACCGGACTAACACGACTTCAGAACCAAAAAAAAAGAGGAACAGAGGATCATAATACTCAAAACATTAAATGACAGAACAAAATGTAAATTAGACTGAATTGAAATTAGGACATGATGCGGCTAATCAGAATCTGAGAGTTACATAGTTACCTGCAAATTGCTACGGTAACAGTGAATGACGTGTGAGCAACCATGTTCAAATAAAATGATTTCCTCCAATCAACTTCAGCCAGACTTTCACCAAGAAGCTCATCCAACTGGTATAAAAGGGAGAAGAAATTCATTACCATGTGCTCGTAGACATTTCATACAGGGTGAAGGTGCAACACAACAAATAAACAAGATACTTTGAAGTGTCTTAACCAGATATCAGTATTGATTCCTGCAGTTTTTACCTTAGGTGCCCACCTGCGCACGAAGTAAGGAGCTGGTGCTTCCTCATTTTCAGTCAAACCATATGATTTACAACTCTGGCAAAAGTATAGAACAACTCAGTAACGTTAACAAGAAGAATAAGACGATGTTCTAAGTTTTTGGTTCAGAGAAAAAGTTGCAAGCCACATACCAATTTCCTCACAAAAAATAGAAGATCATCGTCTTGCCTCCTCCTTGATTCTATGCAGCGAATGAAATACACATCAAACACTCCATGCCAGAAATTCGAGTCCATCTCTACATCTGACGCATCTTGCTCATCAAGAGTCGTCTTTCCTAACGATTTTGAGTGCTTTTTCACCATACTCAGGATCTCATGCCTGAGAAAACAAGAATCAAACAGCATAATCAACTTAAGCCGTTCTAAGAAACCTCTCCCAGATTCTCGACTTGAACATTCTTACACAGAATCATGATAGAGAATTAATCACATAAAGAAGCCAAACATGTTGAACGATTCCGAAAACTTAAATAAGCATTTCATTGTGGAAGAATATCAAAGCAAAACTAAACGGACAACTATCTCAGTGAAATTCAAGTAATATAACTAGAAATCGTTCAAAAAAAACTCCGAAATTCACTCTGCAAATACTGGAACTAAGCACGATCAAGCATAGAACGCAGAAGAATCTGAAGTCGTATGATCCCGAGTTTATTTACCTAGAAGGAGTCTCTTCTCCGTCTTTGAGCATTTCTACCGTCACGGCTCGCAAACTCCGATTCTGCTGAATTCTTCGCGGTTCTGATTACGAGAAACGTTGCGACGATCTCGTGATCGAATAGGGTTCTCTGCCCAAAGTATCGCTCTCTGTTCGTTTCTAATTTTGCTTAATTCGATGCAGAGAGAAAGAGAGAAGAAAGATCTGATTTGCTTTAGCGTTGGCAAAGCCTTGGCCTGTTGCGTCCGTCAATCGGCGAACGAGGAGCCTCAATAACTACCGATTTGCTGCAGTGAAAAAATTAGTTTTTTTTTTTCTCTCAAAAAATTAATTTTATTATTATTACTTTCTTTACTTTAGAAAGTTGTGGCATAAACATTTTACACAAACTGCTAATTATTACATTAATATTTTTATATGAAAACGTCGTTTATACTTTTGATATATGCACGTGAATGAAAAAAAAGTTTTTAATTTATTTCTGAAAAAGAAATTGATTTTTTTTAAAAAAATTCTATTTTATACCGTAGTTTATTATTAATTTTATATATGAATAAATTAGAAACTTCTTAATCAAAAGTGAAATAAATTTCGTCTAAATAACAATTTTTATTTGCGGTTCAAGTGTCCTTTTTAGGACTAGTCATATTACTAATTTAAAATTTTCTGAGGATTGAAAAATCTTATTATCAATAAGAATTAAGCTTTAAACTATATAAACCGAATATGGATGATTGATAATCTCACGTGCCTAACATACTCTAACGAGCTAAAAGATCGATCTTATGCTCACAAATGCTGGTTTAAGCAAACCGGAGAACCTCGAACAAACCGGTTTACAATGTGAAGGTAAACCGCAAGACAAACAGTGATGATCACTGAAGATTTCGCACCAACATATCCAACCACTTGACGTCCTCTCTCTGTAACTTCTTCATGAACCACATCAACACTCTTCTTAAAGCCTTGTGATGTCTTCAAGATCACAAACTCAACGATCGATCTCATCGTCTCCAATGTCACTCTCCCCGTAACATCAAACATGAACTTCCTATTGCTCGGTACAGCTAACGTAGTCGAAATCGCCTCTGCCCATCCGTTAACCGAATCTGACTTCTTCTCAGTTACTTCTTCTTCGACTGTATCAGAAGACGTGCAGACTTGGTGAGATGTTCTCAAGAACGTCTCAAGAGCTCCGTTACATACCGAAACAAGAACGTCTCGTGCACTATCTTTATGTTTCGGGTTTGTCAAACCAGAGAATATCTGATCGTAAGTGTTGATCCCAGAAGTTTTCTCGATGTAGATTGATACTGCTGAGGTAGTGAACCTCTCGATGCAATCAGCTAAAAGCTCTCTACACTTATCATCACAGAGCAAACTCATCCATCTAGGTTTTGTTCTTGTTTCGGTATCACTCTCAATCTCATAAAATCCAAGAACAAGATTCTTCGCAAAGCTACCAACAACAACGGAAACGAAACCAGTTCCTGCATCTGAGAAAATTTTCTCGACTACACTTGAATTCGATCCAATTCCTGATTCTGTTTCCGAATTTTTCGATTCCTGATCCAGATTATACCCACGGAAAATCCCAATCGATACGGCCTCGGAAACCCTAGCTAGAGAATCAGTGAACTCTTTCGATTTAGTGATCTTCGCCATCTGCTTCAAGCTTTTAGGGATTTCGTCGGAATCCGATTGGAGAAACTCCTTCAAGTCTCGGGAAACGATACTTATCGTCTCTGCGGATTCGATAACCAGTTCGGCGAAGGAAGCGATTCCACCGAAGAGCTTCATAAGACGCTTCCTCTTCCTCGCGATGTACGGAGAATTGTAAACCTTGTAAACTCCATAGCCCGAAACTCCGAAAACCGATAACAGAATCAGCCATTTTCTTCTTCTCTGAGGTGATATGGAAGCTAATCGAGCAAGGTCCATCAAAAACTAAATCAAATTGAAACTGCCAGAGAGATTTAGGGATTATAAATTTATAACGATTTGCTAAATTGAGGATGAGATTGAAAATGGGGTTTTTGAAATTTAGAAATTAAAGGAAGCGATGAATTTGATTACGTGATTGATTTGGATAGAGAGACATGTATGTAGAACCAAGAAGTGAGGAACTCCAAAAGGCGAGAGAGAAACAAAGAACTAGTTGAAGAAGAAGACGAATCTTCTTCGATTTGGTTGGTTTACTATCAACCGTTTGAAGTGACGCCCTTGTGGAATCTTTCCGGTTAAGGAAATAAATATTTGTGGTGATGTACTGTGTATATCTGAATCATATTATGCTAAACCAAATTTTATAACATTTTGACATCTTTCCGATTAAAGAAAAACCATTTGTGCTGGCCATGTACTGTATGAATATTTTTTCCCATCTAAATCATATTATGGTAGACCAATTTTATAATATTTTGACATCTTTCCGGTTTAGGAAAAACCATTTGTGTTGGCCATGTACTGTTGTATATTTTTTTCCCAATCAAATTATATTATGCTAAATCAAATTTTATAATTTGACATAGGTCTTACTTACAAATAAAAGCACAAATTTTGGTTATATAGTGCATATTCTCTAGTTATAATTTGAGCTTTCATTTAAAGGAAAACACATTGGTTATGCCATTGGCTTGATTTCCAAAATTTAAAAAATGATTTTTGTTTGGGATAATTTTAACCAATTCAAACAAGAACAACAATATGGAATAACATAGAAGAAACCCTCATCATAGATGAAATTTTTATATATTAACTGAAAAATATTTTTAGAGACTAACCTCATTTTGTAAATATTTACACTGGTGCTACTTTACTGATATTTCATCAGCACAATTATTCTCAGTAAATATACAAAATCTCTTATATATTAATTGAAAAGTTTTTTAAAGACTAATATTATTTTTATAAGTATTTATAGTGGTGCTATTTTGCTGATATGTCATCACTACATTTATTTTCAGAAAATATATAAAATTAAGTTTATATTACTAGATTAATTACATGTTCTGTCATACATATTAATTTGATTAAGTAATAGTTTATATCATTTATTTATATATAATTCAATATTTAATTAAGCAAAATAATTTCTTTCTTTCTATGTTTCATCAAAAATATATCATTATCATTATTTCTTTAATTATATTTTCTGCCAAAAATATAGATTTTCTCATACTTTCATTTAAACTTAATTTTGTAAAATAATTAAATTATCACATCATCTATATAGTAAAAAATAAATATAGATTTGTTTGTACATATGTTATAATTCAAATTTTTAGAAATCAAAATAAATTACTCAAATTATTAATAAATAAAAGCATGTTTTAAAAATCTTACATTAGAAATAAAAATGTGTAGATCAATAGATGATTCATAAATTATTGAAAAAACATAAATGATAAATATTTTTTGCAAAACTACGAAAATTGATTTAATTGACATTTATATAAATGTATTTTTGGTTTAGTGTGGTTTTGAATAAAATCATATAAATTAATCAAATAATATAAATACTTAAATGTAATAAAAAAGTTTAAGATATTATATAAAAATTTGAAATATAAAGTATAATTAAATATTTCCAAATAATATAATATTATGAATATTTTAGTTTTGTTAAGAAAATGAAAATATATAATTTTTAATTTATACAAACAAAATAATTTGATTAAAAAAGGTAATTTTTTGTTAATATATTTGTTAGAACTGATTTTACCGCCTCTAGGGACAACGCGACATGTGGACATCAAGCTGTCCTAGACACTGACACAAGCCATACTAGCTCAACCGAACAATATCTGCGTACTGTTCCTGGGCTGTTGGCACGCTTCTCCGAACACTCATGAATCATTAGCCTACCTGCTCTTCTGGCACGCCGAATGGAGAGGACATGACAGAGAGAAGGCCATTATAAAAAAGAGAGAGATCTCCACACAAGAAGAGGATGTGCTCACGGAACCCGATCTAAGGAGGAGAAGCCCAGCCACCTCAACCCGACTTGCACCGCCGAACGGCATAATTAAGAGAGAACCTCTCTGTTCCCTCGAGATGATGCATACTAGGATAATTCCCTTCTTGACCTGAAATCCTGCCTTTATACTTGATGAACCTTCTTCCTTCAGTATAGAATCCACTTCGAAACACTCGTAAACAGAAAATATCTCGATCTCCGGATGAGCCTCTCACTCCAACCCATAGAAACACCCTCATGAGTATTTGTTCCCAGTAGGGCGTTCATTGACTTGGGCGTCAGAGAACCTTTGGAAGGAAAACCCCCTTTCGGTCTTCCCGGAGGCCCGATTGACATTTTGTGTAGCATTTGCAGAGTCGGATTTATCTACTATCCTGCTGTTGGGACCCAATCCAGCTTTCGTCCCAGAACGTCTCGTCGCCTTTCCCCCAGAGAACGAAACTCGGAGGCACGGCTCCACTCCCGGACGAATTACACTCCCCAATGTGGCATTCCAAAATTTGCTCCCCAATAATATTATATAACAATTTAATCAAACTTTTTGATAAAAAATATTTATGTTATATCAAAAAGTTAATAGTTTATAAATTTTAACTCAATTATATATAATTTTGAATAACTTATTAATAATATTAAATTTTAAAAATATTTAATCTACTTTTATATAATTCCTATGTATATCTACTATTTAGAAATACAATTTACAAATAATTTACTTTTTTTTAAGACTAATATTTTTATGACTGGTCTTTACGGATTAATCTAATTATAAAACTATATTCCTATAAAATAATATTAAAATTTTAAATCAATTTACTTTTGCAATTTTATTAATAAAATAAATCGTATTGTTATAAATTTAATATTACTTTAATCAAAATTCATTGATTATTTCATTTTTTTGGAGAATTTTTGAGAACTATTCCCTCTATTTCATAAAGAGTGTCATTTTAGAGTTTTATTTTTGTTTCACAAAAAGTGTCGTTTTATATTTCTAATGCAATTTTTTAAACAAAAATCCAGTTTTAACCTTGGTATATTGGTGTATTAATTAGAAAGAGATGGTTGTTTAGTGTATTTATAAAGGGTAGAGGAGACTTTTTTATTAAGTTTCTTAATTTGTGTGAAAAATGTCAAAGTGACACTCTTTATAAAACGGAGAGAGTACTACTTTTCTAACTAGTATGTCATCCGCGCTACGCACATAATTTTATAATTAAAAAAAAATATATGAAATATTATATTATTTAGTTATTAATTTTTTTTATAATGGGTTCGTAAATAATATTTAGTATCAAAATTTGAATATACATATTTAAATAAAATTTAAATTGTTACATATTTAATATTGGTCTCATATGATAACTTTAAATATAAAAAATTATATTAAATATTATATTTATATTTCTCTATTTTTAAATTTGAATCAAATGTTTATTCATATAATATTAATCTTTCTTCATAAACTCTTAATGTTTTTCAAATATATTTTGCATAGTATTAATCTTTTTCATAAAAATTTCATATGATTAATGCTAATTCAAGATGTACCAATTTCTCTTTCTCTCATAAAAGTAACATACAAAAAATTTTGACGTAATTTTAATTTAATCTTCGCTAACTTTTTGTAATTCTTTTTTCTCTTGACCTTTTGAACGTGTTTTCTTTAATGTCATTATAATTATTATAGATGTCATAACTACAATTATTAAATTTAAAGTTTTTAGATCAATATATAACTTGGTTTTATAATTAAATGATTTTTTATATTCTATTTAAATTTTATTACACTAATAAATTTTATTTATAATAAGAATTGATGAATAGAATAACATAAAACATAATAAATCAAATAAAAGTTAATAAACATATTTGATGATGTGTCACTATTTGGAGATAGGAGTGGATGAGGTGGCAGCTAAGAAGAGAGTAGCTTCTACTTTATATATATATAATTATTATATATGTCATAACTACAATTATTAAATTTAAAGTTTTTAGATCAATATATAACTTGGTTTTAATGATTAAATGAATTTTCATATTCTATTTAAATTTTATTACACTAATAAATTTTATTTATTATAAGAATTGAAAGATTGAAGAACATAAAACATAATAAATCAAATAAAAGTTAATAAACATATTTGATGATGTGTCACCATTTGGAGATCGGAGTGGATGAGGTGACAGTCTAAGAAGAGAATAGCTTCTACTTTATATATATAGATATAGATTATTATTATCAAAACCACTATCAATCAATAATACCATTTTTATTGGTCATTATACCCTTGTATCAATAACGCGTTTCTCTTAAAACCCGAGATCGACAAAGAAGAACGAGAGTGATCGGCGATTTCGTATTTCGCCGAGCCTATCGTCTCTCGCCGGCGAGTTGTATGAAATTGGAATCAGATTCTACCAGATATTGCTGGATTTGTAAAGCAAAGGTACAAGTCTTCTGATTCTGTCAAATTTTAAAAAAACTTGTTGATTTTCTGAGAAATTACGATTCAATAGCATAAGGTTTAGGAAAAACTATGATGTGTTGTCTGAGTGTAAGGTTTAGTGACAAGTATATATCCAATTTGTGAAGAAGAGATTCCGATTGATTCTTAGATTCTCGATTCTGAAATATGATATTCGTAAATTTGTAAATCCTTATAACTTGCGATATTCTTTTCATCAGATAAAATGTTTGAGATATATTTTGTGTGTGGAGCTTGGTATTTAACTAATACCACACAATGGGAGTTCGTTGTTCATCCTGATAGAAGAGCTTCTTTTAGTGTCATCAAAGAGAACATAGTTACAACAAGCTGGTTGCGACTATTTTAGAAGATTTTAGAATTGATGGCAATGCCAATGGTTTGAAAATAAGCTACAGATCATTTATAAGATCTCTTTTAGCGTCAAAAGATCTCCCTCCTATGGTCATTAGGAATGATTGGCAACTAGAAGCATTTATGCACAAGATGTAAGAGAGTGGAGGAGTTTCTCAGTTATGTGTGACAGTGAAGGAAATAAAAAACACGGAAACTGCTACTGAAGTTTCTAGCTCCCATTGTTGCCCCCTTCATGTTATGGATGAGGTAATTACTAAAATTATTTTATTTATATATGATTACAAAACAAGTTCATAAAGTATACTGTTTATGTTACAGAGGAAAACAAACTCGCGTTCATTCATGGTAAGAAACAACATCCGAATCAGTAATGAGAGATTTACTGCCCCTGCTGCCCCATACTTTGTTGTGAATGAGGTATTTTCATGAAGCTTTGGCATGACTTAAAAATAAAATCTATCAATGAATATTACTGTATTCAATGGGAATTACAAAATCTTACAATGGGCTTTTAAATTTTACAGTTTGAAGAGAGTTTCATTGCTCCATCCATCCCCCCGGCTGTGGTATACTTATCGAACAATGAGACTTTTAAAGGTTTTATAATCTGTTCATCCCTGATATATATGAATGTTTCTATTTTGCAGAGACGATCGAAATCAAGTACAATGTCAGGAATTTTGCAATTGTCATCATCCCTTGATCCAGGACGCGCAGCTCCATCTGGTTCCTCACAATCTGTTGCTTTCGATAATGAAGGTGTGTATCGTGGAAAGCTATTCAAAGACAAAAATGACATGGACACAAAGCTACAAATGTTTTCGATGCTTTATAGCTTTGAGTTCCGCACTGAATTATCAGACAGGAAATGGTATGTTCTATGTTGTGTTGATGAAAGTTGTAGGTTGAGATTTTGTGCAACTGATCCTGGGTACTATGTTAAGTAATCATTACGATGGAGAGAAGCTTAGATTGAGACCTAAACAGATAATAGAAAAACCTAGAAAGGATTATGGTGTTGTTATCTCATATTAAAAACCTCGGAGAGCTGAAGAACATGCCCAAGCGATTGCTAGAGGTACTCCAGAAGATTTCTACGAAGCTCTACTAAGTTTTTTCTATATGGTAAAGCAAAATAATCTTGAGTCTGCAACTTACATTGAGGTAGATAATGCTGGAAAACTCAAGTATGTTTTCTTGTCCTTTGGCGCATCCATTAGAGTTTTTAAGGTACTGAGGAAAGTAGTTACTATCGATGGTTCTTTCTTCAAGGCAAAATTTAGAGGAACTTTGCATGGTGCCACACCGCAAGATGGTAACTTTCAATTATATCCCATCGCTTTTGGGGTAGTTGACTCTGAGAACGATGCCTCGTGGGAATGGTTTTTGAGGTGCCTAAAGACTATCCTTATGGGTGAGGATGATCTAGTGTTTTTTCGGATCATGCACCATCTATTGCGAAAGGTGTTTCGATAAATTACCCATTGGCTCATCATGGCTTATGCAGTTTTCATTTTTAGAAAAATTCTAATCATATTTCAAGGACGCTTCTCTTGTGCCATTGGTTTAGGAGGCAATTAAGGCTTACACTAAGTATGATTTTAGTATTCTGTTCAACGAGATCAAGACTGCTGACCCATTGCTCGCCGATTATCTGGTGAAAGCTGATGTCACAAAATGGTCACGCGCTTATGCACCTTTCCAATCGCGATAACATCATGACATCAAACCTTGCTAAATCTCTTAATTCTTTGTTGAATATCCCTCATGAATACCCTATTTTGTGCCTTTTCGATACCATTAGATCTATAATGACAAGGTGGTCCCAGGAACGGCATGAGACGAGTTCACATCATCTGCACCTTGTGACATTAGAAGCCAGGAAGAAAATAAAGGAATCCTATGATAGTTCATCATGCCGGCTCAAAGTGTGTCCAATCAATCATCTTGCGTTCGGGGTGAAGAGAGACAAGTGAAACGAGGTGGTGAATTTGATGTCAAGGCAATGCACATATTATGTGTTTGATATTCAAAGATTTCCTTGTGCTCATGCGATTGCGCCAAATCTGCCAAATGCAATAAAAATAACTATATCGATGATTGTTTCCTCAAAGAAAGGTACTATTGCCTCTTTTTATCTATGACTTTACATTTGATTACTTTCGTGTTATTTTGTATAGATAATCATATTATTTTCTCACAGGTGGATACTACCATATTCAGAGAGTATTTATCCTGTTGGAGATAAGATTTATTGGGTCATCCCTCCTAATGTAGCTAGTTTTATTTGTCTACCACCTTATACTCGTATTCCTAGTGGGAGGTGAAAGAAAAAGAGGATACATTCTAGTTGGAAGTATGGCAAGTCTTGTACCAAATCAATAAGCTAGTTTTATTTGTCAAACCACATTTTAAGATTTACGTTGCTTTTTAAAAGACGTTTTTAATGGTTTTACATGTAGATTTTAAAATCTAATATATACAATTAAATTCAATAGTATGACAACTAAAACACTACAGCTTTGGTGGTTACATACGCTTCTTCAAAGACACTTGTTCTCTAGTTCGAGTAACCTAAGGATTTTTTAAATGCCTTTTTAAATGGTTTAAATATATATTTTAAAAAAAATATAATATATACAATTAAATTTATTAGTATCACAATTAAAACACCACAGCTTTGGGGTTACACATGCCTCCTCACAGAAACCCGTTTCCTGGTTCGAGCAACCTAGTGAATTTTAAAAAGCATTTTAAATGGTTTTAAATAGAGTTTATAAAAATATATGTCCTATGATATGAAAGAATGTAACCGTAACTTGTTCACTAATTATTTCAAAATCCGGAGGCCCATTAAGTAACAATTGGTTCCTATTTGTGGGTCTATAATAATATTTCTATTATTTCTTCTATAGTTCAATTGTATCATAAATTTATTGAAAGTCGTCCCCCTAATTCTAGATTTTTCTGGCTGTCGCTTCTATGTTGGCGGTGAAAATGTTGAAGCCTCACTCTGTCCAAAAAAAATGGGAGTGGAGTGGCAGCTGGATGAGGAGAAGTGGATGCATTTGGTGAGGTAAACGATTAGGTAGTAGTTCAGATTATATTTGATTCACTTATAATTGAAGATAGTATCATTCGAGGTACATATTTAGAAAATCCCATCTCTCATATTTTCTCAGTTCTCTATCCAGATTGTAATTTATATTTGGTATTGTAAATAAGCTAGTATTTCTATTTTCAATAGTATTATTTGGATGCACGCGTTGCTGATATTGATATTGTTTGTTCTCTGTGTTTGGTTTTAATTGCTCTTAATTATATTTTATTTGTAATCGCAAACTCTATGAATTGGTTGTATTGTCGATTGGTATATGGGGTTGTTCAATCTACAATAATTGTAGTATATATGTAATTGACTTATAATTGACACTCATTTCTCTGGGCTACAAAATGTAAAGTGTCTCTAATTTAAGAGGAGAGGTTTTGGATGCCTTCACAAATTACTTCTGATCCTCTTTCCTTAGTGTATTGTCCCATTACTGTAACACTGTAATTATAATGTCAAGTCTGATTACTAATATAATTATATGTGAAATTGGTAGGTGGGTTTGTAAACCCTTTAAAAGTTATCTAATTACAGAAGTTGGTTACTTAATGTCCATTATTTTCCATCATGTTCACTTATTGTCCGTTTGTTTCTACGATGGAAGTCTATAGGCTGTCTCACCTTATTATTCTGTCTAACAAATGTTCCTATATTCTGCATCCTTGATTCTAAATTGGTTTTTATGAGACAGGGTGATAGACGTATCAGATTATGTAGGGCAATACAGTAATATATAAGTTTAGATTATATGAACAAAACCTTTGTGAAATGATTAGCATCTGAACTAGGTGAAAAAGATATATTTATATTAATGTCACTATTAAGCACTTATTGTTGAGTTGTGTCATGAACCCTCATCTTGAACATATATGTGTCTCTGTTTGAACTTGTTGTCCAATGTAGACACGGGCTTCTGGATATCTGTTTGTGTTTCTCTTAAATGTTCAAACATTATATTTGATAGTAGATTAGTTCTTATGAAATTTCTGTTTTTCCTATGTATTTATTTAAATTTATCTTAGATAACAGGAAAGAGTTGATCTCATCTACGGTTTGATTCCTTGGAGTTAAAATTGTTGTATCTTTAAGCTTGTCCAAATCTTCAAATGAGCTACTAAAATCTGGGTAACCAGACTCGCATAGCTTGTCCAAATGGTGCTTGGTCCATGGTAGCATTATGTTTTCATCAATCACAATGCTATCTTCTTCTGAATAATCATCCACACCCTCGTTCACCTTCTTTGCTACCCTATCTCCAACTTCGAGAATCTATTTTTAAATTACTTTTCCTCTTGTTTCACTCTCATGTTTTGTGTTAGCAAGTATTGTTGACATGATTGCCAGAGGTATGACCGATTGATTGCAGCACCGACTGTTTGTTGTCTGGTTCCTTGCAGTATAACCAGTAAAATTTGTCTGAATTCTCTGCCCAAAAGAACTGTTTTCCCACCAAATGGTTTATCAGGTTGTGATAAAATGGCCCTCATTGTTCGATCAACTGCCTCAAACGTATGGCGATGTGCCATTGGGGCCTCGTCCCAAATTATGAGATCAACTTTGCATAGATTAGTTGCTAGCATTGACCCCGCGTTAACCTCACATACAGAATCTTCATGCACATTGATTGGTATTTTAAACCTTGAATGTGATGTCCTTCCCCCTGGTAGTAACATAGCTGCGATGGCTGATGATGCTACTGGGATGACCTTTTTCCCAACCGATCTTAGTGATGAGATAATCGTTTTGTACAAAACGTTTTTCCTGTGCCTCCGGCTCCATATAGAAAGAATAGTCTCGCTTCTTCATTTGTGACAAAGTTGAGGACATTATCATTTTTTTTTTATTGGTCGTTGAGTTGGAAAAATAAATTTTCATGTAGCGCGCGCTCCTCATAAATATTGTATTGAAACTCTTGTCTTTGTAAATGTCTTTATAGTTCCTCCAAAATGGTCTTGCTGGGCCGAGGCATGTCTAGAAAATCTGTTAGTGACTTTTCTTGTATTTGTAGTAGAGTTTCAGTTTCGAGCAATGTGTACTGTTTCATTTGTTCTGAATTTAGTTTAAGGTCAGGAAAACTTAGGAGACATTGTTGCTTCCAGAGTACATCATCTGACATAATTTCCCAACAATGTTCCCAAAGCTTTCCGGGTTCTGCAACTTCACAATAAACCAATAGTAAGACAAATAAGCTTCTCAGTAGGTTTGAACTTGCCCGCTGTGATGCTTCATCTATACACTCATGCCATTCTCTGTCCCTATCCAGTAATCCTCTTGCATAACATGCAGCTTTGAAATCATCATATTTAACTCCCCATACTGTTAATAAATCATCAAAACCTGTGCCCACCCCGTCCCCCCCCCCCCCCCCCCCCCCCCCCCCCCCCCCCCCCCCTTGTAATGTTCAGCAACATCCGAAGATAGTATTTATCACCAGCAGTTGGGTGGATGTTTACAATCCTTCCAATGGTTTTGGTTTTGGTCTTTCTTTTGGAATACAACTTATATGTATTATCCCACACACAATGTTGGGGCATCTCAACATACTTAAAATTCCTGAACTCTTCATAGAGCTTATTCATCTCAAACCATTCTGTACCGAAAAATTTGACATTTTCAAGATTTTCAGTTTCTTTAAAGAGTGCAGTTTCTTCACAAGGAAGGAGGACAGGAAGTCGATGTACTGCTGGATTGTGGTGGCGAATATTGGATTTGGAAATTCTCCAAATTTCTTCACACGCTGATAAGTACCGACAATCAAGATAATCAGTTATCTCATCTCTAGTCTTGTCTTTTTTTTTTCTCTCAAACTGGCATCACTTCCTTTATGGATATTAAATGTTGCTCTGTCAACTCCTTTAGTAATGTATTTGAAGAGATACTTGACTGCGCTAGACTTGTTGTCCCTTTCATTATATATCTTCCTGATCGCCGACGTTTGTATAAGATATAACCTGAATCAATCATCGTTGCGTGTGACACAAACTCTCTTAAGAATTTCTTTCCACATACCCCTTATCCATACATGGCGATGAAGGCTATTCTTTTCCACACGGACCATGCATCATATGTTGCTCCACTAGTTGATAACCCTCCGGATCTTCGTTTTCATCTGGAATCTCAGCCGATATTATCTTATCTATGTCATCTTTGGTTGGGTTTTTGAAATCTCCTTTGAGCCATAGAAGTATGTGGGCATGTGGCAGTCCACGCTTTTGAAATTCAATCGTGTATACAACTAAAAATACCATTCAAAGTTATAATTTCTAAATTTTGTATATTTGAATCTGTAGGTATTATATTCTGTATTCACTTAATTTTTTTCAAACCTGCAATTGGTTGAGGAAAGAAGAGACCTTTGTTGAAATCTGCTAACATTTCGTCTAACTTGATTTTGAACACTTGACACTCTCAATCAGGCATGTCATTTGGTGTATCGTTTCCATACATCTTTAAGTGGTTTGATATTTTTTCTCATTTTGGATTAGTCGTCATAGTGATGAATAAATCGGGATTTCCATACCATCGACATATAGACTTGCATCATGATACTTTTCAACCATGTATTGTGGACTACTTGTGTAGCTTGCTGGTATGATAACTCTTTTCCCAATTGACTTAGCGTTTGTGTCCCCTCTAGTAATAGCATCTTTGACATTGTTGTAAAGATCAGCTCTGATTTTTTTCTGGTCTAGTCGGTACCAACGTAACCTTTCTTTCTCTATCGCTGTATATGCATCCACAATGTATTAATGAAGTAAACGCCTAGATCTAATAATTGTCATGCCTTCATCTAGCCTAGTTTGTATTTGGTAGGCATAAAGTTGAATTCCCTCTTTGTGATGAATGTCCTCTTTCGAGTAATCCTGTCTCTCACAACAATAGAGATACCTTCATGGTATCCATTTTCACAGTATAGAAAGAGAAGAGGGTACTGCAAAGTCATGAACAGTGTGTGTAAATTACTAACTTGTTGTACTCCAGATGACTTGTGACTTACTACAACATCTATTTCACCGATAGCACTCGTTAACTCACCCACAATTAGGCCAGCTATTTCATCCATTGTTGGCATATCGTATTGCTTCCCACGCCTTTTTTTGGGAAATCAGCCAGATGCTAAACTTTGGGAAGTCACCATATTCATACACGTCTCGAGCCTTTCTGAACATTTTAGCCAAACAATTGTATTTATCAACTTTGCTGATCACGTCCTTCACTATGTTCTTATCCAACTCCTTTGCTTTTCTGGTTCTCATAATGGTCGAAATACTGTTTTGCACTTCGTTGGCAGTGTCAAAGATGTAGTGTTGTTCGAACTTTGGGGTGTTTCCTTCTTCTGGCACCAACGAACCTATTCGGTGGTAATTCTGGCCATGTATCTTGAAAGTGAAGGGTCTGTTTTTGTGCATCACAGAGGAATCCATTTGAGCACCCATTGACGTGAAGGCTAGAATCGAGTTATATGTTCTGATATTTTGTTGATAGTGAGTCGACTCGATTGAATGCTTTTTCAGGAATGGTGGCGGTTGTGGCTCTTTTGGGAGGTGAACTCTTCCTTGCTGACAACATATATTAAATAGTGGTTCTCTGTTTGGGCCTGGTGTCCCCATTTTCTCTTGTTTCCACATTAAAGTATTACAGAATTGGCATTGTATCATACCATTTTTGTACGGTTCTTTTGAAGAATCACCTGAGTTTTCTTTATTTGTACCTGACATTTGCGGGAGTTGTGTGTGAGTAACTGAGTTGGCAGTTAGATGCATTGTTAAGCTATGTTTTAATGGTTTAGGAATTATAAGCAACTTCTGAGTACGTAAGCGTAAACACTAACCATGAAGTCTTATTTTGGTTTTTTTAGCCAGAAGGATTGCTCGTCACATTTGTCTTGATTTCTTTTGCTCCACTGCATTATTTTGAAGTAGCAAATATGGGTAATCATAATTCAGCAGACCAGGAGATGATAATTGTTTAAAATATTACCTAATTGTTGACAGATTGAGCATCCACAATCTGTAACTCATCGATAAGTACCTGTAATTCATATAGAATGGGGAAGTGTTTTAGATTTACAGTGACGGTTGACATTTGTGTATATATTTTGCTGTTACTTGTTATGAATCTAGGTTAAAGAGTACTTACATTTAGCTGCTAAGGTGCTATGTAACACTGCAGTAGACTGTTTTCCCTTCTTTTCTGTGTTGGATTTGTCATATCTGAATCTGGTTTTCTTTTCCCAGGAGTTTTGAATCTCATATTTGGGTGTGTTATCTTGATTAATTGGATATTTGGATGCATCTTCTACTTCCTTGTGTATTATATATTGGATTTCTTTGGGATATTAATTGTCATAATTGGGGTAACACTTTTTTAAACATGAACATGCGCCATTGTTTAAGGGGAAAAAAATTTAAGAGGAGCCTTTAATTTTGGAGTGTTTTTGTCCTTCTCGGCTGTTCATATACTTGTGAATTAGTTACTCAGTAATTATACTATATTTGGTATCTATTTGAAGTGGTATGTAGTCCTTTAGAAGTATCTCTATATGTTATATTTATGAGCATTTTATTATCATTTAGTAAGACAATTTGAAGTCTGAACCATTTGATATGTGTTATGATGATTGGGTAAAAATATATATTTTAAGACATAAATAAAGGTTGTGTTATCAGTTCAGACTATGTACTTTATATTTTCCTTTTTGCTTATACTATGAGAGAGATTCATCTTTATGTACCCAATGTTGTCTCCCTCTGATGGAATGTGTTGTGTAAACTGGTTAGATATATGTTGTAGTTATTGTAGTTTGTGAAGACTGAAAGTGAGATACGGTTTTAGCAAAATAGTTCAGGTACAACAAAAATGGTTCTATGTTTTGAAGATTCACCTGAGTTTTCTTTATTTGTACCTGCCATTTGTTGGAGTTGTGTGTGAGTAACTTCTCAGTACGCATGTGTAAACACTAACCATGAAGCCTTATTTTTGCTTTTGTATGAGAACAAATAAATGTAGATGTGATATGGGGAAGATCTATATTATAAAATAAGCATGATGAGATAACAGAATCAGAGAAACTGTGTGTCTAAGAGAGAGTTACCTCATGTAGATATGGATGAACTTATACATTTGTTTGTAGTAGAAACACTTGGCACAAGTATTGTCTAAGTCATCTCGGTGACAGAATTTTTGGGGAGTCAATTATTTAAGTGCTTTCATATATTATTTCTTTCTGACCTCTTTAATCTCACGCAAAGCGGTTTTGAGGTTTTCCCAGCATTTGTCTATGATAGTGATGTCTTCAAACCATTTCAGTTTCGCTAAATATTTATTTCCTTTTCAGTATTGCCGGTGCATAGAAGAATCAAACCAAGCAAATACGTTCCGTCCGTGTGCCCGCTTCAGCTGCACTGTAGAGATGATGCAAACTATGGTATTTTTGATTTTGGACAAAATATTCTAAAGTACCTTTGATGTAGTGTGCATCTTTGTTGTTATATGCAAGACAATGCTTCATCACGGTATGGTAATTGTTGCAGCTTTAGGTTTCTTAAGGAGTGGGGCAAGGCTGAGCTTTTGACAAACTCATTTATCAGTAGAAGAAGCGCGTATTTCTTTTCATGGTAGGATGAAGTTGTGGTAATCCACTGGAGAATCAGAACCGACTTTAGACAAAATTTCACCAAGCAAATCTTCAGGTAATTTTTCTAACCGGCTCACATGGGTTTTTTGGGATCCATTTTCTGTAATTCTTAGTGTTTTGTTTCTATGGGCTGATTTATGTGGAGTGTGATTTATATATTCATTTCGTGATTAATGTAGGATTTTTGAACTTTCGTAATATATTATTTATTGTCAATAATACGTGTATTTAGTAAGTGTTAGTGTTATACCTTCTGCATTCATGTTATTTATCTAGACGTTATGATGGTATATTACAATTATAATAGCCGTGGCAATGATTTGGATGCCACTGTTGCAATAATGAATTTAAATATGTGTGTCTATATTTATTTATATCATGGTTAACATAGTTAAGTTTTTTAAAAAGTATTATTCTTGAAGTATGTCTTTTTTATATGTCTATAAGTTGTGATCTTAATATTATCTAATTAGCAGTTTGTGTATTCCTTCCGGATAGGTGGTGGTTGACATAATCATTTCATAACAGTTGTTGGAGTGATCAAAGAATCCTCTGTTGCTTGGTGCGTTATTGTCGTTGTTTAAAGTGTTTGCATTGGTTGCATTTAATAGGTGGAAGAAATATAGAGGTGCAATGAGTTAATAATTATTACAGTTTCATATTAAGTTATGTGTCTATAAATATAATCGCATAATTCATTTTGGAAGAGTTGTCAAAGATCAATTACGACATCTTCATATATTCATGGTAATAGTTTTCTTATTACGGCAATGTTGTACGTAGATGAGCAAATCATTTTGGCCTGTTGTATCCTTTCAATTATGTTTCCTTACTATTGCAATGACGGAGAATATGGAATATATGAATACGCCGACAAAGTCTCCATTGTTATTAATATTGAAATAGTTCTTTGTGTGAGCACGTGAACATGAACTGAGAAAAGATTGCAAACAATGTTCTTAAGTGGAGAACTTTTAGAATAAGTTGGAAAATGCATTAAGTAATAAAATCAACGGAGTTTGGGAACGTCGGCCATGATTTTAGTCTTCTTCTCACGTCTACGTTTAAGGGTATTCTCATCATCACTAAAGTTTGGATTGAGGGTTGTGTATGATGAAGAGGCGGATGCAGTGTGAGGAACTTGGTTGTCGTTAGAACTGTTTAATAGGATATCTTTCCTGTCGACTTCTGTGTTTGCTTTGTTGATTCCCTGCGGTGAGTGTAGTTGGTAAAGTAGTAATCAATATCTATTTCGCTAATGTTATACTTTAAGAATGATATGTCTAATATCTTCGATCCATCTCAAAATGTGGTGGCATAAGTCATTGTTAAGACAGTGAAATTGCGGTGGTTAAGAGTGAAGTTGTATGGTGTTACACGGATTCGAAAAATGAATTCCTTATCTGCCAAGACTTGTAGACATTGTGGCAGCTCATTTTTTGCTGATACACACCATACAATGATTAGAACCATTTGTTGTTAATCACTTGCTTTATGATTATGGATTTCTGGGGACATACACATACGCTTTCCAGGATAATAGTAGCTGCGCTTTTGTTTGTCAGCTTCATCATTTCAGTGTCAAAGACAACAAATGTGGCATTGGCTTTACCATCATTAACCGCCAGCTCTACTCGGTACCTAGCATTGTATTGTAGAGCTGTGTTATAAAAGTAGGAGAGATATTGTGAAGCGTGGAAATAGGATACTCTCGTGTAGTTTTTACCTTGCAACACCTGCCACATTTCGACCTACACATTTATTGCACCATAAGTCACTCCCATATCTGCTTAATTTACGGCTACATCCTGCACATGAAACATAAGACCAAGCGTTTCTTTGCAAGACACCTACGACTCGTGCTTTGCACAGGAAATCAGCTTCTTGTGTCTGCATGAGTATTGTACAAGAAGATTAGGGATTAGAGGTGGTTTGGACTCATTGTTTTGGTAAACAGTTGAGCCTCTTGCATAAGTACCTGCTCATTAGAGTTGGAGACAGATTCATATAGTTCTGCAATTGATACCTTCTCCTTTTTTTGAAGTCCATCCTTTGTTTCTGTGCGCACAAATGGTTCACTGGCTTCAATTCCCATCCTAAAAGCAATGTGAAAGACATAAGGTGTAAGATTAGTTTGGATAAATGCAGAATATTTGGAAATAATATTAGTTGGCAGTATGTAAGTGAATATGTGTGTAAGATGCGTGGTTGCGTTGTTTGCAAGTGTAACTGTATTGGTAGTATGTTATTTTTTATATTCTACTCTTTTGCAGGATAAGTGGCTGAGCAATAGCTGTAACAGATAGATCATGGGTTCTCACCATTGAGTGAACTGCTGGATGGCATGGATGTTTGTGTGTAAGAAGAATCTTGCTGCTGCTGTGAAGTTGAGGTATAAATTACCTGGAAAAGCGATAACATGCAGTGGTATGTGAGTTATATGAATAATATATTTAGAATTTGATAGTTATAGTAAAGTGCAGATCAGGACACAGACAGCCGAAGAGCTTAGGGTTAACTGTAGTGACGACCATGACAGAGTTTATTGTTTGACCAGAGGTAAGATGTGCCCAAAAATTTGCAGCCGCATCATCCCAGAGAGAGAGGTAGACAATAACAGAGTTGTGTTAGAACTTTATGTGAAGTGTTAGTTTGGTTGTTTTTAATTATTGAGTCGTACACTAATATTGAGATACTGTAGACTTACGTATCAATAAGGAACCGCACCACCAAGCGTTGCGTGGAAGTTGGGTTATTAAATTTGCACAAAATGTATTTGGCCAACCATATCTGAGTTTATGGAATGAGTGTTGTAATCATCTTTTATAAAAGTCATTGTTGTATAATTGAAAAGAGGTTGGGTTTTTATACCAGGGAGTTCGTGATTTGTGTTCGCCAAAGCTTGTAGGTGGTCAGAGTTGCAGAGCAAAAAAATTTCATGCGTTATGGAAAGGCTGGCGTTAGGTGCCTGAGCAATTGTGGTGGAGGTGATGAAACATAGTACGAAAGGATGGTCTGTGATCTTGTATAGCTTTGTGCACATGCCAACTTCAAATCCTCCAATGTTGAAAATGGCATCCTCAATTAATGTTTGACTGTATTGGTTTGCAAGTGAGACAGGTATGAATCCATGAATTATAGAATCCTATGAACATAGGAGAATAAGTAAGTATTGTGTTTGTGTTAGTGTATAAGTCTGAGAAATGCAAGTGAGTAAAGTAGAAGTCTTACCCTCTCATCGAGGAAAAGTAGTACGATTCCCAGAAATTCTCCATTTTTGTTGATGTTGCGAGCATCCCAGAAACAGATTAGCCTGCCAACAACTTGTTGAGTAGAGCGGTCAAGACGAAGATCTTCTAAAGTTGTGTAATTAGCACTGGCAGGAATGGTGAAAACATCAATGGCTGGTTTTTTTGGTTGGCAGTGTTTGCGAGTGAAGCTATAGTGATTTGTGGTGTAGGGTGAACTATTTATAGTCATATTGTAGGTAACATAGGAGGTGTAATTGATGAAGGCTAGGGAAGAGTCGGGCAAAATCAAAGAGTGTGAGAGAGTTAAGTCAATCATGAAGAGTTATTATAGATTTAAGAAAGGGTAACAGTTGTTTTGCCCACGGTTGATCTTGAATGTTTGATTGTAGGAAGGTGAAGGGTGCATATATCTGGATTTTTGTCAATTATGTTTCATAGTAATAGGTGTAAGAAACAATAACGTCTTAGATGTGTAAGGAGATGATAGTTGTCTGGTTAACACAAAAGGAGAAGACGCCGCATTGTTGGCTGTTTGTTTTACTAGTTATAAGATTGATATATGATTTGTCCATAGAAAA
The DNA here is from genome assembly GCA_911865555.2 of Thlaspi arvense. Lineage (NCBI taxonomy): Eukaryota > Viridiplantae > Streptophyta > Magnoliopsida > Brassicales > Brassicaceae > Thlaspi > Thlaspi arvense. Next base: position 61,899,383 of record OU466858.1, on the reverse strand, counting down.
AGTGGGAAGTCCATTTGCAATGTGAAACCCATTTCAATGTAAATTACAATGGCGGTATAAGGGTATCAATGTTAACAATGGGCTATAAATATGTTAAAAAGTATATATATGATTGGGCTATAAAACTGGCAATAAAAGCCCACTTTAGGTGAATTATGTTGCTGACGTGGATGCCTTATATGGAGAGAAACTTCTCCAATTATATATATGATTAGTATTATAACTAAAACACCACAGCCTTGGAGGTTACACCATGAGCATTTAGAGGTTCCACCACACTTCTCAAAGTTGTAATTCCTTTAGGTTTTTTAAAAGCCCTTTTTAATTGTTTTTTAAAATATTGTATCTATATAAAGAGCAGTTTGTACATGATATCCCCATTCGAAGCAACTATTTCAGTTTTATAACAATTTAAAAACACCATCATCATTAGTAGTAAAGCAAACGAATTTGATTTATTTATAATGAATGTAATTTTGAAATATTACAAACATCACTAGGATGTTCGACAGTTTATTACAAAATAGGAAGCAAGTGGTCATAAAAAAAATGAATTCCTTACACCATAACATATGAACGAGTCCATTCAATAGCTATTTCATTAAACTTCCTCCTGTCAGAGATGTACACCAGAGTCTCCTCGTTCACCTTTTCACGAAGCTCCATTCTTGGTGTAAGGAGCATTCCCCAAAGAGTCATTAGGATCTATTTCCATAAAATTAGAAAGTTGCTTTAATAGATATACATGACTGCCAATATTATAGTCAAATGATAGCAAATAGAATATGAAAAACATACATCAAGAAGGGTGAAACCAGGACTCCATCCTTCGGACAGCATGTAGAGATAAACAACTCCTGCGTCAGAGATATTTGGGCAGAACACTTTGGTTTGAAAATGACCTGAAATGTTGAGAAACCCTGATAGATTTAAACATAGACATAAAAAGTTGTTGCATAAGAGTATGAGTTGGTATGAAAAAATAAAACATTTTACATCGGATACTGTGGGGGAAAACGAATGCTGACACAGATGGTTCCTCCAAGATAAGGGCTATATTCTGGTCCCTTGATTGCGGCTTCCCAATGGAAGATATTGTTATCCACAGGACCTAAACAAAACATTTTACATAATCTCACCACAATTGGTAATGCATCCACCAAAGCACCAATCCATAATCAAAACACGAATCCAAACCCAAAACACCAAATAAAACTTATGTATCCTAACCAGTATCGTTAAACATTAAACGCAGCCGTAACACTGAACAAAACCTGCTGAGAAAAAGTCAGAAGGACGCTTTTCAATTTCGGTGAGAAGATTTTTCAAAACAGTGGAAGTAGCCATGTTACATGTAGAATCAATGACGGCAAATAAATGGGAAATCAGTATATATAAAAGAAAGACGAAGCGGTGTAGAAAATTCTTGTGGAAAGTTGTATATGTTCATTAGTTTCGATCTTTGAGTATATTTTGGTTGAGAAGTTAAGTATCGACTCTTTCTCTTCCCCATGTGATAAAATCAGTTAAAAGGGAAGAATTGATTGTTTCAATGCAATTAAATAAAACGAGTACCTCATATCGACACGTTTTCTTTCTCTGGTGTTTGGTGGCATTTCAAATGCCAGAAATTCACCAATCTATGATCTGAAACCGAGTGAGTCCAATGAGCATCGACTCGATTTGTACAGACGAGCATCGAATCGATCTGTGTTAACGATTAGAGTTTTTTGCAATCATAACATCGAGATTTGATTTGTCCCCACATCTCGATGAGGAAGTTAACGGTGATTTTTTTTTTTTAACAAAATTAATATATACACTATATAAAAATATACATTTATTGGTATGCCAATTAAAACACCACAACCTTTGGGGTTACATATGCACTCTTCCTTACCATCAGTTTTCTGGTTCGAGCATCCAAAATATTTTTTATAAACATTTTAAAACTTCTTTTAAATGTTTTTAAAATCTCAACACAAAATTTATAAAGATTTAAAATCTAATTTACAAATCTTTAATAATGCCCGAGTCCGAACTGAAACACTAATCTTTAATAATGCCTTATTCGAGCAACCTCATGATTTTTTAAAAACCTTTTTAAATGGTTTTAAATGTAGATTTTAAAACCTAATATATTCAATTAAATTTGTACTTATAACAACTAAAACACCACAGACTTGGAGGTTACACACGCCTCCTAAAAGATACTTGTTCCCTGGTTTGAGCAGCCTCATGATTTTTTAAAATCCTTTTAAATGTTTTTAAATGTAGATTTTAAAACCTAATATATACATTTAAATTCATACTTATAACAACTAAAACACCACAGCCTTGAGGGTTACACATGCTTCTTAAAAGACACTTATTCCCTGGTTCAAGCAACTTTGGTATTCTATTAAAATCCTTTTAAAATGGTTTTAAATGTAGATTTTTTGGATTTAAAAGCTCCTCATAGATACTCGTTCTCTAGTTGAGGAACCTGGGGATATTTTAAAATCCTTTTTAAATAGATTTAAATGTATACTTTTTGGATTTACAACCTGGAGATAGTATGAGGTTGTAAATTATGATTTTGTAAGTAGGATAAAGCAAAGACCAAAATTTCAATATATTACAAGAGAGTAAAGAGTATGTTACAAAAGCCGTCATACTAGCAGTTTAGCTTCTATGACAAAAAAAGGGAGGAAACAACCAATAAGAAGCTTACAAGATTGAGATTGTAAAACAGAAGCTTTTTTGAACTGAAGAAATTGTAAAACAAAGCAAAAGAGCTTTTGTTACAAAAACCAGGAGACACAGTTTCATACTCTAGCCTTTTTGTTTCTCATAGAGCTTCTAGGCTCATCCACTTTCAGTTTATCCTTCTCCCACTCTCTAGGCCCATCCACATTGTGTAGTTTTTTCTTTGAATTTTTCCTCTCACTATGCAACTCAAGCGATACCTCATATGCAGCTGCATCGTTGAGATGGTTATCTGAAGAAGGTTCATCAAATAGCTCACAAAATAAGTTAACCGCCAGCTTAATCCTCAGTTGTTCAATATTAGCAAGGCAGAGACTAGACATGTCTTTCATCATACTCGCATGGCACTCTATAAACTTAAAAGTATATAAACCTGTGTCCTGAAAATTGTTTACCTAGAGTAAAACATTTGTGATTAGTAAGCCAAAAACTTATATAAAACAAAGTCATTTTTTGAGTAACATACCTTGGGTATTCTTGGATGCTTTTTAATAGTGAATTATTTAGAATATCTCACACCCTTTGAAAACTTTTTTAAAAGCACATCAATTATTTGTGCATATGAGATTGCCGAAGCAAATGCATAGTGAATGAGATTGCAACATGTAGGATTCATAAATTTATATCACAAGCAAAAAGAATTATGATTTATAATGTAAATCATAATGATATCTTTTGATGTCAAATTCATATTCAAATTCTAGTTTTACCTGTCTAGTCATTACAGTCTTTGGTGTCTGGAGTTTAATAAACCAATCACCATATACTTCATGTCCAAGAATTTTTTTCAAGATCCTACATTAAAAAGATATATATAAATCTCTCCATATTACTAAGCTAAACATATATGAAAACTTTACTTATTTTGGGTTAGTTGTATTCTTCCATTCATCCAATCTTGCCTTCCTTGATAGAAGATATGGCTGGAATGGACTGAATATTGGATGAGCTCCACCTTGTTGCAACTAAATGTTAACATCTTCATCCATCAGTGGTGTTCCCAAAGCAATACCTTCGCAAATCCACATTGGTTTTTATTTTTGAAAGAAGATGTATGGGAATCATGACTTTCATCATCTTCTTGATCTTCATCAACATGATCGTCATCATCTACAGGAATTTCTTTGTTGACATCATCACCTTCATCATCTTAAGGATTTTCTGTACAACAAAACAAGAACAAAATTGTGTGTTTTTAAAGTTGGTTTTATAAAAGAACAGATTCACATGACATAAATTATCATTACCGCCAACAATATTGGTAGCTTCACCGTCACCACCATGTTCTTCATGAATATCGTCAACAATATTTGTATCCTCACCATTGCCAGTGTGATCTCCATCATTACCATTTGCTTCATCGTTATCCTTACCATGATCTTCAACATTATATTTTGTATCGTTAATATCAATATGTGCATCATCTTCAGGATCTTTTGCATCATCATTATCCTCACCATCTTCAGGATCTTTTGCATCATTGTTGTCCTCATTATCTTCATGATCTTTTGCTTATTATTATCCTCACCATCTTCAGAATCTTTTTCCTATGAATCATAAAACATATAGTCAAAGCCCCCAAAAGTAACAGAACTTTTAAACGGGTTTAGCTTTTTAACCTCTCCTGCCTTAATCCCACAAAAGCCTCTATGGTCTCCACTTTGTCAGTCAATGTTTTAAGCATCTCCATCATCTTGTCAATTTTGTCACTGTCAGCCATGAGAGGAGCCTCACGTATTGTTTTTCTACGCTTTGCTCGTCCGCTGTGTTGTTGTCCATATTTGTTCAGATGCAAAAACACCATCTACTTTTTCCTCTATCGAGTCGGATCTGCTCAACATATAGCCTTCCATTACTAGTTTCACAACCGCTGCAAAGTCTTTGTCAATAGGTTTGTTGGTGGAGCCAGATTCTTATATTATTTATGGATCCCGAACAGCAGTATTGACTACAACCTCCAAACGCATAGCAAAAACATTTATAAGATTTTAATTAAACCAGTAAGCAATATTAAAAAATCTCACAATATGAAACTTACATTCCGTTGATTCTGCACATGCAAAACTTCTGAAATCCTGGGAGTCCGAGGGCTTTCCACTGTAAACACAATGGACCAGCAGACGAGTTTGAATCAAATCAACTTCCAAATGTATTACCTAGTGCAGTCACAGCCGACAAAGCCCACAACGTGATTCACCATACAAATCCGTGCACTTCATACCGAATTTCTGCCCATGTTTTTGCATTCATCCTGTGGATACTAGCAGATAGGACCCCGTAGAGTAAGTATCAAAATTCAAAAACACTAGCAAAATTTGTTGCGATACTTTTATCATTGGATTCTTGGAGATTATAATCCCATGAGTCAAGATAGCAGCTCCAAGAGAAAGTCTCTACTCAGCAGACATACTGTTCGCATTTTTTTTCCAGCAGATTCATCAAATCTTTCACAGTGTACTTAACCTTTTTCCCCCAACATCCAACCATAAGGTTTTTTCACCAGCTTGTGTGTTGGTTTTCGTTTGGTATTGATTTCTTCTGCTTCAGGCTTACAACACAATCATGTAGTTAGATAAAACTCTCTCAGAGAAAATCTCATCGGCTGTTCTGCAAATGCAAACCACAAGTCTTCTCCTTGTGTCAGAATTCTTCTTTGCATCACGAAGTGAAAGAGCTTTCCAGAAAACTGAATGTCCTTCCTCTTTGCAAGTTTTACTATTGGGCTGATATAAGAGTTTTCGATTATGGCGAACTGGGTTTTTCCTAACACATTTTTGACTTTAATTACCAAATTCAAGCTCGGATACTGCAGGACTACACATAATTCATTTGGTTCAGTCCCGGACGGATAAATCCTTGGAGGCAATTTCAGTGTTGTATGGACTTCATCTCCATCATCTGCAAAAGTTTAAGAAAAAAAATATTAAAGCAAACAAAAAAAAAAAATCATGGAATCATATTCTAGTGGAACCAATCTTTGATTGCTTAACCAGTCACTTCAAAAGGATTCTATACACTAAATTATTAGCCAAATGAAATATATGAAAAAAAACCCCAACATTTTTGGCGATTAAAACCTTCTATTTTTTAGTTATCCAGAATTGAAAACCTAAAACTTCACACGAAATTGGTGGACATATATTCATAAAGCCTTATAATTTCTTATAAATCTGTGCTCACAATACAGTAAACATAAATCTCAACTACGAAACTTGGTTATCAGGGAGAGAGAGAGAGAGAGAGAGAGAGAGAGAGAGAGAGAGAGAGAGAGAGAGAGAGAGAGAGAGAGAGAGAGAGAGAGAGAGAGAGAGAGAGAGAGAGAGCATGGAAGATTGAGAGCGAGAGTGAGAGGGAGACTAAGAGTGAGAGAACAAACCTTTGTAGATTTTTACAGAACATCGAGATAAGTTTGGTGAAGAAGGGGAAAGGTTTTGGCTTTTTCTTATTTTTGGCAAAGAAGGTAAGGCCGTACACACCTGATGGGGTTTCTGATAAGGAACTAAAAATCTTTTTAAAATAGTTTTAAATTTTATGGGCCCGTGTGTGTGCCTACATTTTTAATCAGAACAATTACAATATAACTAAATCATATTCTCTTTATAAAGAAGTACACTCAATGTTATAACAATTAAAACACCACAACCTTGGGACACACGCCCTCTTCTTACCCATCAATTCCATGGTTCGAGCAACCTGAAGGTCACTTAATTTTAGTCCATACTGGGCGGTTGTCTCAAGTGTTCAAAATCCAAAATATTTTTTATAAACTTCATTTAAATCTTTTTAAAATCTCAACACAAAATTTAAAAGAATTTAAAAGCTAATGTATTAATCTTTAAAAATGCACAAATCCAAACTGAAACACCAATGGTTTATGTCGTTTGATTGGCATAATAATCAAAACACATTGAAACTTACCCACACTGAACCAATGACCCTGAACTCTTTTAACCATAAAGGTCAATATTGCAGTCTACCATAATAAAGAAAAAATTAAACTAATGATTTGAAATAAGAAATGCCTCCTATGTGCATCATTTCTCTATCTCTTGTCCCTATACACAATTAGATCTACAACATAATATATCTTTTGTGGAATGGTTTACAACCTTATAAAAAACATCATAGTCTCATGTTTACTTAACTTGGCAAATTACGGAGATAATAACTTTTAGAAGGTATCAACAACAAGCTTCATTCTTTTATCCCCAATGCTTTCTTCAGAAAGTTTGGTCAAGTCCTTGATGTGCATCAAGTGACACTCTATTAATTCCAACATGTAAATGCATGTGTCTGCTATTTTAGCAACCTGATACAAAAGGAGAAGACAAATAAATGTAATGCTCTATTCAAAAGTTAAACATGATAACATTTATTTTCAAACAAGTAATTAACTTGTGGTACTTCTTTTGACTTTATTTGTGTACTGAATGGAGAGGTAATCATCATGTCATCTTGGATAATTTGGCGAATGATGTAAGAAATTGTGTGTGCATACGCACCAATGTATGTATTAACCTGTTCTTCCGAAATCTTTGACGCTGCACAGTTCAGTACATTTATCTTTCTCTTCTCAAGATGAAATATCAATGCAATCCAGCATTTATACTTGATCCTCAACTGTGCATAGATAATGCGGATGTTTTCCTTAATGTCATAACTAGTCAATTCAGTCCCAAATTAAAACCCGTCCTTGTCATCTTAAAATATATCAAAAATCTCGTCTATTGCTTTAAGGAACGATTCACCAACTATCAAAGCACTTTTGTTCAAAAACAAAAGCGGATTTTGTTTCTTTCGCATCCTCAATAACTCCAAAGCTGCTTTCATATGCTATAAGCCAAAAACAGACAATTTTAAGATGTTTTAAATTTTAAGAAAAAACATTTTTTGCAGGACTAAGATGTGTATAAACTTACCGTTTTTGCAAAAGCATTTCCTGCTGCCTCTAGCATGGTAATCCACTTTAGATCTACGGTGATGTCATTAATTTTCAGTGGCATGCATTAAGAAGAGATAGTAATTGTTACAAATATGACATCACTTTTACATCTTTTATATAGCTAATGAAAACCCAACTTACAAATTTGACTTTTTTCATTCCTTTATTTTCTCCCTTCGCATCTTATCAACCGGCTCAAAAAGATGAATTATTGGATGTCTTTTCCTTGCTCCTGTGTGTAAGGTGACTGTGTAAGAATCGAAGGCACATGTCCACTCCAGCTTCTTCTTGTTGGAACTCCATCTGCATGACGCTTTCTAGCTGCTTTATGTTTCTTCTTTTTAGATATTGGTTCAACTTCGAAAAGTTGGACAGTTAACTTGTAACTTAATTATATTTTATAGGGAACCAACTCATTTACCTCTCTGTATCCTTTGGCAACTCGTTTCTTATTTTTCGTCAGACTTTGTAAATCTGATAAACATCTTTGAGAATTTTCAAAATTTGTTACATTTGCGTCAATACCCTAGTCAAAATTGAGAATTTTCAAAACTTTAGCATCAACAATACTAGTTGAATAAATCCTAGATAGTTTTTAGTTAAATGTCTTAAATTACCTCCTCATTGTCTTTGTCATCAGCTCTTTGTCTACTAGTATCACCTCCCTTGTCTTTATTTATATTGCTTTGTAAACTGTCTTGGCAAAGAAGATTGAATCTTGGTGTAGTAGGCGATGAAACCTATACAAGCATAACAAGAAATATGAGATATACCACTCTATTTATCAGTGAAACACAGGCTTAACTTTAATATATATAGCATGAAGTATCTACTTTACTCTTCGATTACCTCGGGTTTTTTTTCTCACCATAATCTGCACTTCCCATACGAGATATATCATTGTTACAGCCATTTGAAGCCTCATCGTCGCTAAGTTTTTGGGTACTTTCAACAATAACTTATATATCTTCATTGTATCCAACAGAAAAACAGAAACCAACAAGGGTTATAAGAAATCAATTTTGGATTCAAGCAAAGAGTAAAGATGAATCATCTTTACCTTCAACAACAGTTATAGCTTCCTCATCGCCAAGATCTTGTGTCTTTTCATCCACAACTTCTGTTTCTTCATCGCCAATACTAACAGAACTAGTATCTTTACCATTAACTTCACCAACAAGATCAGCTGTTTCGTCAACAACACCATGTTTTTGTGTATTATCATCATCGGCAGCATAACTGTCATCTGAATTTGCTTCACGCCAAGATTCTCTGACTCTGTATCATTGCAAACATCTTTATGCAAGCCATCTCCAGCAATATTTTCAGTTTCCTATAAAAAAGAATCAAACAACGCTTTATCGTCACAGTCCCAATGTGAATTAATATAGGACATTTTAAAACATCTTTTTAAATATTTGTATATTGTCACTTTTTACCTCTGATCCCTTGCCATCTGCTTCGTTTTCTTCTGGAATCCCTAAGACTTTCTGGATGTTCTTCACTTTGCTGGTCAAGATCTCAACCATATTGAGTATTTTGTCAAGTTCTTCACTGTCAGCCAAAGGAGGAGGCTCAGTGGTTGTTCTAGGCTTTGTGTTTCTTGCATGTTGTGTCCATATGTCTTCAAATACAGTAACAACATCTATCATGCCGCCTATCCAGTCTGCCCTCCTTAATCTATAGCCTTGCTTGACTAGTTGCACAACCGCTGCAAAGCCTTTGTCAATACAATTTGTTGGTGGAACCAGATTCTTATATTCCTCTGGATCTCCAACAACAGTATTGACCACAACCTGCAAACGCATAACAATTACATTTTTGTAAAGCATTTTTAAAGCATCAAAAACAGTATATATAATAAAATAAATTGAGAATAACTTACATTATTTTTCTGCTCTATATGTAAAACTTCTGAAATCCTTGGAGCCTGAGTGGCTTTCCACTGTTAATACAACGGGTCAGCAAACGAGTTTGAATCAAATCGACTCCAAATACAGTACTGATATATCATGATTTTTATGGTTTTTAACCATGGTATAAGTCTTTTTTATTGACTCTTTTTGGTCTTTAAGAGTTCTAGTAGAGTCTTTGCAGGTTATAGCATGACTGGAGCACAATTGGAGGTTTTGGAGCTTTTTGGATCATTGCAAGAATCAACCCCGAAGTGTGCAACTCAGAAGACGTTGATTGGCATTAGTGACAATCGTCACCACTTAAGGGTGACGCTCCTCACCCATATCTGAGAAGGAATCGCGACACTTATTAAAAGATGGAAATGAATTTGCAGTTTTGACCCAGAAGTTTTACTATTTACAAAAAGACCCCTGCTCATGTTTTTGCTTGTATATATTAGGTTTTCAGCTATTGTTGGCTTTTATCTTGTACTTTAGAATTCAGAGAGCTTTTAGAGAGAGATAGTTTACAGAGCTTCTGGAGAGACAAATCAAACTCCTTCAGAGCAGATTTTGAACTCCTTTATCTTTATTTCTTATTTCTTTTATGCAATCTATTCTATTCATGATGTTACACAATTCACCATGTCTGAGTAGTTTGTTAGTTAGGTTAGGATTATTCAAAGGTTGATGAAGAGTTTGTAGAATTGCTAAACTGATAGGAAATTCATTGGTTCTTCATCTATACTTGCATTCACATCGATTTCTGGAGTTGATCATCTAAATTTCGAAACCCATGGTTGTTTAATAGATGTGAGAACATTGTTAATCACCTGAACTAGTATAAGATGAGCAAAACTCCTATTTGCAAAGAGATTTGAGTTAGGAGTTTTGTGAACAGTTGAACATGATCATTACTGCATGTTTAGGTTGTTAGAATTTGCAAAGAGATGTGAAATTCTGTGACTTAGACATAGATAACTTCTGCAATGAGAATTGATTAGTTATATCATTGTGTTTCAAGTTCTAGACGGTTTCAATTCATTCCTGGTTGCATCAATTCTACATTCTCGGATTCAACATGTGAATTGTCTTGACTTAGCACTTTTAGCTTTCGGAACTTAAGAACAATAAACCAAAAATCGCATGCTTGCATTTATTTTGTTATTTTGCATTACATTCATTTATTACTGCTTAGCTTAATCCGAACATGAACTATATAGCGTAGTCAATTTACACTCTTGGGATTCAATAACCCTTTATATTGCATCTGCTTTGCTGTGCACTTGCAATAGTTTTATTTAGGTGAAACTTAGACTCTATAAAGTTTTTGGCGCCATTTCCGGGGAGTAATAGCTGCCTATTGATTTTTAGTATTAGGATTTTGAATAAGTTTTAATTTGTTTACTAACTTTGCTACTTTTCTTTGTGTTGGTTTCAGGTGTGCATAATCGCAGTACCAGAAGCAACAAAGAGAAGGAGCTTGTGACTTTAGGCATTGACGAACTAGCTAAGTTAGAAAGGACCATCAGGAAAGCTAAGAAACAGTCTACAATGGTTGCTCCGCTTGTCTTGGTCGAAAATGCAGAGGGTCACTTTGTTGACAGAGATGGAAACATGAGGAATGAAGAAGGGCAGAGACTGGATCAGAATGGCAATGTCATAGCTGAACAGGTGGTTCAGCAAGCTGGATATTAAGTTGTAAATGCTGCTGGGCGTTGTTTGCAGTGGACTCTAGGAGATTATAACAGACATGACCAGTTTTTTGCCAATAGAGCTGCAATCCACCCTCCTGCATTCAAGAGAAACGATTTTGAGCTGAAGCCTGCTTACTATCAGCTTGTGGGTCAACATCCTTTTCATGGCTTGCCACATGAGCATCCTATAGATCACAAAGAGAGGTTTGAGGATTTGGCTTCAACTGTCAAGGCTAATGGAGTTAGCAATGACTTCTTGTTCTGCAAGCTGTTTCCTTATTCTCTTGGAGGAGATGCAGCTTACTGGCTGAAGCAACTGGAGCCTGGATCGCTTACCACTTGGGAAGACATCAAGAATGCTTTTCTGAACAATTTCTATGATGATGCCAGATCAGAAGACTTGAGAACGAAAATTGCTTCATTTACTCAAGGACCTACTGAATGCTGGTTGAGATTCAAGTCTTATCAGAGGGACTGTCCTCATCATGGTTTCAATCAGGTGCAGCTGCTTGGTATTTTCTTCAGAGACATTGACTGGAAATACCATATGGCGTTGGATGCTTCAAGGAGTGGCAACTTCAACACAAACAGATCAGAAGAAGCAATCAGACTGATTGATAACTTGGCATCTAGTAGCAGCAATAAGAATGCTGATTTTCAGAAGATGAAACAAGCTGGTGTGAATGAAGGAAGCCAAATCGCTGAGGTCAAGGCTAAGTTAGACAGTATGCATAGCCTTCTGGTGAGAAAGAAATCAGTTCAATTTGCTGCAGAAGTAGAGACTTTCAAAAATCCTGAGGAGATTGAGCAGGAGGATGTTAATTTCATCAATGCAGGAGGATTTCAGGGTCAAAGGTTTGGGAATCAGTAGTGGAACAGGGGCTACAATGGTAAAAATCAGAAGAGCACCTTCACAAGAAACCAGAATTCTTCTGGTTACACGCCACAGCCTCAGTTCCAGAAGACTGAGTTTCAAAAGCCTTACCAGAACAACAGCAACTTCAATAGAAACTATGGTTCTTCTTCCTATCAAACACCACCTCCACAAGACAACAAGATGAAAGCTATGCTGGAGCAGATCCTAGAAGGACATGAGAAGATGACAATGGACTTCAATGGTAAGATAGATTCGATGTACCAAGACCTGAATGGACAAATTGAGAGTCTGAACTCTCACATGAAGAAGCTGGATGTTCAGGTTTCTCAAACTACATGAGCTGTTCAGAGGAATAAGGATTCCTTCATGGAAGGACTGATATCAATCCCAAGCACCAGGTTAATGCCGTCACAGTCAGGAGTGAAAAAGAGCTTAAAACAGTGCAGAAAAAGAGGATGAGTGCAGAGCAGATCGTGCAACTGATGGAGTTTGAAGATGAAAATTTTGCAGTCTTAGATGGAGTGACGAGCGTTACCAAGGAGGGGTGTCGCTCGTCACCCACTTTACAAAGGCCCGATACTAAGGGATCTTCACCAGTTAGTGACGAGTGTCACCCCCCTGGTGATGATCGTCACCCACCCCATAACAAAGCTGCTTCGTCTGTAACTGCAGATAATGGCAAGGAACAATTCTATAAACCCAAGACACCCTTCCCCAAGCATCCTAGGAAGTCTAAACAGGAGATAGAAGAAGCCAGATGTAAGGCAATGATAGACAAGCTGATGGTTGAGATTCCTCTTGTTGATGCACTCAAACTTTCATCTGCACTAAGAAGGTATGTTAAAAGAATGGTTGTTAATAGTGTTAGTCCTGAGGAAGGAGCATTGCTTTCCAGAGACATTAGTGTAATTCTCTTGGGCACGGTTTCAAACAAGAATAAGAAGGTGATTGTCTCTGAACAAGTCACCGCCATCATTCAAAGCAGAATTTCAGAGAAGCTACCCGATCCTGGAAACTTTGTGTTGGATTGCTCAATCTCAACAGCAAGATTTCCTCATTCTCTTTGTGATCTTGGATCAATTATTAACCTGATGCATTCCTCTATTGCTGCTAGACTTGGAATGACTGATTTCTAGCCAGCTAGGATCTCTCTTATCCTAGCTGATCGATCCACAAGGACCCAATAAGGCATTTTAGAGGATGTTCATGTTTACATTGAAGGCTGCGTAATTCTCATAGACTTTGTGGTTTTGAAATATTCTGAAGAACATAAAGATCCTCTTATTCTGAGAAGATCATTCTTGGCTACTGCTGGCGCTATCATTGATGTGAGAAAGGGGAACATAGAGCTTGATTTGGGTGATGTTGTCATGAATTTTGACATGGATAAGTTAAGAGGGAGTTCCACCATTGATGGCCAGACCTTTTCTGTAAGGAGTTCTAGAGATGAAGAACCAGTCATGGAGCATTCAGAAGATATTACTACTGGGTATATCAATGAATCAGATACTAGTGGGCAAGTCAACAAGCTGGTTGTTCAAGGGGAAATATCTGAAACTTTTGCAAAAGCTGTTGGGTTCCAATCAATGACAAGTTTCTGGAAGAAGGCGAGTTTGTGATGGATGCAAGGATTGCAGAGCTGAACTGCAGGAAAATTGCAGAAACTCGAGCTGCAGAATCAGTGACGATCGTCACTGACCACTTGGTGACGATCATCACCAGTTCGGACACAAAAATGCGACATGCTCCTTATGCTGCAAGTCCATCTTATGTTAAACCGGAAATTTAACATTCCACAAACCAGAAACCGGAAACAAAGCAAAGGTATGCACTTCCTGGAACCAATTCCAAACCTCCTAATTTCATCAATAAGAACTTAAAAGGTGCAAAAGCTGCTTCACACTTATGCAAGCAACGAGATTCTCATAGTAACCTTGGTATTTCTTCTGATGATTCTGCAGGAAAAAAGTGTCCCACCCACTGTCGACACCCTTCCTACTGATGTTCCTCACTTCCTTGGAAGAGTTCATGCACTTACTGCTTATACACCACCATGGATGAGGAGACATTCTTCTCTAAGGCATTCACTACCAATTTCTGCTCCACCAGCTGTCTGAGCAGCATTCAAAGTCGAGCTAATGACTTTAAACAAGCGCTTGGTGGGAGGTAACCTACTGGTAAGTTCTCTAGTTTTCATAGTTTAGTTTCTTTTCGTTTTCTAAAAAAAAAAAAAAGAAGAGCGGTTGAGCAGAATCGAGTCACCAGTAGTGGGTGACGCTCGTCACCCCATCCAACGACGAGGTACCACTTTCAAAATCGGTTCTACACGTTCTCTTTCTTCTATTTTCACCAACTTCGGGCTTAGTAACACTGGGGACAGTGTTGTTTAAGTATGGGGGAGGTGGCTACTGACGTTGTGTACATTATGTCATGTTTTGAGAGTCTTTAAGTTGAGTCAAAAAAATGTTTTACAGAGTCAAAAATTTTGAAACTTTCAGTTTTTCTTGGAAGTAACCACAAAACATTGATGCGTATAAGAACCATTTGCCACAGTAGTTGATTGCAAGTCTTACTAAGTTGAAAGTCATAGGTAGATCAGTCTAGCAAAGAAGGTTTAAGTTCTTTGAGATTCTGGAAAATTTGTTGTTGACTCCACCTTAACGAACTCTAAACTTCTCATCTTAGGGCTTGATATTAATTGATCTTGATTCTCTCTTTCAACACTGACAATAAGGTTTAGATACAGTCTCTCTTTGATCTTCGCTATAATAGCTTTTAAGAGTTTAAGTCTTCAGAAATGTGCATCACGACCCTGTCTCCCACAAGCAACAACAGTACTGAACACTCATGAACCTGTCTCCTTACAAGAAACACAAGTATTGAGTAGCATCAGTTCATAGACTGTAAAAAATGAGAAAAGAAATGAAAAAAATCAAAAAATCAGAAAAATTTAGATCAACGGAAGAGAAAATAAGAGAGCTGTGTTGAGATTAATTTGTTCAGTGTTAAGGATATGAAAAGAACCTATAAGTGATTGAGTTGATAAATCCTTGATGAGATATATCGATTAGATAAATAAAATGAGTTAGCACTAGAGATTTTGGATTTCTTGAAGGGGCTTGAACTGGATTTGAGAGATTGCTAATCTTATGATGATTAGACTGAAATTTGACCTTGTGTTGGCTCTGTGGTGTGTGGATTCGAGAGTGTTGATCAATGTGGTGTTCCTAATATTTAGCTGACTGTTTCTGTTTTCAAACCTCGACCCTGTTCTTGGTCTGGTGTTTGCTTGAGGGCAAGCAAAAGCTAAGTCTGGGGGAGTTGATATATCATGGTTTTTAACCATGGTATAAGTCCTTTTTATTGAGTCTTTTTGGTCTTTGTAGAGTCCTAGTAGAGTCTTTGCAGGTTATAGCATGACTGGAGCACAATTGGAGGTTTTGGAGCTTTTTGGATCATTACAAGAATCAACCCCGAAGTATGCAACTATGAAGACGTTGATTGGCATTGGTGATGATCGTCACCACCTAATGGTGACGCTCGTCACTTGTATCTGAGAAGGAGTCGCGACATTTATTAAAAGATGGAGATGAATTTGCAGTTTTGACCCAGAAGTACCACTATTTACAAGAAGACCTCAGCTCGTGTTTTAGCTTGTATATAGTAGGTTTTCAGCCATTGTTGGCTTTTATCTTGTACTTTGGAATTCAGAGAGCTTTTAGAGAGAGATAGTTTACAAAGATTTTGGAGAGACAAATCAGACTCCTTCAGAGCAGATTTTGAACTCCTTTATCTTTATTTCTTATTTCTTTTATGCAATCTATTCTATTCATGATGTTTTCTCAATTCACCATGTATGAGTATTTTGTTTGTTAGGTTAGGATTATTCAAAGGTTGATGAAGAGTTTGTAGAATTGCTAAACTGATAGGAAATTCATTGGTTCTTCATCTAAACTTGCATTCACATCGATTTCTGGAATTGATCATCTAGATTTTGAAACCCTAGGTTGTTTAATAGATATGAGAACATTGTTAATCACCTGAACTAGTATTAGATGAGCAAAACACCTATTTGCAAAGAGATTTGACTTATGAGTTTTGTGAACAATTGAACCTGATCATTACTGCGACTTGAAATTATGTGAGTTAGACATAGATTACTGCAAACAATTGAACCTGATCATTACTGCGACCTGATCATTGTTAGAATTTGCAAAGAGATTTGAAATTATGTGACTTATACATAGATAACTTCTGCAATGACTAATGATTAGTTGTATTATTGTGCTTCAAGTTCTAGACAGTTTTAATTCATTCCTGATTGCATGCATTCTACATTCTCAGATTCAACCTCATATTGTTCTTACTTAGCGCTTTTAGCTTTCTGAACTTAAGAACAATAAACCAAAATCGCCTGCTTGCATTTATTTTGCTATTTTGCATTACATTTATTAATTACTGCTTAGCTTAATCTGAACCTGAACTCAATAGCGTAGTTAACTTACTCTCTTGGGATTCGATAACCTTTTATATTACATCTGTTTTGCTGTGCACTTGCAGTAGTTTTATTTAGGTGAAACTTAGACCCTATCAAGTACCTAGAACAGGCACAGCCGACAAAGCCCACAACGTGAATTCCCATACGAAACCTTGCACTTCATACTGACCTTTTGCCATTTTTTTGCTTTCATCTAGTGTATACTAGCAGATAGGACCTCGTAGCCTATATTCCCCCAAGGATGCGAAGAGTAAGTATCGAAATTCAGAAATATTTGCAAACTCTGTCGCAATAGTTTTATAATTAGATTCTTGGAGATTATAATCCCATGAGTCAAGATAGCAGCTTCAAGAGAAAGTCTCTCTTCAGCAGACATACTGTTCGCATTTGTTTCCAGCAGATTCATCAAATCTTTCACCTTGTACTTATCTGTCTCCCCTAGCATCCAGATATATGGTATTTTCACCAGCTCGTGTGTTGGTTCTGTTGTTTGGTTTGGGTTCTCCTCTGGCTCACAACAACGCAAGCTTGTGGTTAGGAAATACTCCCTAAGTAAAAATCTCACAGGCTTTTCAGCAAATGTTAACCATAAGTCTTCTCCCTTAGTCAAAATTCTTCTTTGCATCAGAAAGTGGAAGAGCTTTCCAGAAAATTGAATCTCCTTCCTCCTTGCGAGTTTTAGTATTGGGCTGAGATAAGAGCTTTTGATCACACCCAACTCCCAATCTCCTAACAGCTTTGTGACTTTATCCACACAGAGTAGGTTCGAATGTTGCAGGACTACAATGGTGTCCTTTGGTTCAGTCTCAGGTTCATAAATCCGTGGAGATAATTTCAAGGTTGTATCGAATTCTTCATCCATCATCTGCAAAGTTATATAATAACAATCTTTAAATCAACACCTGAAGTACATTCCATACATATTATGATCTACTTGAACCACTTTTTAATCATTTGAATGGAATTTATACACACCAGTGTTATGTATTCGAAAAAAGATGAATAAAAACACGCAAAATCCAAAACAAAGCAACAACGGCAAAATTTGGTGAAATGATATTCGTATAATCTTTCAAAGCCAGTGAAATGATAGGAAATTAGGGAAAGCGAGAAATAAAGAGAGAGAGAGAGAGAGAGAGAGAGAGAGAGAGAGAGAGGGAGAGAGAGAGAGAGAGAGAGAGAGAGAGAGATTTGTAAAGGCTTAAAAATCTTTCTAAATCGGCAACCACAATGAATTTAGTGAAATAAATCGCAATTGTAATGAAAACAAATCACAAATCTTTCAAATTCGGTAACCAAAATAGAATTAGTGAAACAAATCACAATTCTAATGAAACAAATCATACATTTTTCCGATCAAAACAAATCACAATTTTCCGATCACGAATCATGGATCAACAGAATCTTCAATATCGTGAAATCAATTTTCGTCTGAAAGTTTTTATATTCATTTAGTCTGAAATCGATTTTGGGTTTTCGTTTGATCACAAAGATCTAGGGTTTTTGGCTGCTATAGTCGGACGAATAAAACGAAGAAAAGGAGACTTGTCTTTGTGGTTTTTAATCCAGGGTATAACTATCTTTGACTTTTTAATATAATTGTATACTTGAAAATGTCCACTTTCTAATAGTAAACTTGAAAAGTAGTACCTCTAAAGTAGTAGTTTTAAAATTTCCCCCTTTTTTTACTAAAACATCTTTTAAATTTGATATATGGTAAATATAAGCTAATTTAATCAGTAATAAATTTAGATCTTATTAGTTAATTAAAAATAATTCAATAATCTAGACCTTTATCAAAATTTAATATACAATATAAATAATTAATATAATATAATATAATTTTGAGCTAAATTCCTTTATTAATAATTTTAATCAAAATGCAATATATTGTGTTTGATATAAGTTAATAATACAAATAATTTAGGGGGACATATTGGATTAGTACTTTGGATAAATCCAAATCTATGAAGATTATAATGAATTTAAAGTTTTAAAATGATTTAAACAAACCATATCTTTTAAATTCTCTCAAATACCATCACATGAGGTGGTATTTCAACCTATGAATTTTTAACTCTAAATTACCTCTCAAATCATCCCAAATCATTTTTAAAAATAATTCTTAATGAAATCCCAATTTTTATTAAGGCAAAATTTTAATTATTTTGTATAAATGACTAATCTAATAATCTTGAATTTTATGTAATTTTTTAAATGCTAGGTCCAATAAGAAGGGATTTGAAAAAAAAAACAAAATCATTCCAAATCATTAATCCAATCACTTAATTTATGGCGCAACCAATAATATAATTTAGATTTAAGTATTATTACTTATTACTAATATATTAGTTAAAATTTGTTTTGTTAATTTAGATATATATATATATATATTCAAATATTTTGAGCATAAACGATAGTGATAATTTTTTCTTATAAGTCATTAATGGTTAAAATTTATTAAGAGTAAAAAAAATATATAAGCTGGGCAGACTTACATCAGTATTTTTAAAGAAGAGCTAATTATAATAAACTTGATTTTGATCAGCGCGTTGTGCGAATTTATGTATTAATTTTATTTAGTTATATATATATATATACTACTATTTTGTATATGATTATTATATATTATAGTGTGTTATATTTGTCTTTTTTATTTTTATTTTTAGTTTTTTGGTTAACCTCAAATATACTCCATGTGTTTCTTAAAGAATAATTTTCTGGATTTTATTTTTGTTTCATAAAGATAAAGTTTTATGTTTTCTAGGCATTTTTTTAGTCAAATGATGAAGAATTGTAAATTTCAAAAGAATTAATTGAATTACGATAGATTTGAATTTATAGAAAATTGCTAATCATAAAAATAATGTATTTATAACCAAGTTTAGATATTTTTTCTTAATATGTGTAAAAATTTCAAAACATCATTCTTTTATGAAGAGAGTGAGTATATATCTATACTTGTCTTTTCTTTTATTCCCTGCAAGCTTCTGTTTCATTTGGTTCTGTGATTGGTGAGATATAACAAGATATTTGTTCATATGTTACATATGTTTGATAGACTTTTATATCAAACATTGTGCTTACTGAATAAACTATTATCCATCTCACGATGATGAACTACCTGACTATATTTACAAATGTGTGTGAAGATATTTCTGTCTATTTTCATGTCATACATGTGAAAACTCAAGTTCGACTTAAAAGAGAACTAGGGTTTGTGGGTTTAAAGAGAGATCTTTTTATTAGAAGAAGCCAGAGCTTGATAGAATACAACGGTGTTTAGGTCGTCGGAATAAGAACGCCAACCTAAAATATGAATGAAAGAAAGGTCGAGAACTAAGAACAGTGAATTGCTAGTTTGCCCTAGGTCTCGAGAGAGGATTTTTGGATGAATCTGAGAAATCGAGGACTTCTCATATTTATAGCCGATCAGGCCGGTCATCTATGTCGGTTTGGAATAGGAAAGTTTCCTTGCCGATAAGACTAAACTTCGGTTTTCCCCGGGTTCGTCCGATAAATGGAATATTTCCATTTATTTGGCCGACCTGAGCCCTGCGAAGTGGGCCGACCAGAATTCATATCGGGCTTGTAAAGATGGTACGAATCTCATCTCTAACAGTAAGTCCCCCCCCCCCCCCCCCCCCCCCCCCCCCCAGTTCGGCAAGTGAGGATACGTTACTTGGTGAATTTCAAGGTGTCGCTCGATATGAATTCAGATCGGACCATTCCAAAAGTTAGAAAAAAAATGAGGCATCATTTCTCTAAGCTTTTTCAGGTCGATCATTTGATGGCGTCTAGTTTTCGAGATTGGCGCGTATAGGGAAGTTTACCGAGCTGAAGTGAAGTATAACGAGCTAAAGAACTCGGCTTAGTATATACTTGGGTATGAGACTATGCTCGGCTCATTCTATGATATGATTGCGAGGTGTGCTCGGCTTTTGTAGAGTCGAATACGAACGTGCGATGCGATATCGCCTTTAAATTGTTCGTATGACTTAATATTTCTAAGTCTGAATGTAAACCAGCGAGTTGAGGTCGGCTTTGTTTGTTTACATGACTTAGAAATTTTCCAAAGTCGAATGCAAGGTGCGATCAGGTCGGCTTAATAGTTTTGCATGACTTAGAAAATGCAGAGTGGGTTCTGGCTTTTAAAAAAAAGTGTGAATACAAACGTGCGAGAGGCTCGGCTTACATTTGTTTGTACCACTTAATTTCTAAGTGTGAATACTAATATGCGAATCAGGTCGGCGTTTTTCTATTAGTACCACTTAGAAATATCCGACTCGAATACGGGAGCAAGACTGGCTTGGCTTATGACCATCGTATGATTCGGACTTTGCGAAACAGGTCGGCTTATATGCAGGTTAACTGCTTTATGCGCAAGAGAAGTTTTGGCTTGAAATTTGCCGAGCTAAAGTGGATCAGGCTTTAGCTTTAGGCGAATCGAGCATCCGGCCAGAATGCCGATGTGTAATCAGCTTATGAGCATAGTAAGGAGATGAATAAGTAGTTCGGGAAAAAAATTGAAGAAGAGAGAGTAGGAAAAAATCTTAATAACTTAACTAGCTCGGGAGCTTGACGTAAGGAAGATGAACATGGAAAAATCTTTTCAAGATGTAATAACGTACCCGATCTTGAAGATTTGAGAGCTTCGTGTAAGACAATGGAGTTGTCCGATGAAGACACTAGAGATGTCCGGCTTTGGCTCTTTGTTGCTTTGCCTCGGTCGTTTCTTCTTTGTTTCGCAGCTCTTCTTTGTTTCGCAGCTCGGAAAAGAAGACGAGTTGTATGGTAGGTCGGGATGACGAGTAGTAATTGGTAACGTAGCTTGGGAGCTCGGAAGCTTGCTAATATGTCAAGGTCGGTGAGGAAGATGAGCTATTGGTGTAGACCAATATCACGCGAGCTATATTGTAGCTCGGGAATCATTTAGCTCGGGAGTGTGAGCGTCTTTTTTTTGTAAGAATAGTTCGTATGATGGATTGACAAGTTCGGTCTGAGAGTCGATGACGAGCTCAGAGTAACACTTGACGAGCTGAGGTTAGTGAGTTATCACAAGCTGAACTTGCTAAAGCATGCCAAGCTAAATAGCTCGTGAATGATGACGAGCTAAGGTGTGCGACGATGTGATTAGGTCGGCGAGTTTGATACGACGAAGTTCATGGGTCGACGATGTGCTTATGTCAATGAAATCATGTGATCAGATCAGATCGGTTTAAATCAGATCGGATTTGTTGCCACCAAATCAGATCGGCTTAAATTGTGAACGTGTGAGATCGGCTTTTATTGCAAACGTGTGAGATCGGCTTTTGATGAGTCCAGGAACTAGAGTTTCCGTACTAGATGCGAGGTTAGAAGCTCGATTTTGGAATTGCAAGTTTTACGATGCTCGTATGCTGGGGGCTTTACTTCTGCTCGGCTCTTTTTTATGGTGATTTGAGAGCTCGTGTATGAGCTCGAGATGTTCGAATGACGAGGTCATCAAGATGTGGAGTGAATTGACGATCATGTGGAGTGAAATTCTTGACGTGAAGAATTCATGTTTGATGAGCTCTCGTAAAGAACATGCAGAGCATAACGAGCTGATTGTACGACTAGCTCTCGTAAAGAAAAATGAGCTGATGAGGTGCGCTTGAGATTTCATTTGCGAGATGACGAGCTAAGTAATTGAGCTCGTCGTTGGTGGGAGTTCCGATAGAGCTTGCGTGCTGGTGCCGTTGTCATGTTTTTGTGATAGTAAAACCGAGCAGATCAGTATGACGAGCTCGCGGAAGCTACCGTTAATGGGCTAAAGTGTATCGCTTAAGCTATTTCTTCAGGTGAAGCATACTTAGGAGTTTGTTTCCGAGCTAAAGCTTGAGAAAGCTGTCTTGAAATTTGACTAGTAATGTAGCTCGGGGGAATGGTTCACCGAGAACATAGCTCGTTCTTGAGAATGGAGAACTGACTTGGAAATTTTGGACGAGCTGTTGGAGGCGGGCTCATAAATACGTAAGCTACTTCGGATTGAAGAAGTGGAGATCGGTGGAGCCTTTGATGATCAACAGAAATCAAACGTTATTTAGCACGGGTTTTCCATCACAAGTTTGTAGCTTTGCTTTTATTTTAGAGCTTGGGAGCTTGGCGAAGAAAAAGAGGTCGTCACTTTTTTTTTTTAAGTTGCTCGTTTTTGATGCTATGAGAGGGGTGTACATCCAATGATGCCACGAGATATGATGTTTCTTCACGAGAGTCTATGGAAGACAGTGAGCGTCTTGTTTTTTTTTTTCCGCGAACTTGCCATTAGGCAGCTTGTCGAAGCTTTGGGATCAGCGAGGAGTTTTGAAGAGGAACTGGAGAGTGCGACAGGTCGACTCTTGAGATTTAGAAAAGTGGAGATTACAAGCTCCTTTTACTTGGAGGTCGTCTTTAGGGTTGTTTGAGGCTGAAATTGAGAAGATAGAAAATATGAATCTCTGATATGGTTGGAAGCCATTGATGAAGTTTGGCAAAGAAGAAGAAGTCGTGAAGACTTCTGTTTTTTTTTTAAAGAGCATGTATTGTGAGAACAATACACAAAGGGACAAACGTGGTCGGTATGATTAGATTTATGAGCTCTGAAGGTTGAGCATATGGAGCAAAACAATAAGGTCAACTATCCCGAGCTGTCAGAGGGATGTGTTTAAAGTGACGAGCTCGTTTTCTAAACCCAACATCACGACTTGACAGAAGTGTCAATTGTTTTATGCTGCAAAAGATTACTCTAAGAAAGCGTGAATAGATAATAAATGGACTGTTAGTTTTGCAATCCCACCGTTGCTTATGTATTTCGACATGCCACCGTATAGGAGACGAAATATCAGCTTGATCAGCCGTGATTTGAGCCTCTCACGTTCTTCTGAAGATGTTGTGTTGAAAGTGGTTTTCGAAAATCTCAGGTTTTTTGGCTAAATTGTGGAGCGATTTTCTGAAGAAGTATAACTCTGATTAAGTCCCCGTAAAATTATGTAGATTATATGAAGAGAGAGCTTTCCAAAGACACCTTTTACGCAATCTGAATATTTCTGGTCGTCCCGGAATTTACATCGTAAAACCTTAACCCACACTGTTTTGGTTTTGGTTTCAGATTGCAGGTCTCAGTGATTTCTTGCCCGGGAAGAAAAGTTTCCAAGCGATTTTTCTGCCATATTTAGGGTTCCGACCTGCTTTTTTTAGACTCTTGAGCTGATGGTGGTTATGTCGGAACCTCTTTTTCACTCAAAGAAAGTTTCCTCTGTTGTTAGTGAGCAACCAAAGTAGCCTCTTCTAGGTTGTTTTTTTTTTTTTTTTTTTGATTTTGCTCAGTTTTTTCTTTTTGGCATAGCTTGTGCTCGTTCGTCTCTCTTGCTGGAGGTCTTGTATCTCTTCTCGTCAAATCTCGTGTGGTGGAAACCATTGATAGAACACTTGGCCTGGAGGAGTGGAAGCTCGTATTATGAGCATGTTATTCTTTTTTTTTTATGTCGGATATTCATCGGGGAACTGAGCTGTTCAGCTCGGCTAATCTGAAGAGATCCCAAGCTGTGGCTGACGAGCTGCTTAACTAGGAAAGTTGTTGAGCTGAATTAGTTGGGAAAGCTGCCGAGCTGCATAGCTGCAGGGGCTGACGATCTGAATTGGCGAGAGGGCTGACAAACTGATTTGCAGGACTGATAATCAGGGAGAGAGCTACGAGCTGTACAGCTGCACAGCTGCGATGGCGACCAGCTGCGATGGCGATGAGCTGCAAGGACGACGAGCTGCCAGGGCAACAAGCTGCGATGATGATGGGCTGCGAGGGCGACGAGCTGCAAAGGCGACGAGCTGCGGTGTTATCTTCGGTGAGGGTGAGATCGGTGGTATTAGGATTGATGGGTGGTGTTTCGATCATCTTCAAGCTCTGCTCCTTTTAAAGATTTAGTCTCTTGTCCCCACAGACGGCGCCAACTGTGAAAATTCAAGTTCGACTTATAAGAGAACTAGGGTTTGTGGGTTTAAAGAGAGATCTTTTTATTAGAAGAAGTCGGAGCTTGATAGAATACAACGGTGTTTAGGTCGTCGGAATAAGAACGCCGACCTAAAATATGAATGAAAGAAAGGTCGAGAACTAAGAACAGCGAATTGCTAGTTTGCTCTAGGTCTCGAGAGAGGATTTTTGGATGAATCTGAGAAGTCGAGGACTTCCCATATTTATAGCCGATCAGGTCGGTCTTCTATGTCGGTTCAGAATAGGAAAGTTTCCTTGCAGATAAGACTAAACTTCCGTTTTTCCCGGGTTCGTCCGATAAATGGAACATTTCCATTTATTTGACCGACCTGAGCCCTGCGAAGTGGGCCAACCAGAATTCATATCGGACTTGTAAAGATAGTACGAATCTCATCTCTAACAATATAGAGATAAACGACTTTGTTTTGTTAAAAAAATATAATCAATAATCTTGTTTTAGTTTATTTATACATTTCATATCAAAGCTCATATATTATTCGGCTGATGAGTAAAGTCATAGAATATCAGTTTTATATTGACATTGTTGAGAAATAAATGGTTGATAAGTATTTGCCAAATTTGTTTTTCCTCATTTGTATAAATCATGCTCATTTCTATAATATATAATTAAACACTTTAGTTTTCTTTATTCATGAAATTTTTTTATTCATTTTACACAGTAAATTAGATATGAATAATTTTATTTTAATTTTATGCATTAATTTTTCTGATTTTGTTTTAAAGTTTGATAACTATTCTCCGCAAGTTCTTCCGTCGTATTTTGCAATTCTTCACCTTCCAACTCTTTTTACATATTTTTTGTTTATATTCGAAATAGCAGTTTGAATTTTATCTCATTGAGAATTTATTGGTTTTTATGGTTTGTTAAATATGTATTTGTTTTATATGAATGATTTTACTTTAGCTTTATCATAAGTTTCTAAGGTTTTTTTTTCTAAATTAGATAATTATTCTCAATAAGTTTTCTGTTATCTTTTGTATTTGTTTGCCTTCTAAACTCTTTTTATAATTAGAGAATTTATAATTTTGTGATTTGTCAAATAAATATTTTTTTAATTTAAGCTTATTATCATATGAAAACTTAAAAATAAATATCTAAAATATGTAAAATCTTATAAAAAAAAGACCAAAATATTTTGAAGCCCATTTTAAAAAAAACAAATTACCGAGATAGACAGTTTAGATGAGAGAAAATTGTCTACTTATATAAATGGCTTTCTATTTTATATTGATTATTTTTATCAACACAAAATAAATTCACCATCAATCCCACTTACTCTCTTTATTTCTTATTCGAAATCATAGGTTTATATTATTACTAGTTGGTGATCCGCGCTACGCGCGGCTATGTGATTCATTTTTCTATATTTTTGTATTAAATTTTTTGTATCATATATTATTGAGAATTTTAAGATGGGTTTCTATTTCTCACATGTATCTCTCTCGAATTTTTTTTCAAATTTTTAGTTTGTGATTCGTGCAACACAGGGATTTGAATATCAGTTTATGTATTTTTTTATATTATATTTACTATATCATATAGTTCTGAATATTTTGTGATTGTTTTTTTTTCAATGTACCCATCTTGAATTTTTTGTCTTTTCTCAATTTCGATCAAATATTATCCATTTAAGGTTATTTAGTTTATTCAAACAAATAAAAAAATATATTATATATGATATTATATATCCAAATTATCCATTTAAGAATTAAAAAATTTAAATTATATACTTTTGAAAAATTTCCTCAACTTTCAGGAACTTTTCCAAATTATTGACTCTGCACTGTTTTAAGCTCCTTTTCATTCCTGACTGTGATGGCATTAACCTGATGCTTGGGATTGATATCAGTCCTTCCAGGAAGGAATCCCTCTTGCCTTTGAACAGCTCCTGCAGTTTGAGCAACCTGCACATCAAGCTTCTTCATGTGAGAGTTCAGACTCTCAATTTTTCCATTCAGGTCTTGATACAGCGAATCTAGCTTGCCATTGAAGTTCACTGTCATCTTCTGCTGTCCTTCAAGTACCTGCTCCAGCATAGCTTCCATTTTAATTTCTTGTGGAGGTGCAGTTTGGTAGGAAGAAGAACCATAATTCCTGCTGTTTTGGTAAGGTTTCTCAACTTCAGTCTTCTGGAATGGGGGCTTAGGAGTGTAACCAGGCGTGCTCTGTCCTCCTGTAAAGGTACTCTGCTGATTATTGCTGTTGTAGCCTCTGTTCCATTGCTGATTTCTAAACCTTTGGCTCTGAAAACCCCCTCCATTGATGAAATTAACATCTTTCTGCTCAAATTCTTCAGGATTTTCGAAACTCTCCACTTCTGCAGCAAACTGAACTGACTTCTTTCCCACCAAAAGGCTGTGCATGCTGTCCAACTTAGCCTTAACTTCAGCTATTTGGTTTCCATCATTCAAACCAGCCTGCTGCTTTCTCTGAAAATCTGCATTTTTAGTGCTGTTACTGCAGGCCAAGTTTTCAATCAATCTTACAGCTTCTTCTGGTCTGTTGGTGTTGAAGTTTCCTGCACTTGCTGCATCCAGCGCCATCTGATATTTCCAGTCAATGCCTCTGAAGAAAATCCCAAGTAATTGCACCTGACTGAAGCCATGATGAGGACAGTCCCTTTGATAAGACTTGAACCTGATCCAAGAAGCCTTAAAAGCTTCAGTAGGACCTTGTGTAAAGGAAGCAATTTTCGTCCTCATGTCCTCTGACCTTGCATCATCATAGAAGTTATTCAGAAAAGCGTTCTTAGTGTCTTCCCAAGTGGTCAATGAAGCAGGTTCCAGTTGCTTCAGCCAATATGCAGCTTCTCCTTCAAGAGAGTAAGGAAACAGCTTGCAGAACAGAAAGTCATTGCTAACCCCATTAGCTTTGACACTGGAAGCCAAGTCCTCAAATCTCTCTATGTGATCCATAGGATGCTCATGAGGTAAACCATGGAAGGGATGCTGACTAACCAGCTGGTAGTAGACAGGTTTGACCTCAAAATCGTTCCTCTGGAAGGCAGGAGGTCGGATTGCAGCTCTGTTGGCATAGAACTGATCAGGTCTGTTGTAGTCGTCTAGAGTCCTCTGAACAAAACGCCCAGCAGCGTTATTGAAAGCAGCAGGGACTCCCACGTTCTCAGCCACTTGCTGAACCTGCTGTTCAACAATGACATTCCCCTCTTGATCAATTCTCTGCCCCTCTTCGTTCCTCCTATTTCCTTCCCTGTCAACCAAGTGACCTTCTGCATCTTCAACCAAGATCAGTGGAGCGACCATTGCAGATTGCTTCTTAGCTTTCCTGTTAGTTCTCTCCAACCTAGCAAGCTCGTCGATGCTCAAAGTCACAAGCTCCTTCTCTTTGTTGCTTCTGGTTCTGCGATTAGGCATACACCTGAAACAGGAACAAAGAAAAGTAGCTGAAAATCAGTAAAGAAATAAAAACTTAGACAAAATCCTAATACTAAAAATCGATATGCAGCTATTACTCCCCGGCAACGGCGCCAAAAACTTGATAGGGCTCAGGTTTTACCCAAATAAAACTACTGCAAGTGCACAGCAAAAGCAGATGTAGTATAAGGGGTATCGAAATCCCAAGAGAGTAATGCTAACTACACTATCAATTATAGATTTAGACTAAGCTAAGCAAAATATGATGTATGTAATGCGAATGAATAATTAGAAATAAGTAAACGATGGTATGATATGTTCTAAGTTCAGGAAAATTAAAAGCGCTAAGCTAGGGTAATTCGTAGGTATGAATCCAAGAATGTAGAATGCAGGGAATCAGGAATGATTAAGAACCGTTTTTAAACATGAATCTCTAATGCATAACTAATCAATTCTCATTGCAAAAGTTGTCTATACCTAGATCACAGAGTTTCAAATCTCTTTGCAAACCCTAACAACCAGTTTCCTTCTTTATCTTTCGCAGGGGCATGTGCTTTTCTCACAGATTCAACAACAAAATGTTTCTGGCATCGATTGATGAGCAAAGAAGAAGGCCAGACTGTTGACCGGCGCCAACACCCGGGATGTTCCGAGTGAAAGTAGAAGTTTAACCTCCTTCTATAACTTTGGAAAGATTTAGCAGTATTTTCTTAGCCCACTACTGCATGGGATCGGTATAGGTCAAGCAGGCTTCGCTCCTTGACCGATAGTTTGAGCCTATGAGACTAGGACCAATAGGTCAAAAATTGCAAGCATCAGAAGAAAAGAACTCAGATTTCTCATATTACCCAGGAATGATCAGATTCAATTGTTTACAAAATTCCTAAGCCAAATCTCTTTGTACTAAGTTGTTTTGCTCATCAAATACTAGTTCAGGTTATGAATAATGCTCTCACATATATTTAACAACCTATGATTTTCGGATTCCTAGATGATGTGTCTCAGAAATTCGATTTTAAAGCAAGTAGAGATGAAAAACCATGAGATATTCTTAACAGATAGCGATTCTACACTCTTTTCATCAACCTTTGAAAAACCCTAACTTAACTAGCAGATTACTCAGACATGATTATGAGATCACAAAACATAACTGAATAAAATTGCATTAAGAGAAAGAGTAGAAAACAAAGGGGGTTCGAAATCTTCTCTAAAGAGTACAGGATTTGTCTCCCCAAAAAGCTCTGAATAAAATCTCTCTCTAACTCTCTGAATTCTCAAAAACTAAGATCATAGCCAACAATGGCTGAAAAACCTAATAAATAGAGGCTAAACACGACCTGGGATCTTCATATAAATAAAGGAAACTTCTGGGTAAATTCTGCAATTCTTCTTGATACTTTTAACAAATAGCCACGCTCCTTCCTATCTGGGTGACGAGCGTCACCAATGGGGTGACGATCGTCACCGATTGTGAGTACTTTCTACTTCGAGCTTGGTACTTCGTGGCTTCAACTCAGAATGCTCCAAAAGGTTCCAATATCTCCAATTATGCTCCAGATATGCTTTAACCTGCAAAGACTCTTCTAGGACTCTAAAAAGACCAAAAAGACTCAATAAAAAAGACTTATATCATGGTTAAAAACCATAAAAACCATGATATATCAACTCCCCCAGACTTAGCTTTTGCTTGCCCTCAAGCAAACATCAGATAGAGTACAGGGTCGAGGTTCGAAAACAAGAAACAGTCAGTCAGTCATCAGGAACATCATACTAGTTAAAGCTTTCGAATCCACATACCACAGAGTTAACACAAGATCAAATTTCAGCCTAATCATCACAAGCTTAGCAAATCTCTCAAGTCCAGTCCAAATCCCTTCAAGAAATCCGAAATTTTCTACTGTTAACTCCTTATTTTTATCTAAGTGTGATATCTCATCAAAGCTCTATCATCTTAATCACTTTACAGATTCTTTTCCCTTCCTAACAACTGAACAAATCAATCTCAACACAGCTCTCCTATTTTCTCTTCCCTTAATCTTTTTCCTTTGAATATTTTCGATTTTTCACTTCTTTTTCTCAACTTTTACAGTCTAAGATATGGTGCTACTCAATACTTGTGTTCCTTGTGAGGAGACAGGTTCTTGAGTGTGTTCGCTACTGTTGTTCCTTGTGAGGAGACAGGGTCATGAATGCACCATTCTTTGGACTTAAACTTTTAAAAACTACATCAGGGAAGATCAAAGAGAGACTGTATTTTAACCTTATTTTCAGTGCTTAAAGAGAGAATCAAGATCAATAAGAATCAATCACCAAGACAAGAAGTTTAAAGTTCATTAAGGTGGAGCTAACAGTAAATTTTCCAGATTCTCTAAGAACCTAAACCTTCATTGCTAGACTGATCTACCTATGACTTTCAACTTAGTAAGACTTGTAATCAACTACTGTGGCAATGGTTCTTATCAGCCAAAACGTCCTATGGTTAGTTCCAAGAAAAACTAACAGTTTCAAAAATTTTGACTCTAAAAAAAACAGGTTTTTGACTCAACTTTAAGACTCTATAAACATGACACAAAGCACACAACGTCAGTAACCACCTCCCCCAGACTTAAACAACACTGTCCCCAGTGTTATTAAGCCAAGAGTCGGTCAAAATGAAGCATGAGAACGTGTAAAACCAAGGTGGAAAAGTGGTACCTCGCAAAGGACCTGGTGACGAGCGTCACCAGATTGGTGACGAGCGTCACCATCTCTGATACTTCAGAAATCGACATGTTGGATGTTTAAATGCTATGCCATCATGTGTAGTCCGAATTCAAACTGTAAGAGCACAGTGGGTTGCCTCCCACTAAGCGCTTGTTTAAAGTCATTAGCTCGACTTTGAATGCTGCTCAGACAGCTGGTGGAACAGAAGGTGGCATTGAATGCCTTGGAGAAGAATGTCTCCTCATCCATGGTGGTTTATAGGCAGTAGATGCGTGGATTCTTCCAAGGAAGTGAGGAACATCAGCAGAGTGGGTCGTGACTGTGGGTGGGAGACTACTTTTTCCTGCAGAATCATCAAAAGAAACACCAAGCATTCTACGAGAATTTCGTTGCTTGCATAAGTGTGAAGCAGCTTTTTCACCTTTTAAATTCTTATTAATGAGATTAGGAGGTTTGGATTTGGTTCCAGGAAGTGCATACCTTTGCCTAGTTGCAGGTTTCTGGGTTGTGGACTGTTGAATTTTCGGATTGGCAACATATGATGGACTTGTAGAGCAAATATCACGTCTCTCCTTTGTGTCCAGGTTGGTGACGAGCGTCACCAGGTCAGTGACGCTCGTCACTGACTCTACAGTTCGAGTTTCTGCAGTTTTCCTGCAATTCAGCTCTGCAAGTGTTGCTTCCATCACATACACGTCTTCCTCCAGCAACTTGGCATTCATTAGAACCTCTTTTTCAAGCCCAGTCATGAAGATATGATCCTCACTGCAACCCTCAAACCCAACAACTTCTGCAGAAGTTTCAGATATTAGCTCTTCAACAGCCATCTTGCTCACTTGCCTACTTATATCTGATTCATTGACACACTCAGCAATAATGTCTTCTGAATGCTCCATGACAGTCTCTTCATCTCTAGAAGTTCTTACAGAAAAGGTCTGACCATCAATGGTAGAACTCCCTCTTAACTTATCCATGTCAAAGTTCATGACAACATCACCAAGATCAAGCTCAATGTTCCCCTTTCTAACATCAATGATGGCTCCAGCAGTAGCCAAGAATGGTCTTCCCAGAATAAGAGGATCTTTAGGTTCTTCAGCATATTTCAGAACCACAAAATCTGTAGGAATTATGCAGCCTTCAATGTTAACATGAACATTCTCTAACATGCCTTCTGGGGTCCTTATGGATCGATCTGCTAGGATGAGAGAGATCCCAGCTGGCTTGAAATCAGTCATTCCAAGTCTAGCAGCAACAGAGAAAGGCATCAAGTTAATACTTGACCCTAGATCACATAGAGAGTGTGGAAAATGTCCTGCAGATATTGAACAATCAAGCACAAAGGTCCCTGGATCAGATAGCTTCTCTGGAACTCTGCTTTGGGTGATGGTATTGACTTGTTCAGAAACAGTCACCTTCTTCTTCTTCTTTGGAACTGTGCCTAAGAGAATTGCACTGATGTCTCTGGTAAGCAATGCTCCTTCCTCAGGACTTACACCATTCACAACCATTCTCTTTACATACCTTCTCAGAGCTGGTGAAAGCTTGACTGCATCAACAAGTGGAATCTCAAGCATCAGCTTGTCTATCATAGCTTTACATCTGGCTTCTTCTATCTCCTGTTTAGACTTCCTAGGATGCTTGGGGAATGGTGTTTTGGGTTTATAGACACGTTCCTGGTCATAATTTGCAGTTACAGGCAAAACAGCTTCGTTCTGGGGTGGGTGACGAGCGTCACCAGGGGGGTGACGCTCGTCACTCACCTGTGACAACCCCCGATTCTCTTCTATGTTGGTGACGAGCGTCACTCCTCCTTGGTGACGCTCGTCACTCACCTCTGAGACAGAAAAAATTTCATCTTCAGACTCCATGAGTTGCACGATCTGTTCTGCACTCAACCTCTTTTTCTGCACTGTTTTAAGCTCCTTTTCATTCCTGACTGTGATGGCATTAACCTGATGCTTGGGATTGATATCAGTCCTTCCAGGAAGGAATCCCTCTTGCCTTTGAACAGCTCCTGCAGTTTGAGCAACCTGCACATCAAGCTTCTTTATGTGAGAGTTCAGACTCTCAATTTTTCCATTCAGGTCTTGATACAGCGAATCTAGCTTGCCATTGAAGTTCATTGTCATCTTCTGCTGTCCTTCAAGTACCTGCTCCAGCATAGCTTCCATTTTAATTTCTTGTGGAGGTGCAGTTTGGTAGGAAGAAGAACCATAATTCCTGCTGTTTTGGTAAGGTTTCTCAACTTCAGTCTTCTGGAATGGGGGCTTAGGAGTGTAACCAGGCGTGCTCTGTCCTCCTGTAAAGGTACTCTGCTGATTATTGCTGTTGTAGCCTCTGTTCCATTGCTGATTTCTAAACCTTTGGCTCTGAAAACCCCCTCCATTGATGAAATTAACATCTTTCTGCTCAAATTCTTCAGGATTTTCGAAACTCTCCACTTCTGCAGCAAACTGAACTGACTTCTTTCCCACCAAAAGGCTGTGCATGCTGTCCAACTTAGCCTTAACTTCAGCTATTTGGTTTCCATCATTCAAACCAGCCTGCTGCTTTCTCTGAAAATCTGCATTTTTAGTGCTGTTACTGCAGGCCAAGTTTTCAATCAATCTTACAGCTTCTTCTGGTCTGTTGGTGTTGAAGTTTCCTGCACTTGCTGCATCCAGCGCCATCTGATATTTCCAGTCAATGCCTCTGAAGAAAATCCCAAGTAATTGCACCTGACTGAAGCCATGATGAGGACAGTCCCTTTGATAAGACTTGAACCTGATCCAAGAAGCCTTAAAAGCTTCAGTAGGACCTTGTGTAAAGGATGCAATTTTCGTCCTCGTGTCCTCTGACCTTGCATCATCATAGAAGTTATTCAGAAAAACGTTCTTAGTGTCTTCCCAAGTGGTCAATGAAGCAGGTTCCAGTTGCTTCAGCCAATATGCAGCTTCTCCTTCAAGAGAGTAAGGAAACAGCTTGCAGAACAGAAAGTCATTGCTAACCCCATTAGCTTTGACACTGGAAGCCAAGTCCTCAAATCTCTCTATGTGATCCATAGGATGCTCATGAGGTAAACCATGGAAGGGATGCTGACCAACCAGCTGGTAGTAGACAGGTTTGACCTCAAAATCGTTCCTCTGGAAGGCAGGAGGTCGGATTGCAGCTCTGTTGGCATAGAACTGATCAGGTCTGTTGTAGTTGCCTAGAGTCCTCTGAACAAAACGCCCAGCAGCGTTATTGAAAGCAGCAGGGACTCCCACGTTCTCAGCCACTTGCTGAACCTGCTGTTCAACAATGACATTCCCCTCTTGATCAATTCTCTGCCCCTCTTCGTTCCTCCTATTTCCTTTCCTGTCAACCAAGTGACCTTCTGCATCTTCAACCAAGATCAGTGGAGCGACCATTGCAGATTGCTTCTTAGCTTTCCTGTTAGTTCTCTCCAACCTAGCAAGCTCGTCGATGCTCAAAGTCACAAGCTCCTTCTCTTTGTTGCTTCTGGTTCTGCGATTAGGCATACACCTGAAACATGAACAAAGAAAAGTAGCTGAAAATCAGTAAAGAAATAAAAACTTAGACAAAATCCTAATACTAAAAATC
Source organism: Thlaspi arvense (assembly GCA_911865555.2). Taxonomy (NCBI): domain Eukaryota; kingdom Viridiplantae; phylum Streptophyta; class Magnoliopsida; order Brassicales; family Brassicaceae; genus Thlaspi; species Thlaspi arvense. The sequence goes on along the minus strand of OU466858.1, from coordinate 61,865,058 downwards.
GATATGCAGCTATTACTCCCCGGCAACGGCGCCAAAAACTTGATAGGGCTCAGGTTTTACCCAAATAAAACTACTGCAAGTGCACAGCAAAAGCAGATGTAGTATAAGGGGTATCGAAATCCCAAGAGAGTAATGCTAACTACACTATCAATTATAGATTTGGACTAAGCTAAGCAAAATATGATGTATGTAATGCGAATGAATAATTAGAAATAAGTAAACGATGGTATGATATGTTCTAAGTTCAGGAAAATTAAAAGCGCTAAGCTAGGGTAATTCGCAGGTATGAATCCAAGAATGTAGAATGCAGGGAATCAGGAATGATTAAGAACCATTTTTAAACATGAATCTCTAATGCATAACTAATCAATTCTCATTGCAAAAGTTGTCTATACCTAGATCACAGAGTTTCAAATCTCTTTGCAAACCCTAACAACCTAAGTATGCAGGAATGATCAGATTCAATTGTTTACAAAACTCCTAAGCCAAATCTCTTTGTACTAAGTTGTTTTGCTCATCAAATACTAGTTCAGGTTATGAATAATGCTCTCACATATATTTAACAACCTATGATTTTCGGATTCCTAGATGATGTGTCTCAGAAATTCGATTTTAAAGCAAGTAGAGATGAAAAACCATGAGATATTCTTAACAGATAGCGATTCTACACTCTTTTCATCAACCTTTGAAAAACCCTAACTTAACTAGCAGATTACTCAGACATGATTATGAGATCACAAAACATAACTGAATAAAATTGCATTAAGAGAAAGAGTAGAAAACAAAGGGGGTTCGAAATCTTCTCTAAAGAGTACAGGATTTGTCTCCCCAAAAAGCTCTGAATAAAATCTCTCTCTAACTCTCTGAATTCTCAAAAACTAAGATCATAGCCAACAATGGCTGAAAAACCTAATAAATAGAGGCTAAACACGACCTGGGGTCTTCATATAAATAAAGGAAACTTCTGGGTAAATTCTGCAATTCTTCTTGATACTTTTAACAAATAGCCACGCTCCTTCCTATCTGGGTGACGAGCGTCACCAATGGGGTGACGATCGTCACCGATTGTGAGTACTTTCTACTTCGAGCTTGGTACTTCGTGGCTTCAACTCAGAATGCTCCAAAAGGTTCCAATATCTCCAATTATGCTCCAGACATGCTTTAACCTGCAAAGACTCTTCTAGGACTCTAAAAAGACCAAAAAGACTCAATAAAAAGGACTTATATCATGGTTAAAAATCATAAAAACCATGATATATCATATATATATATATAGATTATGTTTAACTTTTTATATATTTTTTATTCTTTTTTAATTTTAAATGTTGTTGTAGTTGATTTATTATTGTAAAATATATAGATTTATTGTGAAATTAATTTTAATATAAATTACGATATGTTAATTGTTGAAAAAACTCGTTCTTGTATTTATATGTTGTCGTATGTATGTATATGCTCTCTGAATATATTTATTCATTTGGATTTTTTTAATATAACGTTTTTTAGTTAGATCAATAAAATAAATACACCATCAATCTCACACATTCTCTTTATTTCTTATTCGAAATAGTATTGTAAATTTTTTGCATGTAGATAATTTACAATTTTTGTATTTTGTAAAATAAATGTTTGTTTTTTTCTTTTTTATGTCATGTGTGTGTCTAGAAAATATGTATATAAAAGCCCACTAAAAATTAAAATAAAAAAAATTTACAGTTTTTGTAGTTTGTAAAAATATATTTTATACATATATATACAAATATATAAAGGCCCATAGAAGTAAAAAAAAATATAAAGCTCATATAAAAATAAAATAAAAAACTGCTGAAAATTTACAATTTTTGTTTGTAGTTTGTATTTTGTAAAAAAAATGTATATATAAAATATATAAAAGCCCACTAAAATGAAAATTCAAAAGCCCATAAAAATTTTAAAAATTTCTGATGTAGATAGCTTCATTGGAGAGAGATTTAGCTAATTATATATATAATTTTATATGTCACATCATTTTTATATATTCAATAATTGCAAAAAGCTTCAAAACTCTAACCATATTTATTCATTTTAAAATTAATATTCTGTTATATTATGTATACACTACATTTTTATCCTATAATTTATCATCTATTCAATTATTCACATGTAAAATGAAATCAAGTTTGTTGTGTATGAAAATCTTGGCTAAATAAGTATTGGTGGTTTACTAATATTAATATTATGATGTGTGTTTTAAAGTTATAGAGAATTGAATGAGAACCATATAATTCTTATGTTTCACATAACAAATATCATTTATATTTTTATCATGTATTTTTTTCTTCTATCATATAATACGTGTTATTTTTTACCAAATGGCTTTACAAAAAAAAATTAATTTATAAGAATGGTCTTGAATTCTAATAGATAATAATTATTTCATCCCGTACATATGCGAGTTATTACATAATATATCTTATTAATCGATACATATCGAAGTACAATGAATCAATAAGAAAGATTTTCTTAAGAGAATATCATATGTTTGCTCGTCGTCGATCGACAAAACTATTCGACATCGTTGGGTTCTCCATCGATGTAACATGGGAGCGGTGATAGTATTGCTCTTAGGGTTTTTAAGATTATTGATCGTGTCTCCCGTCATTCTTCCATGACATTTTTATTCATAGGTTTATTTTAATTCTAATTCTCATGGGATTGGGCATGATAGGTCAGTCATAATTTCAATCGAATTGGACTTGGTAATAGCTTCAACCGAATTAGATTTTGTTTGTCGATCACTCGTCTTAGTTCTCTTTAAATAAGGATATATATTAGCTATCCCCTATAATTTTCTTTGAATTAAGATCTTATGTCGGTCGTTCCTAATTATCTTTGAATTACGATCTTATGTAGGTCGCTCCTAATTATTTTTGAATAAGAAGTTTGTGTTGCTGCCTCATGTAAGTCTTTAATATAAAATATGAACTGATCGTTTATACCAAACTGTCAGTCATTGCTGAACCGTTAATACAAGCTATTAGCCAATGCGTAGTCATTGTGATGCTAAAAGACTTTTGTTGATAATCTTTTTTATATAGAATTGGAAGCTTTCAAATAATGCCAAAATAGTAGTGTCCATTCAACTACGTTATTAACCAAGTTGATTTTGGAATTGACCGGCTAATGAATTTATTTCACCCAACAGTTTTCATTAAGTCTATATATATTATGAATCATAACATGAAATAACGAGATAAAAAGATGAAAAAGGCATTTTAGATATTGAAAAATATCATCTGAAGTATTTGCAATAAATAAGTTTAGGTAGCTAAAATCACTACCAAAACATTTAGGTAGTTTGGAACATTTTGGATAATTTAGGTAGCTAAATTTACTACCCAAATTTAGGTAGTTTGGATAATTGTAGTTATATATTTTTCATTAATTTTAAATTTTTACATTTAAATTGCGTTATTTTAATACCATATTCAACTATATTGTTTTCTTGTATCTGTTTCAATAAAATAAATGACCTTAAGCATACAATATTTTTTTCTCGGTATGATTAAACATATAATATTTGAAACTTATATGGGTTGGGAAAGGTTTCCTGTCCTGAGATAGACATACCGAATTTCCACATTATGTATTTTAAATCGGTTCATTGCCATTTCTACTGGTTCAAAAGGTTAAATTTCGTAGTGATACTCGTTGTTAATGCACTCGGTTGAATATAGCATGAGTTCTGACCGAGATGAATCTCCAAAAATTCAATCAGGTTACATGTTTTGATCTTTATCTCTTTCCCAGGCATGGTTGCCATTGAGGTGGGACAAAATGACATTTTTTTTTATATATCACACCATATCAGAATATCGACCTAACTTTATATAAATCAAATGCATTAATGAGCCTATGTTTGTTTTATCTTTGTTTTGTCAGCCATTTCGTATCAATGATGAGAAATAGCTAAAAGGTAGGAAGCCCATACTGCCCTATTAAGGATTTAACACGTTCTCTCATAAACCATGGCGTCAAAAAAAAAGAGTAGGAAATTGCGTCCGATATCTACAATATTATGCAACCCCAACACATGTGGATGCATCTGCTACACTTTTTAATTAAGAGATCATCATTGCGACGATTTTGATTAAGCATAACTTAAACATATTATTGATATCATGATTATGGCTTACTACTGAGTGATTATAACAAATTGAGTGTATGTTCATTAGGCGTCTAAAATATCAATGATGAATAAGTTAAAGTTGATAAAAAGTAAGACAAAATATTTTAACGAAACGGAAATTAACAAGAACATTACCATTACCTAAATACGCTTCTTCAATCATTCACAGAACTTACCTAACAAAGTTGCAACTATTAAAAAGTTAGGGGGCACGTCCTTATTAGATTCGCCCTTGAATATATAAATATGCATGCGTGCTTTCAAATTTTTAAATCACAAGCAAAACTAACAGAAAAGTAAAAATTAATCAAACAAAACAATGAAGCTTCAATTGTTATGGTACGTCACTTTGGTACTAATAGCCGACGAAACTAATGCAACGAATGAAGGAAAGAATAGAAAAATCCCAGCACTAATAGTGTTTGGAGATTCAGTAATGGATACGGGTAATAACAACAATCTCCCCACTCTTCTAAAATGCAACTTCGCTCCTTATGGCAAAAACTATCCTGGTGGCTTTGCTTCTGGAAGATTTTGTGATGGAAGGGTTCCCACAGATCTTATTGGTAAATTTTTTTTAATAATTTTTACATTTGCCTATAAAAAAGAGTGTAGCTATTTTTATATTTCTGATACACTTTTTTTTTAACAATTCTATTTTAGCGGAAAAATTGGGATTAGGTAAAACACTGCCAGCATATTTGAGTCCAAATTTGAAGCCTAAAAATCTTCTTAAAGGTGTAACATTTGCATCTGGAGGAACTGGTTATGATCCATTAACGGCTAATATTATGGTAGGTTATAAAAAAATTTCATTTAAACACTAACTTCATCTTATAAGTGATATATATTTTCTATTATTTTGTTTTTGTAGTCGGTGATATCGATGTGGGATCAGCTAATATATTTTCAAGAATATATATCAAATATCAAGCAACATTTTGGAGAACAAAGAGCTCAAAATATCTTGGACAATAGTTTTTTTCTTGTGGCTTCTAGTAGTAATGACATTGCTCACACGTATTTAGCTCAATCTCATAAATATAATCGTACCTCGTATGCCAATTTTTTGTCTGATTTGGCAATCAAATTCGTAAGAGTAAGTATTTTCAGTTTGTATATATACATATTATATATAATATTAAAATTGTATCCAAATACCACTTATTTATTATATAATATTTAGGAGTTACACAAGTTTGGAGCTAAAAACATTGGAGTGTTTAGTGCAGTTCCTATTGGATGTGTACCCATTCAGAAAACATTGTTTGGAGGTATAAATAGAGGATGTACTACACGTTTAAACGACATGGCAAAACAATTCAACTCAAAACTTTCCCCAGCTTTGAATTCTTTAAATAAAGAGTTGGATGGTATTATTCTTTACATTGATGTTTATGATACCTTTTTAGACATGATCCAAAACCCTAAAAAATTTGGTAAGTACCTCTTACCTATGCATATATTTATTTATTTGTGTTACACAACGTGAACTCATTTACAACTAAACTATCTTAATTTGTTTCAGGTTTTGAGGTAGCGGATAAAGGATGTTGTGGTACTGGTTATCTTGCAGTTTCTTATCTGTGCAATTCATTGAATCCTTTTACATGTTCTAATTCCTCGGCCTATATTTTTTGGGATAGTTACCATCCGACCGAAAAAGCCTATCAAGTTATCGTTGATAAATTATTCAGCAAATATATAAGCCAAATATAAACATCACTTGCTTCTTTGTGTACATTTCTATTCAACATGCAATATTATTCCAATGTATCATGCAGTTTTTATTCTTCAAGACTCAGTGATCAATTTTTGACAAAAAAAAAAGAAAAATAAAAAAGAGAACCTCAATAACCAGTACTTATAAATTGTAATCAACCGAACTACTTAAAGTTTTATCTTGATTTGCATAAAATATTTATACTCCTAACCGAATTCTCCAATTATTTCCTCCAATCGCCTTTATCGTATTATGGTGGTTCGAAGTTACAATCAACTTAACATGCGAGAGGCTAAAGAGATTATTTTAAGATGTCAAACAAAAAAGAAGAATATTATTTGAGAGTCTTCAAATTTTAGGGTTTGACCGTGGAGAGATTTAGCTAGTTTGAAAACCCTATTCGATAGAGATAGGCCACAAACCAAAGGGATTGTCTGAGACTCATCCATCATCTATTCTTAATTTGAAATTCAATCAGAGCTCGGCGATTCTTGATTACAACTCTTTTTAGATGTCTTCCAAAGCAGAGAATGAGCAACCGCCGTCGTTTCTAATTACGTCACTTCCGGAAGACATCATCCTTGATACTGTAGCACGTGTATCCGAGTATCTTCCTCGTTTCCAAGAGTTTCCAGTCACTCGTCGCGTCGCCTGAGCTATACACTAGACGATCCTTGTTAGGCTGCACCGAGCACTGTCTCTACGTTGTCCTCTATAACGATGAAACCAAAGATTACGGTTTGTACAATCTCCGCCGGAAAGTTAACAGAAATCGCTTGGTCATTATCCGGTCGCTTCCAATGCAAGGCACTGGAAGCTACGGTGGGTTCGAATATATATTTCTTACCTGGATGTCCTTATTTAGATACTAAGTCGATTGCTCTAAGCATCGACTGTAGATCTCACACGGTGAAGCCCATCTCCGACTTTCCTTAGTCCATTACGGTCGCTGGCATCATCAATGGGAAGATTTACGTAAACGGAGATTGTTTGGGTGAGGAAGAGAAGAGAGTCATGTTGTTGGATACAGAAACTCAAACGTGGGAGCCTCTGAAGACAAAGCCGGACATGAAGATAGCTAGGTGACTCGTGGTCTAACTCTGTGGTGATGGAGGATAAATTTTACATGAGAGATTTTAAGAAAAGCTTTGTTTATGAACCAAAAGAAAGTAAATGGGAATTGAAAGAGATTTTGAAATATAGAATTTGAAAGGGTGCATATTGTACTATTACGATGTTAATTTACAAGAACAAGTTAATAAGTTAATAGCGTATGATCCAAAACAGAAGTGTTGGAGGGTGGTGAAAGGTTTGGAAGAATTGTTTCCGAAAATGACCAATTCATGGAAGCCTAAGACAGTTAGTTACGATCGGAAATTGGCTCTGTTCTTTCACAAATATGGTGATAAAACAACAGTAGATATTTGGTGTGCTGAGATTGCTTTTGAAAGACGGCAAAGAGGAGAGATTTAGTGTAAGGTACAGTGGTGTGATGTTGTGATTGTGGACTTTGTCATGGTGGAATGTTTAGCTGTTACGGTTTGATTCAGACAGTCATAGTCCGTGCTCCAACTTAAAGCAGTGTAGAAGAAATTAGGAGCATCATTCTAGTATTGTATCTATTTCTTCTTCTTCCTATTAGGAGCTTTGATTCTAGTTTCTTATCTTTTTGGCACAGTTTCCATCTATGTGCATTGATGGAGTTCATTGTTAGACTTTTGTTTCTGCTCCTTTGTTGAGTATCCCTTTTCTAATAAAGCTAGACCAAAAAAATAATAAGAATAATTAGAATTTGATATATAGTGTTCTATACCTTGGAAAGATTGGTTTCATTTAGTTTAATGCACATAAAAAATCCCTAATGTTTAGACTTTGGACCAAGCATCTTATTTTTCCTAGAACGATACACACCGAAGTTAGCTTGAAGATCCAATCCAACTTATATTCACAAAGCTCCTAAATGGTATTGAAACCCAGATCTCATCTCTAACCCAGACGGTACAGATCTCATCTCTAACAGTAAGTCCCCCCCCCCCCCCCCCCCCCCTTCCAGTTTGGCAAGTGAGGGTACGTTACTTGGTGAACTTCATGATGTATTGCTTGGTATGCATTCTGGTCGGCTGTAAAAAAAGTTAGAATAAAAATGAAATTATTACCTGGACTTCTGATCGGCGCGGTGATGAAGGCCAGATTGTGATTCTAGGCACGGAAAATTCCCGCCTAAAAGATGATGTAGGCTAGGCCTAGGTTTGCGCATGCAAAACTAGGGTTGACACGTGTCAAACCCTAGCAGGTGAAGGCGAAGAGGCCGATTAAAATTAATAAGAAGAAATGTGAAAAGTCGCCGTGCTCATGATGACTCTCGGTAACCGTCCAGACATTTCTATAAATAAGGGGGACTCGGCTTCAATTTCTTCACTTCTGCATTTCTAGCGAAACTCTGTCAAAATCAGGTTTGCTCTCTCCCCTCTTCCTTGTTCTTCTTTTGTTTAGAATTTTAGATCTGCCGACTAGACCTCTGCCGTGTTTCGTTCTGAGCGCCGATCAAGCATGGGTAAAAGCATTCAAATCAGGGAAAAACGACCAGGCTCAGAGGAAATCAGATCGGCACAGAAGAGAGCTGACAACCAGGTCGATAAAAGCCGATCGAAGGGAAAACGGGTCGTTGTTGAGGAATCAGAGTCGGATCGGTCCTCGGATGCGAGCGAGTTATCGGCGTTGGATCGTGCGTTCCAGGAACGCGTTCGAGAGAAGAACCAACAAGCTGCGACCGATCGGTTCAACGCCGATCAAATCGGAATTGTCCAGAAATCTGGAGAAACGTCGTCTAGAGTTGAATTCGGGATTCCCGAATTGCGAGATGAAGACGATGTGAGAGACGGGTCGAACGAGATGGATATCTCGGACGAGCTCAACGCCATCATCGTTGAGGATGAAGTCAATCAATTTGGCATCATCGATATGAATCCGCCGGTGAAGAAAATTAAGAAGCAAAAAGGGGAGCCGGTAATTAAGCCGATCTGCGACAACGCTCTTGGAGTGATGCCGACCAAATCTACCTTGGAGTCGCTGGTTACCTTAAAGGAAGAGTGTGACATCGGACCTGAGGTGGTCTTCATGGTTCCGAGCCCGTCGGAGCGACCGTGGGATGCTCCTAAGGGATGGTTATGTCTTCACGAATGCTTTTTCATGGACTTCTATCTCTGGTTCCCGCTTCCGAGGCTTCTTCTGGAATTCGCCGCCCACAAAGAAATACCGATCAGCCAGTTCACCCATGTGACGATACGCTTGATTGTTAGCATGCTTGTGATGTCGATCGGGCATGATATCCTATTGAGTCGAGCAGCCTTCGATGCTATTACGAACACCCGTCGTACGAAGGCTCATTTGAGGAACCGTGGTTCGTATTATACGAGTATGAAGACTCGATACAACATCGTGACTGGCGGTCACAAAAACAAGGTGGCGGATTGGAGAGATCGGTATTTCTTCGTGCTAATCAACGAATTTTCCATCGCCGACGCAGATAGAGATATCCCGATCAGAACGAAATGGGCGGAGGTCATGGGTAGAGACATGACCGATATGAAATACAGCGTAACTTGTTATTTTTTTTTCTGATCAAATCTTTTTTATTCTACAGGAAACAGGCCTCTTCCATTCGTTGACGATCCTCTCGATATCGACGATATCTCCGATCGATTTACTGCGATTGGCGCGATCACTTGGCCCGAGATCACAGAAGAAAGGATTGCGAGGACAAGAGGTTCGTTTACTTTCCTAAACCTGCTTTGACACTCGGGGGCTTTCCATTTGATCTGACTTTTTTATTTATTTCTCAGCTGCGCTTGAACGACGCTCCCGACGACGAGAGAAGATGAAGTCTGTCATTTTTAAGGATCTGTCGGCCGATCTGGAGTCTGCCCTTGGATCTCCTGAAGTTCGAGATCCAGAAAATTCTGCGGCTAAGAAGGCCGAACAGGAGGTTCTTGAAAAAGGTGAGAGGGAAGCGGCCAAAACTAAGAAAGCGGCCGATAGAAAGGCTGCTAAGAAAGCAGAGAAAGCTCGCAAGGAAGCCGAGCTAGTGCAGAGGAGCAATGACGATAACATCGCAGGTGGAAGTGTAGGCGGCGAAAGAAGCCCTATTAACCCGAGGAAGCGGAGTTCAGAAGGATCTCCTGAAGAACCGCGGACATCCAAGAGGTCTCGTGCCGAGAGACAACTACGCCCGTTCGGGTTTTCCTACGGGTATCGCGGAGATAGCCCGATAGTGCATGACTCGGTGTCCTGTCTGGATTATTTCCTTAAGTTGAGGGACAATCCAGCAGGTCCACCTACGAACCCTCGCTGGTACATTCGCAGTGATGCGATCGCGCGTTATGCGCACGAACAGGCCAAGGTAAAGATACCTCGAATGACCCTTTGTAATTTTCTCGCATACAAATGATTCCAAATGCTGATATTTTTTGTATATAATAGGCCTTGAACACGGCATTGACCGTTATGAATGAGTACGACCGGGACGTGAAGAGACGTTTGGCCGAAGAGGCCGAAATGGAGGGTCTCGAGGAATCTCTCGAAGCCGAACGGGGAAGAAGGGCTGAGCTGGAAATTGCGCTTCAAAAATCTTCCGAGGAGCTCGAGAAGGTTCGCGCCGATGATGTCAAAAAAAGCAAACTGCTCAACCGAGCAGTAAAGGCTATAAAGAAAGAGAGGGCCCACTCGCAAAGGAAGCTGGAGGCCGAGCTGAAAGCTGCTGAAGAGGAGAAAATTGCCTTCGGGCAAGAAGTGGCGAAGCGCACGTCGGTTGCGGTGAACAACCACTATGCGGGTTTGGTCGGCAAAGTGAAGGAATCGCTTTCCCGTAAGGAGAAGGCTAATGAGTTGATATCGACCGCGGCTCAGTGGGTCGGAGCAAAAGAGGCGCTTGGTATTGTTCGTAAACAAGGCTACAATTTTCCAGTTCTTGTTGAAGAGAACATTGAGAAGCTGATCGCCGCAAGTAAAGCAAATCTTGATGCCTTTGAAAAGTCAGCTTTACGTCGGAAGAGCTTCAAGTTCAAGATGCGGAAGTTTTCTTCGAGGTTTCCAGTGACGCTCCATCTTTGATTGGCGGTCAAGAGTCTGATAAGGCCAAGTCTCCTGAGGGAGACGATCTGAAACAAGGAAAGGGAGCCGATCAGCCGGATAAGCAAGATGCTCCTCAAGAAGCCGAACAGGCAGAGGTCCAGGAAGAGGCCGAAGACTAGTTTTTCCATGTTGTTTTTTGTTGTTTTTGTACCATGTAATCGTGCGCTGTTCTGGCTTAAATTAATGAAATGAGTTTTAAGAATCTGAGTATTTTTGATGAGTTGAGAATCTGTACACAACGGCGATGCGATATCGGCTTAAGTTTGTGCGATTTGAATTTCTAAGTATTGAACGAATATACAAATGAGATCGGCATATATTCGATACTTAAAAAATTTCTTAAGTCGAATACAAACTGCGATCAGGTCGGCTTACATATTTCGCATGGCTTAAGAATTGCAGTGCGGATTCTGGCTTGCATATTGAAGTGTGAATACGAACGTGCGGGAGGCCCGGCTTATGATTGTTCGTACCACTTCTCTTCTATGTGTGAATACTCGATATGCGATTCAGGTCAGCGTCGATGCATCGATATCACTTAGAAGTATTCGAGTCGAATGCGGATGCAAGACTGACTTGGCTGACAACAAAGCATGGCTCGGACATAGTAAATCAGGTAAAACTGTATAATGCAAGACGGACTTGGCTTTAAGTTGCCAAGCTAAAGTGGATCAGACTTTAGCTTTAGGCGGATCGAGCATCTGGCCAGGATGCCGATTTGATAATGAACATGATGTTTTTGGAAAATAAGATCTATTGAATCAGACTTACAAACCGAAGATGACTTGATGATTAAAAGAAATATTGAGTCCCCCCCCCCCCCCCCCCCCCCCCCCCCCCCCCCCCCCCGTTTTGGGAGGGGGAGCAGTTGCACCATCCGATGATAGGTTGCCTACGTACCCCTTTCGGGGATCAAACCGCTTCGTAGTTCATAGGGATTATTCCCCCCTTTTTTTTTGACGATGCCGACCTCGAGGAGGTACCGATCTAACTGTAGTATCTTTTGAGGTTGAGTGAGTTCCAGGCTCGTGGAATCAACTCGCCATCCAAGGCTTCGAGCCGGTAAACTCCTGGTTTCACTACGTTAGTGATGATGTACGGACCTTCCCAGTTTGCGCCGAGTTTCCCGGCATTCTCTTCTTTGGTGTTCTCGTAGACTTTTCAAAGGACCAGGTCGCCTTTGTCGAATTGTCGATTATGCACTTTTTTGTTGTAGTACCGAGCTGCCTGATTCTGGTAGTTTTGCATTCGCAGCAATGCTTGGTTGCGTGTTTCTTCGAATGTGTCGATATTGTCGACCAACATTGTTGCGTTTACTTCGGGAATACTCGGGAGTACTCTTCTTCGTGGGCTTTCGACGTTGATCTCCGCAGGAACCATAGCTTCGCATCCGTACGCGAGTGAAAAAGGAGTTTTCCAGGTTGCAGTTCTCGGAGTTGTGCGATGAGACCAAAGCACGCCGTCCAGTTCATCCGCCCAAAAACCTTTCTTGGCATTGAGACGCTTTGCCGTCCAGGATTGTCTTGTTGGTGGCTTCGACTTGTCTGTTGCCTTGCGGATGACGTGGTGTCGACTTGTTAAGGCGAATCTTCCACCTATCACAGAAAGCCTGAATTTTCTTCGATCTGAACTAGGGGCCGTTGTCAGTGACGATCTCGTAGGGGAGACCATGTCGGCATATGATGTATCTCCAGATGAAGCTTTGTACTTCAGTGGCGGTGATGTCGGCGTATGCCTTAGCTTCGACCCATTTGGTGAAGTAGTCGGTCATGATGAGCACGTACTTGCGTTGTCGAGAGGAGATCATCGGTTCGACAATGTCCATTGCCCATCGCATGAAGGGGTTAGGAGGGATCGCCGACGTCAGAAACTCCGTCGGTTGATGGATCATCGGGGCGTGGCGTTGGCAGTACTCGCATTTCTGAGCATATTTGACGCAGTCTTCCTGCATGGTCGGCCAGAAAAAACCTTGTCGCTTAATATTCAGAGCCAGAGCTCATCCGCTGGAATGATTTCCACCTGCACCATCATGAACGTCCTTGATGCATCGTTGAACTTCGTTGCCATGGAGGCAAGTAAGAAGGATGCCTGATTCAGTTCATCGGCATAAGATGCCTTCGATGATTGCGTACTTGGCGCTTCGAGCACGAATCCGCCGAGCTGCCCATTTCTATGGTGGTAGCTCGCCAGTTTCCAGGAAGCGTCGTATCTCGACTCGCCAGTCTGCTGCTGGCTGGTCGTCAGTGGTTGCTACAGGAACGGTTTTGTCTTCAGTGGCTGTGATTTGAAGAACTTCCTGGGGGGGGAATATGCTGGGCTGGGATATTCCTTGAACTGGAATAGTTCTCCGAAGGGCTGAATCTCTATTTGATGCTATAGCAGCTAGGGCATCTGCACTGGTGTTGGCAGATCGGTCTATCTGATGTAGTTCGAAGGTTGTGAACTCTGCTGCTAACTGCTTCACTAACTTCAGGTAGGCGTCCATTCGATCATCCTTCGCGTCATACTCTCCGCTGAATTGCTTAGCGACGAGCTGCGAATCACTAAATGCCCGGATGTGTTGGATGTTCATCCCCCAGGCTAGCCGGAGACCGCCGATCAGCGCTTCGTATTCGGCTTTGTTGTTGGATGCATTAAACTCCAAACAGAAGCACTGCTCGAGAAGTTCTCCGGTGGGAGATTCCAACAGAATGCCGATACCGGCTCCTAAGCGTGACGATGCTCCGTCGACGTGTAGTGTCCATATCTCTGAATTTGCCGAGTCGGCGCTCAAGAGCTCCGGTGATAGTTCGATCAAAAAATCTGCCAAAACTTGTGATTTCGCGGAAGTCCGCGTTCGATACTCGATATCGAACTCTGAAAGCTCGATTGCCCACTTCGCCATGCGGCTGGATTGCGTCGGGCTGTGCAGGATCGAACGAAGAGGTTGGCTGGTCATGACGGCAATGGAATGAGATTGGAAATAAGGTCGTAGTTTTCTGGAAGCGACGACCACAGCAAGAGCGAGTTTTTCTAAGGTCGGATAGCGAGTTTCAGCGCCATCCAAGGTTTTGCTGAAGTAGAAGATCGGCTTCTGCTCCCCACGGTCCTCTCGAACCAGGACTCCGCTGATTGCCGCACTGGAGACCGCAACGTAGAGTAGCAGAGTGTCGCCGTACTCAGGTTTGGCCAGGATCGGCGGTGTCGAGAGGTAGGTTTTGAGCTGCACGAACGCGTCTTCACACTTTTCATCCCATTTGAATTGCTTGTTGCCTCGTAGGAGTTGATAGAAGGGAAGACATTTATCTGTAGATCGGGATATGAATCTGTTCAGCGCGGCTATTCTTCCTGTTAGGCGCTGAACTTCGCGAGTGTTAGTTGGCGAGGGTAGCTCCAAGATCGTGGAGATCTGCTTAGGATTGGCTTCGATGCCACGCTGAGTGACCAAGTATCCTAGAAATTCGCCGGATGTGACTGCGAAGGTGCATTTTGCGGGGTTGAGTTTCATACCATACTGGTTCAGTATGAGAACGCATTCTCGCAGATGGATTATATGGTCGGCTGCTTTAGCTGATTTGACGAGCATATCGTCTATATATACCTCCATCGTCTTCCCAAGCTGGTCGACGAACATGTTGTTGACAAGGCGCTGGTAAGTGGCTCCAGCATTTTTCAAACCAAACGGCATGACCTTGTAGCAGTAGGTACCCCGATCTGTGATGAATGCGGTCTTCTCGCTGTCGTCCGGATTCATGAGAATCTGATTATATCCTGAGAATGCATCCATAAAGGAGAGTAGCTCGTTGCCCGCCGTAGCCTCGACGAGCTGATCGATACGAGGAAGAGGGAAACTGTCCTTCGGGCAAGCTTTGTTGAGGTCGGTGAAATCCACGCAGACCCGCCACTTGCCGTTTTTCTTTTTGACACCACCGGGTTGGCGAGCCAATTCGGATACTTCACTTCGGCGATTGATCCGGCTTTCAGGAGCTTATCTACTTCATCGTGGACGGCTTGTGCTCGCTCAGGTCCTAACTTTCGTCGCTTCTGCTTGATCGGCTTGAAAGACGGGTCGACGTTCAGTTCGTGACTCGTTATTCGGGGGTTAATGCCCTTCATGTCGGCCATGGACCACGTAAACGTTGTGACGTTCTCTCGGAGGAAACTGATCAGCTCGTCCTGCATGCTAGGCAACAGTTCCGTGCCAATACCGACGCAACGTTCCGGGTGGGCAGCATCGATGTTGACTTGGGCGATAAGATCGCTCTTCGGCTGCTCGTCGTGATGAACAATCTGTGGATCGAAATCACAACTACTGCCGATCATGAATGTTGATGCTTTGCGCGCGTGCTTGTTGTCGATGTAACAATGTCAGGACACTGTCTGGTCGCCACGGATGGTGATGACACGGCCCCTGATCGGCATCTTGATGCATTGATGGTAAGGAGAAGGGACGGCCTGCATGGCATTCAGCCATGGCGTTCCAAGGATGGCATTGTAGATCGCAGGTTGGTCGATAACCTCGAACTTGACCGTAATTGACTTCCCGCGTATGGAAACAGGCATCGTTATCATTCCTATCGTTGAGATCGAGTCTCCAGCGAATCCAGTGAGGGGTGACAGTGCGACTTTGATTTCCCGTTCCGGGATGCTCATCTTGCGTAGAGTATCCATGAAGATGAGGTCGACCAAACTTCCAGTGTCGATCAACACTTTGGAGACGTCGTCTTCTCCGCGTCGTAGTGAGATGACGAGTGGATCGTTATGAGGTCGGTCTATGAACTGCGCGTCTTGCTCTGTGAATGTGATCGGTAGGTCGTCTTTGAACAGCGGTGGGACGTCCTTCGGGGGACTGGCTGCTTTCCGTTTGTGCCGTTTAATTGAATTTATCGAGTCGGTGCACGAGAGGAGCCCTCCCATGATCATGTTTATCCGTCGACGTGGTGAGCTTGGAGGTGTGTGATCGTCTTCACGGTCACGCTTTGCTTCCTTGCCCTCGCGTTTAGAAGAGCGATCAGTGTTATCTCTTTTATCACGATCGTCGCTGGTTCTTCTGTCGTGATCGCCATCGGGTCACCTGTCCTCATCGTCAGATCGTCGTGAACTCCGGGGTTCTGGTAGGGTGATCTCACCATCATCCCACACCTTCCTCAAGAGGGCTGGGAGGGTGCGGCAATCATCGGTATGATGGCCGTGCGCCCTATGGTATTTGCACCACGGCTTCTTGCTGTCGGGGTCTCTGTCGCTCGAGCGGTCCCACACGTTCCATGGCTTTTTCGATCGTCCAACTGCGTTAATGCTCTTGCGATTCTTGTCATCCTTGTCGTAGTGCTGACGGGGCTCTTTGTAATCGTCCTGACTCGACGATCTGCCTTTCTTGTCGCGCTAAGATTTCTCATCGGCCAACTTGGCCTTGGCCTTGGCTGCCCGATCCTCCTCGACTCTGATGTAGCCGGATGCCTTGTGCAAAGCATCTTCGAGGGTTTTGGTTTTCCCATCTTCAATCGCTAACAATATGATGAATCATCCTTCAAATTTTTGATAAGAATGTTGAAACACAGTTCATCCGACAGACTGCACCGGGAGACGATCGATCGGAACTGATCGATAAAATCACGCAGCGACTCCGTGTCGCCCTGGATGCACGCCCATAGATCAAGCGCTGTGGACTCCGTGTCCATGTAAATCGAATAATGCTTCAGGAACCGGGCTGTGAGCTCCTTGAAGCTATCGATGGAGTTCTTGGGAAGCTGCGAGAACCAGGTGAGAGCGCTTCCGGAGAGCGTCTCCACAAAGTACTGACAGAGGCATGCTTCCCGCTCCTCATCGGTGAAGCGAGCACGTCCCATGACTGCGTTGAACGCGGTCAGGTGTCGTTTCGGGTCTGTCGTACCGGTGTAGCTTGGAGGTAGCTTCATCCGGCCTATGTCTTTGAGAGGAGCGCTGGTGATGGCCGACGTGAATGGGGTCTGTTGGGTCTCCTGGAGGATCTTATCCAACTCTGGTGCTGAGGTCGTTGCCTTGTGGATCTTGCTGTGGATATCATCAAGGCGTTGGTGGAGAAGATCAAGCTTTGAGGCCGTCGTTGGGTCGGTACCTGCGGTATTGCGTGATGAACGTGCGTTCGAGCCTTCTGCCTGTGCTCTCCGCAGGTCGTCTGTCAGTGTTGTGCTGAACAGGTTGTTGACTAGCCTGGTCGTATCTGTGTTGCGGATCGGAGGGCGAGGAGGGGTGATTAGATCGGCCTGTTCTTGGGTATGAACTCTAGAGTTGAGAAGCCGATCTAGGTCTTCTCTGTAGGCGATTTGCTCGGCATGGAGGGATTCGAAGCGAGCATCCATCCCTTGCTGCAACTGTGCTGCGACGGACCTGATGATGGTGGCCATGTCGATGGGAGGTGGCTGTGGCAGGCCGGTCGTGTTTGTGCCACCCGTCTGACCGACCTGATCTGTCCCTCCGATGTTCCGCGCGGTAGTTGTGTTGTCTTCCTGATCGGTCTGGTGGCCCACCGGAAGCCCGATGGCTGGGTCGATGATCGGATCCTGGGTGTTTCTTGTCGGATCGGAGGCTCCTGTGAGGTCGGTAGTGTTGATCGGTGTTTCAACCATCTTCGAGCTTTGTTCTAAGTCAAAGAATGTTCTCCTAGTCCCCTCAGACGGCGCCAACTGTAAAAACTCAAGTTCGACTTATAGAAGAACTAGGGTTTGAGGGTTTAAGGAAAGATCTTTTATTAGAAGAAGCCGGAGCTTGATAGAATACAACGGTGTTTAGGTCGTCGGAACAAGAACGCCGACCTAAACCTTTATGGAAAGTAAAATCGAGAACTAAGAACGATTAGATTGCTTAATCTGCCTTAGGTCTCGAGGAGTGATTTTCAGATAGATTGATGAGTCGAGGACTTCCTGTATTTATAGCTGATCGGGTCGGTCTTCAACCTGTTTGGAATAGGAAACTCTTCTTGTCGGCAAAAAGGAGTTTCTTTTTTTTCCGGAATCGCTCGATAAATAGAAGATTTCCTTTTATATCGTCGATCTGAAACTTGTTAGACGGGCCGACCAGAATTCATATCGGACTTGTTAGAGATGGTACGGATCTCATCTCTAAAAATTAAGGGATTGATTCCCTTTGTAATTATTATTTTTTTGTCAAAGAATGACCAGCAATACAAACACGACATTTTTTTTCTTCATTACCAACAAAATTATTATTTTTTTTTATTAAAACATGTTTCCTTTGTAATTAATTTTTGTCAAGTACTTCAATTGAATATAGCAATTTTAAGGTCACGTTTTACAATAGAAACATAAGCGATGGATTTTAGTTCCGTTAACAATCTGAAATCCCCTCTTTTCCTTATGTTTTTTTTTTTGGGTCTTTTAGAAATAACCATATCTGAATCCAAAATTAACAATATAGCCATATGAAATACGAAATGTAGAAAATAACCATGAGACCAGAGAAAGACGATTTTACCCTCGTCGGCATGAGCGGGAAAACCATTTACTAGCTCCTTTCATATGACGTCTACACCAATGCAGTGGTTACATGAGATCCACACATTTTGCTAACCTAACCATGAAATCTAATTACCCGCCAATTGAAGAACTATTAACCCTAAATTGTGTGGCTAATATGCGTCTCTCTAAATATTAAAAGCTGATGCCTCTGTTAATACCCTGTAAATACTGTCTTTCTCCAGTAGTATCATCGCAGATCTGAGCAGGTTATCAGTAAATACAGAGGCAACAACCACTTCGATAAGATCATCAATTAAATCAATGTAGATGAATTTAATTGCAAATAATATGGATTGACTGTTATAGAAAACTATATATCATTTGACCATCATGATACATTAACCAATTTTTATACTATGAACATCCTTTGTCCGTTCTACACTATATTTATGACGTAGTAAAATGAATTAGCTTTCTTTGACAGATAGAAGATCAGGACAACATTCATGTTGTCTGTGGGAAGTGGATAAGAGATTCCACTATAAAATGGGTGTTTGAGTCTTTACTCACCGACGGAACGAGTACCATACAGCTACGGACCGGAATGAGTCACTCCGAACTGGTGAATGCCATGAAAGAGAATCTACAGTTGACGGCATCGAACATCTCTGTCAAACTCTCTTATCAATACACTGCTTGGTTGGAGATTGATGACGCGGATGGGTCAGATCCACAATACATAATAGAGGACAATGACGTAGCTGTGTTTGTGAAAATGAGGCGAACTATAGAGGAAGTTAATCTGTGTGTTACAATAAGCCGATATGTCGACGGAGTAGAAATGGCTATCGGAGAAACACACCCTCAGCTAACAACTGATAATGCAGCAACCCGAGGGTGTGGAGAACAAGATTCAGACCATGAGGAGCATTGGCACGAGTTTGCCATGTCAGAAACACCGCTCACGTTCCCTGCAACACAGATGTCTCTACGTTTGAGAACTCGTAAGACGCCCCGGAATACTATACTACGTAAAGCGACTGGTATAAATATTAAAGAGAGAGATATACAAACTCTCCCTCTAAGCCTTCATAGTTCTTCACGGACGACTAATGGTAAAGGCCATGTGGCCCCTGACAGTACTGATTCCGACATCGATGATGCTATCAACACACAAAGGACCCCAATAGATCAACGGTCGGTTGCTGCTGTCAGGAGGAGGCTATTCTACGATTCAAATGACGATGAGGAGTCGAACTGTGAGTCCGATGATGATGAAGCAGCGGACACACCTCCGGCTGAAGGGACGTTGACATTTATCACTTGGGGAAGGTTTGAGGAGTCCCTACACGCAATGCTCAGTGAAAACAGCAGCGACCTGGTTCTTTTCGCAAGAGATGCTCCTCCAGTTTTCGATATGGTCGAATCTCAGGGTAAGAATCTCATAAACGAAAAGATCTCCACGATATGTACCGCTTCTATAGCTGCAACAATATGGACGACATATTGTCTACTGTACTACATTCGAGAAATAGTATGTTCATGAGTTACTGTAGATTATCTTTTTTTCTCCTCCAACATGATCCCATTTTGTGCCCAAATGCAGGGGTTCATAATGCATTGGCTGATGTCCTCTACGAAGGTGATAACTTATTCATTGGAAGGGTGTTTAAATCGAAGGTGGATTGCAAAGTCAAAGTAGCTATTCATGCTATAAACCAAAAGTTCCACTTCCGAACAACAAGATCAACCCCTACGTTCATGGTCATGAAATGTGTCGATCGGAATTGTCCCTGGAGAGTATATGCCGTCAAGTTGGATAAGTCTGGAAATTTCCAAATAAGATCCGCCACACTTACGCATACTTGTACCATTGACACCAGGCGCAACTACCACTGACTTGCGACTACTTAAGTAATAGGAGAGAAAATGCAAAGACAATTCGTTGGCTGTAAAAGAGGACCTTCGCCTGCTGGTGTGCGAAAGATTATGCTGGATGATTTTCATGTTAATGTTTCATACTGAAAAGCATGGAGGTCGAGGGAGATAGCAATGGAGAAACATTACGGTTCTATGGCTGGAAGTTATGCGCTGATACCAGCGTATATGGCTCTACTGAAAGCCTCTAACCCAGGTACTCTTTGCTTCCTTAAGATAATGGAAAATTCAGCAGGCGGGTCGTGGTTCAAATACTGTTTCTTGACTTCTAGGCTTCAATCAATGGGTGGCCTTATATGCGGAAAGTAATTGTCATCGATGGGACAAGTCTAAAGGGACGCTATGGTGGTTGTCTTGTCTCCGCATCAGCGCAAGACACAAACTTTCAGATATTCCCCCTAGCATATGGGATAGTGGATAGTGAGAATGAGGATGCGTGGGAATGATTTTTCCAGAAGCTAAGTACATTCGTATACGATTCCACCGACCTTGTCTTCATCTCTGATAGATATTCAAGCATATATGCAGGATTATCGAAAGTAAGTCCACAGAATTATTGTAGATAAAATGTATTGTACTCCTACATTTACGATACTATACCATTACGGCATTGTACATATTCTCCAAATAGTACAGATAATCGACATAATTCTCCGTTGATGTTGCAGGTGTATCCTATGGCCATCATGCCGCATGTGCAGTCCATCTGTGGCGTAATGTCTGTGCATCTTACCAACCCAAGCGCCTTGCAAGTATGGTGAAAGATGCAGCTCGTGCATACATTGTTAGTGATTTCAATAAAAAATTCATTGATATCCAGGGGTTGAACCCCGCATGTGCATCTTATCTGGTTGACATTGGTAAGTATGTATAAACATTCACTAAGTTGTACTGTATACTATATATACTATACTAATATTGTTGCGTAATATAGGATTTGACCATTGGACCAGAGCACATTTCAAAGGACGCTGATACAACATCATGGACACAAATATTGCGGAGTCCTGGAATGCGGTACTTAAAGAGGCCAGAGAATATCCTTTGATCTGCATGCTCGAATACATAAGAACGACTGTCATGTTTTGGTTTGCTCTGAGACGTGCCCGAGCAACAAGGTACAACAGAATAATTACCCCTCATGCGAGAATAAGAGTGGAGAAATTTTTTGAGAAATCTACATGTTTGGCTGTGAAGGCTATAAGTGGGTTTGAGTTTCAAGTCCAGGCTCCAGAGGGTGAGTGTTACTCTGTCAATCTAATGGAGGGCACATGTTCTTGCATGGAGTTCCAAATAGTTGGAATCCCTTGCAAACATGCACTCGCAGGAGCAAATAGTATAGACGTCCAAACAGATGCCCTTGTTGCAGCGGCATACTATGTCGACACATGGAAGCGTGGATACGAGGAAAAGATTTATCCTGTACCATTGGTGGGAAGTAATGTTATCGGAGGAGCATTTAGTGGCGACCTCATGCCACCAAATGTGCGCAGACCCCCAGGGAGGCCAAAGAAGATCCGATATATGTCAAGGGGAGAACCGAAGGTTAGTGCCTCATCATGATACGAATAACTCAATAGTATACTATATGAATGTTTAGCATAGAATATAACATACGCATACTTCGCACACTTTCATTCTTATCAGAAAGGAAATAAATCAGGCAGAAGATGTACCCGTTGTCGCCAGCAGGGGCACAAAAAGGCATCTTGTCGCAACGCAATATAAGATAAATAGGACAGGCGGACATAGGAAGGAGGTCCGAGATTGCAGGTTTTTGGGGACCGGGCTAATAAGCAACTATGCAAGGCGTGTATGAAAGAAATGCCAGGAGTTATGTTTTCTCTATCGTACTGTCTACTAAATATAATGGTATATGCAGGAAATGTAATATACCCAAATATTTAGTATGACTTGTAACCGAAAATAGTGGTTACAGATGTAAATACGGTCCACCTGGCGATGTACATAATGTAAGCCCACAAGACCTTTCTTTGTTGGATATTAATAGGACGCCCTCCTTATGTTTAAACCTTCTGCATTTTTACTTTCAGAAACACTTAAGTTCACCTTCCTGTAGTCTATCGTAAATACTATATTCACAAAGTAGTATGGTACGAAGTTGAACATGGACTGATTGCAAATACACCAAAGGAACTCAGGAAAATAAGTACCACAGTACCCACTGATTATTCAAAACTAAAACCAAGCCACTGCAGCCTATACCCACACCCCCTTGACGAAACCATAACCCCCCATAATAATTAAACGTAAATGATTAAATGCTGTCAGTACTACAAATGTCACATAGAATGGAATGGTTAATACTTCGTAAACACATAGTCTGCATAATGAACCGAACATATTCACTACTTTATAGAGACCATACAAATGAAAACTAAACCCAAGCCAGTACAGCCTATACCCAATCCCCCTTTCCACAAAGGACCCCCCCCCCCCCCCATATGTATACCGTAGTACATGTGTGATGTAGCTCCGGTGATAAGTGTCTCCTTACTAGAAGCGAAACATAGTTTAGAACACCAAATAAACACACCCGAACATGAAACTAAAAGATTAAATACGTCAGTACCCACTTATAATTAAAAACTAAAACCAAGGCACTGCAGCCTATACCTACACCCCCTTTACCAAACCAAAACCCCCGATATGAATACTGTGGGAACCTAATAATTAAAACGATATTATTTTCAGCTTTCCATACTACAACTGTACCATAGTATGGAATGGTTAATACTTGGTGGAGACATAGTCCGCAAAATGAACCAAAAATATTTAGTACTTCATAGACATCATACAACTGTAAACTAAACCGAAGCCACTGCAGCCTATACCCAAACACCCTTTACAAAAAACCCCCCCCCCCCCCCCCCCCCCCCCTCCTCCACACACATATAGACATCATTATATATGTGTGCTCACTTATATAATAAGCACACATACTATGCAAATTAAATAATATAAAAAGCAGATGATAATAGTTTATCATAAGCAACCACAAACGAAACATTCAACATCCGACAACCGTACGGTACAATATAACGTAAGCCAACGTACACAGTAGCGAAAATAATACATTAGTCAGACAATATAGATGGGTTGAAGTAAGCGAAGGCCTCCACCGCGTTGTTCGCGGCTGCACAGAGAAGAGTTGACTCTAAGATGTTTGAACAGGCTCCTAGTTGGCCAGTCGCATGCATCTCCAAAAGCGCAACTGCAGTCACCCCACTGAGACCTACAACAAAGAAAATGACCATCAGATATGGAAGTTCATACAATCCTTTACTTTCCATGCTCATCTAGAAATAGCAAACCATACCTGTAAACTCACACAGAATCTCCAAATCCATCCTCTTAACAGGGAAAGGGGCATTCAGAACTAATTTGGCTGCATCAGTTTCACCGTGAAGTCTAATATAATGTTGTAGGATTTCTGCAAGTGGCTTCATTCGTTGCTCCAACTCCGTCTCCGAAACACATGCAGTGTTGCAGTCCAGAACATACAATGCACACGCGGTGAGGTCAAGTACAATGCCTACCCAATGGGAGCCATCAATCTGAAATGGGAAGTAAAGGACAGCTACGGCACTGCACCACCGAGGCCGACTTCCAAGTAGAGTATGGAGCATGGGAGAAAATATGTGCACTGCTTGGCCCCCTGTAAGAGCAAATGTTTCATACTCCGCCATCAGAGCTGCAATGAATGTAGGCGGGAGAAATTCCCATTCTACACTCCCTAAATTCTCCCGTCGACGCTGCACAACCTTACCAAGACATCGACCGCCTTAAAAAAAAAACCTGGCATTTGTACTAATTCATATCATTGTTACAACAAGTGTTTAAACATAAAATGAAAGTACACTCACCATTACTGAAAGGGGAGATCGAGACTCAAATATCTCCATAAATATTGAACTTGGAATTACTGTACTATTTTGCCCTGCATACGTTCTGCATTCATAAAACTGTTAGTATAGTATATCTCCAACTTTGATACTTACTATAACATAATTTGAAAATGCACTTACTTTCCTCACGCATCAACTTCAGAAAGGTAGATGAACGACTTTCAGCAGTTGGCACAGATGGATTGAAACCATCAATAAGTATAACGCCATTTGATGTAGGTGTTTCAACTGTATGGATAGTTTTCGAGGACACTGGCTTGTCAACGACATCTGTTTTATTTGCATTCTTTCCCTGGTTTCCCTTGGGTTTGTAATTTGCAGGTGTGAACTTCTGCGGCTTTGATCTAGTTCTCTCGCTGAACCTCTTAGCCAGAGGAATATGGTCCCCGTCAGTCACCGGTTGGTCCACATCAATATCTGCTCCACCCTCTGCCGCATTGGTAGAAGGACCGCCAACGTTAGCTGACTGCGAATCATACTTACCATAGTCAGTCTACTGAATATGAGAATAGTAGAACTTCTACTTTATTGACTCCGTGTGTGATACTATTATATTATATACTTTATAAACTGATCTCCACATCGCCGAATTCAGAATGTACGCTTTCCACTTCCTTTTTCTTACCAACCTTTCCCGTCGCCGCAACAGCTTCAACATCTGACCCTTTCACTCCCCCCCCCGAGAACCCTTCCCTTTACTGCCTCGAGGATTGATGCTACCCTGTGACCAAACTGCTGATTTCCCCTTCTCAACCGGACCATCTGAATGAACATCAATTGTCACGTACACGCCTCTCCATATCAGAAAACCAATATAAAAAGCCCAGTAAACTAACCTTTACCACCATCTTCAGATGTACGAACATGTGCCTTAGTTCGCCCGGTAGAGGCTCCACCATCAAAAGACACAGTTCGGTGTCCCCCACCGGAGGGTTGTGATTCATTATCCACCCGCGTATTTCAACTCATCATGGTCCTCATATCAATCTTCAACTGAGAGATGACAGTATCAAAATGACCTTTAACGCTCAGAGCATATCCTTCACACACAGCTCGAGCCCGCTCTTCAAAATCATCTACCATATCCCGCATCAACTCTTTCATAGTCGATCCTGAAGCCTCCGCACAATGTCCCGTACTAGGCCCAGCTGATGGAATGGTCGTCGATGGAGGAACGACTTTCTTAAAGGGCCTTCTAAATTCTCTCCCGAATGTGATCGTCGGGGAGGACTGTCCTGTATTAACGGATTCAGACTCTTAACCATCACTGGCTTTGGGATCCTTATCTGAAGGATTCAACGCTTCCTCCTCTTTCACCCCTCCGCGCCAAGTGTTATGCTCGAATGGAAAGTCCTATGTAATCATTGTCATAAGATGGTCGATCCTTTCATCTACTGCTTCGTCTCCGAAAGGAATATACTCAATTTCAGGTCCATTCGATGAACCCAGAAGAGATCGCACCCTTGCATGTATAGTATGGTAAGACACTGTTATAGTATAAATTACACATTAAATAAAAACTCTATTCTGCAGTTAGGTTTATAGACCATTTCAATTACCTGTCCTAGCAAATCCAAATTGCGGGCTGTTTGAATGTTCATTGACAAACTCCTCTCAGCCACGGCTTGGATGACATCCTCAATCGGACTGCCTTCTGTTAAAAATGGGTCTACCTCGCCGGGCTAAACAAGAAGTTCTGGACAGCAACAAATCGTGACAAGGACCATTGCATGCAAAAATCCTTGCAGTGCAATTGACTCTTGCACCAAATGCTCTGCACTCCTTGCCTTCGAGCATTTAATTGTCAGACAGAAAGACTCCCGTCCCCAGGGGTGTTTAAGAAAAGCGTCAATGTCATCAAGCATCTCCATAACAGCTGGCCTAACATTTGTTGCACCACTTGTAGTGCATAATATACCCTCAACCAGAAGAAGCAACCCCAGACAGAAACGAGTAATGTCGTCCTTACTTTTCTTTCCAACAAGCAGTCTCTGCATCAAGAGAACAGGAGTAACCTTTTTCTGTTTTCCAAACAGTTCTGTCCAAATTTTCCCAGCACTCTCGACAACTGTCTCCTTCTTCTTCGGTTTCTTCTCTGACGTGGTCCTTCTCTTCCGCTTCCTAAACGGCTCAGCTGGAGCAGCACAATTCAAACCTGTCACCATTTCGAAATCTTCCAACCCGTGCCGTATAGGCTTTCCAGCAAACCACCACCATAGTTCATACTTTTTCTTTGTCACCAACTGCCTGGATAGTTCAGTTCATTCGATTACAAATTACAAGATTTTCAAAATTCAGAAGCCAAAATTAACCGCTTTGTATGCGTCAATCCATTGGCCACTAAATTCATACGAGTATATACAGTATCAATTCTATGAACAAATCCGGTCTAAACGGGGAGTGCGAAGATATATGAACAGTAACCCAGTACTTCTCCATCACCTATGGCTTTCGCCTACTTAAAACTAATAGAAACCTCAAAAGATCTACTGACGGAAATGAAACAGTCGTAAAACACAACAGAATCGAGAAGAAACCCAATGATGATGCACACTGGTATTCTGTTTTTAATGAAGTTGACAGATTTAAATTAATCACAGAACACTCGAATTCTACCCAGATCTGTAGCATAGAAATATCGAATTACCTTTTCCGATCCGCTGGTTCAATGCGAAGATTTCTTTTAGATGCTAAACCCTTTATATATTTCAGTCTCCTTCTTCTTCGCACTTACATAGAGACGGTGAAAATGACACGACACCTGACAACAGTTTCTGGTTGCCTTTACAATTTCCTTTCTCATTATTCTTTCGTTATTTGTAAGACTACCACGTGTATAACCACACCCTCTATTTCCCGCTCATTCATAAAATCGACTAAAAAACTAGAAACTACTTTTATCATAGACCTAGGGAGTCTTTCGGTAATATTATATATTATATGGAGAATATGTAACCATGACTCAATATGGTTACAAAACTAATATCTGCTCTCAACATGTTTATTCATTACAATTTCCCCTTTTTTTCTAACACTCGTTTTTTGTTGAAAAGAAAATGATAATGAAGTTGAACAAAAGCTTGAATTCAATAACGGTCTACAGGTAGTTGAATTTGTTGCGACATAGGACGGTGTTCGGTGGAAGCTAACGGATCTCAAATCGAACGGTGACTTTGTGATTCCAAGGTAAGGTTCAGAGGCGGGAATATAAAGATCTAATTTTTTCGCTGACCAAAATCCACCAAGATATATATGCTCCAAAAGTATGAGAGAAGATGTTTTGAGTACTGTATTGTCTGTAATCTGAATAAATAAAACTGTAACCTGAAAAAAAAAAAAAACTTTTGGTCTATTTCATACAGTACGGAAAAATCGGTTTAATAATCTGACCCTTAGATCTTATTGACTCGGATGGATGCTTATATGATGTGGTTTTGAGTTTTGACCAAAACCCACAGTAATGTTTTTTGCAAATAAACAAGAATTGAACTCATGAGTCATGACTTGAAAGAAAAATGATCTCAAACACAACCAAATGTGCCAAACAAATCAACTCATGACC
This sequence comes from Thlaspi arvense, assembly GCA_911865555.2. Taxonomy (NCBI): domain Eukaryota; kingdom Viridiplantae; phylum Streptophyta; class Magnoliopsida; order Brassicales; family Brassicaceae; genus Thlaspi; species Thlaspi arvense. The sequence goes on along the minus strand of OU466858.1, from coordinate 61,837,175 downwards.
TCACCAAAACCAGGATCCCGTTAAATCTGATCCGATATCGAATACCACCTACCTAGGATCGAGTATTTGACCAGCGAACAAAACCGTTCCGGTTTTGTCTTCTCTAATCAAGAAAAGAAATGGATGATCAGCCACAAAATCTATCAACTTCGGAGGAGTAGGCTTCCTACGGCACATGCCTACCTTCACTCCAACATAAGTGACAGCCGCAGCTTCAGCGCCTACTTCATCGATCTGGACAGTAGCTTGATGGTACATCGTCACTGAAACGTCTCCCTCGAAAGCCCTAGAAGCCTCAAACATGAAAGAAATGTTAAACTTTGGAATCCTGAAATCTCCAACTGTAACTTTGTGTTCCGGAATATGACTATCCAAGAATCCAGGAGTTGATGTCATTTCCTCCAAAAGATTACTTAATCCATCTTTCTTGTCCGGAAGATAGAAATACATTGAGAATTTGCGTTTGGTATCGTCATCAATACCGCGGCCTTGTCTGTATGGTAGTCCAAGGACCTTGAAACCATCGTAAGCCTTAATGTATTGGCTCTTATGACTGCTCATGAAAGGCACACTTACTGGTTCGCCAACGAGAAGGTGAAACTTTTTGTTTTTCGTCAAGGACTTGTCGAATTTGTGTTCCCAGGCTCCTTTGAAGTATAATGCGTTTCCATAAACCTGTTTGGTTACACTTGTAATGGATCCAGGAGGGAGAAGGTTTCGGATGAAACCATTGGTGTGATCTGAAGCCCATTGATTCAGCTTAATACGCACTTGCTCAGCCTTCAAAATAATCAAAAACATGTCAGTTAATTTCAGTAAATTAATATTTATGTAACATGAATCATTCTATTTTAATTAAATTGATATCTATGTAATTCCTGTAAACTCATGGATGTACTAATCTTCTCCTTGTTCCAGGAAAATTATCAAATTAACTTTACTATTAGTTTTCTTTTACATAAGGATCAGCATGGATTTAAAAAGTTTGTCAAAGTGGAATATTATCTCATATTGTTTTAATGTTTCATTAGGATTCTTGGATTTATTATAATTAAAAATTAAGGAATGGGGAAATAATACCTTGGATCTGAAGTCAACTTGAGTGAAAGTAGCCTTGAAGACATTCTCCAAGAGATCTTTCAACGAATGATTAACCGGGAGTGATTGGTCGACCCAAACACCGTTAACCGCTACGATTTTGGGGCCACCGGTTGCACCGCCGTCAGCGAAGACGACGGCAGAGATCTCTCTGTAAATGGCCTTAAGCTCGTCGGAGACGAAGCCGGTGCCGGAAGCCATCATTGTGAGCGCGGCGTTGATTGACGCCGGAGAGAAGACGAAGTTAGTGTTTCTTGCTTCACAAGCAATTACCTTACGCGTAAGGGCCAGAGCGGCGTCGTTTTGACTCTTCATCGCTTCTCGCAGCTCCTCCTTTGAGAGAGAGGGGCTTGCGATAATTTGTGATTTGCTGAGTTTTTGCTTTTTCTTCTTTTTTCGCTCCATCTTTGAGACGGAGGGATGATCTGCTGCTTCTAAAGATGCGCTACGTTGTTGTTTTCTGTTTTTTGGATCCATCTTTAACGTTTTTGTTTATTTCTTTGCGTGCACACATGACATATACATGTTTGATGTATATCGAAGCGATACAAAAACCTAGAATTAGGGTTTTGGGCCTTTTGGAGTATAGTCGGTATTAATAGAATCGGAAAATCTCTCTTTCTATAAAAATTTCAAAAGTATATGTATTTTTATACTAAAAAAAATAGGAATGTTTAAACCAAAATATCAAAAATATTCAAATATTCAAATCTGAAAGCCCTTTTTATAAAAAAAGATAAAAAAAGATTCAAATATTTTTACTTATACTATTGAAATTAAATCTGTAAGAGTAAATATTTTAAATTTATAGAAAATAAATTGTATAGTATTTAGAAGTTTTACAAAAACTTGTAGCTAAAAAAATTGAAGTGTTTAGCGTAGTTAATATTGGTGCTGGGACCGATTTTTCAATAATTAATATCAAATTTTACTCAACAAGAATTTTATTGAAGTTGCCTCGATAGGTAACAGATGAGACGTTGTAGATATTCCAAGTCATAGCACAGAGATTGGTATGAGGCATGTGATTAACTTTCTATGGTGCAGGTCTATTTGGTGGAGTATGCATAGCCAATGAAAAACCGGACAGAAGTAGTATAAGTGAGAGTCGGCTAGACAAATGGTCATGGTTAGAGAGACAATACCAAAATTAGAGGACCAGCCGATGAGTTTGCAAGACTTCATCAGATCCTAATCCCCTCAGTTAGTGTGTCTGAGAGCTTGTACCTAACGTCCTCGATCAAAACGCAATCGGTCTCGGACACATAGCACGTTCTTCGAACGTGCCATAGGAGGTAAGATGGTTTCCCTTATATATTTTACCAGTTGTGAAAGAGTTTCAACCGTATTTTCAGGTTGCCGTATGACCACTACAGAATAAGAGACAGGTACTATGATCCATGGACGTAATATTCAATCATAAAATCCGCCTAAAATCTATCCTTCAGAGTAGTTGTTTCCGGTAGAAAGTTTTTAGTTTGGGCATTTGAGAACCTTCGGTAGTGAAACTCTTTTCATGTCTTCTCTAGGGGTCAATTCACCGTTTGTTAAGTTGATTATAGGTTCCAGACGACAGGCTCATCAGATTACATAGACGTTACTCATCCCCTAGTGGATGAACACGTGAGATGGAGTTCACCTACGATGACGAACACACACGGCCCTGTCCAGTAAAATGCTCATGAAGACTGAAGGAACCTAGAAGGAGGAGAAAGATTATCATTTGGTGTAATAAAATCAGTAGCTGTAGAAGACTGAAGAAACCAAAAGGCAGCACCAGCCACCCGAGAAGATCCTGCAGCACGGAACGAAGTCTGAAGCAACTATAGCATTGCAATCCATGACAGGGGACTCCAAAGTTTCTCGAAGAAGTCACCAAGACGAGCGTTCAAACCCGTAGGCCCATCCGGAACAAAGTGGTGAAGGCCGCATAGGCCATCCCTAATAGCTTGCATTATTTCACCATATTAAACTTCATTTAGTGTAGGTTTTCATCTTATTTCATCCATTTCATAGTCCAAAGTGTCCTATTTGCATTCATGTTAGACTTAGTGTGCATTAGGATTAGGAATGGATACATTATTGCATTTGGAGTGTATTTCAGGTCTTTGAGCGTCTAAGGAGGACATTAGAAGAATGCTGGTTAAAGTGGAGAAGAGGAGCAGGCTGGAAGCAAGTGACCAAGGCATTTTGGATTCATATCGAGCAGCCGCATTGTGGAGAGCACCTTTCGTCCTGTCTGATGCGTACCACATTCGAGGGGTTATGACCGATGTGCTGGACCAGAGGACATACCGAGCAGATACAACGTAGAGGTCCAGCTAAACGAGCCTGATATCTGAAGACACATGACATATTGTGGAGGTACACCGAGGAGAATCCACCATGCACTGCACGATGTGTACCAAGATCAAGGGGTTAACCAAGCCAAAGATTCGACACAGCACCTTCAAGACACACCGAGCAGACGTACGGTGGAGAGCACATTGCTAGCCTGCTCGACATGACAAATCGGGATGTTGACCAAGTGTTGACCATCTTTGACTAGGTTTTATTTAGTTGATCAAGCCTATTTTGGAACTTCTCTATAAATAGGCTTGACCTAAATAAATCATTATCTTATCTTTTATCAAGTCTTAAGCTTACTTTTTACTTTGTTGTAAGAAAACTTTTTTCCTTTCCCTTAAAAACAAATTTTGGATCTTAAGGTTTATTTCCAATAAATTTTTGTATAAACCTTTATATATTTCTTTTCTATTTACTAATAATCATGTTTAACCATACTTTTGTAGATTTGAACATGGTTAGTGAATAATAAACTTTAGATTTGAGATTAAGTTAGATTGAATAAAGGAATGGTAAGCATTACTCATTTGAAAAGAAATATTAGATATTAGATATTTAATTATCTTTTCTTATGTGATTGTGTTTAATGTCAAGTATCTCCCTTTTCCTGAAATACACCCTAGACGTTTTGTTGCCACTATTGTGCTTGATGAAATGTTTGAATGAGTTTCAAAGCTTGAAAATGATGTTTTGATAGTCATGAATCCTTGCATCTACCATTTCATGTTTGATTGAGGTTAATGCTAGAGTACTCTAGGGATAGAAAAATCGCTTTTGAACATACATTATGCATGTGAGTGTGAGTTGATGTTTGATCCATTGCACAAGAGACTATTGATCTTATCCTAAGAG